>CM050170.1:16916380-17164399 GCA_027410445.1 Discoglossus pictus
GGCCTCAGATATCACCACATATGACTGTGATAAACACTTAAACACACTGTCTAGTTCCTTCAAGCAGAAAGGTTATAATCCATGTGTTACACAGACAGTACAATCTGCCATTAATATGCCCAAGAACACCAGTTATAATACAATACTAAAGAAACTACTTCATGTACACGCTGGTAACCACAAACCATCCGCCTCTAGAAGAAATACACAAAATATTTAAGGATTTACAACCACTACTAACAGAGGACTCAGAATTAAAACATATAAATCTCCCATTCTTGGATTTAGACAACCACCGAATCTGGGACAAACCTTCGTCATCAGAAGATTAGACAATAAACAGCACCACCGAGAAAATGATACCAAACCTTGCAAACTATGAGCCACATTCAATTGCAAGCCCGCAACGCAATCGCTGTAGGCCGTATGTCTGTGTGTGTGTTGCGGGCTCCCGTTCGTCACCGGTTGCAATGCTATTCAATTGAGCAAGGGCGCGAGTTACGAGCCGAAGCCTCATGCTCGTAAATCCTTCCCGCGCTGAGAACTGTTAAGGGGCTGGCCGAGATGCAAATGGACTCTACAATCCAATCACAATATAACGTAGTGCGACACAGGTCTCTAATCCAATAGCAAGTGGTCTAGCCTCAGATGATTTACAGAGGGAGATTATAAATTTGCATTCCACCCGCCCATGCGTTGACTGTGTTGTATTTTCTTTCGAAGTAGCACACAGGTCCCAGAGTTGATGGTTTTGGAGAGTAAGAGGAGCAGAAGTTATTTCAGAGGAGGAATTTGCGGTTTTGTTCATTTATATTCTACTATTTAATATTTACACTTAATCCGTGATTACACATATTTACAGATTACATATATTTGCAACAGAGGTAGGGCACTCCATATACTCCCACCCATCTTATCCCCCACACCCCATCCCCCAAAAGTTATAAATTACACATAATACACATTTTTTCCCTTTATATATTAACACTTATTTATTTATCGTTTTATTATTTTTGGGATTAAGATGGACGGAGGAGAGAGGAGTGGAGGAGTGGAGAGGTAGGGAAAAAGAGAAGAGGAGAGGCTAGGAGAAGAGAGATTATAGAGAGGTGGCCACGGGGAGTAGTGCTGGGAAGGAGAAGAAAGCAGAGAGGAGTGGTGGGGAGGAGGAGAGTAGTAATGGAGAGGTGAAGGAGGTAGAGAAGGAGCGAAGTGGCGGAGAATAGAAGTAGGGGAGTTTAGAGGAGGAGGTGAGTGATGGCAGGGTGGCCCCAGCAGCAGGGACACGTAGGAGAGGGAAAGAGGGGAAGGGGCCTCATCCCAGGGGGGTGGTAGTTCGGGGGAGGGACAGGTCAGGGAGGCGAGGATGCCCATCAACAGTCGGGAGGGCAAGAGGCTAAGGGCAAGCACAGGGCACACAATTAAACGCACCGGGATAATGTGGTCCTCCTCGATGTAATCAACCACTGCAGCCTATGCACTTACAGACCGCAGCCGGAATCAAGATAGCATTAGGAGACAAGAACGATCAAGACCAAGAGCCAAAGAATAGATCACATCTAGCAGATGATAGCTAATCTGAATTGCAAATAGGAGGATCATCCAGGTTCAAGCCTAGATGTCAGGTGCACCCAAAACAATGTATTATTCACCACTATACACTTGCCCATCAAAAATGACGGTGCCTTCAGTGTTCTTTGTAGCCTCTCCCTCTGTCTACTTATTCAATTGTAAGGCTATCAATGCTGTTTGCCACACAATGCGAGGCTATGGGCCCTCTAAGCACCTTTGGCCCTCATTGCGTGGCTTGCAATTAGCGCCTTTGGCCCTGCACTGCCAACAGAGATCCAGAGGGGCTGTGAAAACCCATGATGGGAGGGATCCTCATGCTTGCAGAGGTCCAGAAAAATAGCTCAGTACTAGACATAAGATCATTCCAGGTCCTAGATCAGGACTATGGTCCTTCCACAGCATTTTATTTTGTTCTGTGACATCAGTAAGATTAAGAAATAGATAATTCTGGTGTTATTCAATATAAACTGTCAGAGATACAAAGGGCTTGGTTCCCTTTTATTTACCATGTTGATATATAATCAATGTCCCTGTTCTTACAGTGATGTCATATTGCTTACATTATATGGAGGGGCTAAGTTATGAAGAAAGACTAAGCAAAATAAACTGATTTTCTCTAGAAAAAGGCATCTAAAAGGAGATATGATTACCTTATATAAATACATCCAGGGTCAGTATAAAGATTTGTCGGGGGCTTTTGTGCCAAGAGGTTTTCAACTGACAAGAGAACATCCCTTAAGGTTAGAAGTAAAAAATTCCACCTTAAAGAAAGAAAAGGGTTCTTCACAGTAAGGGTGGTTAATCTGAGGAATTCTCTACCAGAGGAGGTGGTGACAGCGGATTCGATAGATAACTTTAAAAGGGGACTGGATTTGTTTTTAAATAAAAAGGGCATTCAGGGTTATCCTGGATAATTAGAGACAGAGTATTGATCCAGGGATGAATCCGATCGCCAATATCTGGGGTCAGGAATTTTTTTTATATTGTTTTCCCCTTTGAGACAATTGGATAAGTTTCACTGGGGGGTTTTATGTTTGCCTTCCTCAGGATCAAATAAAAATGAACAATTAATCAGAATATTGCAGATCAGAGGCGATCTAAAAAGGTTGAACTTGGTGGACTAAAAGTCTTTTTTCAATCTAAATTACTATGTAACTGTGGATTATGAAATCACCTTTAGACACATTAATGATTCAGAAATTAGCAGCTGTAATTATTTTTTTACTTTCTAAAATATGTTGCCATTAAATTATACTAATATATATATATATAGTAATTTAGTTTATTAATCTATATATATTTATAGTGACAAGCTTTTGAGAGGTTCAATCTCTCTTTATCAAGTCTGAAGCAACATGTATATATATATATATATATATATATATATATATATATATGTGTGTGTGCGTGTGATCAGGACTGACACGCACATACATGTGATCAGATAACACAATAACACGCTCTCCATGACACTTTGTTTACACTTCTTCCAATTGACTAGAAAGATAAAGGCCGAATCAGTCATGTTGTTTACGTTTTACATTAATGTCATTTATTTTATAAACAAAATAAAAAAAGGTAGAAATCTTTAATAGATGTTCTTCTGAAATTATTATAGAAAGTTTTGAACCACAGCAGCTCAACAACTAACATGGATCATGTGTGTAAAGATAATAATGTGACCATGAAGTCCAAACCAGCATTGATTTAAGGTCCTGTACAAATCATTAGCGAATGTCAATGGGTTTCTTTTTTTATTACTCCCCTTTGTTGGGATGTAGAGGGATTAAACCTAATATAACTCCTCACATACGCTTCTGTAGATTTGGGACATTATTTAGAAGATCTTCTTCTAGTGACCTCATGAAGTTATGAAGAAATCTTTCGGTTTTCCCAAGCTCTTTAGTTGGCCCAGTAAATGTAACAACTCTGGTCGCTCTGACCTTCTCCAGATTGGCAATCAGTACTTTTATACCACAAACGTGTAACATCTGAAGAACCGCACAAAATAACAATTATCACGAGGAGGAAAACTAAAGAATAGTGACAATATTATGTCATAAACATAACTTCAATGGTTATATTGTTGTTTAGTCATTACATTTTTACATCTTTATAGTGACAAGCTTTTGAGAGGTTCAATCTCTCTTTATCAAGCCATTCTTTTCCTCGCTAAGCCGATTTTCGATCAACAAAAAATGCCAATTAAGCCTCAAACTTTCTTGCAACCTCACTCACAGGCTCCCTGCCTCTCCCCTGTGCTGTGTGTGAGGTTGTAAGTAAATATTTTTAATTAATTGGTGTCTTTTGGTGGTCTTCCAACGTCTTCTGAGTTACAGGTTTGAAAAAAATATTGCCGTTAAAGCCGTATTTTTTTTTCAAACTTGCGTGCCTCTCGATCCTTGCCAAAGTCTTACGGCCTTCAACGATAATTGCGGGCATTGACATGAGCACCTTCAGTGCTCATGTTGAGCCTGTTTCAAATTCTTGCATGCCTATAGTTGTGGTAATTACGAATGTTGGTCACGCAATGTTAAAAGTTATGGGTTGGCACATGCTCAATGAGCGCCCAAGGAACTCATTGTGGGCCTCGCGATAAGTGCCATAGGTGCTCATCGCGAGGCCCACAGGACTTAGGCCGCAATGAGTATCTTTAGTCCTCATTGCAGCCCCCGTCATTTCAAATTTTAAAAGTCCTGCGGGCCTCACAATGAGCACATGGTGCTGATCTCAAACCCTGCATAGAGCGCCTTTGGCACTCATTGCAGCCTAAGTCCTGCGGGCCTCACGATGAGTGCCTATTGCGCTCATTGCGAGGCCCGCAATGAGTGCCTTGGGCATGTGCCAACCCATAATTTTAACATTGCGTGACCAACATTCGTAATTACCACAACTATATATATGAAATATGTATATATATATATATATATATATATATATATATATATATATACAGCCCTTAACCCTTCAAACTCACCTTCAGACATTGACATTTTCCAGCACTGTCAGATCCGGTCTCCCTTCAGGAATCCTTTTTTGACCCAATAAAGTATCAGTACTGGTTACTAGTAACTGGAGACCAGATAATGGCGGCTGCAGCCTCTGTGACAGTGGACTTGTAGTCAGTAGAATGCTGATGACATCACAATCCCTATGACATCAGCCATGTTATATAATAACTAGTGAGTGATCAGTGTGACCTCAGAGCCTCTGTGTATAAGAGGATGTAATTATAGTGACATGAGACTGCATTGAGGTCGGCTTTGTGAGACTCTAGAAGAAATAGTCATCGTGATGTGAGAGAGTACAGGGGGTAGACATAATAAGGTAAGAGTGCAGAGGAGGTAAGAAGAGGAATGTAATCCTGGGCTGTGACTAGGCCATTCCAACACATTTACATGTTTCCCATTAAACCACTCAAGTGTTGCTTTAGCAGTGTGTTTGGGGTCATTGTCCCGCTGGAAGGTGAACCTCCGTCCTAGCCTCAAATCACGCACAGAGTGGTACAGGTTTTGCTCAAGAATATCCCTGTATTTAGCACCATCCATCTTTCCCTCAACTCTGACCAGTTTCCCAGTCCCGGCTGCTGAAAAACATCCCCACCGCATGATGCTACCACCACCATGTTTCACTGGGGGGATGGTGTTCTTTGGGTGATGTGATGTGTTGGGTTTGCGCCAGACATAGCGTTTTCTTTGATGGCCGAAAAGTTCAATTTTAGTCTCATCAGACCAGAGCACCTTCCTCCATACATTTTGGGAGTCTCCCACATGCCTTTTCACAAACTCAAAACGTGTCGTTTTGTTTTTTGCTGAAAGTAATGGTTATGATAAATTTGATGTGCTCCTGGGAATCATCAGAGATTTGGATATGTTTTTACAACCTAACCCTGACGTGTACTTCTCAACAACATTGTCCCTTACTTGTTTGGAGAGTCCCTTGGTCTTCATGGTACTGTTTGGTTAGTGGTGCCTCTTGCTTAGGTGTTGCAGCCTCTGGGGCCTTTCAAAAAAGGTGTGTATATGTAATGACAAATCATGTGACACTTAGATTGCACACAAGTGGACATAATTTCACTTCTGAAGGTAATTGGTTGCACCAGAGCTTTTTATGGGCTTCATAACAAAGGGGGTGAATACATACGCACATGCCAATTTTCTGTTTTCTTTTTCTAAAAATAGTTTTATGTATATATTTTTCTCATTTCATTTCACCAACTTAGACTATTGTGTTCTGATCCATCACATAAAATTCAGATTAACACAACATTGAAGTGAAGGCTGTAATGTAACAAAATAGGTAAAAAGTCAAAGGGGGTGAATACTTTTGCAAGGCACTGTATAAATACAGCCTTTACTTTTGTGGGTTTTATACCAAATCATTGTAAACTAATGAGCTTTCCATTACTGCTTCTGAAATTCTGATGTTCATAGATGCCACATTCCTGTTGTTTAGATACCAACTTCCTGTGTAATCAGAGTCTCCTGTCACATTAGGAAGATCATCAGAAATCACACTGGTAGATCCCACAGCGGCAGAATTGTACATAAAAGGTGATATATTACAGGTTGTGTATGTTATTTTCCAATCTAAAACAATTTTAGTTATTTTCAAGTGTAGTTCTATAAAATACTGTATTACAAATAAATAACCTCAGGGCCCCTTATAAGAAAATACTGTTCAGTTAAAACTGACCCCAGAGGACAAGTGATTGAATTGACCCAAAAGTAATAATCTCTACCTCCCCTCTTTCACTTTCTCTCTCCACCTTCAGTATCTCAGTGATGATTCTCTTTGCTTATCTCTCCCAGCTTTGTTTTCTCCCCAGTCTCTGTCCTCCCTCTTTCTTTTTCCCCTTTCCTTCTTTCCCGTTTACTCTATTCCCCATCTATCCTTATATAACAAGAGAAAAGCACTATAGTAATTTTCTGGTGTTAAACACCTTTTTCAATAATTATAACAAAAAAAGTCAAAGGTGCTCAATAAGATAACGAACTAAACGTAATAGGTCTATGGACATGATAACCCACTCTGAGAGCAACCTCTTCTAGCTCACTTGTGCTGTAGGGCTACACCTCACTGATGAGGCCCAATGAAAGCTAAAACATATGTCTGGGGTTCACTGTTTCTCCTGTTCAGGGTAGAATTGCCTGGTATTTCGGGGCTGGGTCATTCTAGTGAGTGAGACCAGACTGATATACTACAGGATATTTCTTCCTGTGAAGGGCACAAGAGAGCTACAAGAGGTTTCTCTCAGAGTGGGTTATCATGTCCATCCATCCTATTAAGGTTAGTCCAATCTCTGATGAGCACCTCTGACTTTGTTGTTTTGTTTATAACAAAAAAATAGGACATGTTAAGATTTCACAAAATGTGGCTGATTATATTTAAAAAGTATCCTAAAGAGCCCAGTATAAATGAAAGAAAATATATATTTGTGTTCATAAAAATCATTATTAAGAATTTGATCAATCTTGAGAGATATTTTGGAGGATGGAAATCTATTATATATAAGATCCTTCTAAGAAGATACCCTGAAAATGAGAAATGATCAATGTTATAATGAACTATATCCACACCAGTCTAACTGGCTCAGATTTATATAATCAGCGGTATACCCGATCTGTAAATGTCTATGTTATTCTCAATTGATAGCATATAAATAACATTGTAACCAATACGTTCTCAATACTTTATCCAACTCAGGAGTATATCAACAACTGAACCGGGCTGTGAGCTGTACCATGTAGGGTCGTCCAAGATGGGCAGATCATAGTAGAAAGTTCAGACAAATTGTGGTTCACTAGAGAAGGAACTGGCAAACCACTCCATCATCTTTGCCAGGAAAATCTTATGGATAAGCACAACCAGAGACAAGATGTGACTGGTGTGCTTCGGTCCATAGGATCACAGAGAGTCAACCACTACTGAATGTCTAAACACACACAGACGAAAATATATTATTTATTTGAATTTTAGGTACAGGTCTGCCACCAATTATCTGGCATCGTCCATTCCCGGACTTTGTTGGAAAATTGATTTTGCCGGACTGGCTGTGGTTTCTAAAAAAAAAAAGCTGTTTTTAGCATGAATACTGCAAAATGTTACACTTTACAAAAAATACTTCATAATGAATGAGACCAAGTACACAAGATGTTCAGAGAAACCAATTTACTGACTCAAAAAGATCAATGCAACTTGTCAGAATGAAAAGAATCAGTGGAGCTTTACTGAATGGAAAGGACATGTGGAGCTTTACTGAATGGAAGGGACCTGTGGGGTTTTACTGAATGGAAAGGGCCAGTGGCGCTTTACAGTATGAACAGGACCAGTGGAGGATTACAGAATAAAAAGGACCAGTGGAGCTTTATTTATTGAATACGAGCAGTGGAGCTTTACTTATTGAATAGGAGCAGTGGAGCTTTTAACCATCTCTCTTTTACCCTGATAGCTTGTTGTTTACTCTCTATAAAATAAATACATGTACTTGTCGCTCTACCAACTTGTTAAAAATGTTTTCCTAATTAAAAGAGGTTCCAGATTAACAGATTCTGGATAATCATTGGTGGACCTGTAATTCCTTGTAAAATGTCCTTGTCAGATTGATATATGTCTGTAATAGTAGATTTAAATGACAATACACTGGACTTCTCCATTTAGAGATCTTCCTTTATGTTGCCAAGAACTCATTGTCCTCAAAACTACAGCTTAGAAACACACTTAAGGTTTATTTATCAATGTATGTTTTCAAGTTTACTCTTTTTATGAAAAGCAATTAACACAATTAACCAAAACAGTACAACAAATCATTATGTAAATATGTAAAGTAGGATAATTAGAAGATGGCAGAGCATAAGGTGAGATTTGGATTAGTTAATGAACATATGCAACAGACCATAGTATTTATCAAGTCCATGTGTGGTCATAAGTAGGGAACGAAGACCAGGAAGGTCCATCAGATTAACATGTAGGATAATTTATCTAGTTTAGCCAATGGATCTTCATGGAGTCATGAGTGGTGAAATGAAGGAGACAGTTTTTACCCCACCCATGAAGAATTCAGTAGACCTTGTACTATGATGAGAAGGTTCCACAGACCTGGAGCTGCACGACTTAAAGGTCTAGCGCCAAATAATGCCACACAGACTGTCGGTACATATCAATGTAATGCACTGTGTAGGGAACCTAGAGTACTTTCAGGTAGCTGGGCCTGGTTATTTAGAGCTTAGAAAGTCAGCAAGTCCACCTTGATATAAATTTGCCATTTGAGAGGTGACCATTGCAGAGCATGAACAATTCCTGTTATGTGAGAGCTGCCACGCATCAGAAGTCTGCAGGGGATGGAATTACTTATCTGGAAGCCCCAAAAATAGTGTATTACAATTCGATTACAGTAGTCATGCTAGGAAGTTACATAGGCATGGACCAGTGTAGCCAGATCCTCTGATGGAATCCAATGTATAGTCCTATTTCACCTCTATGTTTCAGGCAGAAGAAAGAAGTTCTGATTGTCACTGTCACTTCCTGACATTTTAATTTATTTTTTGTAATCCCAATTGTCATGTGGCCCAATGAGATGAAGCCTCTGGTGGTTCAACGACCACAGTTTGTGATACTCTGCTGAAAATTAAATATAAATATAAAGATGAGAACAAAACTATTTTTTCTGACTTACTGTGGATTGATTAGACAAAAGAATGCATTAGGACATTGGTGGGCAACTTGTGACTATTGGACAGTATGGTGGCTCCGAGCCTCTTCTCTGTAGTGGAGGGCATGTCTCTCTTCAGCAGCACACAACCCATTTACCTCTCTTTTCTCTTTCTTTAACTATACAATTTGCTCTATTTTTATACCATCACCTCATTAATTATCCTCTACTTCTCTATATAGCGATTTTACCAGTGTTATAATGTATACAAAATGGCTAAATACATCAACTGACCTTTTAATGACTAGGGTAGTAAAATGCAGAATCAAGTGAAATGGTTTGAACTTTATTGAATCTGGATATTTCTTGGTCAGTGAGAGGTATCAGTCAGTATTATTCTAATTAGGAATGGTGTGTAGCAAAAACTACAAAAATATATGGCAAATATATTTCGAAAAATACATTAAATTTAAAACTCTAAAGCTATGAAAATTGGGGGAAAGTGACAAAGATAGATAATACCACAGACACAGCAGTTGTAACTAATGATGGATCAATCATTTGGTGAATAACAACATGAGATGGGAGATATGGGGGTATGCAATGCTATTTTAAGGCATTTTGGATATATATTTACCCGGTTTTAGAATTGAGTTTCCAGTTCAGCAGTAACATGCTACCTTATACAGCTCCTAGAGCGCAACCGGTCAGTCAGGAAAGAGCAATTGAGTCAGATGATTTAGTTTCACAAACCCCACTCTGTTTACTCTTTGTTATGATAATATTTTATGTTGGATGTGTATTATGGTCAGTATGTTATAGATCTGTCTTGTATTTTCCTGATTGTAGCTTTGTTGCATCTTGAAAGTTTAGGTGTGTGGCATAATGTGGTCCACAGGAATCACTGTATGGCATTTTATTATTTCCATTACTTCTAAGTTTTGGAGATTACATTATTTATTTTAATTGATGAAGGTTTCAGCTGGCATGGAGGATGTAGAGAATTATTGATGCAATGCTTTCAAAATTTGTTTTTATTATGACCATTTGTTGTCTACTACTCGTTAATAGAAATTAGAAAATGTTGGTGGAATTTTTGACCTTCCACTTTTTACTTTCCACCCATTGAGTGTTTATGATGTGACATAGTTTAGTATGCCATTAGGGTTTTGTTGATGGTTTTAGTTGAGTGTGATCAGTATAGGTGTGTCTAGTTTAAATTGGATGGTTTCTGTTTGTCCTTGAGTGGTAAGATCTCTATTATATTGTATATATTGTTATATTGTTTCATATTAAATGCAGATATTATGGAGCATACTTAATAGTGGTTGAGGATGTTGGATCTTGAACATTGTAGGTTGCTTGTGAGTAAAACACCATTCAGCTAGAAGGGGCTCTTATCAGTTGTGAGTTATATGTTTACTATACAATCACTCCTATATAAATATACATGTTATGTTGTTGCCATCTGTCCAACCTCCACCCTTTCTCTCTTCTGGCTGAATTTTTGTGCTCCCTTTATGTATATTTATTTTCCTCCTGTCTCTCCTGTCATCATGTCACTTATAATGACCATTTGGACTAGAAGAATGAGCCCAAATATATCCTGCACTGCCTGGGACCAAATATCAGAAGCCCTCATCGGTAATGGAGGTGTATTTGGTCTCCAGGAGAAGGATTGTCCTCCATGATACATTCTTCATTATAAAATCAAATCAAACATATATAAAAAGTTAAGTATGTATAAAAGCCTAAAACTCAAACAAAACAGAGCCATCTAATTCATTATATTATAACTTGTACTCCCCCCTTTACCCCCTTTACAATCCCCCCCCCCCCCCCCAGCTCCGGTGTGTCAGTACCACTAGTGTGAAGTGGAACAAATATTAGATTCCCACAGTATATATAGATATATCTAATAGTATGGAAATTATATGACCCTGAGGAACACCATTGGTCTATCCTCTGAAATATTATATTATTATTATCCTTTATTTATAAAGCATTAACATCTTCCATAGTGCTAAGTACAGGGGATACAGTGGGTACATAAAAATCACTTACTGGTACAGAAGATGTAGCCCTACTCTCATAAGAGCTTACAATGAAAGTGGGTTATGGGTATTAGACACAAAAGATAAGGAGGTTTCTTGTCTGTAGCCCAGTAAGTCAGCAGGGCCCATGTATCGGATGTGGTCACTGACTTGTTTGAGTCCTTTATGTTAGGGGACAAGTTGGTTGTCACAATCTTCTCTTTGTTGGGCTTGAAAGGATCAAGAAGACCGATCCTACCGGCAGGTTGTACAGGTTACTTTATCCCCACATAAACGATGTCCTAAAAATGACAGAGCTCAATATCATTATTCAACATTTTAATTTAACATCAGCCAAGTTTATTCCCTACTTAAAGCCTTAATAGGATCACAACATCTCCAGTCATTTACCATCTGTATAAATGGTTAGAATTAGTATTATGTGTTACCTTGAGATGTTGGACTAGTAAATGGTATTTCTCTTTACTACAATGCTCTCTTATTCTTACACCCAGTACCATAGAAGTAATACCAACATACTGAGCACTTATACCAAAGTGTATATGTAATGTTATATGACTCTCATGTTATTAATGTCTCTTCTTTATGTCTTCACCTCTTTCATATGATCTAAATGTCTCATATTTCTTATATTCTTTGTTAAACTTTACATTTCAAGCACTTGGATTTTTTTGTTGTTGTTTATATTAATCCAACTATTTATTTTGTCATTTTATCATTGGGGCCTCTCTATAAAGGGATCTTAAGCTCATCTGGTATAATTCCACTCAAGTCATTATCTTGTATAAGAATATCCAAGTTTTTCTAATAATAGTTTTAATATTAAAACAGTAAAACATATCTTTTCTTTATATCCCAGTAAACCTTCTCTCTTAGTTTGCTCTTCTCTCATATCTTACTATAACATACCGTCATTATAATAAGTTACGTCAGATTTCTCCAACATATATAAAGCTTGTTCTATAAACCCTGTACTTGCACTTGTTCTAAACCATATTTAATAGCCTGTGTCCTTTTTCAACCTCTATCAACAAAGGTCCTCATAGTTAGACCTATGGTTTTCCCAGTAGTAACATATGGATGTGAGAGCTGGACCATAAAGAGGTCTGAGCGCAGTAGAGTTGAAGCCTTTGAATTGTGGTGTCGGAGAAAACTATTTAGTATCTCTTGGACTGCAAGAAGATCCAACAAATCAGTACTTCAGGAAATCAAGACATATTGTTCACCGGAAAGTTTGATCATGAGGCTGAAGCTCAAATATTTGTCCATATCATGAGAAGACAGATTACCTAGAGAAGACTCTGACGTGGGAAAGATTGAAGGCACAAGAAGAAGGAGACAACAGAGGCGGAGATGGATAGATGAGCTAATTAAAGCAATGAACATGAGCTTGATTGGAGCTCAGTGGGGTAATGGCTGACATGATGTGTCTGGCATCCTCAGATCCACAGGGTCACAGAGAGTCAGACACAACTGAATGACTAACGAACAACAACAAAAATGTAGGATTATTGGTCCTACTCCTCTTTGCATCCAAATTCACTGTATTTTGAATTCTAGCTTTGGTCGGGGTAATTAAAACTTTTCTTTCTCCTTCCCTTCTTCTGTCATTGATTTTTTTTCTAAATGACTAAATCTTATTTCTTTTTCTATTATTTCTTTTTTTGTTATTTCACATTCCCCTCTTACAACTTTCTCTCATGTCCTTTCTCATATCTTATTGTTTTGTCCAATTTATCTCTCAGACATTGCCTATTGTCTTTCTATCATCTCATACTCAGTATGTTTAATCTTCTCTATTGTACCTGATGACATGTCTGTAACATCATTACTTTCCACGATCAGACTTATTTTTCTTTTGCGTTGTTTATCTGAGAGTTTCCATAACATCCTCTGTGACTGATCCCTTAGATCACCATCTAATATGTTATACCATTCCTATAGGAACTTATCATTATCCTGATCAAAAGTTGTATATGACGTCCTCTAGAAATTGTATGATCTTTATTATGTTTCCAAGGTAATAATGTCCCATTTCTGATTCATTTCAGTTATTAACATTTTACTAAATATTTAAATATACAAGAAAAATCAAGATTATCTGTTTTCCTCTTACTATCTGCCCCTCCTCTGATTCACCAAACAGTTAATTATAGCCATAAACTTTCTGGTCCTTGGACCTCCCCCACCACCCCCAAGATTAATTTCTACCAGGTCACCCAAGCCTAGAGTGCTCTGGGTACATTTTATATTACTTGGGGCACTCATTCTATGTGTGTGAGCCAACCGTGATACCCAGTGTAGCGGAACCCATCACTGTTTTACCCTGTTTTATGATTATTACTTGGTTTAAAATATGATACTACAATATGTATGCTGGTTGATGCTCTGCAGAATATTAGCCAGACTTTTGCAGACTAGGCTAATAGATAATCCTATTACAGAGATTCAAGAGATAAGAAAGTTGTAAAGGATCCTTGCATTTTCCAAAGTGTTTTTAATTCTCATGATAAGAACAAAGAGGTGTAATTGAATCAGTGTCTGTTTGTATCAAAAGTTGCCAGGGAGGTGTGACCCCCCTATTGTTCTCTTTGTCTGTATTGTGTGTAGCCAAATATGGGCATGTGTATTGCCTGTGGCCAAAGAGATGTATATATAGTTCTGCAATAACAAAATAAAGTCAGTATTCATTTGACTCCCAAATTGTGTGTCGTCCAATATGGGAGGTCGGGGATGGTGTAACAGTAGTGCCTCGTGGGTATTTATCGTATACCAGCGGAGATTTTGGACTGCGTGTTCCTGCTCCGTTACATTTGTTGGCAAGTGGTTGGAATTGTTCCCACGGTCAGAAGGACAGCTACAGGAGACACCATTCCGTGGAGTACAGATTGAGGGCAACGCTAGTATCCGTACAGCGCCCCTGGCTACAGCAGGATGGAACCGGCTAGGTTTTCGGACAGCATTCCATGATGAGGATGAGAGGAGGCCGCAGACTACAGGGAAACAGACAGAATGGAACTCTGGTATGATGCCCTGCAAGGATGCCCAATGCGGCGAGGTGAGAGTCTCCCCAGTGATGAGCAGCGGCTACAGAAGCGTTGTGGCGATGCGGATGTATCTATTGGGAGAGCAGCCCCTTGATGAGTGGGTGACAAGACTAGAGACCCTGGTATGGCAGAGAGATTGGCTAGACAACGCATACCAGGCCCTCTGGTGGTATAACCGTTCGACTTACCCCCTGGACGGCTGAACACGACTTACCGGAGGGGGATGATTATGATGGCCCGGGTTTATTATGGGATGCCTTGGAGGATGATATTGATCTTGGCAGCACGGAGGGGTCTAGGTTTTGGGACATCTACGACTACCGGATGGGCATGTATGTCTGGGATGATGAAGGCGAGGTGAGCAAAGACATGACCCACCTGGTAACGAGAGAGTGGGAGCTGGAGCAGGACTACCAACACCTGCTCAGCCTTGTGCAGCCCCAACCTACTCGACAAGCAGAACCAGACTTCATTGACTGGTCCTGGGATGACCTCCAGATGGCAGGTAGAGATGGGACCGAGGTCTCTCTACCGGCCCTCCAGGGGCAGAAGGTGTCGTCCTTCCCCCTCAGCGGCAGTGTGAACCCCAGGGGGCAGGAGGTGTCGTCCTTCCCCCCCAGCGGCAGTGTGTACCTCAGGGAGCAGAAGGTATCGACCTTCCTCCACAGCGGCAGTGGGTACCCCAGGGGACCGAAGGTGTCGTCCTTCCTCCCCAGCGGCAGTAGGGCAGTTGTGTACCCCAGGGGGGCCGAAGGTGTCATCCTTTCCCCCCAGCAGCAGTGTGTACCCCAGGGTAGCAGGAAGGTGTGTCGTCCTTCCCCCCCTCAGCGCAGTGTGAACCCCAGGGGGCAGAAGGTGTCGTCCTTTCCCCCCAGCGGCAGTGTGAACCCCAGGGGGCAGAAGGTGTCGTCCTTCCCCCCTAAGCGGCAGTGTGTACCCAGGGGGCCGAAGGTGTCATCCTTCCCCCTCAGCGGCAGTGTGTACCCCAGGAGCAGTGAAGGTGTCGTCCTTTCCTTCCCAGCGGCAGTGTGTACCCCAGGAGCTGAAGGTGTCGGCCTTCCCCCCAGCGTCAGTGTGTACCCCAGGGGGCCGAAGGTGTCGTCCTTCCCCCCCAGCGGCAGTGTGTTACCCCAGGGAGCAGAGAAGGGGCCGTCCTTCCTCCCCAGCGGCAGTGTGAACCCCAGGGCAGAAGGTGTCGTCCTTCCCCCTCAGGCGGCTGTGGTACCCAGGGAGCTGAAGGAGTCGTCCATCCTTCCCAGCGGCAAGATGTGTACCCCAGGGAGCTGTAGGTGTCGCCCTTCCCCCCCCAGCGTCAGTGTGTACCCCAGGGAGCAGAAGGGGCCGTCCTTCCTCCCCCAGCGGCAGTGTGAACCCCAGGGGGGCAGAAGGTGTCATCCTTCCCCCCCAGCGGCAGTGTGACCCCAGGGGGCAGAAGGTGTCGTCCTTACCCCCCAGCGGCAGTGTGTACCCCAGGGAGCAGAAGGTGTCGTCCTTCCCCCCCCAGCGGCCAGTGTGACCCAGGGAGCAGAAGGTTGTCGACCTTCCTCACAGCGGCAGTGGGTACCCCAGGGGGCCAAAGGTGTTTTCCTTCCCCCCCAGCGGCAGTGTGAAACACAGGGGGCAGAAGGTGTCATCCTTCCCCCCCAGCAAACAGTTTACCCTAACCAGGGGAGACACCAATCTCCCAGACGGCGCAGATGGGACGTGGTCTCTGCGCCCACAGCTTGCTCCAGATCCCCAACTACCGTCACTGGGACAACCGGAGAGGGGGTAAGTACAAATTCCCTCCCCAGCTAACTTCTAATGTGGCCCCATGGTTAACAGAGGAAATGTTAACCCCCACTGACCCCCACGTTTCCCTGGCTACTGAGCCGAAATATGTCCCAAGTACCCCAGCAGAAGAGCTGACAGCGGGCAGAGTGCAGTCGGCCTCTGCCCTCCCTTTGTCCCTTGTACAGAGCAGGATGTCCTGCAGGTGATACCAGCAGAAGAGCTGGCATCATGGCAGAGTGCCGCTGGCCTCTGCCCCTCAAGTCCCCTCAGCGTGTTGCCCCATCACCACAGCAAAATATCCAGGTACCTGGTTAGACTTCCCCCCAAAGGGGAGATGTGTGACGAAGTGCCCTTCGCCACCTTTGGCTTGGAGAGGACTGTTTGCCAGCCTCCTGCCCTGCGACTATGGCCCTGGTACATATTGCCCTTTGGAACCAGTGTTCGGCCATACTAGAGTGTAAGTCACTCATTCTGGCCCTTTACATACAGGGGGGTCATTCTGTACTTGCCCTGTGTGAACCTGATACCCCAGATAACTGTGCCATGAAGCCCATTCATATAATGAAAGACTATGGGAAAGACTTTAGCTACATGGCAATTGAACTGTGTGAAGAGGATCTGAGCGCTATTCGGTGGGTTTTGTGCGCTCAGATCCCAGCTATCTGGGGATATGGGAAATGTGGGTAATGTGAATTGCAGTAATGCTGATGGGTTGTCAAACTAGAGAATTGACCAACAAATACTTTTTGTCCGGACATCCCCAGGCCGATCCGTTGGGATCAGACCGTGTATGCCGGCTTATGGTCACGGGGGAGGTGTGTAGCGGAACCCATCACTGTTTTACCCTGTTTTATGATTATTCTTGGTTAAAATATGATCCTACAATATGTATGCTGGTTGATGCTCTGCAGAATATTAGCCAGACTTTTGCAGACCTAGGCTAATAGATAATCCTATTACAGAGATTCAAGAGATAAGAAAGTTGTAAAGGATCCTTGCATTTTTCCAAAGTGTTTTAATTCTCTGATAAGAACAAAGAGGTGTAATTGAATCAGTGTCTGATTGTATCAAAGTTGCCAGGGGAGGTGGTGACCCCCCTATTGTTCTCTTTGTCTGTATTGTGTGTAGCCAAATATGGGCATGTGTATTGCCTGTGGCCAAAGAGATGTATATATAGTTCTGCAATAACAAAATAAAGTCAGTATTCATTTGACTCCCAAATTGTGTGTCGTCCAATATGGGAGGTCGGGGATGGTGAAACTGTAGTGCCTCGTGGGTATTTTTACCGTATACCAACGGAGATTTTGGACTGCGTGTTCCTGCTCCGTTACACCCAGTTTTCTCCCAGCCACCGGCTCTTGGCTGGAATGAGACTTGTGGTAAGCAGTAGATTGGGCTCCATAGACTTCTATGGTAGGTTCACAGATCTGATTAAGTCATCAAGTATCTGATTAAGTCATCTGATTAGGCTGTCAGACAGAGACCGGAACCCTTTGTTTCAAAAGACAGAGGTCAAGTGGTGTAAGTCCTTTGATGTTTTTCTTGTGATTACACTAAATTAGGAAATACTTTAATTTGCCATTGTTCCTAACCCCCATTTAATCTAATAGGTATCCCGATTTGCTTAAAATTTATGGATGTCCTTGTCAGTTACTTAAGGTGCATACACCCTGGGATCTACCTCAACTCACCTAGGGCAAACCCCCTTAAACCCAATAAAGGTTTGCCACCCAGGAGTGTTTCCCTGCTTAAAGGGTACTCTTGTCTGCTAACCAACCTCACCACCCTCCTCTAGGTTCCCTGCTTAGTGGACACCTTCTCTCCAATAACCTAGGTGTTTAGATTTCTGGTCCCTAACCAGGGTTAGACCTTCACCCGCTTGTCCAGACCCTCTGGCTCCAGTGTATACAGTATCCTAACAAACCCCTTGCTGAGATCCACACACTGACCAGAGATGTGTGACATCTGGGGCCATAGTCACATCAGCACCTAGCTGGGGAAATAGATAGGCTGGGACTGTTTCATTGGAGGACCTAGCCCAAGAGGGGAAATTCAATATATAAATACTAGTGTCTTGCCCGTAAAAGATGACGGCAATAAGATTGTAAGGCAGGTAAAGTTGTTTGCGTGCAAAATTAATTTTGTGGTGTTTTAAGATCCCTCGGCGCTCATGCGAGCATCGCGCTGAGCGCCTTTGGCGCTCATTGCGAGGCTCTTGGTTGTTTGTGTGCTATGAGCAACTTTGGTGTTTTTTTTTGGTATGGCAATGAATAATTTAATAAAATAAGAAATTAATATGCTTTACCTATTGTGAAGTCATATATGCAGGAAGCATTGTTGTTGAAGAGCTGGCAATCTGTTTTCATGTTGCTGCATCATCAGTGCTGTGGAGCTGCTGTGTAAGTGTCATAAATGTGTGCAGTGTAATAGTGTTGCATGCGCGAGGCAAAGCCATTAGGGTAGCTGTGTACTTCCGGATTGTATAAGTTAGTGTTCTAAAATGGCGCCTAATGTGAGGATTCTGCTGTGTGGCTGATTTAGCGTCCTTGTTTTCGGATGTCGTCGAACTTTTTCGGAAAATCCGTAGCTGTTTGGTGGTGTTTTGTCGAGTTTAGGATCCTTTAGCCTCGTTTTCGTTTTGTTCGGCGGACATTTTTTCTCTCGCTTAGGTGATTTTCGGGTGTCTAAACTCCGAAATTTGGACTTAATCGAGGTGTAACTTCACTTGCAGAGGTCCTGGATCCTTGCTGTGGGTAAGCTTTTTTATGTGTTTGTTGTGTGTATTATTGTGTTTCTAATGTTTTTTCGGGTCGCGCAGGTTGCGTCCTTGTTACGGATCTCTATCGTCTTTTTCGGGAAATCCGTACGTGTTTTGGTGGTGTTTTTCGTCTTTAGAGTGCTGTAGCCTTGTTTACATTTTTTGCAGTGGCCATTTTTTCTCTGCTTAGGTGTTTTTGAGTGTCTAAAGTCTTTTAATTGGAGTTAAAATTGAGGTTTAACTTCAGTTTTCGAGGGTCCTGGGTGCTGCCCCCCCTTGCTGTAGGTAAGCTTTTTATGTATTTGTTGTGTGTATTATTGTGTTTTTTCATGTTTTTGTAATGGGTCGTAACGTGTCACGTAACGTGTCACGTATTTTGCTTTGTAACTCAGTAAATTTTGCGAGGTCCGCAGTTGCTGCAAGGAGCGCCTTCGCGAGGGGGCTCAGTTGCTGGCAATGGAGCGCCTTTGGCGCTGCATGCCAGCAACTTGAGGCCCTCGCTTTGCGAGGGCCACAGGCTCGCTGCGCAAGCCTGTAAGCGTTAGCAACGGCCCGCATGCTCACAACTATATATATATATATTTATATATATATATTATATATTTATACATTATGAACAGGATCATTTTAAAATGTTTATTACTATGATAGTTATGGCAACTGAGTATTATAAAAATAAATTGTACAGTTTATTTTAAGGTATAAATATTTTCGAGAAGATACAATATAAGATTTCAGTAACAAGTTTATAATATTTTGCCATCACATGTAAGGTGAAAATGTATATAAGTCAATAAGATTTCAGATCAGATCACCATCTTGTTACTAAGCTACCAACTAATGACACCACAAGGACTTTCCATTATGTGAGAGGAGTAATAGTCTTCTATAGGCTAATTACCTGTGTACATAGATATAATAAATTGCATGGTAAAAACATATATATATTTAGTGAAGATAATGATATATATATATATATATATATATATATATTAAATATATATAAATAAAAAGTTACATCTGTGTTCACATTTGAATGTCTAAAACAAGTTAAAAAACCTGCTTCCAGCTCAGCGTTCTGAGAAAAACAGTTATTACATTGCATTCTGGGAAGTTGAGCTGGGACACACAAATGTGCCACAAATGCCTCGCTCTTCATTTCCGTAGCCATTATCAAACATGGCTTCCTTTATGCTTATGCATGCTGTTATTACACAGCTTTAATGCATATAATGTAAATAATAAGCCATCTAGAATATAAAGTTTTAATATATACATATATACACTAAATGTAAAGACACATAACCACCACTCTATCTCTCTTTCTTTCTTTCTTTCTATCTCTATCTATATTTCATGTAAATAAGAAGCCATCTAGAGTATATTAAGTTTACATAAAAGTCCAGGCCCTCAGAGATAATCCTCCCTACCACAATATATAAATATATACACTAAAAGTGACACATAAACTCCCTCCTCCAAGTAATGTAACGTTTATCACTTGGATCCCCAGGTCTCTGCAGCTCCACATAGATGTCTCACACAGTGACTGTAATACACACAATACAGGGAGCAATAACATGAGAAACGATCCTGGCCAATAAAATAATTGCACAAGCGGTGACATCACTAGTTACTCGGCAGATCTATACAATACAAAATCCGTCCTATCCTTACAGTTGTATGGGCAGAGTGAGAGACAGATTTATATACACAGCGTCACCATGGAAACAAGATTACATTAGAGACCCGCCCCCTATTGTGCCGAGTGACTCCTGCTTGTGCTGCTTTGCATTCTGGGACTTGAAGTTTAGTGCAGGGACTTCCTGTACAACTGGCCTAGAGCGGATCCGGTGTGCACGCGAGCTCTGAGCAGGTAAATAAAGTGATTAATGTTCCAATTAGTGATCAGGAGATAATACAGGAGGTTATTTGTGTCTGTGACTGGTTATCAGGGGAGAGTGGGAGAAAGACAGGAGCAGATACCGGGATATAATGATATTATACTATATATATAATACAGAGTGATGGGAGTGGAGCTGTCTGTCTATCTATTTACCTATCTATTTAACTATATATATATATATATATATATATATAATACAGAGTGATGGGAGTGGGACTGTCTATCTATATACCTATCTATTTAACTATATATATATATATATAATACAGAGTGATGGGAGTGGGGTATCTATCTATTTAACTCCATCTATATATATATATATATATATATATATATATATATATATATATATATATTATATATAGTGTGTACATCAGTGTATTTATCATATGAGGAGGGGGAGATCAATGTGCTGTTAGCCTGGGCGGGCTTGAACCTGATTGTGGCTCAAGCTTGTCAAACTACAAAGTCAAATATATATTCAGTAAAGCCCTGTAAATGATGGTGGACATGAGGATTAGAAATACTACAATCACAAGCTGGCGCATCACTGCTAGCCAATACTGTCATTTTTGGCCACAGCCCGTCGGGCTTCAAGTTACTGGCTTGGAGGTCATTCGAGCCTGGAGGTCCTGTGCGTGAATGACCTCCAAGCCAGTAACCCGTTCTCCAAGGTCGGCGGACTTTGGCCACAAATTACAGTATTGGCTACTGGTGATGTGCCAGCTTGCCAATGTTGTACATCTAATCCTCCTGTCCCCATCAATTACAGCGCTGTACAGTGCTGCATTGAATATATATTTAAATTATAAGATCTCCAAGCCCGTACAAGCTTGGATTTAAATTCCCCGCCGCGGCTCATTAAAGGGACTGCGGCACACTAAGGCTAACCCCATTGCCACGTGGGTACAGTAAGTACCCCCAGGGTAACTAACATTAACCCTCCTATGCTGCGGGGTCACCATCCGGATCCCTGGAGGGTCCCCACATTAACCCTTAGACCCTAAAAATTCAAATATCTTGCAGCGCGGGTCCTTAAAGGTCCTTAAAAGACCTGCGATAAATACAACTATTAACCCCTGCCGCTGGGGTACTATAAGTACCCCCGGCACCTATTTGTGTACTAATGTAATGTTTATTTTTTAACAGGGTTCGAGGAGAAGAAGACAATAAGAGGGACGGGGACATGCTGGAAAGGTTAGTTTCATATTTAGAATGTTCAGAATGTTTATTATTTTCTATGATGTGTTGAATTCTGTACTAGATAGGGGTAATGTTTAATAGATAGGGGTAATGTTATGTAGATAGGGGGTTAATAGTAAGTAGTTGGGGTATATTTGTACTGTATTTATTGCTGTAATGTTATGTATATTTGTTTATGTTTTTTCCTTTCAAGTGCGTAATCCTTTTTTATTTTTTGTAGTGGGTGGGTTTATAATGTTCTTTTTTATTTTTTGTCACAGGTTTTTTTATTTTTTGTAACTGCTTTTTTTATTTTGTGTAATTAGTGGGGTGGGGGTTTAATAGGTGGTTAGGGTAGGTGTTAGGAAGGTAGGGGTTATAGGTTAGGGTAGAGGGGGGTTAGTTTAGTGGTTTATTTGGGGGGAATAGTGCAGTGTAGTGTTTGTACTTAGTGTCATGAGGGTCCTGGAGGACCCTCACGGCACTTGTGGGGTTAATAATAGGTTCTCATTGTCATATGAATGTCTTCATAGACCCTTATGGGACTGATTAGGTTAAATAGAGGCTTACTGGGGTCTGTACGGACCCCCATAAGTGATGGGGCTATATGGGGTTAAATAGGCCTAGATGGGGTAAGATAGGCCCAGTTAGGGTTATTAGGCCTGGTTAGGGTTAAATAGGCCCGGTTAGGGTTAAATAGGCCCAGTTGGGGGTAATTAGGCCCAGTTGGGGTTAAATAGGCCCAGTTGGGGTAAGATAGGCCCAGTTAGGTTATTAGGTACAGATAGGGTTATTAGGTACAGATAGGGATAAATAGGTTTAGAAGGGGTTAAGTAGGCCCAGTTAGGGTTAAATAGGCCTAGAAAGGGTTAAATAGACCCAGTTAGGGTTAAATGGGGCTTAGTATGGGTCAATGGGGTATATTTAGGGTTAATAGTGTAGTGTAGTGCTTCGACTTTGTCATAAGGGTCCTGAAGCGTTAAACTTTGGGTTAATAGTGTCCTATAGGGGTCAGTATATAGGGGTCTATTGGACTGAGGGGCTTAATGTTGGTCTCATGGGGGTCTATATTGACCTCCATGAGTGATGGAGTTAATTTTAGGTGCCAGGGGGTACTTATAGTACCCCCGTGGCGGGGGTTAATTTTTTTATGTATCGCAGGTCCTTGGATATCTTTAGGGGTGATATATATTCAATGCAGCACTATACAGCTCTGTAATTGATAGGGGGAACATGGGGGTGACGTGTAGTAGATTGGCTAGCTGGCACATCGCGGTTAGTCAATACTGTCACTTGTTGCCACAAGTCCGCCGGCTTGAGGAACAGGTTACTGCCTTGGTGTTCATTCAAGCCCGGAGTCCCGGGCTTGGATGACTCCAAGGCAGCAACCCGATCTTTAAGCCCGGTGGACTGCGGCCAAAAATGACGGTATTGGCTAGCGGCGATGTGCCAGCTAGCCAATGTAGTACATGTAATCCTCATGTCCCCCATTTTGTTACCCATCATTTATAGTGCTGCACAGTGCTTTATTGAATTTATTTTTTAACTTTTTAGTTTGGCGGGCTAGCAGTCTGATTCGCGGGCTAACGCCCGAGATCAGGTTCAAGCCTGCCAAAGCTAACGACCCATTGCCTGTCTTGCGATCAGCCATAGGAAGGGATCGCAGGGATACGGCCGCTTTTCGGCCAGGATTTGAATGAGGCCCATAGTGTGTACATCAGTGTATATATCTCAAGAGGGGGAGCTCAGTGTGTGTGTATATATATTTATATATTATTGCTTCTATCGCTCTTTTGCCCACCTTATGTTAAATTATTGTTGTGGGGAACTACCTACTGATAAAGTCCACAACACAAGCTGAGATCCCGCTCCATGCTGATGATAGCCAGTAAGCTTGAAACCGCTGTACGTGGATGGGATTCTCAGCTTGTGTATAATCCAACCTTGGCTTTGGATTTAAGCTTAAAGGAAGCCATTTTTAAAATGGTTTATGGACTGAAGAGTGAGGCATTTGTGGGCACATTTGCATGTCCCTGCTCAGCTTCCCAGAATGCAGTGTAATAACTGTTTTTCTCTGAGTTCTGAACACAGATGTACTATTTATTTACTGTACTACTGTATAGTAGAGTCTTCTATCGCTCTTTTGCCCACCATATATTAAATGATTGTTTTATATATATATATATATATATATATATATATATATATATACTAGCGACCTGCTTGTCAAAAATGATGAGGCAATAAAAAAGTGTGGAAATTCTCTTTGTCACACAATGAGATTCTACTGTGTGCCTCAGCTGCTCGCCTCGCTTTGCAATGCTCACAGTGAAATGAGCGCCTTTGGGCGCCAAGGGGGATCAGTGCATTCCTCAACTGAGTCCAATGAGCACCTTCTCATGTCGCATAGAGCGCCTTAGTCCCACATGTCGCCTTGCGAAAATGTGACAGGTGTCAGAGCATAATAAAGTGATTTAAATATTTAACTGCTGTCAGGCAATGAGCATTATTCATAAAGTAAGGGCAGTGGAAAATATAAGATTTTTTTTTTTTTTGTAATAATTACAAACATCGCTTAAGTCGTGCAAGCTCGGAAGACTTCTGTGCCTCATTGCAGCCAGCTGCGCCATTACACATGCGAGCCTCAGAAAGTGAGGCGAAGCAGCCGCCCAGCACTTAAGCAGACGTGCAGCACCTAGACTGCAATAGGCGCCGAGGTGCCGTAACACATGCGATCGCGTAACTCTAACCATGGAGCGTGTAACTCAAAAAAATTCACCCCCAAAAAATAAAATAAATAATGTACACAAAATTAAAACATACTCACACACAGCACAGCGAGGGTGGGGGCAGACACAGGAAGCCTGGGAGTGAGGTTGCAAGCGAATTATACTGATATTGGGGCTTTTTCACCACACGAAAATTGGCTAAGCGAGGGGGAAAAAATGGCGGATGAAAAAGGTAAAAAATCTGAAACAGGATAAAAACGAGGCTCACCAATGCCAAGTGCACACACAACGGAGAACCCGGTGGTAAGCGGGACTTTGAAACTAAAACAAACATCAGTGAGTGCGCGCCAAAGGCGCAGTTTCAAACCACACACTAAGTGCCTTTGGCGCTCATCGCGTGGTTCATGATAAGCAACGCGAGCGGGAGAGGCTTGCAATGAGCGCAAAGAGGCATTCATTGTGAAGCCCAATGATGAGCGTCGAAGGAGCTCAGAGGAGCAAAAGCCTTACATTGTGTGGCAAACAGCATTGACATGGCTTCAAATTTTACGGGCAATTCTGTATAGAGCCCCATGAGTGAGGGGGTTATCTAAGGGCTTATGGGGATCTGTATTAACCCCCATGAGTAACAGGGTTATTTAGAGGCTCATAGGGGTCTGTTTTGACCCCCATGAGTGACAGGGTTAATTAGTGGCTCATGGGGCTCTGTATAGTAGGTGCCTTGGGGTGTACTTATAGTACCCCGGCTGCAGCAGTTAATTTTTTTTTTTTAGCTCTGTTTTTTTAAGGACCTTTACGATCCTTTAAGGACCCGCCAGGCGGGAAATTTGAAATTTGACATGCAGCTTTTGAGTGATCGGGGGAACCCAGCTTCAAGGGGTTAATATGCGGATATAGAGGGGGGTTAATGTTAGGTGCTGCGGGGTACTTACAGTATAGTTAGATCATCCATAGTTATCGGTTGGTTCTAGCCATTTATCAATATGAGAAATCATTACGGCATTATGATACATTTTTATATTTGGATAAGCCATGTCACCTTTAAGAAATGACCTAGCCATAGTTAACTTTTTAATTCTGATATGTTTATTGGCATGAATGAACTTGTCTATCGTCATTTGTAATTTTTGAATCCAGAATTCTGGAACTGATAATGCAATGCAGTGGATGACATAGTTAAATATAGGCAGTAGAATCATTTCAGTTATGGCAATCCTGTCTGAAAATGAGAGTCGTTTATGCCTCCAACCTAGTATAACTTCAGAATATTTATTAAGTGTTTTTTTTTATTTTTATTTAATGATGTCATTTTTTTTATATTGTCCTTGAACTGTATACCTAGATGGGAAAATCCATTTGAATTCCATTTAAAAGTATTTTTTTTGTTCCAGTTCTTTTCTGTCTTTTATAGACATATTGATTGCTAAAACTTCTGATTGTGGCATGTTTAGTTTTTAATATGATATTAAACTATATTTATTCAATAGCTACATTAAATGTTTTATGGAGTTTTTTGCATTTGTTATGGCAAGAATAATATTGTCTTCAAATAAAGCAATCTTATGTTCCCTTTCTCCTATTCTTATTCCCTCTATTTGTTCTAATAATTTCCACAAAGGGTTCAATCGAGAGTGGGAACAAGAATGGAGAGAGGGGACCAGATCCATCTGTATAGATAAAGTATTAAACGTGTATGTACCCCTAGACATGGATGTATCCCTTACAATGTCCCCCCCGTGCATGATGTTTATACTCATTTTAATGAGAATCAGGTGATAGAGTCACTGGTGCCAGATGGTTGGAGGGCAAAGATTATCTAACATGCACAGCAGTAGGTCAGACATACAGGCACCAACTATATGGCCTGTCTACAGGGTTTCTCTACAGTCTTGCAAATCTCCCTTTTTCTTGGGTATAGTGATTATATTAGCCAATAGCATTTCCTGAGGCATTTTACCATCTTCTTTGATTTCATTAAAGAGATTGCACAGCTCGTCTGCAATAGCAGTGTGACATATTTTGTTGAAGACACTAACCCCGTCAGGACCCGGAGCTGTACAAGTTTTCACATTTTTTATAACACTGCTTACTTCATTTAGAGTTATTGGCTCATTTAACGTTTCTAGCATTGCGGAAAGCTAAGTGAAATTGCTTTATATGTTGTGTTTAATTTTTGTTATTAATTGTAATGTTTATTTTTATTCAAGGGGTGCCAGACCTGTGGCAATGAAGGATGGGCCCTTATGCTAGGGACGAAGGCCAGAAAACTGTTGTTGCATAAGTGGCCTTATTTGCCCTATTATAGGTTTAGTGGGGGGGGGGGAGGTAGGTGAGATTTAGGGTTTATTACTGTATGTAGTTAGGGGTTTAATTGTATGTAGATAGGGGTATTAATGTATGTAGATAGGGTTATCAACGTATGTATTTAAGGGTTAAATTATATGTATTGAGGGGTTTGATTTTATGTAATGTATGCTTATTTATTTGTTTTGTAACTTAGTTTTTTTTGTAATGTTAATTTTTTATTTTCTGTAGTAGTGCTGTTTGTTTTCTATAATGGTGCTTTTTTTGTAATAATTAGCGGGGTGTGGGGGTTTAATAGGGGTTAGGTAGGTAGTGTGGGTGTTAATAGGTTAGGGTAGGTGTTAGGTTGGGAAGGGGTTAATAGGTTAGGGTAGAGGGGTTTAATAGGATAGGGAGGATGGGGGTTCATTAGTTAGAGGGGGTTGATTTAGATGTATTGGTTTATTGGGGGGTAATGTAGTGTAGTGTTTATACTTAGTGTCCTGAGGGTCCTGGAGAACCATCATGGCACTTATGGGGTTATTGTTAGGGTTCTTATTGTTCAGTAAGGGTCTTTATAGACCCTTATTGGACTAATGGGGTTAAATAGTGACTTAAGAGATAGGGATACATGGAGACTTTTGGGGGTATAGATCCCCTTAATAGATTTGGTTAAACAGGCTTAGATGGATTTTCTTGCATAACTAGGAAGTACATTCATTAGATTTGTAATACCACCATTAAGCACTGAGCCCCATTTATTTAGGCCATATTTGTGTATATATTTAGGCCTATCTTCTGATTTAATTTTTAGGCCTTTTAGTTATTAGGGGACACAAGTTTGTTAGTTTATTTTCTTCTGAAAAAAACTATTTAGACTCCAAATTCACCTTGGGCACATTATACATCACTTACATCACTCTGATAAATTATTTGCATATATAATGACAGTCATTACTTTGCAGTCTCTATATAAATTCAATACAAATCCTATCACTATACCACCTTCATTTGGATTTATTTAGTTTTGCCATTTGGTCCATCAATCTTTCATTATAATTGGAATATTGCATTATCCTTAAAAATCACCCTATTCTTCCTTAGCCTGGACTTATAACACTCTTTTGCTCTCCTCGGTTGCCTTACCAACCGCAGCACATAAAAACCTCACATAGACGCCTCCTCCCTGTTTACCCTTTGAGAAAGACGTCCCCTGTGACGTCGAAACACATTAGGTGTAGGCGGAGCGTCACGTGCGGTCCACAGTGATTTGTATGTAGACGCATGGTGCTCTGTTCCCCAGCAACCTCCGAATGTGATCTTTAAATAAGACCCCCTAAATAATCCCGCTCTATCCCACACAAATGTACATAGTACTAAGGCTATTTCCTTGAAATATTTTTAGAGCTTCTACAACCATATGCCATATGTTACAGCCGCTTCTTATTATGAAGAATATTTAAGACTTTGAAGCATTTAGATTATAATTGGCAGATATGGGGTTTATATAGGTACAGAAATAATACACATATTTATACAGATATTAGTCTGTTTTGGACACATGATAGAACAGTGGAACTTTAGAATCCTTTGTATTCAAAATTGACACATATAATATATGAGATTTGGATTCTTCAAGCCACATGGATGGCATTGTTTTTAGTTTACCCTTATAACCCTTGGTTTTAACTTTTTAATCGTCGTTGTGAGATATAAGTACCTAATAAATTGTATAAACACATGTATTTTTCCCCTACTTTGCTGTATAACAATATTAGGCTTAGATGGAGTTAAATAGGCTTGGACGGGGTTAAAGGGGGACAGTTGGGGTCAAAAAAGGGGGATAGTTGGGGTTGATGGGTTTTAGTTAGGGTAATGGGTATGCATAGGGTTAATAGTACTTACACTTTGTGTCATGAGGGTCCTGGAGGTCCCTCATGGCACTTACAGTGTTAATATAGAGGTTAATAGTGACCAATAGGGGTCTATATAGACCCCTATTGGACTGAGGGGGGTCATTTTAGTCTCATGAGAGTCTATATTGACCCCATGAGTGATGGGGTTAATTTTATGGGCCGGGGCAGTACTTATAGTACCCTCGTGGCCGTTTTTTTTTTTTTTTTTTAGCGCAGGTCCTTTAAGGACCTCAGCGTCGCAAATTAGGCATTTTCAATGCTGCGGGTGTCTCGATCGGGACCCCCGCTGCAAGGGTTAATGTGGGAACCCTCCAGGGTTCCCAATGGGGACCCCGCAGCATAGGTGGGTTAATGTTAGTTGCTGTATAGGTACTTTCTGTACCCCCGCGGTTCGGCGTAACCATTAGTGTGCCTTGGGCCCTTTAAGGCACCCTGAGAGTAATTTAAAATATTTAAATACTTCAGGGGGCACGATTGGGACCCCTGCAGCAAGGGGTTGATCTGGAGACACTGCAGGGGTCCCGTTCGAAACCCCTACAGCAAGGGGGGTTTGATTGGGAGCAGTGGGGAGGCTACGTAAGGGTTTAACAAGCCCTTGCGACACCTCCTTGGTGGAGGTAAGCTCAAATTGGCTTCTTGCCATTTACGGGCTTGACGGGAACGATCAAAGGAGTGCTCACAGCAATTGAATAACGATTAGCGATCCGGGGCTTGCGGGCTTGAAAGATCAAAGGCTATGGTGGACGTAACTGCCGATACCTCAGATTGCAAGAGGGGTCACAGAATGTTACACGGTCTGAGCCCACAATTGGAGGGGAATTAAATAGAAATGTAGCTTGCGTTCACACCTTGCGAGTATTTTGGCAGAAATTGGATATAATATATATATATATATATACAATGTGTACATCAGTGTATTGCATGAGTGTATACAATAGTATATTTATCGTATGAGGAGTGGGAGCTCAGTGTATATATATATATATATATATATAGCCATTTTCAAACATGGCTTCCTTTAAACTTATACCCGCTGCATTACACAGCTTTTATGTAAAGCCAAGGTTGGATTATACACAAGCTTAGAATCCTATCCATGTACAGCTGATTCAAGCTTACTGGCTATTATCAGCATGGAGCGGGATCTCAGCCTGTGTTGTGGACCTTATGAGTAGGTAGTTCACCACAACAATAATTTAATATATGGTGGGCAAAAGAGCGATAGAAGCCTCCACCGTACAGTAGTATAGTAAATAAATAGTACATCTGTGTTCACATTTGAATGTCTAAAACAAGTTAAAAAAAACCTGCATCCAGCTCAGAACTCTGAGAAAAACAGTTATTACACTGCATTGTTTGAAAATGGCTATGGATTGAAGAGCAAAAGATTTGTGGGCACATTTGCATGTCACAGCTCAGCTTCCCAGAAAGCAGTGTAATAACACTGGAGTTCTGAGCTAGAAGCAGGTTTTTTTAACTTGTTTAAGATATTCAAATGTGAACAAAGATGTACTATTTATTTACTATATATATCACTTAAATAGTTGTGGATCTACGTGAATGTTCGGAACGCTTACGATGTTGGTAACGTACTTGCAAACCTTGCAAAGCAAGCCGTCAAGCGGGACTTGAGGCAGTTGAGGCATGTAGGACTTAGGTGGCGCTCATTGCAGCCAGCGGCACAGCACTTAGGCTGCAATGAGCGAGACAAGACGGGCACGCAAATACGAGCCTAGCGAAGCGAGCTGTTGTTCAAGCGCGTAACTCTAAAAAACGGAAATCATGTACAAATAATTATAACACACACACAGCATGGGGGGAGGGGGGGTAGAGACAGGAAGCCTGGGAGTGAGGTTGCATGCAAATTAGACCTAGATTTGGCCTTTTCTGGCACTCTAAAATCGCCTAAGCAAAAAACAAAATGGTGGACAAAAAACGTAAAATTTGTGAAACAGCATGAAAACAAGGCTCAGCAACGCCAGGCTTGCAGAACTTACAAAATACACGACACCAAACACACTAACATTTACACAAACAACGGCAGGCATGTCGGAAAAAATTAAACCAATGGCAGTCACCGCGCGCCATGCAAACATTCAGCAAACACACAGAGGAGAAAGGGACAGTTGGGTAGATGCTGGAAAGAGACACATGCCATTCCCAAGCACTAAACTTGCAGGTTAACGTACCCTGCAATGAGCGGGCCGTACAGTAGGCAAGAGGAAAGGCTCGCAAAGTGATAAGCAGGAGAGCCTTGCAATGAGCACCGAAGGTGCGCCCAACGTGATGCGCTCCCAACGTGATCATTGCAAAACAGGATAGTGGAAGTACATGGGGAGAGGCTCACAATGTGCGCCTAAGGCGCTCAACAAAGGCTCACTTTACACACTCCCACATGAGCAATGCAAGCAGAAGAGTACTCATAAGGCGCTCATCATAGGGCTCGCGATGCTCGTGATCATTGCAAAACAGGAAAGTTTATTTACACGGGGGGAGAGGCTTGCAATGAGCGACTCAAAGGACCAAAACCATTGCCAGCCTTACAATTTTATTCCCGTCAATGTTGACGGCCAAGTTACTAGTGTGTGTGTGTGTATATATATATATATATATATATATATATATATATATATATATAATTAGTGTGTACATCAGTGTATTTATCATATTTAGATTGTAAGTCTGTGAGCTTAAATCCCTCAAGGTGCTTTAGGGAAAGCTCTATGGACACCGGATTCCAAGCTCAAGGACAGTGCCCTGTAACTTAACTTCTGTATAGCGCTACGGAATATGTTGGCGCGTTACAAATAAAGAATAATAATAATTATATGAGAAGGGGGAGCTCAGTGTATATATATATTGTGTTCTGTTTCTACAGAAAAGCTGAAAGTAAAATGTAGGAGCCAGCCATACTAATGTCTGAGCCCAACACAAACAGGAGTAGGAATGTTGTACTGCTGGCTCTTACATATCTTCCCCAAAAGGTATTAATGTTCTTCCTATGTATATATATCAAGTCATTGCAGCACACGTCCTATTACATGGATCCCCCCAGTAAGATACATTTATGTGAGATCTTCTCAGTATCTGGAGACAGAGATTGGTCATGTATTACGTGGCTGCTATTTGTGTCTCTGACTCAGAGTCCTGGGGTCTGGTCATGTAACAAATCCTAGTGTGTGACCTTCTCGTGTTTACTAGTACTGACCATAAAGACGTGTAACAAATTCCAACGTGTCACCGTCTCATGTGTATTTGTACAGACCATAAACACGTGTAACAAATCCCAGCGTGTGACAGTCTCATGCTTATTTGTACAGACCATCAAGACCTGTAACAAGTTCCAATTTTATTTGTACTGAACATAAAGACATGTAACAAATTCCAGCGTGTGACCATCTCATAAAGACGTGTAACAAATCCCAGCATGTGACCGTCTTATGTGTATTTGTACAGACCATAAACACGTGTAACAATCCCAGCGTGTGACCATCTCATGCTTATTTGTACAGACCATAAAGACATGTAACATATCCCAGAGTGTGACTGTCTCATGTTTATTTGTACAGACAGTGACAAAGTGAAACCATCAGTTCTCTCAGAGTCTGACCAAGAAGAAGAGACAAATATGAGGAGTCCCCGGGAGATTAAAGAGGAGGAAATTCTTGTAAATATCAGTGAAGGTGAGTAATATCTATCTTATGGACAATTATCACTTCAGTCTTTATTGGGGTGTATTTATCCTTTATCTCTCACCCATGAAGTTTACACACAACACAGCATAAAGGTGATTTTATACTCAACGACACAATATCTGGTCTTCTGTCCATACAAAGTAATAACACTTGGTTGTTTCTGTCTTTGTGCAACTTTCGACTAAAGGATTTAAATAGATTTTAAGGCACAAATGGTGAAGGTCTATAATCTGTTCATCTATATCTGTAGGACCTTTAGATGTGAAGCCTCCAGTTGTCTCCAAGGTTGAACAAGAGGAGCTGATTATAAGAGATCAGCAGCAGGTGAAGGAGGAGGAAAGTCCTGGGAATATCAGGGAAGGTGAGGAATTATTACACAATAAGAACATGAATAATCGATTCTGTAACGTCACACTGGCACCATAACAATACATTTATTTTATCTTAAAGAGAATTAAAAACTGTCTATACATTGCAATAGCTATTTATCTCTATAGTACATATTTCTTCAGATATACAGCATTGTGTGTGCAGCTCAGTATTACTATATATGGCTCAGAGAGTTTGATAAGGTTGGGGGCATCTAGAATTTAGTACTTGCCAATCATTACTAATATCAGTCTATAACTTAATGTCTAACACATCCACAGCAAATGTACAGGACAAATGTATTAATAATATTGTTCAATTTATTAAATTTGTTTATTTTTTTTATATACAGAGTTTCTCACATTAGTAATAAACTGACTAGAGACTTGCCTGTCAAAAATGACTGCAATAAAAAGCGAAGCCTGGCAATGCTGTTTGCCACACAATGGGAGCCTCTCCCCCTCTACTTTACTGGCCTCACGATGAGTGCCTTTGGCACTCATCGCGGGTCTCGCAATGAGCACCAACGACGCTCATCACGGGCCTCGCAATAAGCGCCTTTGGAGCTTATCATGGGCCTTGCAATGAGCGCCAAGGGTCTCTCCCCCTGTCTACTTCCTCCCGTGTGTGTAATTTCCCCCTCCTCTCCCTCCCTTGTATCTACTCCCCGCTCCTGTGTTTTTACCTTCCTCTCCCTCCCATGTCTCTAACCTCCTCCCCTGTGTCTCTTTCCATTGCATGCTTAATGCGTGGCTCTCAGCAGCACTAATGGGTAGATTGTTAGTTTACAGAAACACCCACCTTGGGAAGTAACAGAAAGCAGCAGGCAGAAAATGACAGCCTGCAGCAAGCAATAATTGCATGTATAAGTTGTAATATGTAAAGGTTGTGTTTATACAGTATTTGTTATTTTCTTTTAAATAACATTTTGCAGACCATTGTATTTAGTTAAACAAAATAGTATAATTGACAATCATTGGTGTGCACCGGATCACACTGCATTCTATAGACATTCAGACATCTGTTGCCTCATTTTCATATGATTAGAAAACAATGTTGTATGTTAATAAGGAGTTACATAACTTCTACTAAATTAATAGACTAAACTAAACCCTGTTGAACCAAATTTACCTTTTATTAACTGCAAATTAGTCTGAGTACGATATAGATAATTATTGTAACTATAATAGATAGATATATACTACCTAATCATTTCCATTTAGAAGTATGTTAAAGCTGTCACAATTTACTTCTGGTGCTTTTGTTTCCAACAGATGGAGCTGAGATTTGGAATACCCCTGGAAAAGACCACATTTCTCATACAGGAGAAAAATCTTTTCTATGTTCTGAATGTGGGAAATGTTTCAGTCATGCCTCACAGCTTAATAGCCATAAGAGAACTCACACAGGAGAAAAACCTTTTCCGTGTTCTGAATGTGAGAAATGTTTTAGTCAACTCTCACATCTCAATAGACATAAGAGAACTCACACAGGAGAAAAACCTTTTCCATGTCCTGAATGCGGGAAATGTTTCAGTCGAGCCTCATATCTTAAAGAACATAAGAAGACCCATACAGGAGAAAAACCTTTTCTATGTTCTGAATGTGGGAAATGTTTTAGTCAGATCTCACATCTTAATAGCCATAAGATCACTCATACAGGAGAAAAACCTTTTCCATGTTCTGAATGTGGGAAATGTTTTAGTCAGATCTCACATCTTAATAGCCATAAGATCACTCATACAGGAGAAAAACCTTTTCTATGTTCTGAATGTGGGAAATGTTTCAGCCATGCCTCACAGCTTAATAGCCATAAGAGAACTCACACAGGAGAGAAACCTTTTCCGTGTTCTGAATGTGGGAAATGTTTTAGTCAACTCTCAGATCTCAATGGACATAAGAGAACTCACACAGGAGAAAAACCTTTTCCATGTCCTGAATGCGGGAAATGTTTCAGTCAAGCCTCATATCTTAAAGAACATAAGAAGACCCATACAGGAGAAAAACCTTTTCTCTGTTCTGAATGTGGGAAATGTTTTAGTCAGATCTCAAATCTTAATAGCCATAAGATCACTCATACAGGAGAAAAACCTTTTCCATGTTCTGAATGTGGGAAATGTTTTAGTCAGATCTCACATCTTAATAGCCATAAGATCACTCATACAGGAGAAAACCCTTTTCCATGTTCTGAATGTGGGAAATGTTTCAGTCATGCCTCAAAGCTTAATAGCCATAAGAGAACTCACACAGGAGAAAAACCTTTTCCGTGTTCTGAATGTGGGAAATGTTTTAGTCAGCTCTCAGATCTCAATGGACATAAGAGAACTCACACAGGAGAAAAACCTTTTCCATGTCCTGAATGCGGGAAATGTTTCAGTCGAGCCTCATATCTTAAAGAACATAAGAGAACTCACACAGGAGAAAAACCTTTTCCGTGTTCTGAATGTGGGAAATGTTTCAGTCATGCCTCACAGCTTAATAGCCATAAGAGAACTCACACAGGAGAAAAACCTTTTCCGTGTTCTGAATGTGAGAAATGTTTCAGTAAGCTCTCAAATCTCAATGGACATAAGAGAACTCACACAGGAGAAAAACCTTTTCCGTGTTCTGAATGTGGGAAATGTTTTAGTCAGCTCTCAGATCTCAATGGACATAAGAGAACTCACACAGGAGAAAAACCTTTTCCATGTCCTGAATGCGGGAAATGTTTCAGTCGAGCCTCATATCTTAAAGAACATAAGAGAACTCACACAGGAGAAAAACCTTTTCCGTGTTCTGAATGTGGGAAATGTTTCAGTCATGCCTCACAGCTTAATAGCCATAAGAGAACTCACACAGGAGAAAAACCTTTTCCGTGTTCTGAATGTGAGAAATGTTTCAGTAAGCTCTCAAATCTCAATGGACATAAGAGAACTCACACAGGAGAAAAACCTTTTCCGTGTTCTGAATGTGGGAAATGTTTTATTCAGCTCTCAGAGCTCAATGGACATAAGAGAACTCACACAGGAGAGAAACCCTTTCCATGTTCTGAATGCGGGAAATGTTTCAGTCATGCCTCACAGCTTAATAGCCATAAGAGAACTCACACAGGAGAAAAACCTTTTCCGTGTTCTGAATGTGGGAAATGTTTCAGTCAGCGCTCAAATCTCAATGGACATAAGAGAACTCACACAGGAGAAAAACCTTTTCCATGTCCTGAATGCGGGAAATGTTTCAGCCGAGCCGCATATCTTAAAGAACATAGGAAGACCCATACAGGAGAAAAACTTTTTGCATGTTCTGAATGTGGGAAATCTTTCAGTCAGCTCTCAGATCTCAATGGACATATGAGAACTCACACAGGATAAACACCATTTGCATGTTCTGAAATTTACACAAGAGAAAAAATGTGTTTCAGTCAGATTTGAAATGACACAAGAAAATTCACACATTATAAAGACCAGTTGTATGTAAGGGATTTGGGGAATGTTTAATATGAGTCCGTCATTGCACATCAACATGACATATTATGAAATTCAACTAAGATCATATAAATGCAATTAATTAAACTAAGTTATATATGTATTTTTTATATAATCTTTTAATGAATTTTCTTGTTTTTTATGTGCGTTGGTTGCATCAAACAAAACATTGAGTCTGTAGAGCTTTAAAAGAAAAACACTATGCTCTTAGGTCCTGAAAGGCTCATAAATGTCAAGCTGTCTACAATTGTATTCTCTGTTTATAAGTGATACTAATATGTTTAGTATGATAAATCTTTATGTTACAGATGTTTTAATTAATTAAAGTGATTGATGAGCTCATTGTCAATTACCATTACACCTTATATATACAAAACGATATTTTTTTTAAATAAATATAAGGTGCTGATACTTTTATAATGGGTTAAACAGACATCTGCACTAAAAGTAACTTTTTTTAAATGTAAAATCGTTACAGCTAATGTTATTTTTTTAATTGGTTAAGAATTGACTTGGATATTGCTTGATTATCCATCACCTCATCCTCTCTGTTTTCCCTCCTAACCCTCTCTACCCCAAATCTTCCTTTCCGTTTTCCCTTTTTCACCTCAGCCAATCTCTCCTGTTGTGGTAATTTACAAATATTTATACATTTTAGTATATATATATATATATATATATATATATATATATATATATATATATATATAATTTATCACTTTTCAGCAAGTGTGATATTTGGCTAAGATGTAAGCTGTGAACCAGTCATTTTTCCATTGTAGACTATATGTACTCTTATAAATTTATTGTTTTTATTTGATAAGTGTAAACAAGTCGCTACTTCTCATAATAAATATGTTCTAGATACAGTAAACATAAACTAGCATAAACAAATATGTATTTCTGGAAGTCTACAAGGCCAATATCTGACCTATGCGCAGAAGATAAGAAATAAAGTGTTTTTGCGCATCTAGTGTGACGTACGAGACATGCTTTCAGTGCGTGACCTGCACATGTGGTTGTTAGTGGGTTATACCATGTTTCTGGGGGGTGGGGATGGATTGTCCCATTGTCTTTATGAAAACATTATAAAAGCTATGTTAATGTAAATATTTCCGTCAATCAGCCAGCCAGTAGCAGCCATTTTGGATGTTTTTGTTGCTGACCCACATTTTTGTCTGAATAAACTCTAATAAAAAAAAAATTATCAGAGGACTCTGTTTTTTGGTATCATGACTGGGTTTCAGAGTAAAAAGTGGTTTGTGGATATGATTTTTTTTTCTCGTACACTCCCTCTGCTATTTTCCGTCCCATTTTAACCCATCATTATACCTCCTATCTCCCCCTCACTCTCCTTCCTGTATAGGTCTGTATATTCCTGCCACCTCTTCTTTATCTGATCTGCTTCGGTTAAATCCATACCTTATTTGTCTCTTATCACACTCACTTTGGCATGAAAGATTCCTTTGAGACCCCCAATGTATTTGAAGAGATCTCTTGATTTACCCATTTGGTTATCTTCTTCTATCTCTACATCACTCATTTATAGAATGTTTTCTTCTCTCTTCTAGAACTTTACATTCAGTTGGACAAATCTTTGCCTCTCTCCACTACCTTTCACTTTCCTTCTCTCCTGGGCTACTTTCAAAGCATAATCATACAGCCAGTTGCCCTTTTCACGTGAATAGCTTCCCATGGGCTTTTGTTCCATCAGGAGGAGTAGAGCCAACTCCACTGTTTATGTTCACTTTCTTGATATCGTGTTAGTAAATACAGTGAGCATTGTGTCAGCTCCACAAAATACTTTTTAGATCTGCCTTTGCAAGCAATAATTTGATGACATCTCCACCGACCAGGTCACACAGTATACCTTTAATTATCACCAAATCGTTTATAAAACAATACATAAAAATATCTGGCATGTTTAACATGTTTATAATCACTGTTACCACAAATGTAATGCACCTAGTAATATAATATAGTAAAACACACACCTCTGTAGTACAGTGACTTTACCCATAGCTTAAAATGGTACAACAATTACAGTGAATCCCTTAGCCTAAAGGACCAGTGCAAAGACAATACTGTATACAACCAAGAAAGGCACATGTGGGTTTTTGACTTTGCTCTGTGAGCACCAACTCCCTTTCCAGTGGAGCAATATCACTAAGTGCTGCAATTCTCCTCTCCAGTTCTCCAATTTGAGCTTCAAGATAGACAACATGGTCACACCTGACACAGAGGTATGGATCCTGGATCAGTTGCTCCAGCAGTTCATGCATATGCCTAGATGTACACTGAGAGAGGTTTTCCCTGAACTGATTCAAATTGCCAATTACATAAAATACATTTGTATAAAGTAAAAAAAGAATATATATATATATATATATATATATAAATATTTTTTCTTCCCCCCCTTATTTCCTCCTGCACTACAATTACCCCCTTTTCTTTGAATTCCTTTTATTTAAACTCCTACACTTATACAGGCACTGCACTTTTAGGATTTCTGTTGGTCCAGGCTAGGTGCTTCCACTTTTGTCAACCTGGCTTTGATTCTTACTCAGAAAACCAAGAGGTCACAACACCCTTAAGCCGAGCAGGGTGGGGCCTGGTCAGTACTGGGATGGAAGACCACCTACGAATACCAGGATGCTGTGGCCCACTGAAGAAGGAACTGACAATCCACTCCAGTATCTCTGCCATGATTACCAAGAGGATCAGCATCACCATGGATATAAAGATGTTCTGGTGTGTTATGGTCCATGAGGTCACGGAGAGTCAGAAACGACTGAACAATGCAAACAAAATCTGTCTATCAATTTATCTATCTATCTATCTATCTATCTATCTATCTATCTATATATATGTATATATATATATATATATATATATATATATATATATATATATAGCCTACTACCCCAATTAGCCAGCTATCCTCTGGATTCTTCACTTAAATAATAACCATGAGGGCCACCCATGACACCAATTTTTAACCCCTATACCATTCGGTACCTACAGACCCCCATGGTATATTATGTTATAACATTGGGGGTCCTTAGAACCACCATGGCACCTAAAATTAACCTTGTTACTATGTGGCTCTCACATGGTATCCCACACTATAATCTTGGGGGAACCTATGGACTCCCATTGCACCTAATATTAACCCCTATAAAATAGGGGTCTTTATGGATCCCTATGGTATTCTAAACTATGATCATAGCAGTCCCTATGGTGCCCTATGACACTTAATATCTATGGTGTCCCTACTGATTTGTGTATTCTGATTTGTTAGACGTTTAACCAATCAGCAATATGGCAGGAGAAATTCAAATATTTAATTTTGATTTATGAAGCTTCTGGTGGTAGATAGGATGCCATGGGAGTCCTTGAGGACCCACAAGGGATGGGGTTCCTTTTAGGTGCAATGAGGTTCCATTTGACTCCTCATAGTTATAGTATAATATTCCATCAAGGTCCTCAGGAACCCATAATATAGGGGTTAATAGTCGGTGCCATGAGGTCCATGGCTATTGTTTACAATACCATATGGTCTGTAGGTACCACCATGCTATAGGAGTTATTATTTGGTGCCATTAAGGTACATAAGGATGCCCATGGCTATACTTTAGATTGGGAATCCCCTGGGATACCAAATCTCATTGGGATAGTGATAAGAGATCCCGGGATACACTGGCTCATAGGAGGTAGTGGTATTAAACCATTAATTGTGTCAGATTTGAGCAATAAACCTCAAATTTGACACAAGTTGTTAGTTCCTTCATAGCGACAGATTGAAAACATCCAGACTTCTCAAGGGCATTTTTTGCCTTCTCTCAACCCCCCTCTCTCTCTCCCTCTCCCTCCCTGCCTCGTCTCTCTCTCCCCCTCATTCTCTCCCCTCCTTCTCTCTTTGCCTCTCTCTCTCTCTCTGCTTCCCCCTCATTCTCTCTCTCTGCCTCCTCTCCCTCTCTCTCATCCTCCTCTCTCTCTCTATTTCCTTTCATCACTGCCTCCCCTCCTCTCTGCCTCCCTTCCTCTCTGTCCCTCTCCTCCTCTCTCCCACTTCCTTACTTCCCATCCTCCTCTCTCCCCTTCCTACTCTCTCTCCCCCTCTCTATTTTCCTCTGTCTCCCCTCCAACTCTTTCTCTCTCTCCCTTCCACTCTTTCTCCCCCTCCTTCCCTTTCTATGCCTCCCCCATCCTTCTCTCTCTACCTCCTATCTCTCCCCCTCCTTCTCTATCTGCCTCCTCTCTCCTGCTTTCTTTTTCTTTCCCTCCTCTTTCCCTCCCTCTCTCCTCACATCCACTCTTTCTCTCCCTCCCTCACTCCCCATCCCTCTCTCACCCTCCCACTCTTTCTCCCTCTCTTTCTCCCCCTCCTTCCCTTTATATGCCTCCCCCATCCTTCTCTCTCCCCCTCCTTCTCTATCTGCCTCCTCTCTCCCTCCTTCTCTTTCTCTATCTCCTCTCTCCCCTCTCTCCCCTCCCTCTCTCCACACATCATCTATTTCCCTCCCTCCCATTCCCTCTCTCTCCTTCTCCTCTCTCTCCTCTACTCTTTCTGCCTCCCTCTCTCTCTGCCTCCTCTCTCCCCACCTCCTCTCTTTCCCTCCCTGACTCGCCCATTCCTCTCTCTCTCCTTTTCTCACTTTCTCCTCTCTCCCCCTACCTCTCTGCTGTTTAGAACAGGAGACGCAATGCAGCTTTCATCTCGACCCTCAGTAAGGTATCTGATGTCATCACCCAGGGACAGACAGTACAGGTCTGACACATGCTGGTCTCTGTGGAAGCGGATGACGTGAAACACGTGTGTCGGACCTGTATGATCTGTTCCTGGGTGATGACATCAGATACCGCACTGAGGGTGGAGATGAAAGCTGCATGGCGTCTCCTGATCTAAACGCTGAACCAGTCATCAGCACTAAGAAGATTTTCTTCTATATATAAAATACAGGTGACAATGGGAATTAGTCCAGATTGCAGTAAGAGTAGATTATAACCTTAGGGATTGTATTTCTTATCTTAGACATCACTAGGGGTAAGTGGTGGGTCCCTAACCTCTGCCACACAAGAGTTATTGTAGGGACACAGTGTAATGCGTATCCATTCCCTTTATTATTCTCTTATACTAATGTCACCTGGGTCTCACTATACTTAATATTATTTACACTGTGATTATTGTTGTGATTACTTTATCTCTCATAGGAATTATAAAATGTATGGATTAACCATGAATTACCTATAATGTATGGATTAACCATTAGATACCTGTAATTTATGAGGACTGTTTTTCTCTATAAAGGGTGTAGATGAGGACTGTGCTACAAGCATGTACCCAGGGATATCTTGTGTTGATAAAAAAAATGTAATCTACATTTATTAATTACTTGTTTACAATATTATTTAATAAAAGGTATATTTTAACTACCGGTGTCTCTATCATGTTTTCCAATTGTCATTAGCTGTGTTATACTGTAATGATGCCACATCAAAGGGATGTTAATACCAGATACTAATAGTGTCTTTTTCTACATTTTTTATATATACAATTTAGCTTACACTATTCTGGTGTTTATACCGTCCATCATAGTATTAGTTAATATACTTCACAAAGGCTTATTGCTGAAATTACTATATTTTTTACTTAAAGTTGGATGGTTCTCTCCCATGGGTCAAACCTATTCTCCTCTCCTAAACAATATGATATTTGGCCACAAGATGGCAGTAGAGTACTATCAGATACATTGTGGTATTATGTCATTTGGAGTTGCTTTATTTATTTAGTACATATAATGCCCCTGTGTGTGCTCTGTGTGTGCCAGGTCAGTGATATGAGGTGTATAGTGGTTATAATGACTTATAAGAAGTGGTTATGCTCTAAATAATATAAATCCATGGTGTGTTTTCTTAGTTTCACCTGCTAACAAACTAACAGAATATATCACTAACACGTCCTGATGACTCTCACCCACGACTGCTACCAGGATGTACCTGTTCATACCTATATTACTCTCCCTGTGTACATGTGTCCTTGGAACTTAATGTATCTGTTATCAAGGGTGAATTCAGGCTTTGTTGTTGTTTAGTCGTTCAGTCAAGTCCAACTCTATGTGACACTATCAGCAGAAACACCCCAGACACATCTTGTCTCTTGTTCTGCTTAGCCATTAGGTTTTCTTGACAAAGATACTAAAGTGGGTCTGTGTAAACCTCTGATAGCGGAAGATGGACCAAACGTAGGAACCACGCCCCCGAGCTTGCTTCCACAGACAAGGATATCAGGAAAACCATATAATTCCTTAGAATTAGGATTAATTTATGGACTGACACTTACACCTTTTTTATGTAAGTACAGACAACACCTTCCGTATCATTATTAATTGTTACATTTTGTATATTTTTCTGGCCTGCAGGCTGGCCAATCACAGTAAGCCCTATCCCTAAATTATAGGCTGCCCCCTTCTTACTGGGAAACCCTGTACATCTGATGAGCTCAGGGTTTTATTCTTATCCTGGTGAATATATTTAGGTGGGGCTGAGTGAGTAATCACCAGATAATAACACTGTAACATAATAGGCTGCCCCTGCTTACTCAGAAACCCCGCACATCTGATGAGCTCAGGCTCCTAATCACATCCTGGTGATTGTATTAATGAACACTTTACTGTAATCCTAAGGTTGCACTGGGAGCTTGCCAGGCTACTCTACCTCTCCAACCCCTTAGTAAAATCAATCCAAGTGATAAACTTGGTGGCTCTCTGGGCCCCCTATCTCCTCCAGTCCAGGGTGAATTCTCCCTCCTTCCCAGTTGTGTAATGTCCTTCCTAAGCCCCTGGAGGACCCTTCAAGGCAGTCCAGGGGAAACAGTAAATCCAGGCTAGTAGGTCCAGCAAAAACTTGGGATGGACCTTCCCCATCTGAGATGGTATCAGGTATCCTTGGTAAACTAGAAGACCCTAACCTCTCCGTTGCCAATGATTCCAGCCAGTGGCTCCTCCTTTTCAGTGAGAGGTACACAGTGTCTTTGGGCTGCTGCAGGGGAGTCAATGCAGGGAGGCCAGGTGACAAACCACACCCTGTGGTATCCTCTGTGGAAATCCAGAAAAATTGACCCACACAGTGGTGAACAAATCTGGGGCAATCCTGGGACCTCACCCTCCTCAACCAAGCCAGTACAAACACCTGACTGGTGGTATTTACATTGGCCTAGGGGACCACAAGTGGTCACCATTCTTTCACTCCCCTTGTCTGCTACTTCCCCTGTCCAGTGTTTGAATCCTGGGGAATTTAATGGGCCTTTTGGCTTACCCAATTCAAGTGGTCCCAGGGGCCTAGCCAGTTCCAGTAACTGCTCATCAGGGATTATCCCTATTTTACATCCACCCCCAAAAGAAAGGGGCAGTGCCCATTCTTTCCCTCTTGATTGGGGAAAACCTTATTCTGGGGCATCCAGTACAACAATAGTTCCACTAAGGACTGTACCTGCCACATCTGCCAGTCTGTACTTCTCCTGTTGGCCTTGCCTTGGGACTCAACTCCTTGCCTGGGAGCATGACTCCAGTCCCAGCATTTAACAGCACTTGGAAAACAATCACAACTGTCTTTTCTCTGTCTCCAAGCCACAACCTGGATCACCATATACAATGTCCCAAAGTGCCACTTCCAGTCCCAGTGAAAAACAGGGCCCCCCATGAGGTATCCCAACAGGTACCCCCAAGCAATATTTTGCTCTTCTAGGGCTACCTCCTCACATACTAATTCTTCTAGCCATTCCATTAGCTCTTGACCTGGCCAGAGTCCCAGGAACGCCATCCATTTATTTGTAAGGCCCATTCCTTGACAGTCACCACAAAATTATCTGTCTCTACTGGGGATAAGCATTTCCCCTCCACAGGAGCTGGGAAAGGGCCATGGCTTACCCCTCTCCACTTCTCCTGTACCTCCTGTATTATCTGTGCCTTAAGGGCCATCAACTGCTCTGTAGTAGTATCCTCTGGCATGGCCGCTTTCCATCTGTGAAATCTCATGAATGCCTTATCCTCCTCTGCTGCAGACAGCTCTTTATAAGTTGCCATTTTACTGTATTCCACAGAGGTACCATGACTGCCAGCCAATTGTCACGATCTGATACTTCAATTGGACCTGGTTCAAACCTATCCAGCAGAATCAAGGGCTCCTTCTACACCATCAAAAACAGGAACTACTCCCAGGAGATTGCTTCCACAGACCAGGATGACAGGAACACCATATAATCCCTTAGAATTAGGATTAATTCACAGATTGACCTTCACACCTTGTTTATGCAAGTACAGATACAACTGTTATACCTTTATTAATTGTCACATTTTATACCTTTTTTGGCACACATGCTAGCCAATCACAGCATCCACAAATAATAGGCTGCCCCCTGCTTACTGGGAAACCCTGTACATCTGACGAGCTCAGGGTCTTAATCTCACCCAGGTGATTATATTTAGGTGGGACTGAGTGAGTTATCACCAGAGAACAAAACTGCAACATAATATGCTGCCCCTGCTTACTAAGAAACCCTGCACATCTGATGAGCTCAGGCTCCAAATCTCATTCTGGTGATTGTATTAACGATAATCCTTTGCTGTAATCTTGAAGTGTGTGTACAAGCAATAGCCTGTAGAATATCTGATATGTATTTTTACAACAATTCCTATAACATGAAACATAGTACATAAAACAAGAAACATACAGTATAACAGTGTAATCATATGTTAACCATAAACACTAAGAAATACATGACCATAATAATAAAAATAGCGTAACTCTGGCCAGACAGGTCCCTTCATGCCCTTTTTATATCGAATCCCTTTTTAAAGTTATCTATCGAATCTGCTGTCACCACCTCCTTTGGTAGATAATTCCACATATTAACCAACCTTACTGTGAAGAACCCTTTTCTTTCTTTAAGGTTTGAGTTGACGGAAAGACATCCATGAGGATATGCTCGAGAGGCAATTGGAAACATGAGCTAGCAGTGAGTGCGATAGTTCAGGTGCAGAGATTTAGATCTGGGTGTCATCAGCATAGGATGATACTGAAATCCAAAAGATTTTATATGGGCACCAAGGGAGGATGTATAGATGGAGAAAAGGAGGGGGTCTAGAACTGAAATTTAGGGCACACCAACAATTAGAGGGAAAGGAGATGAGGAGGCGTCAGAGAAGGAGACACTAAATGTTTGATATTCTAGATAAGATATGAACCCAGAGAGAGCAGTGTCATGGATGCCAAGAGAGTGGAGAATTTGGATAAGAAGAGGATGATCAACTGTGTCAAAGGCACCAGAGAGATGCATGAGATTTAGAATAGATAAATGACCCTTTGATTTGGCAGTGAGCAGGTCATTAGTAACTTTTGTGAGAGCTGTCTATGAGGAGTGTTGGGACCGGAAGCCAGACTGGAAGTGATCAAGGGGGGAGTTGGAGGAAATGAATTGTGTAAGGCGATTGTAGACAACATGCTCAACTAGTTTAGAAGCCAAGGGAAGTAGAGAGATAGGGCGTTAATTAGATGGAGAAGCTGGATCAGATGAGGGTTTCTTAAGAATGGGTATATTTGTGGCATGTTTCAAAGGTGATGGAAACTTGCCAGAGTCTAATTAAAGGTTGAATAGATGTGTGAGAGCTGGGATAAGTGTGATCAAGAGGGGGGATCAGCTGTGATGGAATAGGATCATGTGGACAAGTTGTGAGACCAGAGGTTGATAGAAGATTAGCAACTTCATCCTCAGTTACAGGGTTAAAGGAGTTTATAATGGCCATAGTTTTGGGAAAGGGTGAAGGCAGGGTGCTGTTTGTTGAGGAAAAGGTGTGATATGGCCACGTTGAGAGGAGAGTTCATTACGAATATTTTCAATTATACTATTAAAGTGTCTAGCAAAATCTTCAGCTGTAAGAGAGGAAGTGGCGGGAGGTGGGGGAGGGCAGAGGAGAGTGATCAAAGTGGAGAACAAATGTTTGGGGTTGGAGGCCAAATTCGATATTAATGATGAGAAATAGCTCTGTTTGGCAAGATTGAGGGCATAGTGATAGGAGCGTAGGAAAAACTTGTAATGAAGGAAGTTTGCTGAGGAGCAAAACTTCCTCCATAATCGTTCAGCTCTACGGAAGCACCTCTGGGTGTAGCGTATTTGTGTGGTGTGCCATTGTTGTAGGTGAGAGCGAGGGAGTCTACCAGTGGTTATTTTGGCTAGAGAGTCCTAGGTGGAATTGAGTCAAATTGGATTGTGTGGTAGCAATATCAGGGCAAGGGAGGCTAGTGAGAAGACTGAGAAGGGGTTGTAGTAAATTGGAAAGGTGTTGTGAGTTAAGTGCCTTCAGGATTCTATGGGTTCTGGTAGTTAGGTGGGATAGAGGGAAGACAGTGGAAGAAGTTATGAGGCTATAGGTTAAGAGAAGGTGGTCAGAAAGAGGGAGTGGGAGATGATAAGATTGGAGATCTTAATATGATAAGTGGGAGTGTCAGTGGCAATGTTGAAATCACCAAGAACCAGTGAAGGTATGTTAGAGGAGAGAAAGCGAGGGAGCCAGGCGGCAAAATGATCCAGAAATTGAGAGGCTGGACCAGGCGGGAGAAGGATGACAGCCACTCACAGAGAGATGGGTGAAAAGAGACGGATAGTGGGAACTTTGAAAGAAGAGAACTAGAGAGAGGGAACTGGGGGCATGCAATTGAATGATCAGCGGGTGAAAAGTAATATGCCCACGCCTCCACCTTATGAGGGTTTTGAGTGTATTTTGCCCTGTTGGCTGAGCGTGACTTATAAAAGATAGGAATGGATGAGGGGCCTGGGTTATCTCCAGCAGCCAATAAAATAGGCAATGAAAGTGAAAGAGAGAGGATGTGAGAGTAGGACTTACAGAAATGTTTCTGCTTATTGACCTTAGAAGAGGGAGGAGATGGTGACTGGAGAAAGTAGAGGAGCTCGTGGGAGCAAAGAAGAGGGGAAGAGAGCAGGGAGGGTGATATGGTAATACAGTTTGAAACAGACAGGAGATGATAAGAATGAGGGAAGAGGAAACATTGTTACACTGTGTGTTCTTAAATCCCCCCAAAAATGATTAGGGTACCAAGTGAGGAAGTATATATGGAGAAAAGGAGGTGACCTTGGAGAGAACCTTGAGAAGCAGACACAAAATGTTAAATTTTCTAGATATGATGTGAACAATAAGAGAGCAGTGTCATGGATGCCAGGAGAGTGGATAAGTTGGGTAAGAAGAGAATGGTCAACTATGCCAAAGGCAGCAGAGAGATCCAGGAGAATAAGAACAGAGAAGGGACCCTTTGACTTGGCAGTGAGGAAGTTATTAGGGACTTTAGTAAGAGCTGTCTCCATGGAGTGCTGGGACCGGAAGCCAGATTGCAAGGGGTCAAGGAGCGAGTTGAAGGAAATAAATTGAAAAAGGTAATTGTAGACGATGCATTCAAGCAGACGGAGAAGCTGGATCAGATGAGGGTTTCTTAAGAATAGGTGTAATGAAGGCATGCTTTAAAGGTGATGGAAACCTGCCAGTGTTTAGGGAAAGGTTGAAAAGATGTGTGAGAGCTCGGATAAGTGTGATAGAGAGCGGAGAGATCAATTGTGATGGAATAGCATCATGTGGACAAGTTGTAAGATGAAAGATGAATAAAAGACTAGAGACTTCATCCTCAAAGATGTCCAATATGAATGTTGTAATGGGTAAGTGGTAAGTCTGGGTATGGTAAGTCAAAGTTGTCCATTATGGATGTGGGAATGAGTAAGGGGAAAGTCTGGGTGTTGTTAGTTTGTTGAGAGGAGAGTTGGTTAGGGCCACTCTGAGAGCAGAGTTTGTTATGGATGTTTTTTTTTTTTTTTTTTATTGAAGTGGCTAGCAAAGTCTTCAGCCATGAGACAGGAAGGGGCGTGAGTTGGTGGAGGGCAAAGGAGAGTGTTGAATGAGGCAAATGTTTGGGATTGAAGGGTTAATTGGATATTAGTGATGAGAAGTAGTGCTGTTTGGCAAGTTTTAAACTACAAGAATAGTAGTGGGGGAAGTCTGCTGAAGTGTGATACGTTCTTCCTTGTTGTTCAGCAGTGAAGGAGATCCTCTGAATGTAGTGGGTTTGTGTAGTAAGTGATAGTGAGGCCATCGTCTGTGGTTATGGAAGCAAGAGTATCTATTAACTATCTTCATTTTCCTGATCCCCTCTGATTATTTGTAGTTTACTCCTTAGTTCACCAAGAAATAAATCTTAAAATAGAAAAATCAGGTAAAGGTTCACAGTACATTACCTTCAAATATAAGAGGTAATTTATGGAGGATGAGGCTATTTTGCATTGTGTTTTTTCTATTATGTCATACCATCCTTAACAGGAAAGATGTTTATTATTGTGTAAAGTTACCAAATCTTATTTTTGTCATCTCTGTACATCCAAGAGAAATTGTTATCATGGCACCTTTACTTAATAAAACTAATAAAAATAACAAGTGGGTTAAAATTTGGTCAAAAATTATATTTTGGTGGGAACGTCTATTAAATCTGTACACACCATTTATATTCCTCTGACTATTTTGCGCAGGTGGAATAGGGATATTTATGAGACTCACCCTGGAGGGTTTGCCATAGGAGGTGCATTTGACCACGTGTGGTGGACATGTGAGCAGGTGCAAAAGTGCTTGTAGTAAGTGATACAATTACCCTACAAGGTCATAGATAGAACCATCAATTAGTGCAATTAGTGTTTACTGATCATAGGATGGCAAAACATCATCTAGTAAAACTCAGATATAATGTATTACAATGTATATCATCAATATATAATGTTTGCTACAAAAAATATAGATTTTGGAAAAATAAGGTCATTCCAAAAGCTCAAATCATTAAAAGAATCGATGACATTTGCATTTTGGAAATAAATGACCATATATTAATAAACTGAATGGGAAAATATAACAGTATCTGGTCGCCATGATTAATGCCTTTGAATTGTGGTGTAAAAGAACGTCTTAGATTCCCTTGGACGGCAAGAAGATCCAATAAATCAATATTACAGGAAATTAATCCAAACTGTACATTAATGTGCCCGGCATGCTAAGATCTAAAGGGGCAGGGGAAATTGGACACAACTGAATGACTACACAATGACAACAACAAAAGTATAATACAAAACAAAGACCACTTACTCAATTATCTTGAGATGGCACCTTTAATTGAGAATGACCCTAAATTATCCTTCAGTCTGTCCGTAAGTCTCTCTTTCTCTATATTCCCATATTTTTGTGATGACTACGTCTAGTCTGGAGATCAGAGAAGTGTTACAAGTAGGTCTTTCTGTGTAGATAGAACATTCTGTTTTCTATTATATTGTTCCCATGGATGATAAAGGATAGAAACTCAGGGGTCTAAGGGGGTTGTATTTCTAGAGAAATAGCTATAAGGGCAATTATTGACAACAAATACACTTGAAGTTTAGCGCATGTCGATCATATGATTATATATGGACTTTCTAGATGACAACCCTTCCAGTAGAGGACTCTGGGGATTTGGCTCATTTCATACTATATGAGGGGGTGAGATACACTGATGGGGGATATTTGTAGGATTGCTCTTATAGTTCAAGCAAATGGAGATTGAGTTTGTCATTTGCTAAGTCAGGCTCCCATTAAGTGATATCGGGTAAGGGGAGGTATTCCCAGAAGACTGGACAAGCATATACAGGTGGGAAATAGTCCCTAGGGAATATGTGAAAGTCGGCACAATATTTCATATGTGGTAACTAAGAAAAAGTTTACTTTATTACTATTACTAACCAGATTATACGTTTTAGTTAGTATATGCCCATGTCTTCTTCTTCAGAGCTCTTATCTAATTTCTTTAGTATTCCTCCCTTAGTTTTTATCTTTTCACTAATATACCTAAAGAAAGTTTAGTGACCCTTTTACTGAATGTGCTATTTTCTGCTCTGCTTGGGCCTCGACGCGTATGATAACCTATATTGCTGCCTCTATTTAATTCTATATGATTCTCTATCCTCCTTTGGGTGAGTCTGTCTTTATTTACCATAACATAGTTGTGGGATTTACAAATGGCGGCCACCTCTTTATGGTCCCAGATTGTTTTCCTTCTCTCAATAAACATAACACAGTGTGAGGTATCATCTAGAATTGCTTGTTTCAGGTATTACCTCCGATCCTCCACTACACTCAAAATGCCAAGAAATACAAGTAGATTTCCATTAGAAAGTCATTGTTTTGTTCTTGTACAGTAAGAGGCCGCCATTACTTGTTACTAAACATACTGACTGATGATCACTAGACCCTAAGCTCTCACCTATAGATGCATATGAGACTATATCACCTATTATGAAGTGATGCCGCTTGTAAAGAATATACAATATAATTACTCCAGGCTCATCCTACAGTAGGAACCTTCCAGTCCACATCTGGGGCATTAAAGTCTCCTATTACAATTATCTCCCCCATCATTGTCATTTTAGTTATTTCTTCCATTAGTGCTCTGTGTAATACCTCACCTTGTCCTGGGGGCTATAAATGACACTTACCCTAAACATTTACCTCTCACTCTCTATAGTTACCCAAATGTTCTCAATACACATATAAAAGTTAAATGCGAATTTGATAATGTCTCACATTGCGTTTTCTTTTTTAATCAAGGTCTCAAAGCACATAAATGTTATTAAACTTTTGGGGACTTTCCCTCTGTTACCAATGAGATCTACAGACTGAAGTGTGCTCTTTATATTTCCTGTTAGTTAGAAAGTTAGAAGTTTAAGCAAGTTTTATATTTTTTCATGTAAAAAACATCAGTTCTATTCTGTAAATGCATGAAAAAATAATATTAGTGTCCCATGTCCCTTTTAATGATGTTATATCCACAGAATGACATCACAATATTACACTATATATATTTATTTATATTTATGATTGTAGTTTTGAGATAATAGTTGAATAAAGAAATGTAAAATATGATATAAATTGTAAGTATAAGAACACAGTTTGTTTGGCATTGAGAGGTAACACAAACAAGTTTTGGCTTATCACTAATTATCTTTATATGTCGTACAGAGACTGGTTTGTTATACATTTGGGCACTTTTATAACGGTGTCTAAATGATGGATATTAGGACATTTATGACATAATCACAGCACATTTTAGTGGTGAGAACTTTTCTTTTCTTGGATAATCAGTTTTGTGACGCTTATAATCATTTCTTTTTCTCTACCTCCCTCCTTTCTCTTCTTTCTCCCCATCTCTCCCTCTCTTTATCCTACCCATTTCCTGCTCTCCTCTTACCTTTCTCCCTTCATTCCCCTCCTTTCTTTTCCGTGTTCTCATCCTTCACTTCACATCCCATTCTTTCTCTCTTCCATCCTTTCTCTCCTCTTTGTTTCTCTCATCCATTCTTTTCTTCTGCTCTTTGTTCTCTCTGCTTCTCTCTTTTCCCTTATTCAGACCTGTTTTTCTCTTTACTTTCTCATCCTTTTCCTGCTCATCTCTCTACTTTTTTATCTTCCCCTTGTCTTTTTTGTACATTTTCTCTCTTCCATTACACTTGTATCTCTCTCCCAATTATCTCTAACTTCCTCACCTTTTTCTCTTTCTTTACCATTCTCCCTCTTTTTTCACAGTCCTGGTCATCCCCTCTTCAACATCTTTTCGCATAACTTATTTTTACTTTCTCCCACTCATCTCTTTTTTTTTCCCACTCCTCCTTGATCCCTTGTTCACATCCTTTACTCATTATTTCTCCTATTCCTTCTTTTCTCTCTCTCCCACTTGTCATCCCCTTTTCCCTCTTACCCATCTCTCCCTCTCATCTCATCTTTCCACATTTTTTCTTCTCTCTCTTCACCCCCTTCATCACTGTACTACACTGTACCTCTATATATCCTCTTCTTTCTCTCTTCCAGTTACTCCCTATTGTCTCTTCCATTTCTCTCACTTAATCTTAATTTCTTTTTTCCCTTCTCTCTATTTCATTCCCTCTTCTATCTCTTCCGTCACTCTTCAATGTCTCCCTTCTCTCTTCCGCCTCCTCTCTATATGCTCTCTCCGTTCCTTTTCTCTCTAACCTCTCTATCTCTCTTCCGCTCCGTCTCCCTCCACTTTTACCCTCTCACATTCAGTCTTTCCACACTCCTTTAATCTGTATTCATCCTTCCTTTTCCATTCCTTTAATTCTCTCACCATTTTTCCACTTTCATTTATCTCCATATATTTCTGATTGAAATCTCTCTTTCCCATCCATCTCTTTTCAATCCCCTTTTTCTCCCTCATCCCTTTCTCTCTCTATCTTTATCTGCCCCCATATCCCCCTCTCGATCAGAAAGGGAAGGACCAAGATGACACAAAGACCACATAGAAGAGAGGATTATACAGGAAAGATGGGGACGGTGTGTGTCAGAGAGAAAGAGATGGAAAGATGAGAATGAAGCAATGAAATAATGACACTATAAATGAGAGCTCTGCTTCACAATGGGATTTCATACCAGAGAATAAATAGATAAATACACATAAAATCACAAAATAAATATTGTTTTATTATGGTTAAATGGGAAGTAGTTTAAATGAAAAATATATATCAGAGTTATATTCTTTCAGAGAGGTAAATAGTTTCTACAACTTACAAACATATGTACAAAATAACATGTTTAACTTCTGAACCTATGTTATGAATATAAACCAACACAACATTACTTAATAATTACTTATAAACATGTTTATTTAAACCATATTAACTTATAACATTGTTGAAATTTGTACATGTAAAAGGTTATATAAAAATAATCTAATGCTGAGTGGCAAAGTTGCTATACACGTATACAAAAGAAAAAGAAAGATACTCAGAATATATAATCTGTATATGAAGGAAAACAATACCTTCTACTAGTACAGAGAATGGGTGAGATGGATTAAGGGAGAAATAATGTTATATATATCTGTCGGCTCATGGAATGACCATAGAATGTATCAAAACATCTGGTCATATCATTAGAATCATCATTGACTAAAGGATGAGATATAACTATGATCAATATCTAATGGCTCATAAATACCATATGGGAATAAAATGTAACTTTTAATAATATTACTTAAAAATAAAAATATATAAAATATATACACCAACACTGTGCATCTTAAAAAAGAGCATAACATAAGAGGGATAGAGACCAGCAATGTAAGGGCCACAGCCTCTTGCCCACCTATGTACCAGGGAAAATATATAAATTGATAAACCTTTAAACTCGAACTAAATAGTAAAAAAATACCACGCCTCCTCGGAAAAACCAAAGAATCCAATCAACATTAGGCCTTAGACTTATATAGATGTCATTTGAAGTCTATATGTTATCATGACTAGAGACACAGTGATACAGACTTACAACTTTTGTGGATAAGGGTGTTTTAGATTCACCTAATGTTGATTGGATTCTTTGTTTTTCCTAGGAGGCGTGGTATTTTTTTACCATTTAATTTGAGTTTAAATGTTTAGCAATTTATATATTTTCCCTGCATGTTAGTGTGGTACCTAGGTGGGCAAAAGGCATTGGCCCTTACATTGCTGGTCTCTACCCCTCTTATGTTATGCTCTTTTTTTAGATGCACAGTGTTGGTGTATATATTTGATATATATTTTTTTGAATTTTAAGTAATATTATTAAAAGTTACATTTTATTCCCATATGGTCTTTATGAGCCATTAGATATTGATCATAGTTATGATATCTCATCCTTTAGTCAGTAATGATTCTAATGATATGACCACATATGAGATGTTTTGATACATTCTATGGTCATTCCATGAGCTGACCATATATATATATATATATATATATAAATATATAATTATTTCTCACTTAATCCATCTCACCCATTCTCTTTACTAGTAGAAGGTATTGTTTTCCTTCATATACAGATTATATATTCTAAGTATCAGACTAAGTTGCCTTTATCTTTCTTTTGTATACATGTAAACGGTTACAGCCCTGTGTGGGTCCGTTGGTGTCTGCGAAATGTGCGGTTATGTCTAAAGCTTTTGCCACACTCTGTACATATGTATGGTCTCTCCTTTGTATGAACCTTGTGGTGTGTTAAAAGATGACTCTTTCTTTTAAAGTTTTTCCCACACTCTGTACATGTGAAAGGTTTCTCTCCTGTATGAGACATCAGGTGATATTGCAGAGAGTCATTGTGTTTGAAGCTCACCCCACACTCTGTACATATGTATGGTCTCTCCCCTGTGTGAATCCTGTGGTGTGCTAGAAGAACACTTTTTGTTGTAAACCTTTCTCCATACTCAGTACATGCAAATGGTTTAACACCTGTATGAACCCTGTGATGCATTTGAAGATGTCTCTTTGTTATAAACCTTTTCCCACACTCTGTACATGTGTGTGATTTTTCCTCTGTGTGACTCTTGTAATGAAACTGAAGTGTGCGTTTTTGTTTAAAGCATTTCCCACACTCTGTGCAGCTGAATGGTTTCTCCCCTGTATGAACAGCGAGGTGTCTTTGAAGATGACTCTTTGTTATAAACCTTTTCCCACACTCTGTACATGTGTGTGGTTTTTCCTCTGTGTGACTCTTGTAATGAAACTGAAGTGTGCGTTTTTGTTTAAAGCATTTCTTACACTCTGTGCAGCTAAATGGTTTCTCCCCTGTATGAACCGCCAGGTGTCTTTGAAGATCACTCTTTCTTAAAAACCTTTTCCCACACTCTGTACATGTATGTGGTTTTTCCCCGGTGTGAATCATGAAATGAAATTGAAGTGCCTGTTTTAGTTTAAAGCATTTCCCACACTCTGTGCAGGTGAATGGTTTCTCCCCTGCATGAACCGCCAGGTGTCTATGAAGATCACTCTTTCTTATAAACCTCTTCCCACACTCTGTACATGTGTATGGTTTTTCCCCGGTGTGAATCATGTAATGAAATTGAAGTGCCTGTTTTAGTTTAAAGCATTTCCCACATTCTGTGCAGGTGAATGGTTTCTCTCCAGGGTCCAGCACATTTATACTTAATAGATTTTCTTTAGTCTTTACTGGTTCCCCACACTCAGACTCAGTCGGGGCTTTGAGCGGCTCGCAGTCTGGAAATTCAGCATCATCTTGAGATGACTCCTGAGCTACATCCAATGAGTGGCCACAGTCTTCATCCTCTACTATTGTCAGGTTTTGGGGAGATGGTCTACTTCTGTCTGGAATCCAGTCTGGATGTGAATCATTAGAGCAAATCTCTGGAAGAAGAGAATATGTTATTAAGATAGTGAGTAAAAATATATTCATACAATTCATAATTATAACAAAAGCCCTGTAAAAGCATCTTTCACTCAATAGAATCTATTTAATGAAACATACACTTTGATAGGCTGAAAATAATTTATGGAAAGTAGTCTATGATTATGCCTATTCATTACCTGTCCGACTATCATCTACAAGGCACTCCTGCCCAGATCCAACAGCAGTAAACACCAGTCCTTCTTTTAAGACATTATTCCTGCACAGATCCAACAGAACTACACACCAGTCCTACTTTTAAGACATTATTCCTACACAGATCCAACAGAACTACACACCAGTCCCACTTCTAAGCAGACATTATTCCTGCACAGATCCAACAGAACTACACACCAGTCCCACTTCTAAGCAGAAATTATTCCTGAACAGATCCAACCGAACTACACACCAGTCCCACTTCTAAGCAGACATTATTCCTGCACAGATCCAACAGAACTACACACCAGTTCCACTTATATGCAGACATTAATTCTGCACAGATCCAACAGAATTACACACCAGTCCCACTTCTAAGAAATATTGAAGACACTTGAAGGAGCTAAATTTACTTCTGCCATCTGTATTTTTATTAATAATAATTGTCATTCAACTGTTATTATTTTTGGGGACATTGTTACTTTCTTGTCTTATTTAATACTATAGCTGTATTTATATCCCCCCCCCCCCATCCTCCTTTTGTACACATCTTCCCTTAACCCATCCCTGTGACACTCTAATAACTTCCTGTGTACTAAAAGTGTTTCCTCTCTCAGCAGACGTTAATTCTGCACAGATCCAACAGAACTACACACCAGTCCGACTTCTATGGCATATTGAAGACACTTGAATGAGCTAAATTTACTCCTGCCATCTGTACTTTTATTAATAATATTTTGTATTCAACTGTTATTATTGTTGTGGACATTGTAACTTTCTTTTCTTATTTAATACTATAGTTGTATCTGTAACCCCCACCCCCCCATCCTCCTTTTGTTTAAATCTTCCCTTAACCCCTCCCTGTCACACTCTAATAACTTCCTGTGCACTAAAAGTGTTTCCTCTCTCAGCAGACATTATTCATGCACAGATCCAACAGAACTACACACCAGTCCCACTTCTAAGTAGACATTATTTCTGCACAGATCCAACAGAACTACACACCAGTCCCCTCCCACCCTACCCCTCAACCCACGCACCCCTATTTGCTCTAAATGTATTGAATCACACAAATTTCTTTCAGCTGATCAATTTGGAACACCTGCTATTTCTAATTTAACCTGTACACAATGATTCATCCTGCCTTCTTCTTCTTAACCTGCTGCCTTTTCCTCAGGCTCTTCCTCTCAACTTCTCTCCACATCATGTCTTCTGCATAACCATCTCACCTTCCATGCTCTCATCTCCTCTTTTATGCTGCCATGAGCTACACTCCTTCCGCCACCCAATATCTCCTCCCCCATCTCAAACTCATAAGCAGAAACACTTTTGTGAGTCCCATTTGCATCTCCCTTCCTTCTCCCTCCTTCTGGCTTCTGGAGACACATTTCCTAACCCAGGGCCTGACCTGACATTTCCACTAGCAGTTACATTATCTGACCACTAGGGACAGATAACATATTACACACCTGTGCCATTCCCCTCACAATGTCACATACCTTCCTACCTAAGAAAACATTCACTTCTTCCGCACCCTTGCTATCCTCTATCTCTTCCTCCCCAAGTTTCTGCCTCTTCCACCCCCTTTAGATAGTTTCCAATGTTGTAGGGTGCTTTGGAAAAAATCACTTTCTACAAAGATTCTAAGCTCAAAACAGGGCCCTCCATTTTTCTGCAGTTAACATTGTATTCTTCCTTGTCCTTATCCCCTGTACAGCGCTACCGAATATGTTGGTGAGATACAAATAAAGATTAATGATAATACAAGGTAATCCCTGAGTGCCTGAGATCTATCAGTTCAGAGAAGACTATTTTGTATCTGCTAAAAAGACCACTTTAGTATCCTGACAAATAGGACCTAATTATTTTATTTGTTATGTACTTAGAAATAATATCCGTAATGCCAAAAATATGTATATGATTTTGAACTTTACTTTTGGTGGTTTTGGCAAATCTACTTCTCTCTACCACCAGTGAAATATCTAGCTATTACTTACCTGTTTGGTTACTTGATATATGATGTGTTAGATACTCCAAGGGGTCGCCGTCCATCTCCATGGCTGATGCCCCTTAGTCTGCTATAGCCCAGCTTTGACCTGATCATACTGGATCTGCCCTCTTATGTTTCTACATCTATTGTCTGTAGAATATTTTATATTTCAAACTGTTCCCTGATTGGCTAAGATAGCTAGATGTTCAGTCAATCAAAGTATGCAAGACTTGATTATTTATTTGCCTTAACGCCTTTACTAATTAATTTGAGAGACAGTAACATATATTCCATCTCTTGGTGAGATCATGAACCTAGTTCAATAATAACAAGACAATCCAAAGCCCATTTTCATGGAGACTAAATGATTCCCTAATATCTCAAGAGAACTACTTAAAGCAAACAGAATCATAGGGCCCTTTGTTTACCAAAAGCTCATAGGATCCTAGTCTTCGATACACAGTAATAAGTAACACTTAGAAAATTACATTTCTGCCATTGTTGAATTGCATTCTTCAGGTGATCCTTCCCGTCTTAAATGTTTTTAAATAAATAAATCAATATTGACTCTGCGTTCTAATTACCTGATTGTGCTTTTCTCACGAGTTCCATGTCCCTTTACTAATAAGGAGGTCATTTTTAACCACTTAAAGAAGGTAATTATTCTATAGTATTCAGTGATCAAGACCATAGAAAGATTTGTACATTCTATGTTCCTATTCAAAGATGACCAGTGACCAATAAACATAACTTTACTGCAGGACTTCATGTTCTCTTGTGTGACACATTTGGAGGTATGGAGTTTGTGGTCCTGTGGATACCTGAGATAAGGTTATGGTCCCAGATTTCCATCCACACGTATTATAACACATAATAGGATTATAACATACTCACCAGTGACAGATGTTTTATTCCTCTTTGTGGGCAGATGATGCCCAATGCCTGACTCACCTTTCACCTCTAGCCTCTCTAGTACAACAACTGGATAACCTATAAACAAGGAATGGACAGTTGGTTCCAATTCTGTGATATTGGTATAAGAAATATATTTTGTGAGGGATTCCTACTTGTCAGGAAAGAAATATTTAAATTTACTTGATGTGCTATTGAGAAGTGAGATAATTTATTGCTGACATTGTTCTATTTAAGGTCCTCTGTATATCTTATACCCAATGTGGTAAATTCTGGAGAATTATATGATGTCCTAAGATCTAATATAAGACTCACACAATTAGTCATACAAGTCTTGATAATATTACAGACAATACATTTATGTGACTTTTAATAAGATACAGAGTTGTGTTGTTTTTCCCAAGTAAATTGTACTGTAAATGTGTATATCACATATATAGTTGTCAGTGTTGGGACCGTTTGTGATGTCGGTCAAGCTTTTGTGTCCCTCACACAGCGTTGGATGCAACTGTGAGCCTCGCAAAGCAAGGCGGGTCATTGATGCAGACTCGATTTAGGCTGCAATGAGCGCTGAATGCACTTATTGGACTGCAAGCATCGCAAAGTGAGTCGAGCAGTTTAGGCACGTGGGACTTAGGCTCCAATGAGCACCAAAGAGCAACACTGTAATCTTAACTCCTGGCAAATATATTGGGGAAAAGTGGAGGCAGTGACAGATTTGTCTTTGGGTGGTGACTACAGCGATGAATTTAAAAAGACATTTGTTTATGTGGAGGAAAGCTATGGCAAGTCGATTTCCACACATTTCTCCTTATTTACCCCCTCACCTTTTCCCTCTCTTTTCTCCCCTTCCCCCTCTCCATACAGGAGTCTAGTTTGTTACTTACAGAACCACAAGCTCCCCAGATATTTCCTCCTTGCAGATCTCAGGCAGTATAATATCTGCTCTACTCACATGACAAGAGTGGGTCCATGATGGCAATGGCTGGGCTCCTCTGGTGGCTGAAGATAGAAGCTTCCTTGTTCCACATTAACAGGATCAGTTATACCTGAGACCCATCAAATAAGGAAACAAGGAATAAGTGTCTGTGTAATCTCCCAAGGTCTGTATCTAAACTCTGAGTATTATTTCCCCCAGATCCAATAAGATTACAGTAGTATAATTTAGACTAGAGAAAATTGCACCTGAGGTGTCTGTGAAACTGTATAAAACATAGTGACTCCGCCCCATTTGTGTCATGTGATCTCACTGATTAGAGGCCACCTATCACACCCTGTATACAGTACATAGTGGTTTACCTTTATATTGATAACATTTATATCACATATAATAGTTGTCAAACAGCGAGTTGTCGTCACGCGGGGGACGCAGTTCTGGCTGCAAATGCGCACCTCGCCATGCGAGGGCCACATTTGCGGAGGTGGAGGCTCCAACATCGGCTGCAATAAGCCTAAGGCTCATTGCAGGCTGCAAATGCGGACCCTCGTGAAGCGAGGGGCTGCATTTGTGGAGGTGGAGGCTCTACGGCGCCTCACTTGCGTTAAAAAACAGCCCAGAAAATTGGGACTTTGAAAACAAAAATCAAGCTTCGGGACTTAGCAAAAAAAAAAATATATATATATGACCCGCTGGACTTCGATAAATAAAAATATACGAGGTCACAAAAATAAGAAGTTAACGACCGAAACGCGTATAACAAAACACCAAAACCACTGGAAAAAACAAAAAACATCACACACAGCACGGGGGGCAGCCAGGACATCTGGGGTTGAGGCTGCGCGCGAATTAAAGTCAAATTCAAGGAGTTTCGCCATTTGAAAATCGGCTAAGCGAGAAAAACACTGACAAGGACATATGACTTTTAATTACGACCTGCAAAAGTTATAAAAAAATATGAGGGAGCAAAAATACGAAGTTAACGGCTGAAATGCGCACATCCAAAAACAACAAAAACACTACAAAATACAAACAAAACATTTTAAAAAATCACACACAGCATGGGGAACAACCAAGACATCTGCCAGTGAGGTTGCTCGCTAATAAAAGTCGAATTTAAGGAAATTTGGAACTTGAAAATCGGCTAAGCGAGAAAAAAAAATGGCAGCCGAAAAAATGACAACGTAGCTACACGACCCTGAAATGCGCAAAACACCACCAGGCACATAGGACTTTTGCCAGGGACAAAAATACTTAGGAAGCACAGAAAGTGCTCGCGAGTTGCATAGCACATAGACAAACAACGCCATTTTACAACACTAACCTGCAACTAATAACATTACAAATCTAAAATGGCGCTTTACACAACTAAACCAATGGTTTGCCCTCGCACACGCAGCATATTTCTAATGCACAGTTGGGACACTGATGACACTTTCTCCTCAGGCCAGTAATAGTCCAACTGTACATTGTATGCTGCAGGAAAATAAAAAGAGATACCTAGCTCTTCAGGCTATTCATTGCTGGATATATCAATTACAAATAGGTAAAGTATATTAATGTATTAAGTAACTAATTAATGAATTATTATTTTAAAAAAAATAGACATATTTATCTGTTTTTGTGATGAGCACCAAAGGTGTTCAGAGGAACAAAAGTAAACGAGAGGAGAGGCTCGCAATGAGAGCCGAAGGTCCTCAGAGTAGAAAAAGCTTTACATTGTGTGTCACCAGCATTCATATTCATGTATATATATATATATATAATCACAGTAGTATATAGTCATATATTTTTATCTATATACATCTACATCTCTCTCTGTCTCTGTAAATATATATATATATATATAGAAAGATAGATAGATATTAAAACATAAATCTATAAATCTATGAGTGTATATATATCTATGTTATCTATGCTGCTGGGGCTATGCAGATAGAAACTTCCTGCATATTTATAGTCTCCTCACACCTCAGGCAGCTGAGCTACTGAACACAAAATGGCCGACTGAACACAAAATGGTGACTGAACACAAAATGGTGACTGAACACAAAATGGCGACTGAACACAAAATGGTGACTGAACACAAAATGGTGACTGAAAACAAAATGGCAAATTCCACAGTAGCATAAATAAAAATAATACATCAGAGGATTGTGTCCTATTTTAGCCTAACATGATTATTTCTTCTGTAACATGATTATTTCTAGTGTAACTTGTTGCACATTTTTAGGTGAAGTTCTTCATAAAATTAAATTATAAGAATATAAACAATAGCTCATCAGTAATATGACTGTAATTATCTGGTGTAATTTGCCTAATTGCACTGTTTCTTTATTACATATGACATATAATATCACATTTAAGTCATGAGATGTTAAGCTTCATTTGTTAGGAGGAAAGAGAAGAAATCACCATCTAAACTGCACTTATTGTGTGACACAGATCTGATTTATACACAACACAGATCTATACTATAAACTGTCTGTGTAAATGTGATGGAGAAATCTGTATAAATGTGACAGAACTCACCAGTGTGACTTATATGAGGTACAGAGACACGTTATATAATACAAGATGGCCGACAGCTGGAGCTGAGGTATCACAGGCAGATAAAGGACTACAATACATTGAAACTACAAAATCTTTATTTATACAGAGACAGACAACTATCTCAGTAGCTTAGTGAACATCAGTGTTAATACTATCACTAAACATGACATTTATATCTGTATTTACCTGGTATTGTGTAACCTGGTGGTCATTGTCACACGTGTAACAGTAACTATATAATGTCTGTATGGCCAGGACACGGCCAGAGTGGCTAAACCAGCCTCTAAATGGTTACAGGGGCACTGTATGCCTGTAGTTATACTATTATATACATTTATACTCCAGTGGGTTCACCATTGTGGATTCTGCTGATCAACTTCCTGAGGTGAGAAGAGAATGAATGTGGAAGAGGCTTCTATGTGCACAGTGGGAATGAGGCAGCTAAAACTACCAGAACTCTTAGTGGGTCTAATGGAAAGCTGATGAGTATACGTTTTTTAGGAAAGAAAATTAAGACCTACAATAAAGAATAAATATAATATATTAGGAACATTTAGCCCGTTACCAAGTTTGTCATTCTGAGCTGTCAGTAAGCCTTTCTGATGCACCTACAACCCAAGCTTATATTCTTTTTTTAATGACAGATTCGTGTCAATAAGAAATTGGGTCCATTGTTTTGGTGCAGCCATCTGCAGACGTCTAAGGTTGGTTACACCAAGGTGACTTCACTCAAGAGAATGGGACTAATGCATGAGCTATTTAGGCAATGATCTCTTATTAACAAAATATATGGATTGGGGGTGGATCAGAAAGGCTGACTGTCAGCCTACTCAGGGTAGAATTGCCTGGTATTTCGGGGCTGGATCACTCTTCTGAGTCCAAACTCATATAGTACAGGATAGTTCTCCCTGGGAAGGCCACAAGTGACTAAAACCAGACCCACAAGACAAATTCATTCTTAGATGAGTACCTCTACTCTTTTTGATAGCTAAATATTACAAACTTTAAAAAAATGCATGACAGTAAAATAACATTAAGGTTTGCAACATTTAACTGTCAGTCAGCCTTTCTGATTCACCTACAAACCAATAGCCCTATTACGTTTCCCTATATCTTTAAGAGCAAAGTAAATCTTGCTATGTATTATATTCACCCCTCACATAGTCATTGCAAGAGAGTTACCCCGACAGACTTAGGGTGGATTCAAGAGGGAGGGGACCACCACATGTGGATCAACAGATAGCACAGGTCACTGGATCTTCACATGGAGCTTTTAAGGAACAGGATGTTATACACACATGGACATGGCCATATAGGGACAAATCGTGACAAGGAGGATTACAGTAATGTCCTGAAGCTGTTCACAAATACCAACAAAGAGGAGGCTGTGGAGAGGCACATGGAGCACCAGGAATCTCACCTCCATCAAGGAGAAGCATGGGTACATCTGGGAAGTCCCACACCATTACTTTTGTTCTTGTGGCAATATGTATACCTATAATGATCATATGACATTTAGTGCTAGTCTTAATGTATCAATTAATTATTAATTAGACATGTGATATGATTAACAATCCTTCAGTGGAATGATGAGCTACATCAGTGTCACTATATATATCAAAGTATTAACTCCCAATAATCAGCAATGATCTTATTCATCCATGCACTAGAAAATGGTGATGATAACCTTTCAAAAACTGTTTGAACTCATTTTGGAAATATTAAGATATGTGATCACTTGTAAACCACATTTGTGCCACTGAAATGTTCTGGTATCATCCAATGCTTGAAGAGATTGCACATTAATATCATGGGTGTGGTGTGCGCAGACCTGAGAGGACAATAAGTTGGAAAAAAGGGATAAACCTAAAGGGGTCAATGAAATAATTTATAAATAATAATGTACTGTATAATAATAATGATGCATAGCACCTACAAGAGTCACATGTGGTTATTATACCACAGAAACCACAATCAAATGAATAAAAATGTAATTTATCACTCCATACAATAGATGCAACTAGTAACGCAAATAGCGCTTACATCATGTCTTCATCTGCTATATTATATAGGTGCATTAACTCATGGATTATGTAAATCAATTTATTTACACACATACAGCGTGTTCAGAATATCAAAAAATTCAAAAAAGGTGGTCATAAGGGGAAAAAAAGGCTGACGAGAAGAAAAAATATATAAAAATCTGTATGTACAGTACCGTGGTAAATACTGTTGCTGTAAAAAATAAACCAACTTATCTGAATTTAATCCACAAGAAGTGAAAATCATTATGTATCTGTCATGAGCATCACCATTAGCAATAATATTCTGATTTGTGGCCTCTGTAGCAAATGCATACTCATACTATGAATAATTTATTGAGCATCCCTACAGAGTCTCAATCTGTATATGCTGCAGCTGATACACCCTTATGTGCAGTCTCAAGTGGATGTTTCCTAATTGTATATCTATCTGGTATTTGATGCAGCTATTTGTCACACATATGATGCTGACCACCAATGAGAGTGATGTGTAACGTTCCTGGATTTGAGGAGGGATAGATGATATATCTATCCCTAGTTAGAGGGAGCTCACATCTAAGTCTCATTGGTGTGTTTCCATGGGATTATTGTTATCCATGTGTGTGGGTATGTTGGTTTATCTGATATTCACCTGACAGAGAGGCTGGATCCGGTGTTGTCATTAAGCCTGGAGCTCCAGGGACAATCCCTTTTGCCATCATCTCCTTCAGCAACTTCTCCATATCCTTGTACTGTAGGTCACTCTGGGGCCACTACTTGAAGCTCTCACTGCTCTGGCCCCCTCTTTCATCATCCTCCTGATCTTAACCTGGCAGTCATCATAATGGTGCCTAACTGACCTCACATCCCTTTCTGCAAATTCAACCTTAGTGACTGCAGCTGCTACCTCCTTCTAGGCCTTGGAACTGGGACCAGGCCTTACTTCACTCACGCCCCCATATAAATATGGTGATGTGGGCACAGATGATGTTGAGGATTACCACTATATCCTCATCCCTATGGTTAGGAGTCCTGTATATATATAATGTTTTTTTTGTTTGTTATATATGTTGAGAATAGGGTCAGGGTGTGTGGATATTGTGGCCTAGCTATAAGTGTGCTATTTGCATTAATGTGTATTGTACAATTAAGTGTAAAGTTGTATTTAATTAGCTAATATAATAAAAAATATATAAACCTGCACTCCAAACTTTTACTTCTCCTGCACTCTCACTCTGGCTACAAAAACCTCCATCTCCTGTGACCTTCATGCTAACTTGGGAAGCTTGCACATATATAATGTATCCCTGTTATCAGTAATCAGTTTGCCATTTTCTTTTGGCTCCTATGGCTGTGGCCTAGAAAGAAATACTATGGAGTTGATTGGTGTAATTTGTGCAGGTCCCGTATCCCAGACCCTTCAGAGCTACTGACGAGAGCATGGGTTATGGATGCTAGGCTGGATCAATAAGATTGTGAGTGAAACAACTTGAGAGGGAGAGAGACACAGGGAGGGGGGGGGGAGGCACAGGGGAAGGAGAAGGGAGGAAGAGACACAGGGGAGGGAGGGAGGAAGAGACACGGGGAGGGAGAAGGGAGGAAGAGACACAGGGGAGGGAGGGGGAGAGGCACAGGGGAAGGAGAAGGGAGGAAGAGACACATGGGAGGAAGAGGGGGAAAGTGGCACAGGGGAAGGAGAAGGGAGGAAGAGGGGGGAGAGGCACAGGGGAAGGAGGGGGAAAGAAACTCAGCAGGGGGAAAGACACTTCAAATATTGTCAACTCACCTCAAGAAATTGGCACCATCCAGCACTTTATAAGATCCAGTTTCCCTTCAGGATCCCTTTTCACCCAATAAAGTAGCAGCACTGGTTACTAGGGACTGAAGGAGACCAGCCAATGGCCCCTGTGATAGTGGGCTTGTAGTCTGTAGAATGCTGATGACATCACAATCCCTATGACATCAGCCATGTTATATCTGTATATTAACTAGTGAGTGATCAGTGCTGACCTCAGAGCCTCTGTGTATCAGAGGATAAATGTATAGAGAAGTGAGACTGCAGAGGAGGTAGTCATAGTGATGTGAGAGTGCAGAGGAGATAGTCATAGTGATGTGAGAGTGCAGAGGAGATAGTCATAGTGATGTGAGAGTGCAGAGGAGATAGTCATAGTGATGTGAGAGTGCAGAGAAGGTAGTCATAGTGATGTGAGACTGCAGAGGAGATAGTCATAGTGATGTGAGACTGCAGAAGAGATAGTCATAGTGATGTGAGAGTGCAGAGGAGATAGACATAGTGATGTGAGAGTGCAGAGGAGATAGTCATAGTGATGTGAGAGTGCAGAGGAGATAGTCATAGTGATGTGAGAGTGCAGAGGAGGTAGTCATAGTGATGTGAGAGTGCAGAGGAGATAGTCATAGTGATGTGAGAGTGCAGAAGAGATAGTCATAGTGATGTGAGAGTGCAGAGGAGGTAGTCATAGTGATGTGAGAGTGCAGAAGAGGTAAGAACAAGAATGTAATCCTTTCAGAAAATCCTCATATTATACCTGTAATCTCTGAAATCTATATTACAATTACTTACCTTCTTTCATTTATAAATCACAGAAAGTTATCTTGGATGAGGAGCATCACAACTGCCCATTTTGTTTACACCCTGAAGACACCCATAGCTGATTGATTACCTTTGCAGCACTGTCAGGACATCCATCTAAATGATCACAAACAGAATTGACTGCCTGATGCAGGGCTTGAACCCGCAGCTCCAGAGATTAGAGTCTGGAGCATTTACCCACAGAGCCACCCTTCAGGAATTCATGGAATAATGTTTTAAGGTGATGTAAGAGAATGTCCCTGAATTGCTTAAAATAGTGATTCGTAAACCATCTGGGCAATGGGCCTAATGAGCTTTAGTTGATCTAATTGCTATTCTAATCTCTTCTTCCATAATGGGGGCGCTAGGGGACTTTATTAGCCATTTATCTGTTTGAGTAAAATCTATATTGGACTAGCGATTTGCCCGTCAAACAATGGCGGTCCTAAAATTGTAAGGCAGGTAATGCTGTTTGCCCCACAATCTAATGCTTTTGGTCCTCTGAGTACCTTTGGTGCTCATTGCGAGCCTCTCCCCTAGTGTACTTTTGGTGGTGTGAGCACCTTCAGGGCTGATTGCAAGCCCCGAGCTGAGCGCCTTGGGTGCTCATTGCGAGCCTCTCCCCTTGTGTACTTTTGCTCCTCTGAGTACCCTCAGCGCTCATTGTGAGCACCGCGCTGAGCGCCTCTCTGCTATTTTTATTTTTGAAATATATATATATTGAATTAATTAAATAATAAATGAATATACTTTACCTATTTCTAAGTAATATATCCAGCAATCAGTATGCTGAAGAGCTAACAATCTCTTTTGATGTTCCTGAAGCATACAATGTACATTTGGACTGTACTCTCTTGTAATAATATCTGACTGACTACCCTCTGTGCCCAGTATCCAGAACTGCGTTTACTTAGATTAGTGGTCGTTTTGTGTATACTTGCTTCTATGACGGCCCCCGTAGACGCCAGTACATGTGAAACGCTGGCGTCAGGACATTAAGTGTCATCCTTTGATGAGACCACAGCTGTATTTATCGGACCTTCTGCGCTGCTCCGCTCTTGTAAAGAATGCAAACCGCTGATCTAAGTAATCATTGTTCTGGATACTGGGCCCAGAGGGTAGTCAGTCAGACATTATTACAGGAGAGTAAGAGGACAAATAGCTGGTCCTAACAGCGCAGGTCATTTTCTCAGATAGGGAGCGTCGCTATTTCTAATTTACAATTTAAAGTAGTGTAGAAATGCTCTGTATGGATTTATAGGGCCAGTGTCTCCATAGATATTTGGATCCCTCATTTGGACACAGGTAATTGCCCCTATTGAAGCCTATAGCTCACTTTGAGCCAGTTACATATGCAATATACTGTATGTATTATTAATGGCAGCTTTGAACTTATTGCACATATTAGGGTTTTGGGTATCTGAACTTCCCCTCTATTTTGTGACTGTTTAAATCAAGCAAAAAAAGTCAGAGACCATGCTCCAGGACTTGAGGGTTTCTTGGTAGTATGCCGACAACATCAAAAGGTCTCTTCCAAACCCCTTGGGCCTGATAAAAAAATAATATTTCCAATAATACCCCATTTTACACAACTGGTGATAAAAAACGGATGCCAGTGCGCACCACTATGGAGAGGGATCTGCATACAAATATGTCTGCAGGTACTGAACGCGAACGGTGTGCTACTGGTAGCACACGCATACCACTATCTGTCCACCCACCACCAGAGAAAGGCTGGTTACACCCACAGAGGCCAGATGCCTTCTCATCCAGAGGAAATCTATCAAGCTTCTCTGGATACTGCTGATAAACTCGGGGGGTCAGACAAATCAGCCAGTGCAAGAGCTGAGAGGCCACTAGCTGATTGATCACCAGAGTCAGTCAGGAAAAAAGTGTTTGCCAGACCCCTCCATCATCTCAGACAGGTGAGAACACTGTTCTTTAACTTCTTCCAGTTGTCTGGGATGGAAGAGTCCACGCTGGACAGGTAGACCTCCAAATATTTGATGACATCTGCCTCCCAAGAGATGTTTCAGATTGTGGAAGGCATGGCGTCCACATGTAGAGAATCCTCTAAAAGGCCTCTGCATTTGAACCAGTTGATATGAGCAGTGGAGGCAGCTGAATAAACCTATTGGCATTCTCTTTCCAGTCCAAGATCAACTCAGTTGTTGGCCACGAGGAGAACATCATTAGCATAGGCTGAAAGGACAATCCATATATCTGACTCTTTCATCATCAGCCCTGTGAGCCTTTTCCTCAATAGACAGAGGAAAGGGTCCATGGGCAGTGCACACAGCTGTGGAGACAAGGGAAATCCTTGATATATTCCTTATTGAAATACCTAAGGTGCCGTTTGGGAACAATTGATTTTAAGCAAATACTCTGCAGAGGCATCCATTGTTTTCATACAGCCTACAAATTGTGGACAAAAGCCATATGCTTGCAGAGTGACTATGAGATAACGATGGCCCACCCTGTCAAATGCTTTCTCTTGATCGAGGGAGAAGAAGGCGAGTGACAGACCAGTCCAGACCAGCAAACTACAGGAGATCCTGGACCATAATTTTCTATTGAATATAGTCCGGGCCGGGATTGCATAGGACTGGCTAGCGTGAACGAAATTCTGTCAGCACAGACCTAAGCCTAAGCAAGATGGCTTTTGTCACAATCTTACAGGGAGTGCAGAATTATTAGGCAAGTTGTATTTTTGAGGATTAATTTTATTATTGAACAACAACCTTGTTCTCAATGAACCCAAAAAACTCATTAATATCAAAGCTGAATATTTTTGGAAGTAGTTTTTAGTTTGTTTTTAGTTTTAGCTATTTTAGGGGGATATCTGTGTGTGCAGGTGACTATTACTGTGCATAATTATTAGGCAACTTAACAAAAAACAAATATATACCCATTTCATTTATTTATTTTTACCAGTGAAACCAATATAACATCTCAACATTCACAAATATACATTTCTGACATTCAAAAACAAAACAAAAACAAATCAGTGACCAATATAGCCACCTTTCTTTGCAAGGACACTCAAAAGCCTGCCATCCATGGATTCTGTCAGTGTTTTGATCTGTTCACCATCAACATTGCGTGCAGCAGCAACCACAGCCTCCCAGACACTGTTCAGAGAGGTGTACTGTTTTCCATCCTTGTAAATCTCACATTTGATGATGGACCACAGGTTCTCAATGGGGTTCAGATCAGGTGAACAAGAAGGCCATGTCATTAGATTTTCTTCTTTTATACCCTTTCTTGCCAGCCACGCTGTGGAGTACGTGGACGCGTGGGATGGAGCATTGTCCTGCATGAAAATCATGTTTTTCTTGAAGGATGCAGACTTCTTCCTGTACCACTGCTTGAAGAAGGTGTCTTCCAGGAACTGGCAGTAGGACTGGGAGTTGAGCTTGACTCCATCCTCAACCCGAAAAGGCCCCACAAGCTCATATTTGATGATACCAGCCCAAACCAGTACTCCACCTCCACCTGGCTGGCGTCTGAGTTGGACTGGAGCTCTCTGCCCTTTACCAATCCAGCCACGGGCCCATCCATCTGGCCCATCAAGACTCACTCTCATTTCATCAGTCCATAAAACCTTAGAAAAATCAGTCTTGAGATATTTCTTGGCCCAGTCTTGACGTTTCAGCTTGTATGTCTTGTTCAGTGGTGGTCGTCTTTCAGCCTTTCTTACCTTGGCCATGTCTCTGAGTATTGCACACCTTGTGCTTTTGGGCACTCCAGTGATGTTGCAGCTCTGAAATATGGCCAAACTGGTGGCAAGTGGCATCGTGGCAGCTGCACGCTTGACTTTTCTCAGTTCATGGGCAGTTATTTTGCGCCTTGGTTTTTCCACACGCTTCTTGCGACCCTGTTGACTATTTTGAATGAAACGCTTGATTGTTCGATGATCACGCTTCAGAAGCTTTGCAATTTTAAGAGTGCTGCATCCCTCTGCAAGATATCTCACTATTTTTGACTTTTCTGAGCCTGTCAAGTGCTTCTTTTGACCCATTTTGCCAAAGGAAAGGAAGTTGCCTAATAATTATGCACACCTGATATAGGGTGTTGATGTCATTAGACCACACCCCTTCTCATTACAGAGATGCACATCACCTAATATGCTTAATTGGTAGTAGGCTTTCGAGCCTATACAGCTTGGAGTAAGACAACATGCATAAAGAGGATGATGTGGTCAAAATACTCATTTGCCTAATAATTCTGCACTCCCTGTATAGTCTCTGCTTAGCAGTGAGACCGTTCTTGATACTTTATGATATTTTACCTATATAATTATAACAGTTTCCGGCATCAGACAGGAGAACTTAGTTGTATATATTATTAATTGTCAATTTCTCATTATCTTTGAACTTTTTATAATTGATAAACAAAAGTTACATAGTTACATAGTTACATAGTTACATAGGCCCTCATTCAATTGCAATTTCGTAAATTGAATAGGGCTCTTAATAAGCACATAACATATATTTTTTAAAGAAGTTTTTAGTTAGTAAATATCTATCCAAAAGCAAGGTTTTCACTAACTAAAAACTTGTTTAAAAAAAATATGCTCTGTGCTTATATAGAGCCCTATTCAATTGACCTAATCGCAATTGAATGAGGGCCATAGTATTTAAGGTTGAAAAAGACTTTCAGTCCATCAAGTTCAACCTTTTAAGATCTCCTCTGATCTGCAACATGCGGATTAACTATTAATTAATTAGTTGTATAAAAAAAAAAAAAAAACATCCATCATAACCCTGAATTCCCTTTTTAATTAGAAAGAAATCCAGTCCCCTTTAGTGATGTCGCAAACATCAAATTTTCGGTTTGCGAACCGCGGCCGCGAATTCCATCAAATGTTCGCGAATGGGTGAACATCAGCGAACCGCCATAGACTTCAATGGGCAGGCGAATTTCAAGCCCCACAGGGACTCTTTCTGGCCACAATAGTGATGGGAAAGTTGTTTCAAGGGGACTAACACCTGGACTGTGGCATGCCGGAGGGGGATCCATGGCAAAACTCCCACGGAAAATTACATAGTTGATGCAGAGTCTGGTTTTAAGCCATAAAGGGCATAAATCACCTAACATTCCTAAAATGTTTGGAATAACATGCTTTAAAACATCAGGTATGATGTTGTATCGATCAGGTAGTGTAAGGGTTACACCCGCTTCACAGTAACAGACCAATATTCCCGTTTAATGCACCGCAAACAACCGCAAACAGTCCCTTTGCACAACCGCAAACTCCCCATTTGCACAAGGTTGGATACCAAGCTAGCCATGTCCCGTTCCTTGTCCTTATTGATGTCATTGAAGGTCTATTCCTCCACCCAGCCACCAAGGGTCCCCAAAAGGTGACAACAAGCCCCCTGGGACGCCTGCTGTGTTTGGTCTTCCACCTCCTCAAAGCCACCTTCCTCCTCTGACTCCTCTTCTTCAGACTCCCAGAGTCTGAGGGCTTCCACTGCCCAGCATGGAAGATTATACACAGGTCAGAGTCTGGGGGCTTCCACTGCCCAGCATGGAATATTATACACAGGCCAGAGTCTGGGGGCTTCCACTGCCCAGCATGGAATATTATACACAGGTCAGAGTCTGGGGGCTTCCACTGCACAGCATGGAAGATTATACGCGTTGCCTCTGTCTGCGTTATTATAAGGTGTGTACTGTTAAGTAGTACTATTCCTATCGGTTTAATCCCTGTTACGTCCACTATTAGGGGACGTGTATATGGCATAGATTTTTGGGACAGGGAGATGGGAAAAGATGCTTGGTCGGACCTCCTACTTCGAATTTGGGGCACTGCACGTGCAATCTAAGGTGCCACCAGATAGGAGAGTTGTATTAAGTTGTAATACTCATTCCTATCAGTTTAATACCTGTTACCTTACCTATCAGGGGACGTGTATATGGCATGGATTTTTGGAACAGGGAGATGGAAAAAGATGCTTGGTCAGACCTCCTACTTCGAATTTGGGGCACTGCACGTGCAATCTAAGGTGCCACCAGATAGGAGAGTTGTATTAAGTTGTACTACTCATTCCTATCAGTTTAATACCTGGTACGTTACCTATCAGGGGACGTGTATATGGCATGGATTTTTGGAACAGGGAGATGGAAAAAGATGCTTGGTCGGAACTCCTACTTCGAATTTGGGGCACTGCAAGTGCAATCTAAGGTGCCACCAGATAGAATAGTTGTATTAAGTTGTAATACTCATTCCTATCAGTTTAATACCTGTTACGTTACCTATCAGGGGACGTGTATATGGCATGGATTTTTGGAACAGGGAGATGGAAAAAGATGCTTGGTCGGACCTCCTACTTCGAATTTGGGGCACGGCACTTGCAATCTAAGGTGCCACCAGATAGGAGAGTTGTATTAAGTTGTACTACTCATTCCTATCAGTTTAATACCTTTTCCGTCACCTATCTTTCCTCCCAATAGCACATTCTATATGTCATCAACCGGCTTGTGTGTATTTAGAGAACCACACTTTAAGGCCCTTAACCTGGGACAAGGTGGCTTGGCTTTCAGAATTGCCTCAGAGCCTTAAAAACTCGCCAAACACCCTAATCAGACACTCACTATCATACTGGAAATGGGCCAAGAAACACACAGGTTTGTTCCCTGGATCCACCCAAATGACCCCAATTCTTGACCACCCTCAGGCCCCGAAACACATGAGCACAACATCACAACACTGGTGGAGGTCAAGGAAACTAGATAGACTGGGAGACTGGTTAGTAAAGGGCCAGATGCTCACCTATGAGGAACTGAGGGACAAGCATGAGCTACCGCTGTCAGAACATTACAATTACTGTAGGCTGAGGCATTTCACACACTCCCTGATCCAGAAACAGGGGACACCGATCTTAAATTGGTTCTCCAAAACTTGTAAAGATAAACCTCTATCAAGGGGGATCATTGGGTCGCTTTACAAATATAAAACATTTGTTACTGGTTGAAGCGACACTGGGGGAAGGACCGGAGTGGGGGAGCCCTGGAGACCCTTCAGAAGCAACCGGCGGCAAAATCATCCCAGGAAAGGAGAGGTCGCTTACTGAAGCCTGCCCTAGGGTAACCCAAGGGTGATTTCCCAGGTTAGATATTGTAAATAATAAGCTAATACTGCTGGAGGGATGATAGTTAATAGGACTTTGGTGTTTCCTGCAGATATACTCTTTACTATTGTCTGTTTTACCATGTTTTAGGTATTTCTTAAATTGCAATCACAGTAAAAAATAAGAAAAATTATTAACCTAAAAAGTAAAAATAAGAAGGAATAGCCAGCTAAATTTCACAAAATTTCTTTATTGTAAATATGTATTTTTGCACAACTGTTATGCAAGACTGTTCAAAAATGCTTTATTTTTCATTACATGCTGTACGCCTTCTAAAATAAAATAATGTAAATGCAAAAATTAGGTATTGTTGCAGCGATCAGAAAAATTGATGTTAGTTTGCCAGGCAGAAAGTGCCCCAAAACATTGCGTCTTGAACCCTAGTTGGTGGCGGATAAGTCACGCAAGTCATCCGGCATTCAGGGATAAAATACAGCAGCGTGTGGACCATTATTAGCTCAAGGCAGCTCATCTATCAGGCCTTTTTTAATCGAATGTATCGCCCACTGTCAGTCCCTTCGGGATCCATCACTCATTCATCTTAATAAAGGTGAGGTAATCTAGACTTTTTTGACCTAGGCGACTTCTCTTATCAGTGACAAAACCTCCTGCTGCACTGAAGGTCCTTTCTGACAGGACACTTGAAGCGAGCAGGACAGAAGTCCTATGGCAAATTGGGATAGCTCAGGCCACAGGGCAAGCGTGCACACCCAGTAGTCAAGGGGTTCATCGCTCCTCATAGTGTCGATATCTGTAGTTATGGCGAGGTAGTCTGTTACCTGACGGTCGAGTCGTTCTCTGAGGGTGGACCCCGAAGAGCTGTGGAGATGCATAGGACGTAAAAAGCTCTGCATGTCCTCCATGAACAACACGTCTGTAAAGCGCCCTCTCCTTGCCGGCGTGGTCGTGGGAGGAGGAGGATTATGTTCAAATCTTCCGCTGATAGATTGCCTTTGTGCTGTGACATCACCCTTAAACGCTGTGTAAAGCATACTTTTTAATTTATTTTGGTAGTGCTGCATCCTTTCCGACTTGTGGTAATTCGGTAACATTTCAGGCACTTTATGCTTATACCGGGGGTCTAGTAGCGTGGACACCCAGTACAGGTCGTTCTCCTTCATCCTTTTTATACGAGGGTCCCTCAACAGGCACGACAGCATGAAAGACCCCATTTGCACAAGGTTGGATGCCGAGCTAGTCATGTCCCGTTCCTCGTCCTCAGAGATCTCACTGAAGGTATGTTCTTCCCCCCAGCCACTTACAACACCACTGGTACCAGATAGGTGACAACGAGCACCCTGGGATGCCTGTTGTGGTTGGTCTTCCTCCTCCTCCTCAAAGCCACATTCCTCCTCTGACTCCTCTTCCTCACAATCCTCTTCCAGCGTTGCCGCAGGTCCAGCAAGCGATGCTGATAAGGCTGTTTCTGGCGGTGATGGTGACCACAACTCTTCCTCTTCAAGCTCATCTACGGCCTGATCCAGCACTCTTCGCAGGGCACGCTCCAGGAAGAAAACAAATGGTATGATGTCGCTGACGGTGCCCTGAGTGCGACTGACCAGGTTTGTCACCTCCTCAAAAGGACGCATAAGCCTACAGGCATTGCGCATGAGCGCCCAGTAACGTGGAAAAAAAATCCCCAGCTCCGCAGAGGCTGTCCTAGCACCCCGGTCATACAAATACTCGTTAACGGCCTTTTCTTGTTGGAGCAGGCGGTCGAACATTAGGAGTGTTGAATTCCAACGTGTCGGGCTGTCTAACATCAAGCGCCTCGCTGGCATGTTGTTTCGCCGCTGGATATCTGTAAAGTGCGCCATGGCCGTGTAGGAACGCCTGAAATGGGCACACACCTTCCTGGTCTGCTTCAGGACATCCTGTAAGCCTGGGTGCTTATGCACAAAGCATTGTACAATCAGATTACACACATGTGCCATGCACGGCACATGTGTTACCTTGCCCAAATTCAATGCCGCCAACAAATTTCTTCCGTTGTCACAAACCACTTTGCCGATCTCCAGTTGGTGCGGAGTCAGCCACTGTTCCACCTGTGCGTTCAGGGCGGACAGGAGTGCTGGTCCGGTGTGACTCTCTGCTTTCAGGGAAGTCAACCACAAGACGGCGTGACACTGCCATATCCGGGATGTGGAATAGTACCTGTGGAGCTGGGGGGAAACCGTTGATGTGGAGCAAGACATAGCAGCAGCAGAAGAGGACTCAGCCGAGGAGGTTATGGAAAAGGATGGAGTCGGAGGAGTAGAGGAGGTGGCAGCAGGCCTGCCTGCAAGTCGTGGCAGTGTCACCAACTCCTCTGCAGAGCCACGTATTCCATGCTTGGCAGCCGTCACCAGGTTTACCCAATGCGCAGTGTAGGTGATATACCTGCCCTGACCATGCTTTGCAGACCAAGTATCCGTGGTCAGATGGACCCTTGCCCCAACACTGTGTGCCAGAGATGCCATTACTTCCTTTTGCACAATTGAGTACAGGTTGGGGATTGCCTTTTGTGCAAAGAAATTTCGGCCGGGTACCTTCCACTGCGGTGTCCCAATAGCTACAAATTTTTTGAACGCCTCAGACTCCACGAGCTTGTATGGTAAAAGCTGGCGGGCTAAGAGTTCAGACAAGCCAGCTGTCAGTTGCCGGGCAAGGGGGTGACTTTGTGACATTGGCTTCTTACGCTCAAACAGGTCCTTGACAGACACCTGACTGTGGGCAGATGAGCAGGGACTGCTCAGGGCGAGACACGGAGTGGCGGATGGTTGAGAGGGAGGGCAAGCAGGGCAGCAGTGGTTGACGTGGCTGAAGATGCTGGACCAGGAGGAGGATAGCGGCTTTGACTTTGTGTGCTGCTTGTACTGATGTGTTGATCCCATAGGCGTTTGTGATGTGACATCATGTGCCTTCGCAAAGAAGTTGTACCTAGGTGGGTGTTGGACTTCCCACGACTCAGTTTCTTTTCGCACAGGTTGCAAATGGCATCACTGTTGTCACAGGCAGACACACGAAAAAATTGCCACACTGCTGAGCTCTGCAATGACGGCATTCTGGTGGTGGCAAAAGCATGCGTTGACTGGCGTGCTGTCTGGCTGACCCCGGGTGCCGATGCATGCTGTCTGACTGGGCCACTAGCTACTTTCGATGACCTCCCGCTGCTTCCAACTCGTCTCCTCCTCCTCTCTGTCTCCCCATCTGTACTTTCCTCCTGTTCTTCTTCTCTTATAGCGGGCACCCACGTGACATCCACGGACGCATCGTCATCATCAACCGCTTCACTTGTATCTGAAAACTCAACAAAGGAAGCAGCACCGGGTACAACATCATCATCATCATCAGACCATACGTCCATGTGTGTAATACTGCCTGACTGGACATATCCCTGTTATCTACATCCTCTGGCACTAATGTTTGTGCATCACTCATTTCTTCCAACGGATCTGTAAATAACTCTGCTGATGGATCAAGTGAAGCGGCTGTGGTACAAGTGTTGGTGGTGGCGGCAGGCGGGCGAGTGGTAACTGGAGAGGTGCACGAAGCTAAGCTGGAGGAGGATTTTGCGTCTTGGTTCCGAGCGGAAGCTGTAGAAGATTGCGTGTCCTGTGTTAGCCAGTCAACCATGTCCTCAGAACTGTTCAAGTTCAGGGTACGTTGCCTCTGAAAACTGGGCATTATTGTAGGGCCAAAGGGAATCACAGCACCACGACCATGACGGCCCCTGCGGGGTGGCCTGCCTCTGCCTGTCATATTTTTTACGATTAGTGGTACTATGCGTGCAAGCTACTGTGACACCAGATATGAGTGTCACTGGGCACTGGCAAAAGTTGGCAGACTAGATGCAATAGGCCTCACACACACGCCTGTAGGCAGGCTACTGATATTCAATCGATTACAGTAAAAAAAGGGTTGTTTTATTTCACTGCACACTACGGTGGCACTAGATATGAGTGTCACTGGGCACTGGCAAAAGTTGGCAGACTAGATGCAATAGGCCTCACACACACACCTGTAGGCAGGCTACTGATATTCAATCGATTACAGTAAAAAAAGGGTTGTTTTATTTCACTGCACACTACGGTGGCACTAGTTATGAGTGTCACTGGGCACTGGCAAAAGTTAGCAGACTAGATGCAATAGGCCTCACACACAAGCCTTTAAGCAAGCTACTGATATTCAATCGATTACAGTAAAAAAAGGGTTGTTTTATTTCACTGCAAACTACGGTGGCACTAGATATGAGTGTCACTGGGCACTGGCAAAAGTTAGCAGACTAGATGCAATAGGCCTCACACACACGCCTGTAGGCAGGCTACTGATATTCATTCGATTACAATAAAAAAAGGGTTGTTTTATTTCACTGCACACTACGGTGGCACTAGATATGAGTGTCACTGGGCACTGGTAAAAGTTGGCAGACTAGATGCAATAGGCCTTACACACACGCCTGTAGGCAGACTACTGATATTCAATCGATTACAGTAAAAAAAGGGTTGTTTTATTTCACTGCACACTACGGTGGCACTAGATATGAGTGTCACTGGGCACTGGCAAAAGTTAACATACTAGATGCAATAGGCCTCACACACACGCCTGTAGGCAGGCTACTGATATTCAATCGATTACAGTAAAAAAAGGGTTGTTTTATTTCACTGCACACTACGGTGGCACTAGATATGAGTGTCACTGTGCACTGGCAAAAGTTAGCAGACTAGATGCAATAGGCCTCACACACATGCCTTTAGGTAGGCTACTGATATTCAATCAATTACAGTAAGAAAAGGGTTGTTTTATTTCACTGCACACTACGGTGGCACTAGATATGAGTTTCACTGGGCACTGGCAAAAGTTGGCAGACTAGATGCAATAGGCCTCACACACACGCCTGTAGGCAGGCTACTGATATTCAATCGATTACAGTAAAAAAAGGGTTTTTTTATTTCACTGCACACTACGGTGGCACTAAATATGAGTGTCACTGGGCACTGGCAAAAGTTAGCAGACTAGATACAATAGGCCTCACACACATGCCTGTAGGCAGACTACTGATATTCAATCGATTACAGTAAAAAAAGGGTTGTTTTATTTCACTGCACACTACGGTGGCACTAGATATGAGTGTCACTGGGCACTGGCAAAAGTTAGCAGACTAGATGCAATAGGCCTCACACACACGCCTGTAGGCAGGATACTGATATTCAATCGATTACAGTAAAAAAAGGGTTGTTTTATTTCACTGCACACTACGGTGGCACTAGATATGAGTGTCACTGGGCACTGGCAAAAGTTAGCAGACTAGATGCAATAGGCCTCACATACACGCCTTTAGGCAGGCTACTGATATTCAATCGATTACAGTAAAAAAAGGGTTGTTTTATTTCACTGCACACTACAGTGGCACTAGATATGAGTGTCACTGGGCACTGGCAAAAGTTGGCAGACTAGATGCAATAGGCCTCACACACGCCTGTAGGCAGGCTACTGATATTCAATCGATTACAGTAAAAAAAGGGTTGTTTTATTTCACTGCACACTACGGTGGCACTAGATATGAATGTCACTGTGCACTGGCAAACGTTGGCAGACTAGATGCAATAGGCCTCACACACACGCTAGCAGGCTGGCATATGCAATTAGATTACACAGAAAAAAGTAATAAGATACAATAAAAAGGGCTTTTTGGGTTGCTGTCCTTGCAGCAGATATCAAAGGAGTCCTTCAGGTGTGTAGTTAAAGCTAAATACACAGCCTGGCTATCTATTTCCCTATTAAATCAGCAGAAAAAAATAATAAAATAAAATAAAGGATGTTCTAGCCCTAAAAAGGGCTTTTTGGGTTGCTGTGTTTGCAGCAGATATCAAAGGAGTCCTTCAGGTGTGTAGTTAAAGCTAAATACACAGCCTGGCTATCTATTTCCCTATTAAATCAAGAGCAGGTAGAATATATCTCCTCTCTCCACGAATGCAGCTACAGAATGATTCTAAAATGGAGGCTGTCATACAGATGAAAGGCTCTGGAAGGGAGTGTATGCTGCTGATAGGCTGGAATGTGTTTGCTGACTGTGATGTGCAGGGTCAAAGTTTCCTCAATGATAAAGAATAGGGGGCGGACCTAAAAGTGCATATGTTCGCCATTCGTGGCGAAAGCGAATATGCTAAAATCGCTACGAATAGTTCTCCGGCGAACTGTTCGGGACATCACTAGTCCCCTTTTAAAGTTATCTATCGAATCCTCTGTCACCACCTCCTCTGGTAGAGAATTCCACAGATTAACCACCCTTACTGTGAAGAACCCTTTTCTTTCTTTAAGGTGGAAACTTTTTACTTCTAACCTCAAGGGATGTCCTCTTGTCAGTTGAAAACCTCTTGGCACAAAAAGCTCCCTTGACAAATCGTTATACTGACCCTGGATGTATTTATATAATGTAATCATATCTCCTCTTAGAATACTTTTTTTCTAGAGAAAGTAAGCTTAATTTTGTTTTGCTTCATAACTTAGCCCCTCCATGTAGTTTTGTTGCCCTCCTCTGTACCTTTTCCAGCTCTAAAATATCCTTTTTATGAAGTGGTGGCCAAAATTGAACTCCATAATCCAAATGAGGGCATACTAGAGATTTGTATAGTGGCAAAATTATATTTGCTTCCCTTGCTTCTATACCCTTCTTAATACATGCTAATATTTTATTTGCCTTTGCAGCTGCTGCTCGGCTTTGAGCACTGTTACCTAGGTGGTTGTCCACAAGCTCTCCCAAATCTCTTTCAATATCTGATACTTCTATATTTGCTCCATTAAGATTATAAATTGCATGGCTATTTTTCCTTCCCAGATGCATAACTTTACATTTATTCGTATTAAATCTCATCTGCCATTTAGATGCCCATTCCTCAATTTTATGTAAATCTCCTTGGAGGGAAAGCACATCACTATCTGATTTCACTGATCACTTTGTGTCATCAGTGAAAATGCAGACACCACACTCCAATCTGACCTCTAAGTCATTAATAAATATGTTAAAAAGGAGAGGACCTAATACTGAACCCTGAGGAACCCCACTTACTACATTAGTTCAATCGGAGTATGTTCCATTTACAACAACCCTTTGCTTCCTGTCTTTTAGCCAGCTCTAAATCCATGAGCATATATAAACGGCAACTCCTTTATCTCTTAGTTTGCACAATTGTTTCCCATGTGGCACTGTATCAAAAGCCTTAGCAAAATCCAAAAAGACTACATCCACTGAGTTGCCTTGATCCAGGTTCCTACTTTTATGCCTTATTAACTCTTCTAAAAGCTTCCCAACTACAGAAGTGAGGCTCACCGGTCTATAATTCCCCGGATTTGCTCTTGCTCCCTTTTTAAATATAGGTATCACATCAGATTTTCTCCAGTCATCTGGTAGAGACCTTGTGTTGAGTGAATCTTGAAAAATTTAATATAATGGTTTGGCTATTACAGAACCCAGTTCCCTTAGTACCCGTGGATGTATTCTATCAGGACTTGGGCTTTATTAACATTTATTTTTTCCAACCTCTTTTGCATTACTTCCTGTGTTAACCAATTATTTGGCAAAGGTAGGACATTATGTTGCCGTGTCCCAAACACTGGTACCTCCCTTGTGTATACCAAAGAAAATAACCTATTTAGCTCATCTGCCTTTTCTTGGTCACTAATTGTCAGATGGCCTGTGTCACATTGTAATGTTCCTATAGCTTCCTTCCTCGCCTTCTTCCCAGTAATATACTTAAAAAATATTTTAGGGTTATTCTTACTCTCTTTTGCAATACATTTTTCATTTTCTATTTTAGCCAGTCTAATCGTGCTTTTGCAAGCCTTGTTGATTTCCTTGTATTCCTGTAAAGCAGTCTCTGTTCACTCTTGTTTGTATAATTTAAAAGTTGATAAATAAAAGTTACATTTTATCATTTAGTCATCACAGAGTGTATGAATTGTAATATTATTATGTAGCTTCTGGATCGCTAACTTGTCATGGTGAAGGAGATTGTATATCTCAATGAAGCTGTGAGCTATACCATGTAGGGCTACACAAGATGGGCAGGTTATAGTGGAGAGATCAGACAAATCATGGTCCACTGGAGAAGGAACTGGCAAACCAGTTGCTCAATTTAGTGTCATCAGCAAAAATGGAGACAATACTTTACAGTCCTACTAAGTCATTAATTAATATGTTAAAAAGGAGAGGACCTAATACTGAGCCCTTAGTAACCCCACTTACCACATTAGTCAAATCTGAGGATGTTCCATTTACAACAACCCTTTGCGTCCTGTTTTTTTAGCCAGCTCTCAATCCATGTGCATATATTTACTGCAATTCATTTATCTCTTTGTTTGCACAATAGTCTCCCATGTGGCACTGTATCAAAAGCCTTTGCAAAATCCAAATAGACTACATCCACTGAGTTGCCCTGATCCAGTGTACTACTAACCTCCTCACAGAAACTATCCTGTTCAAATAGACATAATCTTGTAAATTATCCTTTATTAACCGTTTTAGAAGCTTTTCCACTACAGAAGTGAGACTTACAGGTCTATAATTCCCCGGATATGCTCTTGCTCCTTTCTTAAATATAGGTATCACCTCTGCTTTTCTGCAGTCATCTGGTAGAGACCCTGTGTTGAGTGAATCTTGAAAAATTAGATAAAATGTTTTGGCTATTACAGAACCCAGTTCCCTCTGAACCCTTGGATGTATTCCATTGGGACCCAGGGCTTTATCAACATTTATTTTTTCCAATCTCTTTTGCATTTCTTTCTGCGTTAACCAATTATTTGGTGAAGGTAGTGTAGCCCCATTATGTTGCAGTGGCTCCAAACCACTGGTACCTCCCATGTGTTTACCAAAGAAAATAACCTATTTAGCTCATCTGCCTTTTCCTGGTCACTAATTATCAGAAGGCCTGTGTCACATTGTAATGCTCCTATAGCTTCCTTCCTGGCCTTCTTCCTATTAATATACCTAAAAAATATTTTTAGGGTTATTCTTACTCTCCTTTGCAACTAATTTTTCATTTTCTATTTTAGCCAGTCTAATAGCCCTTTTGATGCCTTGTTGATTTCCTTGTACTCCCGTAAAGCAGTCTCTGTCCCCTCTTGTTTGTATAATTTAAATGCCCGTTTTTACTCTGGATCTTGATCTTTAAATCATTGTTAAGACACATTGGATATGATTTACTCCTTGTACTTTTATTCCCACATGGTATATGCCGATGTGTATGTATATTCAGTAAGGATTTAAATGTTGTCCATTTATATTCAGTATTTTTACCCATCAGTTCTTTGTCCCAGTCTTTATTTGTATTGCTGCCCTAAGACCGTTAAAATCTGCCCTTTTAAAATTAAGAGTTTTTGTTGGCCCCTTAAATTTTTTTTTGTTTTATTCATTCTCAAATGAGACTGTGTTGTGATCACTGTATCCCAATGGTTGCCCTATTTTAACATTTGATACGATATTGATATTATTTGTGATAACTAAATCCAGGATAGCCTCATTTCTAGTAGGTTCCTGTCTAACCAGGGCCAGATAATGATCCCTGGGTATACTCAAGAACCTGCTCCCCTTAGCTGAACTTCTGGTCTCATTTATCCAGTTTATTTCAGGGTAATTAAAATCTCCCATTATTAGAACTTGCTCATGCTTAGCTGCATTTCCTGTCTGTAATAATAATTGCATTTCCTCACTTTCAATAATATTTGGGGGTTTATAGCATACACCTATTAATATCCTTTTAGAATTTGCTCCTCCGCTATTTATCTCTACCAACAAACATTCAACATTATCACTAGTGCCAGCATAAATATTTTCTCTGACTATAGGCTTAAATTCATTTTTAACATGCAGACAAATCCCTCCTCCCCATTTACCATTGCCCCAATCTTTCCTAAATAGGTTATAACCATCCAGATTAACAGTCCAGTCATGACAGTCATCCCACCATGTTTCAGTAGTGCCTATTCAATCCCATTTTTCATTAACTGCTAATAATTCTAACTCTCCAATTTTTCCTGGCAAGCTCCTGGCATTAGCAAGCATACACCTTATGTTATGAGTCTGTAGATCTGAAGTGACTGCCACTATACTTGAGTTTCTTAGAAGTACATTCCTATTGACTATATTAACCCTCCCCCATCTACTCCCACATGACTAGTTAATTCATTCCTTACTCTACCCTACACTACCCCATTACTTCTATCTACCCGCTCCCCCCCCACCTATTAGTTAAAAAATTCCCCCAGCCGTTCTACCATCCTATCCCCTAGCAAGGCAGCTCCTTCTTCATTAAGTTGCAATCCATCTCTGCTATAGAAATTGTACTCAAGTGAGAAGTCAGCCCAGTGCTCTAAAAACCTAAACCCTAGTTTACTGCACCACCTTTTTAGCCATGCATTAACCACCCTAAGCTCCATCTGTTTCCCTGCGCGAGCACGTGGCACTCTTAGTATCTCAGAAAATATTACCTTGGAGGTCCGTGCCTTAAGCTTATTCCCTAGTTCTCTAAAATCGTTCTTTAGGACATTCCATCTTCCACTAACTTTGTCATTGGTACCAATATGTACCAAGACTGCCAGTTCATTTCCAGCCCCTCCCAATAGTTTATCTACCCGCTCCACAACATGCCAAACCCGAGCACCCTGGAGACAGCAAACTGGTTGATTGCTGGGATCTGGGTCAGAAATCACCCTTCCTACCTTCCTAATAATAAAGTCCCCTACCACCAAAACCTGTCTTTTTCTCTGCCTATTCTGCCCTCCCACTCCTCCAGTAGAACTGTTCTCTCAACTGTTAGAGAGAACAGCTCTATCTGGCATTGCCATTCCTGAATGGACATCCCCAACAGTTTTACTCTATCTGGCAAATCTGTTGGTGCTTGCCAAACTCAGTATTGGCCTGCCTCCTCCTCCTGATCCCCCTGCTTCCCCTTGTAATCCTTTTATTTGTAACCCAGCTTCCTCCCTGGATATCCTCACTAGTCCCATCTCCACCCTTCATGCTAGACCCATCTAAACTGTGCTCAGTGAGCACCAGCTCCCTTTCCAGTGGAGCAATATCACTAAGTGCTGCAATTCTCCTCTCAAGTTATCTGATTTGAGCTTCCAGCATGCTCACACCTGTCACAGAGGTATGGGCCCTGGATCAGTTGGTCCCGTAGTTCATACATGTGGCAGGAGGGACACTGAGTGAGGTTGTCACTAAACTGACTCATAATTCCAAATGACAAAAATCAGTGGGGGGAAAAAAATACTTCAATTTGACCTTTTTCTTTGAACTCCTTCCTGCAAACAGTCACACACAAGGCCCAAACTTATATGCAAGTTTAATCCAGGCAAAAACACTCCCTTCTCACCTGTACCAAATCACTGCACACAGGAAATAGACACATTTTACTTGTCTGAGTTAATCAGATGCAGATTTGCCCCACAGTTCAGAAACCTTGGAGGGAGGTGTTTGATTTAGCCTCTTCTTTATTTGATTCTTCATTAATGACAAATGGTGATATCACTCTATTGGTCTCCCCTTCCCCAGACTTATCAGCCTTGAAAAAAAGTCACATTGCCAAGCAATGGAAGTCAAACATACTAAACTTACAGGCCGTTAAAAATTAATTGAATTATATACTCGTTAATGAGAGACTGCCCCGACCGGTTGTCTGACTCAATCCCCAAGCTCCTAAACTCGGCCTCTAGCATATCTATCACAGGTAATTAGACATTCTGGACAGTGGATTGCGTAACATGGAGAGAAAGCGAGAGGGCTCTGGTTGGGATCTGAAGGGCTGTTGTGAAGTGAGGTTTATATATCTCTATATGGTAAAAAGTAGGGCTTAGTTAATTGTTTGCTGTATGCCCCCCCCCCCCTTCTATGTTAATTCTTATTTTATAGAAATATATCTTCAGAAAAGTAAAATAAAAAACTTTAAGTAGTAGGGATTGGAGCTGTAAGCACTAGTCTGAAGTAATAGTTCAATCTCCACTCTATATATGAGGTACATTTTCATATAGGCTTTGTTGCATTGTTTGGAGACTGTTATACTATGTTATTTGGATATATGTACAAAGTATAATTGACACTTATTATAAGCCTTCTCTGATTCCCTTTTTACTCAATAAAACTGATTGCAAAAATAAAAAATACTAAAGGAGATATAATTTGTTACAAATATCGCCCATACTGTAAAGAGGTAATTTAAAATTTCAATTCCCGCCTATTATTTCCTGTATTTTCCCTAACATAAGCCTAAAGTGTAAATTAAAATTATATTCCAAAATGCACACTGACTTGCATATTCAATTTGCATTATTTTGCGAGCTGCAAACAGGCTACGTGTTACGTGCTTGAAATCCTTGTGGTTGTTAAAACCAGAACTTACAGGCGATTAAAGCCTTTGATCTTTCACGTCCTCAAGAGTTATGGTCCCTAAAATCGCTATTCAAATCCTACAATTCCCCAAGCCTGCAAATCTTTTCACACCCGTGAACATAAAATGTAGAAGAAAATCCTACGAGTACTAGAGAGGACTCGCTAAGAGGTTAGAGACATGTCCGTAGCACAGTAAATGCAAATACGAAATCAATAATGCACTGTAAATGACGGGTAAAGCGATATAAGACATTAGAATTAATTGCACAACAGTCTCAAGCTGATAAATTGCCAATCAAGGATATTTTTTTTAATGTTTCAATTCAAGGTTATATTGATCTTGAGAATCAATGAGTTAATACATATCAGGCAATCCCCAAGGACTAGAACAGTATCAGCAGTCATTTTTATTATTTTGCAGTTTTGCAAGTCCGATCGCATATCAGTCCTCTAAACGATAATTGATTGGCATGTAACCTCAATCTTATACTTCTATATTGATGGTGGTCTCATTTTCTATTGGCTGTTTTGAAATGGGTAGTTAAGGCCCTGCTTAATTGATCATGTTCCCACCCTGAACTGCTACGTACAAGTGCATGGTTTACAGTTTTGGCTTTCTGCCCATAACTTGCGGGCTTGTTCAATTGAATAGCACCGTAATTGTGGCATAGTATGAGCCTGCAGCAAGCCCGCAGACATTCAGCCTGTATCCTGCGATATGCGGGTTTCTAATTGAATGAGGATCTATGTTAGCAAACAAGTTAAAGAATCAAAATGCTAAACAAAAAATCACCTCCATTCGAGACAAGAAAAACAATCTCCTACTAGATCAAGATAAAATTTTATACAACATTTTACAATCATACTTCTGAAACCAAAGACAAATCTAAATTACTACAGAAAATACAAAAATATCTTATAAAGACAAATCTCCCTCAAATTTCAAATTCACAAAATGTATCATTAACATTACCCTTTAAGTTAACAGAACTGAATGAAGTCTTGGAATCTTTAAAATCCTCAAAAGCACCAGGACCCGATGGTTTTACAAATGCTCATTTCAAAAGGTTCTCTGCTATACACAACCCTTACATCTTACGCTTTATACATTCTGTATTACAAGAAGAAAACATCCCACCAGAAATGCTAATATAAGTTTAATACACAAAGAAGGACGTGACCCACAAAAAAAAGAAAACTATAGATCTATATAATTTCTAAACATGGACCTTAAAATCTTCACAAAATTGATAGTCAACAGACAAAACCTGATTTTGCTTCAAATCATTTATCAGGATCGGGTTGTTTTTTTATTCACTAGACTAGCACAAAGTGAAACATTGATCTCATATAGCTTTCCAATAACCAATCTAAAAGATGTGAAAAGGCCTTTGGTAGAATCCTTTGGCGTTTCATGTTTGAGACATTACCAGCCTTAGACTTCACAAAATTATTTATATCTTTAATCCAAAACATTTATGGATTCCCTACAGCATCTCTACTCCTTCCAAACTCAAAAAGGAATAACTTTCTGATACATAATGGAACCAGACAAGGGTGTCTTTTATCCCCCTTCTCTTCACACAAACTCTTGAACCTCTTTGTTACCATATCAGATCAAGCCCCCAAATTACAAAAATCATAAAGGGAATAAGGAATACAAAATTTCAGCATGCACAGACGACGTAATGCGCTCATTCACAAACGCCTTAAAATCTCTTCCATTTTTAATGCAAGAGCTTAATACCTATTCCCATCTCTCAGGCTTTAAGATAAACTCAAATAAATCAGACATTTTCACAATACATATTCCCCAACATAAAATTAAATTAATAGAATTGAATTTGAATTTCTCTTTCAAAGAACACTCTTTAAACAATTTAGGTTTATAACATAAAATAATATTCAGATCTCCATAAAGCAAAGTATACTCAGATTTACTAATATGGCACACATTTTTAATATCCTGTCTAGGTTGTATAGTTTCTATAAAAATGGATGTCCTTCCAAGAGTACTTTATTTATTTCCAGAGACTTCCAATTTCAGTCCTGGTTAAAGACATGAAAACCCAACAAAAGACTTCCATATAACATATGGCTCCAAAGATTTCCTGCTCTAAATTAGATGCACACTGCCCCATAATAAAACACTTTATAAATATGGGATTTATTCAAACATAAATATAAATTAACAACCAACCCCTCTCTGATGACCCCCATTTTTGCTGAATAAAGAATTCCTTCCCAGCCTTGAATTTAAATACCTTAGAGATAGGAAAATAGCGGGGATCACAAGATATAAACAGCCTTATTAAATTGCAATTCGGCCAATTGTATAGGGCTCTATATAAGCACATAGCATATTTTTTACAGAGGTTTTTAGTTAGTGAAGAGCTTGCTTTTGGATAGACGTTCACTAACTAAAAACATCTTTAAAAAATATGCTCTGTGCTTTTATAGAGCCCTTTTCAATTGGCCAAATTGCAATTTAATAAGGCTGAAAGTCTTTACATGATGATGTCATCTCCTTTCAAACCTTATAGAATAGAAACATTTAAAGCCTCATGACTTTCTAAGATACATACAAATCAGAAGTTCTGCCTTACAACCAAATATAAAGAAAACAGGAACTTCCCCATTAAAACATTTTCATACAATATACCTCTATATACTGCTATAATCAGCAGACAATACTCATTCCCTTTCATACACAGCTCAATGGTAAAAAGACTAAGGAGAAACTCTTGCTTTAGGAGATTGGCAAAAAATATGAGAATTTCACATTTCTATCTCCTTTTGCTCTAATTTTAAAGCACAATCACTTAAAGCTCTTCCCCAATGGCATTTCACACCCTTAAAATTATACAAAAGGTGACAGATCTCCAGTGCCATATGTTGGAAAGGTTGTGGCCTAGATGGAACATATTTACATAAATTACACTTTTTTTTGGACCTCAACTTTCTATTAACAATTTGTTTGGAAATCAACCACCACTTGACCCCTGGTTCTCTTAATTATCCCATCCGTGGGAACAATATACAAGAAAACAGGATGCCTTAGCAGCCCAAATCAATTTAGCTTTAAGAAGATCCCTAGCAGTAATATGGAAAAGTCAGCAAATTCCAGGCTTAAATTCTTTTTGCCAAGGTTTGGGAAAATATTGAAATGGAAAGATTATCAGCAAGATTAAAAGGCTCCTTAGCTTATTTTGAAACTAAGTGATTTCCCTGGTTTGAATATTTATTAAACAAAGAAAAACAGGACACTGGAGATTTCTCTCTAAATATTCCATAAATTACAATAAATGAATAAACAATCTTTCTACAAATTATGAATCAATTGTCCAACTAAATAAAGATTATATATCTGCTCTAATGTTATACCTATGTTTTCTTAGGACATCATATAAAATTGTAAAATATAATACACTAGCGAATTGCCCGTCAAAAAATGACAGCAATAAAATTGTAAGTCAGGTAATGCTTTTTTATGGAGACATTCATTTTGTTGGTGGTCCGAGATCCTTCGGCGCTCATTGCGAGCCTGTTGTATTTTTTGTTTTGTTTTTTGTGAGATTTTGTTTTTGTGTATATTTCTTTCTGTATGCTAATGAAATAATTAATACATGAATAAATTAATATACTTTACCTATTTGGAAGTAATATATGCAGGAAGCATTGTGCTGAAGAGCTGACAATCTGTTTTGATGTTGCTGCAGCATATAATGTTGGTTTGCAGTGTTGTGGAGCTGAGGTGTAGGTGTCAGCAATGTGTGCAGTGTGTAGTGTAAATAGGCTGCGTGCCCGAGGGGAAGCCATTAGGGTAGCTGTGTACTTCCGGATTCTGTAAGTAAGTGTTGTAAAATGGCGGCTAATGTGTATGTGGTATGTGGCTGTGTATGATGTAGAGTGTATCTTGTACCTCGTACGGGTTTTTTGAAAATCCGTATGTGCTTGGTGGTGTTTTGCGTCTTTAGTGTCCTGTAGCCTCGTTTTCGTTTTTTTCGGCGGCCATTTTTTCTGTCGCTTAGGGGATTTTCGTGTGTCTAAACTCATGAATTTGGACTTAAATTGAGGTGTAACTTTACTTGCAGAGGTGCCCCCCCTTGCTGTGCCCTCCCCTAATAAAGCTTGTATTCTCTAACATGACTTATTTAGATTACTAAGATTAGATCATTCAAAGTTACATTTGCCTCCATAAACTTTTGAATCTATAGTTACTTTTAGACTAGAATGCCTTAACGTTCTTCTGTTTTTCTATACCATTGTCAAACTTAAATAAAGTATATAATTTTTTTTTTTCAAATTCTTTATATAATGTATAAATATTTATCTGGGCAAAAGAGAATCCCTCACATAATAACTGAATCATCTACTAGTTATACAGTGCCTTGCAAAAGTATTCACCCCCCTTGGCATTTTTCGTGTTTTGTTGCCTCACAACCTGGAATTAACATGGATTGTTTGAGGATTTGCATCATTTAATTTACAGAACATGCCCACAACTTTGAAGACGTGTTTTTTTTATTATTATTATTGTGAAGCAAACTGTGGTAACTTGTCTTCCTTGAATGGTAATTCAGGACTTCCTCAAACAGGCCTTTGTAGGAGGGCTGAGAATCTTTACTTCCCTCCCACAATTGCTCATGGACAGGATGTGATGTAAATTACATCATCTCAACTAAGGATATATCCAGGCAGGAAACTGGTGCTGTTTCCTGTTTCTTGCTGGATGGTGTTGGTGATGGTTGATGGTGTACTGATGGCAATGGTCTAACCGTGGGTAAGATCAAGCGTTTGGGGAAGGGAATTATTATATATATAGGTAGATAGATTTAAAAAAAGGGTGTTGCTCCGTGGGTCTGGGCTGTGTGTTTGTGATGCATTTATAGTATTGTGTTGTTGCCTTTTAATAAATACCTTTTAATGTAGACGAACCTTGTGTAATATCACATATATAGTTGTGAGCAGGCGAGCTTGCTTAAGCCGTTGCTCACGCTAGCGGGCTCGCATAGCGAGCCCGCGGCCCTCGCGAAGCGAGGGTCGCAGTTGCTGGCAAGGAGCGCCGCAGGCGCTCCTTGCCAGCAACTGCAGCCCTCGCGAAGAGGGCTGCAGCCCTCGCAGCAACTGCAGCCCTCGCGCTCCTTGACAGCATTTGCGGCCTTTGCGAAGAGAGGGAGCTGTGCGTGCACGCCCCTGGAGAGAGGGAACTGTGCGTGCACGCCCCTGGAGAGAGGGAACTGTGCGTGCACGCCCCTGGAGAGAGGGAGCTGTGCATGCACGCTGCTGGAGAGAGGGAGCAGAACTCCATGCCCCATTAGACCCATCAGACTACTTACATTCATTGGAGCATTTCAATTTACCTCCGCCATGTCTCCCCTGCCTGCACATTTTCTGCAGAGGCAGGGAGTTTCAGAATTACGTCACATGCATGCAAAGTCATTCAGGAAGTCCCTGCCTCTGCAGAAAAACGTACAGGCAGGAGATGCATAGTGGTGGATAATTGAACAGCTTCGATGAATGTAAGTAGTCTGATGGGTCTGACTGATAGTGACAGATCTGACTGATCGGGACCATGAAGGCCTGGCCTGGGGGGACATGAAGGCTTAGCCTGGGGGGACATGAAGGCTTAGCCTGGGGGGACATGAAGGCTTAGCCTGGGGGGACATGGCATCATGGGCTGGAGGCCATAAACTAATAAAAAAAAATACATATATACAACAAAATGTGCACTGGGACATTATTTATATATATATATATATATATATATATATATATATATATATATATATATATATATATATATAGATAGATATAGATATAGATATAGATAGATAGATAGATATATTTATATATATATATATATATATATATATATACTGTATATATTATAAATATATTATAGATTTTATACACACTTATATTATACAGATTATAAGTATATAATATATTATATGTATTGTGTGTGTGTGTGTGAGGTGTGTGTGTAATGTGCAGTGTGTATATATATATATATAATGATGTATTGTGTGTGTGTGAGGTGTGTGTGTGTGTAATGTGCAGAGTGTATACATATATATATATATATATATATATATATAATGATGTATTGTGGGTGTGTGTGTGAGGTGTGTGTGTAATGTGCAGTGTGTATACATATATATATATAATGATGTATTGTGTGTGTGTGTGTGAGGTGTGTGTGTAATGTGCAGTGTGTATACATATATATATATATAATGATGTATTGTGTGTGTGTGTGTGAGGTGTGTGTGTAATGTGCAGTGTGTATACATATATATATATAATGATGTATTGTGTGTGTGTGTGAGGTGTGTGTGTAATGTGCAGTGTGTATACATATATATATATATAATGATGTATTGTGTGTGTGTGTGTGAGGTGTGTGTGTAATGTGCAGTGTGTATACATATATATATATAATGATGTATTGTGTGTGTGTGTGAGGTGTGTGTGTAATGTGCAGTGTGTATACATATATATATAATGATGTATTGTGTGTGTGTGTGTGAGGTGTGTGTGTAATGTGCAGTGTGTATACATATATATATATAATGATGTATTGTGTGTGTGTGTGTGAGGTGTGTGTGTAATGTGCAGTGTGTATACATATATATATATAATGATGTATTGTGTGTGTGTGTGAGGTGTGTGTGTAATGTGCAGTGTGTATACATATATATATATATAATGATGTATTGTGTGTGTGTGTGTGTGAGGTGTGTGTGTAATGTGCAGTGTGTATACATATATATATATAATGATGTATTGTGTGTGTGTGTGAGGTGTGTGTGTAATGTGCAGTGTGTATACATATATATATATAATGATGTATTGTGTGTGTGTGTGTGAGGTGTGTGTGTAATGTGCAGTGTGTATACATATATATATATATAATGATGTATTGTGTGTGAGGTGTGTGTGTAATGTGCAGTGTGTATACATATATATATATATAATGATGTATTGTGTGTGTGTGTGAGGTGTGTGTGTAATGTGCAGTGTGTATACATATATATATATATATAATGATGTATTGTGTGTGAGGTGTGTGTGTAATGTGCAGTGTGTATACATATATATATATAATGATGTATTGTGTGTGTGTGTGTGTGAGGTGTGTGTGTAATGTGCAGTGTGTATACATATATATATAATGATGTATTGTGTGTGTGTGTGTGAGGTGTGTGTGTAATGTGCAGTGTGTATACATATATATATATATATATAATGATGTATTGTGTGTGTGTGTGTGAGGTGTGTGTGTAATGTGCAGTGTGTATACATATATATATATATATATATATAATGATGTATTGTGTATGTCTGTGAGGTGTGTGTGTAATGTGCAGTGTGTATACATATATATATATATATATAATGATGTATTGTGTGTGTGTAATGTGCAGTGTGTATACATATATATATATATATATATATATATATATATATATATATATATAATGATGTGTTGTGTGTGTGTGAGGTGTGTGTGTAATGTGCAGTGTGTATACATATATATATATATATATATATATATATATAATGATGTATTGTGTGTGTGTAATGTGCAGTGTGTATACATATATATATATATATAATGATGTATTGTGTGTGTGTGTGAGGTGTGTGTGTAATGTGCAGTGTGTATACATATATATATAATGATGTGTTGTGTGTGTGTGAGGTGTGTGTGTAATGTGCAGTGTGTATACATATATATATATATATATATATATATAATGATGTGTTGTGTGTGTGTGAGGTGTGTGTGTGTAATGTGCAGTGTGTATACATATATATATATATAATGATGTGTTGTGTGTGTGTGAGGTGTGTGTGTGTAATGTGCAGTGTGTATACATATATATATATATAATGATGTATTGTGTGTGTGTGTAATGTGCAGAGTGTATACATATATATATAATGATGTATTGTGTGTGTGTGAGGTGTGTGTGTAATGTGCAGTGTGTATACATATATATATAATGATGTATTGTGTGTGTGTGTGTGTAATGTGCAGTGTGTATACATATATATATATATATATATATATAATGATGTGTTGTGTGTGTGTAATGTGCAGTGTGTATACATATATATATATATATATCACATATATAGTTGTGAGCGTACGAGTTGTTGCTAACGCTGCGGGCTCGCGTAGCGAGCCCGCGGCCCTCGCGAAGCGAGGGCACTGCCCGAGGGTCTCAGTTGCTGCAAGGAGCGCCGAATTCGCGAGGGCACTGCCCGAGGGTCTCAGTTGCTGGCATGGAGCGCCAAAGGCGCTCCATGCCAGCAACTGAGGACCCTCGCGAAGCGAGGGCCTCAGTTGCTGGCATGGAGCGCCGTAGGCGCACCATGCCAGCACCTGAGGACCTCGCAAAGCGAGGGCCGCAGTTGCTGGCATGGAGCGCCGAAGGCGCTCCTTGCCAGCAACTGTGACCCTCGCAAACTTCACGTCGCAACCCAAACAGTACGACACACACATTACGACACTCGCAAACAACATACGACACACGTTCACACACATTACGGACTCGCAACACTCGGACGCAACTCGCGAACATTACAAAATGTAAAACACAATACATACACACACCACATACATAAAAAACTTACCTACACCAAGAGGGAGCACCCAGCACCTCAAAAATACAACTTACACCTCGATTTTACTTCAAATAAAACAGTTTAGAGACTAAAAAAAAAAACGAAGCGAGAGAAAAAATGGCCGCCGAACAAAACGAAAACGAGGCTACAGCACTCTAAACTCGCAAAACACCACAAGAAACTCGCAAAACACCACAAAACACCTACGGATATTCCGATACAAACGTATAACACACATTACTCGCCATTTGACGCCAATGCGGAAGTACATGACAACGGTTTGGGCTCGCGCACGCACAGTGTTACACTGCACACATTCAGCACGCTTACACAGCAGATCCACACCACTAATGCTGCAGCAACATCAAAACACATTCACAGCTCTTCCACACAATGCTTTAAAATAGGTAAAGTATATTCATTTATTAATGTATTATATATTTCATTATTACACACTAAACAGCATTAGCTACCTTACAATTTCATTGCCGTCATTTTTTGACGGGCAATTCGCTAGTTTATATATATTAATTTGGTGATACACCACATTTGGCGACCACGAATTTTAGACTTCTGCAAAGGTTATTTATGAGGTAATATCACATTAATAGATAGTCAGATTTTTTTTTTATTTGGGGGGGAAGAAAAAAAAGTACTTTGTCTAATTATCCTCTGCATGTGAAATCAAGTGCTGATTGTGTGTGGAGTCTAGGTTAAGCCTCCATTTTTAATATATATCGTACTAGCTTCTGAGTTGAGTTTTGTTTGTACTAGCTTATTTTGAAACATAAAACAAATATATATCATACAGGTTGTTTTTGTGGGTTTATCTGAGTTGAGTTTTGTTGTGCTTTTGACTATCAAAGTACAGGCCTAGGTCTGCATTTGAATAAGGCTCCATGAGGCTTCTTTGTGTATTTAAATGCTAATTCAAGCCTCCATTTTTAATATACAAGCTTGGTCTTCAGGCCACAATTAGTTTGTTGTGTGTTTCAAATACCTGAGTTTGTTAATACTATTATTTTTTTCTCTTCTTTCTTTTTCTTTCTCTAGTCCTTTATCATAGTACAGGCCTGGAAAAAAATAATAAATAAACAATTTTAAATATTATATATATATATATATATATATATATATATATATATATATTATTTCAGGCGTGCATTTTAATACACTATAGGCTTCCATACCTTATACATTTTGGGTGTCTTGCATATCCTAGTTCAGGTATATCTCCTACCCTGCAGGCCTTGCTATTATATTTTAAGTTAATTAGCAAGTATTACCTTCACCATACTAAGGTAAGTATAATTTGCATTGTGGGTACTAGTCTATTTTTCTATATATTACACCTGGCCTACTGAATAGTCATCAACTATTGTTGGCTACTCAGAAGCATGCTACTTTAGTCGCAAATTGATTTGGATTCTTACTTGGGTGAGTAAAAGAGTAGGAATGTCTTTTCAAGGGGCCAAATACTTTCCCACAGAAGTGCGTGAGTACTTTAGGAAACATATTCAAAAACATGATGGTCCATATGAGCTTCCAGAGCCAGCAAACCCAGACAGTGAAAAAGAGAAGAGATTAATGGATGTTCTAAAACAAATTGTAAATAACAAAAAGTATAGAACAAAGAAGAGAAAAAGTTTGGTCACACAAGCTGTTGTAGCCACAATAGGAGGCCTAATAGACTTAGTTGTAGAATTACGGCAGCATAATTTGGAAACAACAAATAAAATGGAGGAAGCAATGGACAAAAGGGATTGATTAAAAATTGCAGCTTTGAGAACAACTACAATTGTGGGGGAACTAGAAAGGGAGTTAGGAGAAATAGAAGAACAGAGGGATGCTTATGGAGTAAAAATAACAGAACTTCAAAACATAATAATGGACTATAAAAATAAAACAAAGTTAGAAGGGATAAAAGGAGTCAGAGACATTGCCAAAATATATCCAGATCTGGATATGTTCGTGGCACAAAATAAAGAACCAGTGCCGAAAATGAACCAAGATAGAAAAGATTTCTTATGTTATTCTGTTCCACAAGTAGATACTGTAACGGAGCAGGAACACGCAGTCCAAAATCTCCGCTGGTATACGATAAAATACCCAAGAGGCACTACAGTTTCACCATCCCCGACCTCCCATATTGGACGACACACAATTTGGGAGTCAAATGAATACTGACTTTTTTTTTTGTTATTGCAGAAATATATATACATCTCTTTGGCCACAGGCAATACACATGCCCATATTTGGCCACACACAATACACATAAAGAGAACAATAGGGGGGTCACACCTCCCTGGCAACTTTGATACAATCAGACATTGATTCAATTACGCTTCTTTGTTCTTATCTGAGAATGAAAACACTGTATACAATTGACTTCCTTTATCTTATGCAGAGTCGCTGTAACAAGATTATCTCCCATGCCACGTAGCTGTAAATGTCTGGGACAATATTCTGCAGAGCATCAACCAACATACATATAGTAGGATCATATTTTAACCATAATAATCATAAAACAGGGTAAAACAGTGATGGGTTCCGCTACACACCTCCCCCGTGACCATAAGCCGGCATACACGGTCTGATCCCAACGGATCGGCCTGGGGATGTCCGGACAAAAGTATTTGTTGGTCAATTCTCTAGTTTGACAACCCATCAGCATTACTGCAATTCACATTTACTCACATTTCTCATATCCCCAGATAGCTGGGATCTGAGCGCACAAAACTACCGAATAGCGCTCAGATCCTCTTCACACAGTTCAATTGCCAAGTAGCTAAAGTCTTTCCCATATTCTTTCATCATATGAATGGGCTCCATGGCATAGCTATCTGGGGTATCACCGCTCCCACAGGGCAAGTACAGAATGACTCCCTGTATGTAAAGGGCCAGAATGAGTGACATACACTCTGGTATGGCCGAACACTGGTTCCAAAGGGCAATATGTACCAGGGCCATAGTCGCAGGGCAGGAGGCTGGCAAACAGTCCTCTCCAAGCCAAAGTGGCGAAGGGCACTTCGTCACACATCTCCCCTTTGGAGGGAAGTCTAACCAGGCACCTGGATATTTTGCTGGGGTGATGGTGCAACACGCTGAGGGGACTTGAGGGGCAGAGGCCAGCGGCACTCTGCCCTGATGCCAGCTCTTCTGCTGGTATAACCTGCAGGACCTCCTGCTCTGTACAAGGGACAAAGGGAGGGCAGAGGCCGACTGCACTCTGCCCCGCTGTCAGCTCTTCTGCTGGGGTACCTGGGACATATTCCGGCTCAGTAGCCAGGGAAACGTGGGGGTCAGTGGGGGTTAACATTTCCTCTGTTAACCCTGGGGCCACATTAGAAGTTAGCTGGGGAGGGGAATTTGTACTTACCCCCTCCTCCGGTTGTCCCAGTGACGGTAGTTGGGGATCTGGACAAGCTGTGGGCGCAGAGACCACGGTCCCATCTGCGCCGTCTGGGAGATTGGTGTCTCCCCTGGTTAGGGTAAACTGTCGCTGGGGGGGAAGGACGACACCTTCTGCCCCCTGTGTTTCACACTGCCGCTGGGGGGGAAGGACGACACCTTTGGCCCCCTGGGGTACCCACTGGCGCTGTGGAGGAAGGTCGACACCTTCTGCTCCCTGGGGTACACACTGCCGCTGGGGGGGAAGGACGACACCTTCTGCCCCCTGGGGTTCACACTGCCGCTGGGGGGAAAGGACGACACCTTCTGCCCCCTGGGGTTCACACTGCTGCTGGGGAGGAAGGACGGCCCCTTCTGCTCCCTGGGGTACACACTGCCGCTGTGGGAGAAGGCTGACACCTTCAGCTCCCTAGGGTACACACTGCTGCTGGGGAGGAAGGACGACACCTTCAGCTCCCTGGGGTACACACTGCCGCTGGGGGGGTAGGCTGACACCTTCAGCTCCCTGGGGTACACACTGCCGCTGGGGAGGAAGGACGACACCTTCAGCTCCCTGGGGTACACACTGCCGCTGGGGGGGAAGGCCGACACCTTCAGCTCCCTGGGGTACACACTGCCGCTGGGGAGGAAGGACGACACCTTCAGCTCCCTGGGGTACACACTGCCGCTGGGGGGAAAGGACGACACCTTCTGCCCCCTGGGGTTCACACTGCCGCTGGGGAGGAAGGACGGCCCCTTCTGCTCCCTGGGGTACACACTGCTGCTGGGGGGGAAGGCCGACACCTTCAGTTCCCTGGGGTACACACTGCTGCTGGGGGGGAAGGATGACACCTTCGGCCCCCTGGGGTACACACTGCCGCTGGGGAGGAAGGACGACACCTTCGGCTCCCTGGGGAACACACTGCTGCTGGGGGGGCAGGATGACACCTTCGGCTCCCTGGGGTACACACTGGCGCTGGGGGGGAAGGACGACACCTTCGGCCCCCTGGGGTACACACTGCTGCTGGGGGGGCAGGATGACACCTTCGGCTCCCTGGGGTACGCACTGCCGCTGGGGAGGAAGGACGACACCTTCGGCTCCCTGGGGAACACACTGCTGCTGGGGGGGCAGGATGACACCTTCGGCTCCCTGGGGTACACACTGGCGCTGGGGAGGAAGGACGACACCTTCAGCTCCCTGGGGTACACACTGTCGCTGGGGAGGGGAATTAGTTGGAGTATTCCACGTGGAGCGGTTTCTGTTTCTGGGACAGTCTCTCTGCATGTGACCCTGCTGGTTACACGTGTGGCACCTGATGTACCGTGCAGGGGTTTGGTAGTTCCCACCACCGAGACGCAGTGCTGGGGGGGGGTTAATGGTGGGAGGTGGGTTAGCAGCTCCCAAGATGGACCGCTCCCGTGCCCGCTGCTTTTCCATTATGAATTTGTGGACATCTGTCATTAACCATTCCAAGGTTTTCATGGGAAGCGTACCTGGGAAAAAGGCCAGTCTGCTTTGGAGTTCTCTTCCAAACTCATTCTGTGGGGTAATACGAGGTACTGTAACCATGAGTTCCTTTCTGTCTGCATCCCTGTAGTCCGCGGCCGCCTCCTCCTCCTCATGATGGAACGCTGTCTGAAAACTAGCCGGTTCCATCCTGCTGTAGCCAGGGGCGCTGTACGGATACTAGCGTTGCCCTCAATCTGTACTCCACGGAATGGTGTCTCCTGTAGCTGTCCTTCTGACCGTGGGAACAATCCCGCCACTTGCCAACAAATGTAACTTAGCAGGAACACGCAGTCCAAAATCTCCGCTGGTATACGATAAAATACCCAAGAGGCACTACAGTTTCACCATCCCCGACCTCCCATATTGGACGACACACAATTTGGGAGTCAAATGAATACTGACTTTATTTTGTTATTGCAGAAATATATATATACATCTCTTTGGCCACAGGCAATACACATGCCCATATTTGGCCACACACAATACACATAAAGAGAACAATAGGGGGGTCACACCTCCCTGGCAACTTTGATACAATCAGACATTGATTCAATTACGCTTCTTTGTTCTTATCTGAGAATGAAAACACTGTATACGATAGACTTCCTTTATCTTATGCAGAGTCGCTGTAACAAGATTATCTCCCATGCCACGTAGCTGTAAATGTCTGGGACAATATTCTGCAGAGCATCAACCAACATACATATAGTAGGATCATATTTTAACCATAATAATCATAAAACAGGGTAAAACAGTGATGGGTTCCGCTACAGATACCATACCACAAGCACCAGTTATTGTTTCAGAATTATTTAATGCAAGGCAAACACCTACAGGATTTTCTATGCAGACTCGACCGATGTCTATGGCAGATAAAGACAATTTCCAGAAATGGTGGGGAAGTATGCCAACTAACAACTTTAATACGTTTACACATTGGTTTATGAGGGGAGCAGATAGAGCTAAAAAAGGAGGTCTTAACTTAGAGGAATGGACAGAACTGTTAGAATACGCTATGGGTCCTTTGGCTAGTAGACTATTGGGATTTAATAACAGTGTGTCTGATCAGGCAGGAAGAATTGCTGCAACTAATTTCTATCTACTTAGCATAGAGAAAGAAATAGCAAATATTACCATGAGGCCAACAGATGGTCCTAGAGAGGTAGCTCAAAGGATATTTTTTTGGTATACTCTACGACAACCTCAACAGCCTCTAGTGCTGGGCTCACCAGAACATATAGCAAAAGTAATGGAAGCCCTTCCCCGGGAGTGTCAAGAATTTATCAGGCTTTTTGATCCAACACCAACAGACTTGGAAATGGTACTAACTAGAGCTGATAAGTGGTGGATCAAGCATCCTTTCACAGAACAGGCCTGCTCTGTTTCAGCTGTAAGAACATTTAAGGTCGAGTCTGGTAGAGATATAGATGGTAATTGGAGAAAACAGACGTGGGATGTACCCCAGAACAAGAAGGATGATCAAAACTGGAGACCAAAACAGAACTTTGACAAAAGATGGAGAGATCCACCTAGGGACTATAGGAATAGGGATGGCAGCAACTGGAGGGCTAATCAGGAGGGAGAGAGAAATGGTAACATGGGATTTTGGGAACTCAGGAGACAGAAGGATAGGATAGAAGAGGAAAATCACATACTTAAAAACAAGGTAGCTGAGTCAGAGAGGAAATTGAAGGAAAATGAGGCAAAGATGATAAAAGAGGGACAGAGTAGAAGTGAGTCACAATGACAAATCCCAACCCCTGCGCCTCAGCATCTCATTCACTCAGCTAATTTAACCATGGATGAGGCAGGTCGGCCTACCATTTATACAGTCATCGCAGGGGTAGGGAAAAATATGTTGGTAGATACAGGAGCAGCAGTTACAATGACCAACACTGTCAAAAATGGGGATTCGTTAGTAAGTATTATGGGAGTTACTGGGAATCCACAGGAGGTTAGAGTAGGTCCAATTGATGTAGCAGTTGGAGAAAAAGCAATACAAGTAGAAGCAATAGTGGGTTGGCCAGAGGAAATATTGGGAATAGAAGCTTTAAAAAAAGGAAATTTCATTGTAGATCTTGCCAATTTTTGTTTGTGGAAGACAGAAAAGGTGAATCAGGTAAGTACAGAGTTGACGAAAGGGGTTGTGCTCCCAATGGCATATATTGTCTCTCCGATAAAAAGTCTGGAAAAAGACAAACTGAAACTAGACGGACAACCAGAATGGCTGCAGAAGCTAATCCAAGACATACCTGTTTGGGCAATTACCGAGATGATAGAAATGCTGGAGAGACGTGGAATAATTAAATCTGGAAATGGGTATGCAGGTAACTCACCATGTTGGCCTGTGAGAAAAGCTGTGTTAAAAGGGAATGGAGATGAAAAAGCAGCCTCATCATGGAGACTTACCATTGATTACAGGGTCGTGAACAAACTTGCAAAAAGAATGTCCCCTGTTGTTTTTGTTATGTATATGTTTCTAATGATGGAATCTAGTGTTCCCACAGAGCAAGGCCGTATAAGAATGAAGATGCGTGTCAACAGAAGATTGTGGTGGATCCTTGTTACAGGATGGATAAGTATAAGCTGTATCACAGTAGGAATGGGGAGACAGGCAATAAGGCCAGAAGATACCGCAAATAAGGGAAAGAGTTTGAAAAGATTGGAGTTACATTATGTTCAAGCAGATAGATTTATTTGGCCCAGGGAATTGGAAGTAAAAAAGGGCGGAGGGTTACAAGTAAACATTATTTTGCCACATAATAGTACCAGGGGATTAGCTCTTAGAGCTCCAATAAAAAGTATAGAGGGACATAACTGGGAATGGGTTATAAGATATGGACAGATAATGAATACAGGAAACTTTAAAGGAAGGACTAAAATAACAACAAAGGTACAAGGGAGGGTTACAAATATTACAGTAGTAGTGAGTAACTTAACATTAGAAGAAGGTGGAGAATGGGACGCTGCAGTTATAGCTGCCCAGCCTGATCTAGAGGAATTCTGCAATTTTGATACTGGAAAGGGGTGTGTTCTAACAATAGATGAAGTATTTGTCTCTGTAAAGGAGCTGCAACGTTGTAAAGATCAGAAGAAGGTACCATGGCCAATAGGCGGATTGGTGGTGGTACCAACACATGAAACAGTTGTGCAAGGGGTTTGGTGGACTTACTACCCAATAATTCTAAATTTTAATGATTTTTCTATTCCTCCAAAGTGCCCGGAATCACAGCGGCAGTGGTTTAAGCAAAGTATAGAAGAGACCATCATTGAGTGGACCGGAGCAGGGAGTCGAGAAAAACGGGACACACTTGCAGCCCTTTTAGGAGGAGTCGGAACTGGATTGGGAGTATGGAATTCAGCAGACATCATTGGACTGAACAGCAGGTTAAACTCCCTTACTGATGGCATGGGACATGCTATGAAAACAGGTGGAGTAGCTGACTCCCTTATAGTGAGTAGACTGACAGACAATGTTGATGACATACACATCATTGCCAACAACCTGCATCTAGTTGAGAAAAATATTGCTTCCATTGCTAACAGCATTAAGAATGAAATAGTGGGAACTGCCATTTTCTGTTCTATGATTGGAGGAAAGCTGTTGGCAGATTTAAAGGAAACTATTAAAGATATCCAGGAAAACAAGTGGGCAAGACAAATCAATGCAACAAGGATTATCACGTCATTGAAAAGAAAAGGAGTGGACATCACTGAGGACAATCTTAAATACAGCTATATAGAAGGCCCAGATCAATGGATGCCACATGGACTACAATCTGGGACAATAGGACTAATCCTGGCAATTCCCCGTTGGGAGGGGCAGGCAGAGCAACTGAACTTTATACATAGCATTGGCACGTTCAGTGATGGAATCTACAAGCAACACTTCCCATCAAAAAGACTGGCCACTATTACAGGATTGGAGATGGATGAAAGCTGTTGCAGGAAATCTCAACACCGATGGCTGTGCAGTTGTGTTTGGGAGAAAGGAGCTGAGGAGGATGGCTGGGTGCAGTTGATAAAAGAAAACCTGGTGCAAGAAGTGATCCGCATAGGGGACATTGCATGCTTTATCGGCCACTCTGAATATAGGACAGTTGATGAAATATGTTTGGTGGAAGAAGGGTCTTGTATCATGGTATTTCCATCAAGAAACCTTACCACTGAAATGATCAATTTTACTGCAAATGCAGATTGGACAAATTTGACAATGAAGCTTTCTACCTTGGAACTTCATGAGTCAGAGACACATCCAGTTCTACGAACACTGTCGCTGGTACTCATGTTCATTCAAGTATTAACGACAATTATAATAATATACTTTTGTGTGGCAATGAAACAAATGAGGAAGAAACTTGCAAGGAGGATATATAATAATGTGTCTTTTTCCTCTTCTTTCTCTCTCTCATACATTCTTCAATAAAGTTTTACATTGCACATACATAAACATTTATCACACACTCTCACCTAAATTCTATAAATTCTGTTTTTGTGTAATATGTGGATTGACAGCCATAGGAAAGTACAGGAGAACTTATGTCGCTGAGGGAACTATTCCGGAGGGACGGTGGGTTGAATTTCTCCTGTATATCAGGTTTTTGCTCCCACTAGGTTCTCCTGTACTAGAGGGATAACTAGAAAACTGAGCAACATAGAAGAAGAAAAAGTGAGGGAATGTGGTAACTTGTCTTCCTTGAATGGTAATTCAGGACTTCCTCAAACAGGCCTTTGTAGGAGGGCTGAGAATCTTTACTTCCCTCCCACAATTGCTCATGGACAGGATGTGATGTAAATTACATCATCTCAACTAAGGATATATCCAGGCAGGAAACTGGTGCTGTTTCCTGTTTCTTGCTGGATGGTGTTGGTGATGGTTGATGGTGTACTGATGGCAATGGTCTAACCGTGGGTAAGATCAAGCGTTTGGGGAAGGGAATTATTATATATATAGGTAGATAGATTTAAAAAAAGGGTGTTGCTCCGTGGGTCTGGGCTGTGTGTTTGTGATGCATTTATAGTATTGTGTTGTTGCCTTTTAATAAATACCTTTTAATGTAGACGAACCTTGTGTAATATTTATATATATTAATTTGGTGATACACCACACAAACAACAAATAGGACAAACTAACAGAAAAAGTCCATGTGCATAACTATTCACCCCCCTAAAGTCAATACTTTGTAGAGCCACCTTTTTGCAGCAATCACAGCTCCAAGTCCCTTTGGATAAGTCTCTATGAGCTTGCCACATCTTACCACTGAACTTTTTGCCCATTTCTCCTTGCAAAACTGCCCCAGCTCCTTCAAGGTGGATGGTTTGTGCTTGTGAACAGCAATCTTTAAATCTGACCACAGATTTTCTATTAGATCCGTCCTAGCCTCAAATCACGCACAGAGTGGTACAGGTTTTGCTCAAGAATATCCCTGTTTTAGCACCATCCATCTTTCCATTAACTCTGACCAGTTTCCCAGTCCCGGTTGCTGAATGGTGAGCGGCCGTCTCTTGTCAGGTTTGCTGTTGTGCCATGTTCTTTCCATTTGGTTATGATAGATGTGATGGTGCTCCTGTGGATCATCAACAATTTGGATATTTTTATATAACCTAACCCTGACTTGTACTTCTCAACAAAATTGTCCCTTGCTTGTTTGGATAGTTACTTGGTCTTCATGGCAGTGTTTGGTTAGTGGTGCCTCTTGCTTAGGTGTTGCAGCCTCTCAGGCTTTAAAAAAAAGGTGTGTATATGTAATGACAAATCATGTGACACTTAGATTGCACACAGGTGGACATCATTTCACTAAGTATGTGACTTCTGAAGGTAATTGGTTGCACCAGAGCTTTTTATGAGCTTCATAACAAAGGGGGTGAAAACAAACGCACATGCCAATTTTCTGTTTTCTATTTCTAAAAAATAGATTTATGTATATATTTTTCTCATTTCACTTCACCAACTTAGACTATTGTGTTCTGATCCATCACATATAATTCAGATTAACAAAACATTGAATTTAAGGCTGTAATGTAACTAAATAGATAAAAAAGTCAAAGGGGGTGAATTATTTTGCAATGCACTGTAGGTTAATATCCTTACAGCATAATATAACTTGGGTGAGTGTGGGAAAGTTATATTCTGCAAGTAGAATTATCTCTATGTGCTCTTATCAGTTTTGTCCTTTTTCATAAATGAAAGTAAATCTATACATATCTGGTATCCACATGCTCAGATTTGTCAGAGAGCTTATAAATATTGATTTAACTAACGAATTGCCCGTCAAAAAATGACGGCAATGAAATTGTAAGGTAGCTAATGCTGTTTGGTGTCTAATAATGAAATATGTAATACATTACTAAATGAATATACTGTACCTATTTTGAAGCATTGTGATGAAGAGCTGGCAATCTGTGTTGATGTTGCTGCAGCATTAGTGGTGTGGAGCTGCTGTGTAAGCATGCTGAATGTGTGCACTGTGTGGTATGAATATCCGTAGGTGGTTTGTGGCGTTTTGCGAGTTTCTTGTGGTGTTTTGCGAGTTTGTTGTGGTGTTTTGCGAGTTTAGAGTGCTGTAGCCTCGTTTTCGTTTTGTTCGGCGGCCATTTTTTCTGTCGCTTAGATTTTTTTTTTGTCTCAAAACTCTTTTATTTCGAGTAAAATCGAGGTCTAAGTTGCATTTTTAAGGTCCTGGGTGCTCCCTCTTGGTGTAGGTAAGGTTTTTATGTATGTGCTGTGTGTATGTATTGTGTTTTAAATGTTTGTATGACGGCTTGTTGCGTCCGATGTTTGCGAGGTCGTAATGTGTGGTAACGTGTTTCGTAGGTTGTTTGCGTTCCTCGTAAAATTTAGCGAGTGTCGTAATTTGTGTGTCGTGTTTTTTGAGTAACGACGTGAAGTTTGCGAGGGTTTGAGGCCCTTGCCCAGTGACCTCGCCAGCAACTGAGTCCCTCGCTTCGCGAGGGGCCTCAGTTGCTGGCATGGAGCGCCTTCGGCGCTCCATGCCAGCAACTGAGGCCCTTGCCCAGTGACCTCGCCAGCAACTGAGGCCCTCGCTTCGCGAGGGGCCTCAGTTGCTGGCATGGAGCGCCTTCGGCGCTCCATGCCAGCAACTGAGGCCCGTGCCCAGTGACCTCGCCAGCAACTGAGGCCCTCGCTTTGCGAGGGGCCTCAGTTGCTGGCATGGAGCGCCTTCGGTGCTCCATGCCAGCAACTGAGGCCCTTGCCCAGTGACCTCGCTAGTTTGCGAGGGTTTGAGGCCCTTGCCCAGTGACCTCGCCAGCAACTGAGTCCCTCGCTTTGCGAGGGGCCTCAGTTGCTGGCATGGAGCGCCTTCGGCGCTCCATGCCAGCAACTGAGGCCCTTGCCCAGTGACCTCGCCAGCAACTGAGGCCCTCGCTTCGCGAGGGGCCTCAGTTGCTGGCATGGAGCGCCTTCGGCGCTCCATGCCAGCAACTGAGGCCCGTGCCCAGTGACCTCGCCAGCAACTGAGGCCCTCGCTTGGCGAGGGGCCTCAGTTGCTGGCATGGAGCGCCTTCGGCGCTCCATGCCAGCAACTGAAGCCCTTGCCCAGTGACCTCGCTAGTTTGCGAGGGTTTGAGGCCCTTGCCCAGTGACCTCGCCAGCAACTGAGTCCCTCGCTTCGCGAGGGGCCTCAGTTGCTGGCATGGAGCGCCTTCGGCGCTCCATGCCAGCAACTGAGGCCCTTGCCCAGTGACCTCGCCAGCAACTGAGGCCCGTGCCCAGTGACCTCGCCAGCAACTGAGGCCCGTGCCCAGTGACCTCGCCAGCAACTGAGGCCCTCGCTTTGCGAGGGGCCTCAGTTGCTGGCATGGAGCGCCTTCGGCGCTCCATGCCAGCAACTGAGGCCCTTTCCCAGTGACCTCGCTACGCAAGCGTGAGCAACGACCCGTACGCTCACAACTATATATGTGATATTTAAGCATTGGTTTATGTTTTGAAAACCATGAAACTAAATGTAGAGAAATTGTGTATTTATTTACATTTTATTAGTTATATTACATTAGATATTTTAATCAACAAATACAATAGTTACAAACATGCTAGATAAACTGTGGATCAAATTGGCAGACAGATTTTTTTCCATACTGCTTTAGACAATGTTTTTGAATAATTTCAGTTGTCTCCTCAGTGCTGACTTTACATCTTTATTTTTCAAGCTATAAATCAGAGGGTTTAGCATTGGGACAATAGCCGTGTTAAAGAGAGAGAAAAGTTTGTTGGACTCCAAACTGTCTATAGAAATTGGTCTCAAGTATTGACAGATGAAAGTCACATAGAGAAGAAGGACGACCGTGAGGTGTGAGGAACACGTGTAGAAGGCTTTACTCCTCCCAGTGCTGGAACGGATCTTCAGGATGGTGCCAATAATGAAAACATAAGAGACGAATGTTAGAGAAGATGGAGTGAGAAGGTTAATGAGCATTCCTTCTGTGAGGATCAGTATCTCTAAAACAGAGGTGTCACTACAAGAGAGTTTCATGAGTGGTACTAGGTCACAGAAAAAATGGTTGATTATGTTGGATACATAACAGGAACATTCGGACAATAGTACAATATAAGGTGTGAAAATAACTACTGGAGCCAAGCAACAGACAACGACCAACAGAACACAGACTCTATATCTCATGATCATTGAATAATGTAATGGGTTACAGATGGCCACATATCGATCATAGCTCATCGCTGTAAGTAGGAATAGTTCACTGACCGTCAAGCATGAAAATATATAAAGCTGTGACATGCAACCAAGAAAAGACACCGTGTTATCCCCAGTTCTAAATGTCACAAGGGTAGGATGTAGTGTGACGGTGGTAGATGATATGTCAAGGAGGGACAAGTTGCCCAAGAAGAAGTACATGGGAGTGTGCAGGTTAGGATCCAGGCAGATGAGTAGAAAAATTGTCATGTTACCACTAAGAACGATAAGATAAACAAGTAGAACAAGAAGGAAAATTGGAGTCTGTAGCTCTGGAATGGCTGATATTCCTTTAAGGACAAAATAGTTCAAAAGAGTCAGATTCTTCTGGTCCATGCCTTTAGTGGTAAGGAGATGTGAATAAAGATAAAATAAAATGGTTGATTATTTTAATTAGAAATGCTAAACAATTATTTGGAGTGTTTTTTTTCTGTCCTTTGTTTTAACAATATTTGTCAATATTGTCATATAATCTAATATTAATTATAATTACCAGATACTGTACAATGTGGTGATCTATGTGAACCAAAACATCCTTTGAACCCTTTGAGTGTAAACAAGTCACGTGGCTACATGACAGTGAAGAGAGAAGATGAAGGTCACTATTGAATGGCAGGTTACTAGTGATGTGCCTCATAGATCAAAACTGACATTTGTATACTATTTTTAGTAATGCTATTACTAATGGGCTGCAAGAGAGGACTTACAGTGATTGCTATTCATTGTAAAATCTATAATATATAATACAAACAGTCTCTGATATGTGGTATAGTGCCATCTTGTGGCCAGGGTACCGGCCCACCCTTCTCTCCGAGTACCCACCCCCAGGGACCCATGTAACGAGTACCAAGTGTACTCTAAAAGATAAAGTCTTGTGAAGCACAACAGTCTCTTCCCTGGGGGAAATAAAGAACAAAAGGAGTTTCTGACCTATAAAAATTAAAAGAAAGTGTCTGATTATTATAATTAAAAATGCTAAACAATTACATGGGGTGCTTTTTTATTCTGTCCTTTGCGTTAACTATGTTTGCCAATATAGTCATAGTAACTAATATTAAAGACAACTACCAGATACTGTACAATTTGGTGATCTGTGCTAACAAAAACACCCTTTGAACCCTTTGTGTGTGATCAAGTCACCTGACTATATCACAGTGAAGAGAGAAGATGAAGGTCACTATATAATAGCAGGTTACTAGTGAAGTGCCTCATACATCACAACTGACTTTTGTATAAGATTTTTAGTAATGACATTACTAATGGTCTACAAGAGACGACTTACAGTGAATGCTATTTACTGTAAAACCTGTAATAGGTTCAACATCTAAAAGTAAAGCACATAAAAGATTGTTAAGAAAAACCTTTAAGACAAGTCAACTATTTTGTCTACAATAATGCTGTAAAATACATAATGACACCTTAGGACCCAAACATCTAATACAGAATATATATATCTAATAGAAATTAAATAAAACAAGTATAGGAGTTTATGTACAATGCCTTGCAAAAGTATTTACCCCCCTTGACTTTTTTCCTATGTTGTTACATTACAGAATTAAGTTCAATGTTTTATTAATCTGAATTTTATGTGATGGATCAGAACACAAAAGTTGGTGAAGTGAAATGATAAAAAATATATACATAAAACTGTGTTTTAGAAATAGAAATAGAAAACAGAAAATTGGCATGTGCGTATGTGTTCACCCCCAATTACCTTCAGAAGTCACATAATTAGTGAAATGATGTCCACCTATGTGCAATCTAAGTGTCACATGATCTGCCATTACATGTACACACCTTTTTTGAAAGACCCCAGTGGCTGCCACACCTAAGCAAGAGGCACCACTAACCAAACACTGCCATGAAGACTAAGGAACTCTCCAAACAAGTAAGGGACAATGTTGTTGAGAAGTACAAGTCAGGGTTAGGTAATAAAAAAATATCCAAATCTTTGATGATTCACAGGAGCACCATCAAATATATCATTACCAAATGGAAAGAACATGGCACAACAGCAAACCTGCCAAGAGACATCCGCCCACCAAAACTCACGGACCGGGCAAGGAGGGCAATTATCAGAGAGGCAGCACACAGACCTAAGATAACCCTGGAGCAGCTGCAGAGTTCCACAAACCATCCAACTTGAAGGAGCTGGAGCAGTTTTACAACAAGGAATAGGCAAAAATCCCAGTGGTAAGATGTGGCAAGCTCATAGAGACTTATCCAAACGGACTTGGAGCTATGATTGCCGCAAAAGGTGGCTCTACAAAGTATTGACTTTAGGGTGGGGAATAGCTATGCACGTTGACTTTTTCTGTTATTTTGTCCTATTTGTTGTTTGCTTCACAAAAAACAATAAAAAAAAACGTCTTCAAAGTTGTAGGCATGTTCTGTAAATTAAATGATGCAAATCCTCAAACAATCCATGTGAATTCCAGGGTGTGTGGCAACAAAACACAAAAAATGCCAAGGGGGGTGAATACTTTTGCAAGGCACTGTATGTCTAGATATCTAAGAGTATCAAAAAGTCTTTATGTAGATACAATTGGCTGATCAGATGGGTCTACTGGTTCATATTGTACTCAAAATCTATGTTTCTTTCTCTTCCTGTCTTGATGGAAACATTAGCACATTTCGGGCAGGTCTCGTGGTTTAAAATCAATTTAAACGAGTCTTTCGGGGCCCAAATGTCCAAACAAACTCTTGAGCATCTGAAAAGCATATACTCATTTACTTGGCCCACTAGTCACATAACATATTTAGGAATCAATTTGACCCCCGACCCGTCTGAGCTGTACAATGCCAATTATATACCTATGCTAAAAACTGTCATGGAAGATAACAAAAAATGGAGAAAATGCCCTCTTTCCTGGATGGGACGCATAAATTCCATAAAGATTAATATTTTGCCACAAATACTATATCTATTTTGCTCCATAACCATCCACATAATACCGAAATTTCAAAATCACCTAACAAGGTCCATATGGAATAATAAAAAGCCAAGCATAAATAAAATGCTTCTTTTTAGTAGTAAAATAGTTGGAGGACTTACATGCCCCAATCTGAGATCGTACTTCAGAGCATCTCAGTTGGCTTTCATACCCCAAGAGCAGTCAATAACACACCAACCCCTATGGGTATTCATTGAAAATCAACAAATGAAACCCTTTAAAAGGGATTCTATTATTTGGTCCCCAAATATTAACCCCCCCCCCAACATAAATAGAGATAATGATCCTATCATTAGACTTTCACTCTCCAATTGGAATCAGATTAAAACAAAAATCACATAGTAACTAAACTAACTTAACCCCACTCTTACTATTCCTTCAATCTGGAATTACTTAAGGGAGGATTCAAAAAATGGTGGTCAAGGCATGAATTAGATAAACTAGGTTCCTGGATAAACAACGACCAAAGTATCTCTTTTTTAACAACTTAGGATAAAATGTGGCATTCCTCTAAAGGGAAATTACAATTACTGCAGGATCAAACACTTAATTTCCACAAGGATCAACAGATGGGGTACTCCACAATCCAGCTGGTTCCCTCTTCTATGCAAGAAGACTCCTCTAACTAAAGGTTCCTTGTATATAATTCTAAATTCCCCTCCTGTCAACATTAAGCCAACTTTTATGAACAATTGGGATAAAGACATTGGTACCCAGTGGGACACCTAGGATTGGGAAAAAAACATGTTTAAACCTAATTAAAGGTCTTTCGAATTATAGTCTACAGGAAATATCTATTAAACCCTACATAGAGCCTACTATATCCCAGTTAATCTGAACAAAATTAACCTCCAGATCTGACCCTTTTATTATAGGCATTGCTTAAATCTAGACCAAGTTTTTCCGCTTGTGGTGGGAATGTACAGTAGTACAATCATTATGGACTGAAGTCCTAGAGCTAGCCTCTTGAGTCCTACTATACCCCCCACAATCGAAACATGCCTTCTAGGCAAACTCAATCCCTTGGTATCTAGAAAACAAAACAAATGGCTACAAAACATAATGATATCAACGAAAAGCCACATAGCCCAAAAATGGAAGTCTACTACTTTAAACATTCAAGAAGTAATCAACAAGTTAAATACCATAAGGATTCATCACAGATTGTCACATTCTTTAGCAAACACATACCCTTAATTTCGAGAAATATGGAACCCATGGCTCTCCTCAACGCAAGCTATAGACATTACTTAAACAGATAAGTACACTTTACCTATATAAGTCTATCTAAACTTCCCTAAAAAATAAACCTGAATCCCCCTTCATTGACACCAGGAGCCGGATGAACTCGTAGTACGGGCTGGGTGAGTGACTGGTTGCCGGTCATTTCCTAGTCAAACCAGGTACGATATTTGGATTATATATGAAGATTCTGACTTGCTCATAGGACACATAACAATTTAAGTTATAGTATTGTTTTTTTGTTCAAAGCTGAGTTTTTATTTATTTTTTATCATTTTTTCCTTTCTTTCCATTTTTATATGTTATGTGAAACATTGATATTTTAATTCTAAACTCGGTGTTGTTAATTGCAACATAAGATCTCAACCAATATTGTTTATTGTATCAAGATTGTTATAGACCTTTTCAATTTAGAAAATAGAAAATATTGAAATATGTTCTATTAGTGTTAAACAAATAAAATACCCAGCATAACAAACAAATTCCGTCTTAAACTTTGAAAACTTTATTAAGCAAAATGTTTGTAACAACACTGGCTTTGTTTGACAATTACAGAGATCAGATCTCTAAGGTATATTAATAAATTAGAGACAATTCAAATGAGAATTACTAAAATAACGCACAGTCTGAAAGAGATAATCCAAATGGAGACTTTATGTTGTGTATAGATTAGACCAATCACTGTCAGACTTGGTTTTTGGCAGTGGCTCATTACTTTCCATGTGATGTTCCATGATACACATTCAATTTACATTCAGTTTTTCACTTATATAAATAGAGAACAGGTTATCTAAATCAATATATATAGAGCCGTAGGGGATGGTAGTGCTGTGTTTAAAGTGTAAGGCCCTCCTCGCCCCTACAGATATGTTCTCATGGACCTGCACTGGTCCTAAGACCAGCTACAGAGAACCACTGGCTTAGAGGACATAAGGAAGAGTGAGATATGATAGAAACCTTCACATAAATCAAATAGTGTAATAAAGTATATTTAATAATAGAAGGAGTACAAAAGAACAAGAGGTCAGGTTCTGAAGATGGATAATAAAAGATGTAGAGGTAATATGGGAAAGTGCTGCTTTACAGAAAGGGGAGTAAAAAAGTATAACAGCTTTCCAGTGAAAGTGGCGGAGCAAACCCAGTAAATAAATTCAAGCATGCCTGGGATAAGCATGAGGGGTGATTAAGCCAAGGATTGTATGTGGAATAGAACAGGCAGACTTTTAGATTTTCTAAAACAAAGCTATTATGTCTTGCATCACATCCTACACAAACATGTGGAGTTTTTACTAAAGAGATCCTCTCAACCTGTACAAAAAGACATGGAGTGTAAGTTATATCCCATCTATAGTGCTCAGTTATGATTGTCCTCACTTACCTGGGGCCAGTACAGTCATCCAGTGACTTTACATCACCGATCACTGTAGAGGTTTTATAAGATTTCTTATGGGCCCCTAGAGGTATAACATACCTAGAGGTCTCATCTAGAGCTTGTGTCTTGGGGAGGTGATTATCCAGAGAACAATCTCTCAGCCAGTCTAAGATTAAAGGAATAGAGCACATTAAAAGAAAAGGAATAAAAGGAATATTTGCATCATATTTGTATATATACATTTTTAAACTATGTTTAATTAACAAATGTAATTTGTCATATAAAATGTACACTTACTTACTTGTAAGAGACCCTCTACGAGATGGGGACATTTGTTTTCAGTTGTTACATTTTATTTTTACTTCCACTCTCTGTGATTTGTTTTCTTTACTCCAATGCCATTTGAACCTAATTTCTGACCAATTCAATAGGTTACTGATCAGCTGTAAGATGTATGCTTTCCCCCCTCTCCTTTTTTCCCCATAGTTTTGTATAAGCAAACATTATTACACAAGTTTAGAAATTCATAGTTCCCTGCTTATCATCTTGAGGGCCAATCAGAGGTGGTAGGTGTTACTTAGATTGGCTTCTTGGGTCAGTACCCAACCACCCTATGAAGGCTATCCCCAGAGATGACTGGTGCAAAGGACCAGGGTACAAGCTCCTGGATTTCTTGAGAGAAAGCTAAGCACCTATAATGATATAGGTATCACAAGGTTTTGGAGACCAGCAGCCTAGGTCAGCAATAATCCAATTCAGCAACTTTGTAGGTGAAACAGGAACAATCTTTATTGAAGGGATCAGGAACCACAATAATCTGGCAAGGTACATTGACAGGAAGTGCCTTATATATGCAAAGGACCAGACACCTGACCAGACACAGCTGAAGAGACTTAGTCACTGATGCTATTGCTAGCAGAGTCAAGGTTATCAGATCTCCAGGAATTTCACAAAGGCAGGCTGGCGCAGTGGTAGGGAAGAGGATCAGCAGCCTGGGGACCAGGGTTCAAAACCCAGCAGAGTCAATTCCTCACAGCACTAAGGATACATCTAACAATGTCTGGCCTGCTTATTAGTGTTTACTTAACCATATACATAATGGACTGGATGCCAAACAAGGGGAGATTCTTAATCGTGGGTGATCCGAGATCTTTTACTCAGTGTGATAGAAAGAGTAATAGGTAGGAATGGGTTAATGGGGACTAGAGACATTGTAAGAAGGATTGTAAGAAGGATAGGACCAAATAATACCTGGTCAGTTTACCTTTATTCGTGGAATGGAAATGCTCGGGGCAAGCTATTATTTGGGATTATTGCCCCATATAAGGGATACACCAATCTCCGTCCATAACTTTTTATGAATGTGCACCAGAGAGTGTATGTAATGCTACACGCCTCTCATGAAACAAATGTAAGGCTGAGGTTATTAATCAAAGAGATATCAATTTTGAGGGATTGAATACGTTTCAGTTACAGTACTTGACATCACTCAAGTTTTATTAACTTAAGAAATTAACTACTTCTGACGTTTGCTAAGTTTGATTAACTTTTTTAACGTCTCAATTAACAAAATCTAGAAAGCCCACAAGTTATTTATGGCGTCTGCAGCAGAGATTGGTAACCTTGTCCTGTGGTTGGGTGATTTGACAGGATAGGACTGGGACCTACCTGCTAGATCGCTAACCTTGTCCTGCAGTTGGACTATTTGACAGGTCAAGGCTAGGACATACCTGCCAGGGCTACCAGGATCTGGTAAAGTGTTCAGTATTAAAGGTACAAAACCCGGTGCACCCGGTATATGCTAATGACGTGGAGCACATGTGACGTCACATGCGCGCCGGGTCAAGGAGCGGAGCGGAGGCCGGAACAGAAGCAGGTAAGTAAGGGGGAGTTATTTACGGGGGTTTAGGTTGAGGAGGGGGGAGGGGTTTAGAATGAGGAGGTGGGTTGAGGTTGAGGAGGGGGTTGAGGAAGGAGGATGAGGATGGGGGGGTGAGGAGTGGGGTTGAGGATAGGGGGGTTGAGGAAGGAGGATGAGGGGGTTTGAGGATGGGGGGTTGAGGAGGGGGTTTGAGGATGGGGGGTTGAAGATGGGGGGGTTGAGGAGGGAGGTTGAGGAGGGGTTAAGGATGGGGGGGCTGAGGAGGGAGGTAGAGGAGGGGGTTGAGAATGGGGGGGTTGAGGAGGGAGGTTGAGGAGGGGGTTGAGGAGGGGGTTGAGGATGAGGAGGGAGGTTGAGGATGAGGAGGGGGGTTGAGGATGAGGAGGGGGGTTGAGGATGAGGAAGGGGGTTGAGGATGAGGAGGGGGGTTGAGGAGGGGGGTTGAGGTTGAGTTGGGGGGTTGAGGAAGGAGGATGAGGATGGGGGATGGAGGAGGGGGTTGAAGATGGGGGGTTTGAGGAGGGGGTTGAGGAGGGAGGATGACGAGGGAGGTTGAGGTTGAGGATTTTGCTTCAAAGTTCTTTATTTGAATTTTTTATTTTTTTCCCTGAAATTTCCTTCATAAAATAAGGTGCGTGTTATACGCTGGTGCGTGTTATATGCCGATAAATACGGTAATTTGCTATTCAGTTGTCTTTTAGCTTCATGCACATTATTTTTTGAGTTACAGGCTGAAAATCCCTGCGGTTGTCAAAATCGTGACTACAACCCATCTAAGCCTTTGATCTTTCAGGCCCGTAAAGGTTACAATCACAAATCGCTGTTCAATTGCTACAACTCCCCAAGCCCGCAATTGTTTTCAAACCCATAAATGGCAAATGTCAAAGAAAATCCTACGAGTACCATATAGGACTCGCAAGGGCGTTAAACACCTGATGGTAGCACTGTAAATGCAAATAAAAAATCAATATTGCACTTTAAAAGATGGAGAAAGTGATGAAAGACATTAGAATTAATTACACAAATCTGCAATCAATTTTTTTTTTTAACGTTTAATTTCTGTGTAATATCAATCTTGAGAATCAAGGAGTTAATACATATCAGTCCAACCACATGGACTAGAACAGTATATTCATTTTTTTTATTATTTTGTACTTTGACAGATTGTGAGTCTGATCGCATATCGGACTTCTAAACGCTAATTGATTGATGTGTAGCCTCCATGTTTTATTGATGTCATGATGACTGTCTAATGTACTATTGGCTGTTTATAAATTGGTAGTTACGGCCTTGCTTAATCGATCATTATCGTGCTCTGAAATTCTACTTATGAGTGCATGGTTTACGGTTTTGGCTTTCGGCCAGGTAGCTGCGGGCTTGTTCAATTGGATTGCTCTGTAGTTGTAGCAAATTTCAATTAATAAAACGTCATCTTTGCTATAATCATTAAAACACCATTAAAAAAATCATAGGTCCCTATTTAATTGCAAGCCCGTAAAAACCTTCATGCAGTCATGCTTCAATCACTATCCTACCCTTACCTCGTATTCTAATGTCTATACACACAGATAACAAAACAGCTCCACACTGAAATTGTAGCAGTAATAAAGAATGCCTTCACTTCCCTGAAGGGTCTAGCGGTGACCTCATTATCGTTGGACAGTTCTCAGCAGACGCATGCGTTTCGAATGAGAGCTTCATCCAAGACCTTGATTTAAATACAAACAGATAATTCACATGATCAATTACAATATATGTTCCCTTCCCAAACATAGGTATTCATTATAACTGGACAGAGTGTGTTGTCTTTTACATGGAAGATAAAACAATGATAATGGTTTTTCAGTGGGTAGTGGCATCCATGGCTCCTCTTTTGTCCCTGTGGGGTCTGATCTACATACTGTACATATATCAGATATGGTGTAAATATTGTGTACATTTATTTTTCTTCTATCAATATGTGCAGCATTTTACAGAGGCAAGGTACAGAACAATGACATGACAATATACTTTTAACATCAAAACAGCCAAGGGGTTATAGAGTCGCTGGCCTGAAGAGCTTATGGTCTACTTATATGGGATAACAGACATATTGTGGTAAAATGGTATCAATGCGCTGATGAGGGGAGAAGGAATATGTTTGTGAGATAGCACCCTGGATCATGCTGTACGGTATTTATATTATGTGCTGAGATGCCAGTCATCAGGGTGGTCTTCTGGGATCCTAACAACAGCCTGTAATAATACTTAAGTCATAGATCCTATAGTACCCAACTAACATCACATGAAAACAAAAATCTGTCACAAATGTTTAAACACAGCGCTGATCCAATTATGACCAACGGCGTTATATCCAATAGAGACAATCACTTAGTAGTTTTCATTGGATATCGCTAAATAACATATAACACTCTGTTAGGTATTTTAATTGCTTCATTTAGAAATTAATTGTATGTTATAAAAATTGTATGTTGTAGAAATTATAAAAGTATGTCAGCATTTTCCTTATCTCACTAGAATGTTTAAGTGCGTCATCTGTAGAGTGTCTATGTATAAAACATCTGTATCCTGTTTCCTGTTTTTGCTTCAGATACTGCTGAGACAATGTATCTGAAGCAAACAGGGGGTTTTTTTTAGATAATGTTTTGCCGAGTAAACATTAAAAAGACAGTTGCTTGCAATTTTGTATTTAACCCTATTTCCAACTATGCTAATAAGTTGTGACGTGTTCTATGCTATATAAGAGACAGACTGTCTAAATAAAGAGCAGAGATTATCCTGATGACACTCTGATTTCTGTGCATTATTTTTCTCTCATTATATCTAGGTGCCCAGATATAATTGACACACACAATCAGAATATATAATTACTCACTAATCTGATCCTATCATTTTGGTCCTTCGAACGGTGGTTGTTTCCCTTATCATTCCTCGGACGAAGCAAAACTCCTTTTCCTGTGCACGGGGAAGGGGGGGGGGGGGTAAGTTGCTGTGGACTTCCTTCCCTTGAGAAAGTCCTCAGGCCTGATATATACGATCAGTTGGACCACGGAGGCAAGGTGTTTGTTTTTCCGGGGGATGACAAGGCACAGCTTACAACGAACTGACAGTGAGTACCTGAATTTCTGTTGCATTTTGCATTTGTGTGTATGTTCTGTAGGTCCTTACCTTACGGTGATGTTAGGTAAAAGAGTTGTACAACTAGGTTTCTAGCTTAGTAATAGGTAGAAGGGTTGGAACTTACCCATAGGGAGGTAAAAGAGTCATTATCCTGAGGAAAAGACTATAAAATAAGTTCTCCGTACGTAACAATATTGAGAATGCTTACCATGTAACAGGGGTAAATGAGTCTGACTTTCACATGAGCTCTTGCAAAAACATATGTATGTGTGTGCATGTTCCCATTTTGTATGATTTAAATACCGGTACCGGGTGTATGTCTGTTTGTATGGGGTGTAACACGGCTCACAGTTTCTTGGTTATTATATGTACCTGTAAATATTCTGTATATTTCTGTGTCCTTGTGAGTGTATGTATCTATACATGTATTCTTTTGTGTTGTTCTCCTAATTCTTACCTGAAACTATCCACTTTTGGTAGTGAGTGGTCACGCATTACCCACCTGGTCTCCGAAGGGCTACTCCTGTGACTTGCCTGTGTTTATGGAAGACGCACAAACCAAAATTACCCGTAGCGGTTGAGCACTACGGGCTAAATATTTCTCTTTTCTCCTTCTCTGTACCCTTTTAGTAGTGAAGTTGTCACACACTACCTGACGTCCACCGCAGGGCTAGCCAGTGACTTGCCTGTGTTTTGGTAAGACGTGCGGGTGATTTTTATAATTACCCGTAGCGGTTGAGCACTACAGGTTTTTACACTCTTCCTACCCTACCCTCTGTCCTTGTAGTCTGTGAGATTTGAGTTGTTTTTGTTTGTTTTTGTTTATTTTTGTTTTGTTTTCTTGTTTTTTTTTTTGTTGTTGTTGTTTTTTTTTTTTTGTTGTTGTTGTTGGTTTTTGTTTTTCAAATGGGACAAACCTGCGGTTGCTGTATTAAACGGCACACGCAGGACCCACCGATTAAACATACAAAAGGTAAAAAAGATGGGACCAGGGCAATTAAAATGAAGATTAAGGAAAAACATGTTGAACCTATTGAAACAGAGGATGTTGTCAATAATGTACAAATTGTTAAAGATGACAAAATGCAAATGTGTATGACAATGACGGTGCCTACGGGGGGAGGTACATTTAATGTTAACCACCTCTCTCCTTCGGAAGAGGAAGAGGATATGTTTATGTGTACACAGAAAAGACTTCCACGAGTGACCGCCCCTCCACCTCCTGGGAATCTGGTCACTTATAGTGATGATGTAGAGGGCGAATTTGATGATGCCCGCAAATACCTGCTTGCCGCCACCGCTCCAATCCCACCTCCTCCGACACCACCACCTTATGACGGACGGCCCGCCAGAACCAGGCGGGCACCTGATCATCATTATGGAGGTAAGGGAATGACATCTGTGCCATTATATCCTTTAATTGAGGTTCCCAATCCTAGAGGGGGAGAGCTTGTAGAGGGGGGAAATGTGTTGCCACCCACAATGCTAGTATATCGGGCATGGACGGATGCAGATGTGAGGAGAGCTGTAGAAGGAGTCCCCCACCCAAATGACAATATGGGAATTTTCAGACTTAAGTTTCAGCGATTGCAGCAAAGTTTTAAATTAAATGGTGTTGAGGTTGAAAGATGTCTGAGGCAGATATTAGGGTCCGATTGGATCCTTAGTGAAGGTGACTGGAATCCACTGGACCCAAGGGGGGAACCATTGCGCTATGGATCACAGGAACTGACCCAACAAGTAGACGCTCTAATAGGCAGAATAGCTGACAGACACAGGGAACATGCAGACTGGACTAAGATAAATGAGTGTGTACAGAAAGATGATGAAAGTGTGGAACAATATATGGGGAGGTTGCGGGTAGTATTTGACAGCCATAGCGGGGTAGCCAGACCTAACCCATATGATGATGCTGGTCCATATGCTCAGCAGCTAAAGAACGCTTTTCTCAGGGGATGTTACCCAGAAATAAATGACTTTGTGATACAACACCAAATTACTTATAAAACATGCCCCCTTAGGGAAACCATAGAATATGCTAAACATGCAGAAGAGCAGTGTAAGAGAGCAAAAGAAAAGAAACAGAAAAAGCAAGATAGTAAACCAAAGGAGGTGTATTTAATGACTTCTGTTGATGGGAAAGCGCAACCTATAACTTCTGCTTTCTTTTCTGGTGATGGTGGAAATAATCAAAACCGTGGAGGGAGAGGAGGTGGACGTGGACAAGGTCGAGGTGGAAACAGAGGAAAATTTTATGGAAATTGTTACGTGTGTGGCAAGGCCGGCCATTTAGCACGTCACTGCAGAAACAGAAAGTACCAGGAGGAAGAGGGAGCGGATGACGATGACCACCAGACTGACAAATGACTAGAACCAGGTTGTACCCCTCCTTTGCAAATGTTTGCTAAACAGGAATTGCATGAATCTGAATTGTATAAGTATGGTAATAATGATGTAAAATTGCCAGGAAAAAATGATGTGTTGAATTTAGAATCATGTATAGACTTAATGGCTTTAGAAGAACAACCAGTCATGCAGCTAGATGTAGAGGGGGTAATGATAACATTTTTATGTGATACAGGAGCATGTAAATCAGTGTTGAGCAATGATGGCACATGGACTAGTTACACGTCGTCACAAAACATACTGGTTAGGTCAGCAGCAGGACAGACAAATAGTGAACCTGTATCATGCCCACTTACACTGAGATTGTTCAATGGCCAAACATTTGAGCATCCTTTTATACTCTCCCCTAGATGCCCGATAAATCTCTTGGGTAGAGATCTGATGCTGAAATGCAACATTAGAGTGGTTCCCACAGAGAAAGGCATGAAAGCATACATGGGGGACATACCTGTCGATGTGAATGTAGTGCAGGGGATGGGTGAACCACATTACTTTTACACATTAGACATGGTGTCAAAAGGGCCAGCACAAGTATCTAGCGCTTTGATAGCCATGGCTAATGACCTAGCTCCATCTTCCAGTGTAAAACAAAGCACAGAGTCATTACACTGCACTATGAAATTTGAAAGTACATCGGGGAGGGATGTGGACTATGAAAAAACATTTTTCAAACACACCAATACCAGAATAACCTTGGATTACATATACTGGACAGAAAATGGGTATACAGGGGTGGGAGTAAAACTGAATAATCAAGACCAGTTCCTCTATGCAGGACACACAGTGCCACACATATCACTGACTATGCCAGCTGGTGGAAGGTGGGTACAGGTAGGAGGGATGGTAGAAGAGGCTCAGACAGATAAAACACCATGGGAGTACTTACCCTATGACCTCGGAGTGCAGTACTCACCGAGCACAAAAATATATCGGAAAATCCTAAACTGGGTAACAGAGACAAAGAAAGGAATACACTTACAGTCATCCAGGTGGGAGAAAATTCTTCTGTTAGAGGAACCATGACACAACACACAGATACTGTTCACTCAGGAACAGGAGGTAGCATTAGAGAGCCTTCCGGACACCTTATGGTCCACAGGGCCCGCTGATGTAGGCCTTATAAAGGGGGTAGAGCCAGTAGAAATCACCCCAAAAAGTACTTTTCGGCCACATCAGAGACAGTATCCTCTAAAACCTGAAGCAGAGAAGGGCATAGAACCTATTATAAAGGTTTTGATTGAGAAAGGGATTATAATAGAATGCCCAGGATCCCCATGTAACACCCCACTTTACCCAGTCAGGAAAGCAACCGGAGCTTGGAGATTAGTGCAGGATTTACAAGCAGTAAACAAAGCTGTAATTCCCCGAGCACCCACGGTGCCAGATCCACATACACTCCTAAATGACATGCAGCCAGATAACACACATTTTTCTGTGGTAGACTTAGCCAATGCATTCTTCTCCATACCAGTGGATAAAGGTTCCCAATATTGGTTTGCCTTCACCTATATGGGGAGGAGGTACACATATACAAGATTGGCTCAAGGATATACCGAAAGTCCAACTATATTTTCCCAAGCTATGTCCTCCAATTTGGCGAAATTTACGCCCCCAAGGGGAAGCCAAATACTACTGTATGTGGACGATATCTTGGTGGCCTCTCCTTCTGAGGAGATATGCCAGGAGGACACGCTAGCCTTACTCACATTCCTGGCAGAAGAGGGACATAAGGTTAGTCGGGATAAATTACAGCTCTGGAAATCAGAAGTGAAGTACCTGGGATACCTAGTGAGCAGAAAGGGACGATCACTAGACCCAGTTAGGAAAAGGGCCATACTAGAAGCCCCTAAGCCGGTCACAAAGAGACAAGTTATGTCTTTCTTAGGGATGGTAAATTTCTGCAGGAGTTGGATTCCCAACTATGCAGAACTTACAGGGCCCATACAACACCTTATTTATGCACAATCAATGTCAGCTAATGAAAAGGTAGCGTGGACACATGAAGCTGAAGCAGCATTCATTCAGCTTAAGAACACAGTAGTGGGAACATCTGTATTGGGATTGCCAGATTACAGCAAGCCATTTGTACAAACTGTTGACTCAAGGGGAGGCTATATGACTTCTGTTGTGACTCAGAAACATGGCCTGCGAGACCGACCCTTGGCTTTTTACTCAACCAGGTTGGACCCTGTAGCCAGGGGACTTCCGGTTTGTGTACAGGCTGTAGTGGCGGCTTCCATGGCAGTTCTGGCGTCAGCAGCCTTAGTCCTGTTCCACCCTTTGACTCTAAGAGTACCACATGCTGTATCTGTCATTCTACTACAAAATAAGGTTTCATACCTTTCCCCTTCAAGACACTTATCATGCATGACTATACTTCTGTCACAACCACACTTGCACATAGAAAGGTGCACAACACTGAACCCATCAACGTTAGTTCCCATCCAGGAAGATGGTACACCACATGCATGTACTGAAATCATAGAAAAAGAAGTCTCACCAAGAGACGGCCTTAGAGATGTTGCATACACCGAGGCTACACTAACTCTGTTTGTAGATGGGTCATCAAGTAGAAACAAAGATGGTACAAATGCAACGGGATATGCAGTAGTAACACAAGAAGAAACTATAAGAGCAGGAAAACTTCCATCACATTTTTCAGCACAGGCAGCTGAGATCGTGGCCCTTACTGAAGCCTGTAAAATAGGAAAGGGACAAATAGTAAATATATACACCGACAGCCAATATGCATTCTCAACTGTGCACATATTTGCACAATTGTGGAAAAATAGAGGTATGGTCACATCTACTGGCAGGCAAGTCACTCATAAACAACTCCTTTTGCAGTTACTTGAAGCCATTCAACTGCCCTTGAAGATTGCGGTATGTAAATGTGTGGCTCATACCACGAACACAGACGCAATTTCAATAGGAAATGGCAGGGCAGATACAGCTGCAAAGCAAGCGGCTCAAACGGGAAACATACACATTTTTCTCTTACACAGCTACACATCTGTGTATTTAGTAAACCATATTGACAAGAGTATTCTACAGCAACTACAGGCAAATGCACCCTCACAGGAAAAAACATACTGGTTGAAGAAAGGGAGTAAACTAAATGCTGATAATATTTATGAGAGTATAGAAGGGAAACCAATTTTACCAAAATCGCTATTCAGATATGCAGCTATGTTGAGCCATGGAATTAGTCATGTCTCAAGAGGGAGTATGGTAGACATGGTCAGCAGAATATTTTCAGCCTATGGATTAAACACCTATTTTAAATTTTTTTGTGCAGGGTGCCTTGTTTGTGCACAACATAACCCTCAGGGTAACTATCACCCCATAAGGGGCACATTCCCAGAACCAACATACCCCTTCCAGACAATATGTATGGATTTCATTGAACTAACAAAGTGTGAAGGGAAGAAATATTGCCTAGTGATAATTGATGTATACTCTAGGTGGGTGGAAACGAAACCATGTGCACACCCTGACGCAATCACAGTGGCTAAAACCTTAGTGACACAAATAATTCCTAGGTTTGGTATACCAGAGAAAATATATAGCGATAATGGCACACATTTTGTGAACAGGATTATCAACCACTTGAGTAAAGCATTACACATAGAGTTGAAAAACCACTGTGCGTACCACCCACAGTCAGCTAGATTAGTGGAGAGAACTAATGGTACCATTAAAAATAAATTGAGGAAAACAATGGCAGCGACAGGAAAAAATTGGCTTTACTGTTTACCATTAGTCATGCTAAACATGCACATGCTTCCAGGTAGGAAGAAGTTAACCCCGTTTGAAATATTGTATGGGAGACCATTCCTACTACCAGAATTTAGACCATTTATCTCAGAAGATGAGAACATGAGTGAAAACTTAGCAGACTATATGAGAAAAATGTTAAGTAAGAAAGATATTACCTCCATCTCTCTCTCTCTTCCACAGCAACAGCAGGGACCCTGCTTGGTACAACCAGGCCAGTGGGTCCTAATTAAAGTAATCAAGCGTAAAAATTGGGCATCGGCTAGGTGGGAAGGACCGTACCAAGTTCTGCTGTCAACACCCACTGCCTTGAAAGTTGCCGAACGAGCCACCTGGATACACCTGACTCACTGCAAGAGAGTAAAAGTGCCAGAGCTTGAGCCAGTTGATTCCTAAAAACCTGCTAGCTGACTCATTGCGAGTCAGGCTGGGCTACAAAGGGGGGGAAACTCGTCTCAAACCCAGTGAAGAACCGAATGGTGCGGGTTTTGGGGGTTCTCAACTGGCCCAAGAAAATGTCCTGGCACCTGTTCAAAAGACCTAACTGGTGTGGCCTAAGAATCTCACTGACATGCCTCATCTTGATAACTCTTTGCATAGTAGCACCCATAATCATATGGGAAGAAGTAACAAGACCCAGAGGCAACCAGACGCAATCTATTGGAGAGATGTGGATGAACAGAATGAGAAGAGACACGATGGAAGTCAATTTAACTGGCCAAGTGACCCTAGTGTTCAAGGAAGGGCAGATAGGAACCAACCAAATAGACCTATGTCAAGTACTAAGATGTGGACTTTCTGGAGGAGGACGTAGTGGAGGGGTGAGAAAAGCGCCAGTATATTTGTGTATAGCCTCTCCGTATGGAAATGAGAGATGTCCTAGCTGGAAACTGGCCTTATGGAATACAGGAGCTGACTGGGGTTACTCCCCACCTAATCACATGAAGTGCAAAAGTACAAAGAGACGCTTAAAGCTGACACGGGGTGTGGAGCCATCCTCTTGCAGCCAAAATCAGCTATGCAACCCCATCCGGATCACCCTCCAGGACCCACAAAAGTGTGATGAGGGGAGATATACTCTTGGAATTTACACCTCAGGCAGAGGTAACAATATGGAATATTTGCATATTCAGGTACTGCAAAAAGAGGAGCCCAGACAGACTATTGATCTCACCAAGGTGAGTCCTGTGAATAGGACTGTGCCCTCACAGGTCATTTATTTGGAACCTGACCGCCTGATTGACACTTTTGAAATTGAGACTGGGTATGCAGAAAAAAACATCTGGTTGGAATGGATGCTGTATACAGCAGCCTCCATGGAAATGAGTAACTGTATAGCATGTTCCACTGCCAGACCATCAATGGCAACGGTACCATTTAAACTGAACCAACAGAATGATGAAACGGGACTGAAGTGCATGTTACAGTTGTTCCAACAAATAGCACCAGTATCCAATTGTACTGCTCTACACTATTTGTACCCACCAGTGTCAAGGATCCAACCACCCCAATTTATGATATACCCGGGTAATTTTACGTGCTTTAACCGTACCGGACAGAACTCAAGAATAAGTGTTGGGCAAGCACCTTATTGTTCGGACATTATACACGTGGGCAGTAAAGAATATCCAGACACATTGTTTTCCAACCACTTAGTTGGACGAGCAGATATCTGGTGGTATTGTGGAGGTAAACAAGTGAGACAAGTATTACCCTCACTGTGGGGTGGAATATGTACCCTGATCCAACTGGCTCAACCGTTTTATATATTGCCTGATAGAAGTGCTGGTATGATGTGGATAACCGAAAAAAACCTGAAGCGGGCCAGAAGGTCAGTTCCAAAGGGGAGCTTTGATGACCGAATATACATTGATTCTATTGGGATTCCGAGAGGAGTACCTGATGAGTTTAAAGCCCGAAATCAAGTGGCGGCTGGATTCGAAACCATCATCTCCTGGTGGGTGACTATAAATAAGAATGTAGATTGGATCAACTATATCTACTATAATCAACAGAGATTCGTAAATTATACCAGAGATGCAGTTCAAGGCTTGGCAGAGCAACTGGATAGAACTAGCCTGATGGCTTGGCAGAACCGGATAGCTCTGGACATGCTGTTGGCGAAAGAAGGAGGGGTATGTAAAATGTTTGGGACTGCCTGTTGCACTTTCATACCCAACAACACAGCTCCAGACGGATCTGTGACCAAAGCACTGGAAGGCCTCACTGCCCTGTCAAATGAACTAGCAGAAAATTCCGGTATTAATGATCCTCTGTCTAAATGGCTCCAAGACACCTTTGGTAAATGGGCAGCTTACATCAGAGGGATATTGATCACTGTTGGCACAGTCCTAACACTGATCATTTTGTTAGGATGCTGTGTGATACCATGCATCCGTGGATTGGTGAATAAGGTTGTTGACCAAGCAGTAACTCAACAATACCTAATAGAGACGATACCCCTCACTCAAGGAGAATCTGATTCTTATCTTGATCATGACATTGATGATGTATAAAAAACAAGTGGATTAAGAGAAGCACCATGATGGTCCAGACCCCAACTCTTCACTAAAGAAAGGACTATGACCTGAACCTTGCCTTAAGACCTTGGTCTAATACATTTATAAGAGGAGGGATATGTTAGGTATTTTAATTGCTTCATTTAGAAATTAATTGTATGTTATAAAAATTGTATGTTGTAGAAATTATAAAAGTATGTCAGCATTTTCCTTATCTCACTAGAATGTTTAAGTGCGTCATCTGTAGAGTGTCTATGTATAAAACATCTGTATCCTGTTTCCTGTTTTTGCTTCAGATACTGCTGAGACAATGTATCTGAAGCAAACAGGGGTTTTTTTTTAGATAATGTTTTGCCGAGTAAACATTAAAAAGACAGTTGCTTGCAATTTTGTATTTAACCCTATTTCCAACTATGCTAATAAGTTGTGACGTGTTCTATGCTATATAAGAGACAGACTGTCTAAATAAAGAGCAGAGATTATCCTGATGACACTCTGATTTCTGTGCATTATTTTTCTCTCATTATATCTAGGTGCCCAGATATAATTGACACACACAATCAGAATATATAATTACTCACTAATCTGATCCTATCACACTCATACTTACCATGCTCTTTTATAATGAGCCTTTAGATAAAGAGAGAGTAAAAGAGAAAAAAATATTTGTTTTTATATAATTAAAATTCCTTAAGAGTCCTTAGAAGTCTTCTCCTTTACATTCTTCAGTGGGTCTGGTTCACTTCCTTTTGAAGAACCATGAAACCACACAAAAGACATCACTTCTAAGTGTAATAACCTTTGTAATAAGTATTGTCTTCACAAAAGCAGCTCACATACAACTCACATTTGTTGGTTTATACAGATACACATTGTATGGGCTATAAGTTGGTCTATATCCCTGGGCAGGGGCATTTGTGCTTCATTGGAATATAAGAGTCTTGAGGAAGTCCAAACAGATAAAGCACATTGGAGGTGGTATTTGGGTTATTCAAGAGGATATTTATCTGAACATTGACATTTTGGGACTGGTTTCCATTTTCCACAAACACCACTGGAGATGATTACAATAAAAGATTAAAGTTTGAAGTAAACCCGCACTTCATACCTGACTGAAGGACATATAGACCATTGAAAGCCCATACACTGTGCTCCGACAAGTGTGAGGTGAATGTGAGCAGCTTTTGTGATTACAATCATTATTTACATGGATATTACACATAGAAGTGCTGTGGTTTTATTTTTGTGTTTCATGGCTCTTTATTTGGAAGTGGAACCTGATCCTCTGAAGAAGGCAAAGGAATAGCCATATATGGCTTTTATTCATATAAAAACTAAGTTTTATTTCTCCATTACTTTCTCTCCAAAAAATCAATGTATAAGAGCTTGGTAATTATAAGTGTTATATGGTATTAAGTGAGTTTCAATGAAAACCACTAAATAATTATTCCTATTAGATAGAACGCAGAAGGGTATAATTGGATCAATATAGGAATGATTTTAATAAATGAAGATGTGTTTTAATAAACTAAGAGGTCTGTCTGGCTCATCTGTGTTAGAAAGCAATGTAAGGATGAGTTATAATTTCCAATTCTGTGAATATGTTCAATTAATAATGAAAAAGCATTAAGATATTTCACTACTATATGTGCAGATGAGGGCAAATGGGGTGCTGAAAAACTGAGTATGTGTTGGAGGGCTCTGGCTATTACATTGTTACCGAGCCCCATACTTTCTGATGGTGGCCCTGGTAAGTGTATAGGACATGGAGAATGTTTCTAAGATTCTAGTCTGTAATTTCCTAAGTGAGTTGTTGAAAAGCATATTTATGCCTTGAAAGCAGTGAGAGTATGAGCCCGAATCAATTGAGCAATCGTAAGTTACTGGAGCGCGTAAGTGAGGCCATAGTTTGCTATTCAATTGGCATCTTTTTGCTGCCTTCAAACGGTTTATGGGTTACGGGCTTGAAAACTTTGATCTTTCATTGCCTCAAGCGTTCCAATCTCTAAAATCACAAATCACTATTCACTATTGCTACAATTCCTCAAGCCCACAAATGATTTTACACCTGTAAATGGAAAATGTAGGAGAAAATCCTACCAGTACTAGATGGGACCCGCAAGGGGTTAAAGACATATCCCTAGCACTGTAAAAGCAAATAACAAATCAATACTGCACTGTAAGTAATGGGGAAAGCGATGAAAGACATTAGAATTAATTGCACAACAGTCTCAAACACGCAAGTCTGCAATAAACTAATCATGTTATTTTATTTGTCAATTCGGGAATCAATGAGTTAATACATATAAGGCCAACCACATGGACTAGATCAGTATTGGCATTCATTTTTCTTACTTTGTATTTTGCGGTTTTGCCAGTCTTAACGTATATCGGACCCCCAAACGCTAATTGATTGAAATATAACCTCCATGCTTTACTGACCTAATGATGATGGTCTAATTTTTTATTGGCTGTTTCTAAATGGGTATTTACAGACTTGGTTAATTGATCATGTTCCCTCCCTGAAATGCTGCTTATGATTGAATCGTTTACGGTTTCGGCCCGTAACTTGCATAAAGTTTTTTTTATAACGTATTTACTCTTTAGATTCTATTCATATTTAGAATATGTATGCATTACATAAAAAAATATCAATAATAACATGGTATAATACAAATAACCACTAGAGTGCACACTTACTCCATGGTTCAGCTATAAACAAAATAAAATAATGTGCTAAATATCTGTTTGACCTTTATGGCTATATATTTGTGCCAATTATTTCACTATTAAACACTATCCAATAATTTATTGTTTGCAGCTGCTTGTTATCACTTAACTTAAACAATTATGAATGGGTGATGTAAGCCTCCATATGTTCAAAGTGAAACATCTGCGTGAAGATAATTTACAGTATATACATATGTGTGTGCACATGTGTGTAGTTACAGTAGCATATAACAGAATAAACAAATATGGTGGATGGTGAATGTACAATAGTGGAGCAAGGTATCTTTTACTATTATACAGCAATATCCCTACACCCGTAAGTAGTTGCATAAACATTAAGAGATGTCATATTGTAGTAATCAATGTTACATAGCAGAAATGTTTTCAATAACTGCTATGTAATAAATTGTGATATTTATAATGTAGACAACAGTGGCGGAGCTAGTGCATGGGGGCCTCCGGTGCAAAAAAAAAAATTGCCGCAAGAGGGCAGCAGAAGAGCAGGACTCTTGATGCTTTGCACTGCACCGAAGGTATCTCCGCCTCTGGTTGACAATAAAGCTTCAATGTATTTATAATGTCTAATCTTGAACAAACAGCCACAAATGCTTGCAAATATACAAAACAGCTCTATTCAAATAAATATGTCTTAATGTTTAGTTACTAATATATATCACTTTTTAAATAGCAAAGCCTGGTTGATATTAGATTTGTATACGTCTTAACTATATGCATAAATAGTGTGTGGGGGGGGTTTACTCTTCATATATGTTGTACAATTATTCTGAAATACAGTGGATATAAAAAGTCTACACACCCTGTTAAAATGTCAGGATTTTGTGCTGTAAAAAAATGAGACAAAGATAAATAATTTCAGAACTTTTTCCACCTTTAATGTGACCTATAAACTGTACAACTCAATTGAAGTACAAACTGAAATCTTTTAGGTAGAGGTAGGAAAAAATATAAAAATAAAATAATATGGTTGCATAAGTATGCACAGCCTTAAACTAATACTTTGTTGAAGCACCTTTTGATTTTATTACAGCACTCAGTCTTTTTGGGTATGAGTCTATCAGCATGGTACATTTTGACTTAGCAAGATTTGCCCACTCTTCTTTGCAAAAACACCCTAAATGTGTCAGATTGCGAGGGCATCTCCTGTGCACAGCCCTCTTCAGATCACCCCACAGATTTTCAATCGGGTTCAGGTCTGGGCTCTGGCTGGGCGATTCCAAAACTTTAATCTTCTTCTGGTGAAGCCATTCCTTTGTTGATTTGGATGTATGCTTTGGATCGTTGTCATGCTGAAAGATGAAGTTACCTTCATGTTCAGCTTTCTAGCAGAAGCCTGAAGGTTTTGTGCCAATATTGACTGGTATTTGGAACTGTTCATAATTCCCTCTATCTTAACTAAGGCCCCAGTTCCAGCTGAAGAAAAACAGCCCCAAAGCATGATGCTGCCACCACCATGCTTCACTGTGGGTATGGTGTTCTTTTGGTGATGTGCAGTGTTGTTTTTGAGCCAAACATATCTTTTGGAATTATGGCCAAAAAGTTCAACCTTGGTTTCATCAGACCATAACACCTTTTCCCACATGCTTTTGGGAGGCTTCAGATGTGTTTTTGCAAAATGTAGCCTGGCTTGGATGTTTTTCTTTGTAAGAAAGGGCTTTCGTCTTGCCACTCTACCCCATAGCCCAGACATATGAAGAATACGGGAGATTGTTGTCACATGCACCACACAGCCAGTACTTGCCAGATATTCCTGCAGCTCCTTTAATGTTGCTGTACGCTTCTTGGTAGCCTCCCAGACTAGTTTTCTTCTCGTCTTTTCATTAATTTTGGAGGGAGCTCCAGTTCTTGGTAATGTCTCTGTTGTGTCATATTTTCTCCACTTGATGATGACTGTCTTCACTGTGTTCCATGGTATATCTAATGCTTTGGAAATTCTTTTGTACCCTTCTCCTGAATGATACCTTTTAACAATGAGATCCCTCTGATGCTTTGGAAGCTCTCTGTGGACCATGGCTTTTGCTATGGGATGCGACTAAGAAAATTTCAGGAAAGACCAACTAGAGCAGCTGAACTTTAGGGTTAATCAGAGGCACTTTAAATGATGGCAGGTGTATGCTGACTCCTATTTAACAGGATTTGGAATGTGATTGCTTAATTCTGAACACAGCTACATCGCCACTACTAAGAGGGTGTGCAGACTTATGCAACCACATTATTTGTCTTTTTTTTTCTTCCCTCTACCTAAAAGATTTCAGTTTGTTTTTTCAATTGAGTTGTACAGTTTATAGGTCACATTAAAGGTGGAAAAAGTTGTGAAATGATTTATCTTTGTCTCATTTTTTTACAGCACAAAAATCTGACATTTTAACAGGGTGTGTAGACTTTTTTATATCTACTGTATGTGATACACAATGTTATTGATATAGCCCAGTTCTAACAGGCACTATTTAATGTGGAACAATACTACATCACAGTTTTCCTGCATGCAGAAATCATGCCATTATTCAAAGTTCATATCATTTATATTATCTGCACTTGGATATATAATATTGTGCATAATATAGTAAACACGGAGTAATAGCTTTTGTTATATATAGGTATTTTCAATCAGTTTTAAACCAATATGGAGCTTATCTGAAGATGAAGAGGAACATAAAAAGTGGAGGGGGGGTAAACTTTACATAAGTGTGGATCTGAGGAACTTGCCCCAAATTGACACTGTCCCGCTGTAAATCATCTAGGCTGCTGAAACCCTACTGTACAGAACTGTGTTAATATAAAAGGTTCACATGCTTTCTAAGGTTTTCAAATGTCATACCTCCCACCCCATGATTGTTCTCACCTTACCTAACATTGTCTCCTCCCTCATTTCACAACGTGTTCACCTGTCTGACATCTGATTTGAAGACTGTTTATGACATCCCTGAGTCTTCTGTAACATGCCGATACCGTTCCTTGTAACTGCTCCAGACCAGTCTCCATCCCTCTTACAAGTTTCTGTGTTAGAAAGAGGGGGAATTAAGTATCGTGATGTGCATTAAGATAAGGAGAGGTACTTCTTGAGATTTCAGAGTACGAAGAGATGGAGAAGACAGTGAATAGAAAAGGATAGTAGATACAGTGAAGACAAGACAGAGCAAAGAGAAAAGAGAGAAGCAGAGAGAAGAGAAAGGAGTGGAGAAGAAGTGAGAGAAGCTAAGGTTTGGGAGAATAGAGGAAGTTGGGAGAACACAGAACAGGAAACATAGACAAAGAAAAGAAATAGAGAAAATGGAAGTCAAAGCACAAAGAAAAAAAAGGAGAGGCAAAAATAAGTAAAGAAGATAAGAGTGGGAGAGGAGATAGAAGAAAAGAAATGAAGAGAAAGAAAAATAAGAAAACAAGAGAGAGAGAATACATGGAAAAGAAGACAAAGCCAGGAAGAGTTATGAGAGAAGATAGAATTAGAGAACAGAAGAACAGAATATAATATATTGAGAGAACATAAGGGAACGTGAGAGAACAGAGGGAGAAAAACATGGAGAGAGAGAAAGGGCCATGAATAACAGGGAAAAGGCAGCAATAGAGGCGGGGAAGAAAAAAGGAGAGGCAAAAGTGAGCTTGGGAGAGAGAGAGAGAGAGAGAGAGAAAGGAGAAAAGGGATTGAAAAAAGGAAATAGGAGAGAAGAGGACAGTGGGATTAGTGGAGACAGGGGAACAGAAGGGAGTAAGAAAAAATACATGGAGAAAATAGATGGCGCCAAAAGGGATTAGGAAGGAAGGCAGGAGAAAGAGAAAATGGAAGACAGAGAAAGAGGAAGAGATAGGGAGAGAGGAAGAGAAGGGAATGAAACAGTATAGGTAGAAATAAGACATCTTGGGCTCAGAAGAAAAAACAGAATGAGTGAGAAACAGAGAGGAAGATTTTTAGAAAAGGAGAACAGAGGGAGATTAAAAAAGAGAGGACGTAAGCAAAAAAGAGTATGAGAGGAAAAGGAAAAGAGGGAGAAAGAGACAAAAGGTGGAAGAATGGATGACAGAAAGATGGCGAGAGGAAAGGGGAAGAATGAGGAGGCGAAACCTAGGAAAGAGACAGAGTTAGAATAAGACAAGAGATAGACAAGAGCTGGAGATACAGGGTATGATAGAGACAGAGGCTAGAAAAAAGATAGGTATGAGAGATAGATACAGAAAAGTCACAGAAAGGGTAAAAGAGATTCAGGAGTAAGAGACAAAGGGGACAGGGAATGAGACAGAGGATTAGAGACACATGAGTGATCGAGATGAAGGAAGGAAAGCAAAGGGGATGTGAGAGAAATACAGTGGGAATTAGAGCCAGAGAGAATAGAATGAATAGGAGAGAGACACAGAACGGTCAGAGGTAGATGTGGGGAGAGACAGAGGGGGGGGGGGGATAAATAATGGAAGGGAGAGATGAGGATCTGATGGGTAGAGACATAAAGAAGGGAGACAGAGATTAGGAGGTGAGAATAGAGAAAGTAACAGGTGATGTAGATAGGGACAAGAGAGAGAAAGGGATGTGACAAGTAGAGGGGAAGAGAGACATGTGACAGGAGAAGCTAACGAAAGGGGGAGAGGAGTGAACGAAACAGACGGTTTTAGAGACACAAGGAGATGAGAGAGAGAGAGGCAGAGGGACAGGAGTAAGGGGAAGGAGATGGGGAATTGAGCAAGGGGGTTAGAGAAACTGAAAGGGGAAAAAGACAGATAAGGATAGATAATGAGGGAGTGCCAGAAGATATAGTTTGGGGGCGGGGAACAGAAGCAGGAAGAGAGAGAGAGAGAGGCGTAAGAAAGCCAAGAGGGGAAGTCTGTGATTTCTCCTGAACAGTAAGTGTGTTGTGTACTTGTGCAGTGATTAGTGGCAGCTGAGAAGGGGTGTGGTTTTGCCTGTGTAAAGCTATATCAGTGTGTGACTTTTTGTGGTCTGCTTGCGTCTGTTCTGTGATTTCTCATGAACAGTAAGTGTGTTGTGTACTTGTGCAGTGATAAGTGGCAGCTGAGAGAGGGGGTGGTTTTGCCTGTGTAAAGCTATATCAGTGTGTGACTTTTTGTGGTCTGCTTGCGTCTGTTCCGTGATTTCTCCTAAACAGTAAGTGTGTTGTGTACTTGTGCAGTGAATAGTGGGCAGGTGAGTAGTAAAAACCTAATAACAACAGGGGAAGGTGCGAACACTTGTAGCATAAGGCAGTTTCAGTATGAGTGTAGGAGTTTAAATATAAGGAGGGAGTGTAAAGGGAGATAACATTGTAGTGCTTTATACATTTTTTTACCCACTGTAATTATGAGTCAGTACACTGGCAACCTCACTCAGTGTACAACCTGACATATGTATGCACTACTGGAACAGCTGATCCAGGGTCCATACCTCTGTGAGCGGTGTGAGCATGTTCCCTATCTCGAAACTCAAATTGGAGAACTGGAGAGGAGAATTGCAGCACTTAGTGACATTGCTCCACTGGAAAGGGAGTTGGTGCTCACTGAGCACAGTTTAGCTGGGCCTAGCATGGAGGGTGGAGCTGGGGCTAGTGAGGATGCCCAGGGAGGTAGTTTGCAAGCACCAACAGATTTACCAGATTGAGTGAAACTGTAGGGGATGTCCATTCAGGAATGGCAATGCCAGATAGAGCTGTTCCCTCTAACAGACAGGAGAACAGTTCTACGGAGGAGTGGAAGGGCAGAATAGGCAAAGCAACAGGCAGGTTTTGGTGGTTGGGAACTCTATTATTAGGAAGGTAGACAGGGTGATTTGTCATGTAGATCCCAGCAATCGAACAGTTTGCTGTCTTCTGTGTGCTCGGGTTTGGCATGTTGTGGATCGGGTAGACAAATTATTGGGAGGGACTGGAAATGAACCAGCGGTCTTGCTACATATTGGTACCAATGACAAAGTTAGTGGAAAAAGGAGTATCCTAAATAATGATTTTAGAGAACTAGGTAATAAGCTGAAGGCAAGGACCTCCAAGGTAGTATTTTCTGAGATACTGCCAGTGCCACATGCTAGCTCAGGGAGGTAGAAGGAGCTTAGGGTGGTTAATGTGTGGCTAAAAATGTGGTGCATTAAGGAGGGGTTTGGGTTTTTGGAGCACTGGGCTGACTTCTCACTTGGGTACAATCTCTATAGCAGGGATGGATTGCACCTTAATGATGAGGGAGCTTTTGTGCTAGGGGATAGGATGGTAGAACGGCTTTGGGAGTTTTTGAAATAGTAGGTGGGGGGAGGGACGAGATAGAAGTAATGGGGTAGAAAGTGTAGAGGGGGTAAGGAACTTATTAACTAGTCATGGAGGAAGAGATGGGGGAGGGGTAGTATAGTCAATAGGGAGATATTGCTAAGAAACCCAAGTACAGTGACAGGCACTTCAGAACTACATAGCATAAGGTGTATGCTTGCTAATGCCAGAAGCTTGCCAGGAAAAATGGGAGCGTTAGAATTATTAGCAGTTAATGAGAAATGAGATTTAATAGGCATTACCGAAATGTTGTGGGATGAATCTCATGATGGACTGGTAATCTGGATGGTTAGAACCTATTTAGGAAAGATACAGGCAATGGTAAAAGAGGAGGAGGGATCTGTACGTATGTTAAGCCTGAATTTAAGCCTATAGTCAGAGAAGATGTTTATGGTGGACCTAGTGATAAAGCTGAATGTTTGTGGGTAGAGTTACATAGCAGAGCAGCAAATTCCAAAATATTATCAGTAGGAGTATGCTATAACCCCCCAAATATTATTGAAAGTGAGGAAATGCAATTATTGTTACAGATTGGAAATGCAGCTAAGCACGGGCAAGTTCTAATAATGGGAGATTATAATTACACTGAAATAAACTGGATAAATGAAAGCAGCAGTTCAGCTAAGTGGAGCAGGTTCTTGAGTACACTCAAGGATCATTATCTGGTCCAGTTTATACAAGAGCCTACTAGAAATGAAGCTATCTTAGATTTAGTCATCACAAATAATATTGATATAGTATAAAATGTTGGAATATGGCAACCTTTGGGAAAAAGTGATCACAACACAGTCTCATTTGAAATTGAATTAAAAAAAACATAACTATAAGGTGCTAACGAAAAATCTTAATTTTAAAAGGGCAGATTTTAACGGTTTAAGGGTAGTGATACAATGTATAGACTGAGACAGAAAACTGATAGGTAAAAATAATGAACATAAATGGACAACGTTCAATTCATTACTAAATAAATATACATACTTATCACCATATAACATTTGGAAATAAAAGTAGAAGGAGTAAATCACAACCCATGTGGCTTAGCAATGAATTAAAGATGAAGATGAGTAGTAAAAAACAAGTGTTTAAGTTATACTGTACAAACAAGAGGGGACAGAGACTGCTTTACGGGAGTACAAGGAAATCACCAAGGCAGCAAAAGGGCTGTTAAACTGGCTAAAATAGAAAATGAAAAGTTAGTTGCAAAAGAGAGTAAGACTAACCCTAAAATATTTTTTAAATATATTAATGGGAAGAAGGTGAGGAAGGAAGCTATAGGAACATTACAATGTGACACAGGCGGTCTGATAATTAGTGACCAGGAAAAGGCAGATGAGCTCACTACCTTCACCAAATAACTGGTTAACGCAGGAAGAAAACCAAAAGAGGTTGGAAAAAATAAATGTTAATAAAGCCCCAGGTCCTGATGGAATACATCAACGGGTACTGAGGGAACTGGGTTCTGTAATAGCCAAACCATTATATCTAAATTTTTAGGATTCAGTCAACACAGGGTCTCTATCAGATGACTGAAGAAAGGCAGTGGTGATTCCTATATTTAAAAAGGGAGCAAGAGCAAATCCGGGGAATTATAGACCAGTGAGTTTCACTTCGGTAGTGGGAAAGCTTTTAGAATGGTTAATAAGGGGTAATATACAAGAATATGTCTATTCAAACAGGATTATAAGTAGGAGCCAACATGGATTTATGAAGGATAGGTCATGTCAAAAAAAATTAATTAGTTTCTATGAGGAGGTTAGTCGAAACTTGGATCAATGCAACTCAGTTGATGTAGTCTATTTGGATTTTGGAAAGGGTTTTGATACAGTGCCACATGGGAGACTATTGAGCAAACTAAAGGGTTACAGGAATTGCCATAAATATTTGCTTATGGATTGAGAGCTGGCTAAAAGACAGGAAGCAAAGGGTTGTTGTAAATGGAACATACTCAGATTGGACTAATGTGGTAAATGCGGTTCCTTAGGGCTCAGTATTAGGTCCCTCCTTTTTAACATATTTATTAATGACTTGAAAGTGGAATTGGAGTGTGGTGTCTTCATTTTTGCAAAATTGTGCAAGGTAATTAAATCAGAAAATGATGTACTTTCCCTCCAAAGGGATTTGCATAAATTAAAGAAATGGGCATCTAAGTGGCAGATGAGAATTAATATGAATAAATGTAAAGTTATGCATCTGGGAAGGAAACATAGCCATGCAATTTCTAATCTTAATGGAGCAAATCTAGGTGTATCAGATATTGAAAGGGATTTGGGAGTACTTGTGGACAACTGCCTAGGTAACAGTGCTAAATCACAACCAGCATCTACAAAGGCAAATAAAATATTAGCATGTATTAAGAATGGTATAGAAGCAAGGGAAGCAAATATAATTCTCCCATTATACAAATCCCTAGTACGCCCTCATTTGGAATATGGAGTACAATTTTGGGCACCACTTCATAAAAAGGACATTTTAGAACTGGAAAACATACATAAAATGTCAACAAATCTAATAGGGGGGAATGGAGGGGCTAAGTTATGAAAAAAGACTAACCAAATTAAGCTTATTTTCTCTAGAAGAAAGGCGTCTAAGAGGAGATATGATTACCTTATATAAATACATCCAGGGTCAGTATAAAGATTTGTCGGGTGAGCTTTTTGTGCCAAGAGGTTTTCAACTGACAAAAGGACACCCCTTGAGGTTAGAAGTAAAAAGAAATAGAGAAAAGGGTTATTCACAGTAAGGGTGGGTAATCTGTGGAATTCTCTACCAAAGGAGGTGGTGACAGTGGATTCGATAGATATCATTAAAAAGGGGTTGGATATATTTTTGAAAAAAAATGGAAATCAGGGATATCCCGGATAATTAGAGAGGGGGTATTGATCCAGGGAGCAGTTTGATCGCCAGTATCTGGGGTCAGAAAGGAATTTCTGTTTTTTTTCCTGGATCAAGTTGCAGATGAAGAATAAATGATGGCCCGTCATAAATGATGGTGTCATATGTTATGTTCAGTTATCTGTGCTGTCTCTCTCTCTGTGATGTCTCTGTGTTCCTTCTCCCTCTCTCCCTCTCTCTGTGCAGTCTCTCTTTCTCTGTGTGCCCTCTGTCTCAGTGGGCTGGCGTTACTCATCCACATCTACAAACTATTATAGTGGATATTATAAAATGACTAGCCACTTGCACGTCAAAAATGATGGCAATTAAAAGTAAAGCCTGGCAATGCTGTTTGCCACACAATGGGAGAATCTCCCCCTCTACTTTACTGGCCTTGTGATGAGCGCCTTTGGCGCTCATTGTGAACCTCCTCCCCATCTCTCTCAATGTCTACTTTACTGGCCTTGTGATGAGCGCCTTTGGAGCTCATTGCGAGTCTCTCCCCCAGTCTACTTCCTCCCTCGTGCCTCCTTTCCACCTCCTCTACCTCCCTTGTGTCTCCCCCCCCCATGTTTTTACCCTCCTCTCCCTCCGATGTCACTAACCCCCTTCCCTGTGTCTCTTTCCCTTCCATGTATCTCTTTCCCCCTCTGGTGTCTCTTTCCCCCTCCCCTGTATCTCTTTCCCCCCCCTCTCTTCCCTATGTCTGTTCCCCCTCCCCTGTGTCTCTTTCACCCTCCCCCTACCCCTCTGTCTCTTCTCCCCATTTCCTTCCCCTGTGTATCATCCCCCGTCATATCCCTCCTCTGTATCTCTTCCCCCTCCTCTCACTCCCCTGTCTCTTCCCCCTCCTCTCACTCTCCTGTGTCTGCTCACCCCTCCTCTCCCTCTCTGTGTCTCTTCCCCCTCTTCTCCCTCCCCTGTGTCTCTTTCCTTCCTCTGTCTCTTCCCCACCTCTCCCTTCCCTGTGTCTCTTTCCACCGCACCTGTGTCTCCTTACCTCCCTCTCCCCCAGTGTCTCTTCCCCCCTCTACCCTTGTCTCTTTCCTCCATCTCCCCATGTCTCTTCCCCTCTCTCCCCTGTGTCTCTTTCCCCCTCTTCCCCTTGTCTCTTTCCCCCCCTCTCCCCATGTCTCTTCCACTCTCTCCCCTGTGTCTCTTTCCCCCCTCTTCCCCTTGTCTCTTTTCCCCCCTCTCCCCATGTCTCTTTCCACATCTCCCTCCCATGTGTCTCTTACTACCTCCCCTGTGTCTCTTTCCCTTCCCCTGTGTCTCTTTCCTCCTCTCCCTCCCCTGTGTCTCTTTCCCTCCTGTACCCCCTCCCCCTGTGTTTGTACCCCTCCTCCCTCGTGTCTCTTCCCCCCATTTCTCTCCTCTGTGTATCTTCCCCCTCCTCTCCCTCCCCTGTGCCTCTTCCCCCTCCTCTCACTCTCCTGTCTCTTCCCCCTCCTCTCACTCCCTTGTGTCTCTTCCCCCCTCCTCTCCCTCTCCTGTTTCTCTTTACCCCCTCCTCTTCCTCCCATGTGTCTCTTTCCCTCCTGGTTCTCTTCCCCACCTCTCCCTCCCGTGTCTCTTTCCACCTCCCCTATGGGCGCTCTTTGCTCATGGGCGGCTTTTGCCACGCTCTGCGCATGCGTGCTATCCAAGCGTGACGATGAACCGAAGTTTGACAATTATAATATGTGATTAGCTAGTCTGCCTAATCTTTTAGACTTGTGAGGGAAGTAAATAAACTTATCAGAGTCCAAAGTAATTACAAATAAAAGTGAAGAATTAAAAATTTCACTTCCAAAGGAAAAAAAAAATGAGCACTAAATTTCTCTTTTGAATGAACACTTCATACCAAAATACTTGGGTAGTGCTATCCCAGAATTAACCAGGCTGCCTTATAATGTGAACCACCCAAGCATGCTGAAATCCTATTTAATGAGTTAAACAACTGGTACTCATATAAAATATCCTGTCTAGGTAGGGTTTACTCAGTGTAAATGAGCACACACCCAAAGCTGATGTACTGATCTCAAACAATTCCAATAGCAACTAAAGTAGATAAAATTATAAAACTGTTTTATTTGGCAATATGAACAGAGCGAGTTTCAGCAACCCCAGATCTCTGGATGTATTACAAAGCCACTAGATTATCACAGTTGTTTAGATGGTATCTTAAAGAAAGACTTCCATGTTGGGTAGACATTGGAAAAAAATGCTTAAAGAACACATTACTTTAATACAAGTCTTGTGGAATAGCTTAAGACATAAAATCCACATAGAAATTCCCCCTCAATGTGTTTAAGTTCTTTAAAAATATGAAAACAATCTATAAGAAAAGAACACTTCTGTTTACTGAGTGCTCATGGCTCCCCCCTTTATGGTCATCCCCTGGGGGCATACAAGAGATAGGAAGGAATATTTTCAAATCCCACAAAAAATGTTTTTTAATTTACACATAAAAAACGTAAAATATGTCCAATAGTGTAAAAAGCAACAAAATATCCATTGAAACAGGAATTGTTGCATATATACATTTAAGATTATGTGATTCACTAATACACAGTAGCCAAATTACTATATAATATAACATGAAAAAATGATCTGGTTTCTTTGTTTTTTGTTTTTGTTTTTCTGATATAGCTTTAGCAATTCACACAACTATTACTGCATTATGCAGATGTCTTTGTACGTCTTATTTACGCTTACATCTCAATGTGCTTATTTTATGGGCACTCCAAGTCACAAGGATAATTTATATTTCACTATTGGTTTATTTAGGTTATTTCACAAATTGGATTATGTTATGCTGTGGTTGGCTTTTGTCCTCTGACATTATCTGGATTAGGCTTTTTTTTTTTTTAAATAGTTTTTAAAAATGGCAAGCTATTTCTGAGCAGCTAATAATAAAGATTATTTTTAGAGGTTCTTCAATTTTTGATAAATTTAAATGAAAAAATAATATTAATGGAAAACAATAGGACAGAGTTCTCATAATTGGCACCAATTCCTCCCTGAGCATTTTAAGACAGTGATGAGATGATATCTTAAACCAGTAAGATTACAAGCTTCAAACCCATCACTTGATGGTAAATGCTGGTGCATTAAAACATGCTTTATTAACACAATTGTTGTGAGGAAGAGTATACAATAATAGAAACAATTATGGGGTCTTCTACTTATGAAAAAGAGTCATATGGGGATTAACAATATTAAAGATTTCAAAAGATTCTTAGCTCCTAATAAATGTGCTATTCTTGGCTACTTGAAGTGTTGTAGCTAACAAGTGGAAATCAGTTGTACCCACAATAGATGAGGTAAAAAGGAGAACTCAGTACATCCGAATGTTGTGTATGATGTCAGTAGGTACAGGTTCATAGAAAAAGGATAGAATTGTAGAAAATGGGAATCATGTTGAGACATACAGACCCTAGGAATAGGTTGGAATAGACAGAAAGGTATGCATAGAGAATAATCCACTTAGAAAAGAGAGATTTCCTAAGAAAACTAAATATTCACGTAATTTACTCCATTAACCCCATTATCCCCCTTTTTTCCTTGGTTGGTTTATTTATTATAATTGATTATTGACTGATTTATGTAACCAAAAAAGAAATATGTGAGAAATATCTTGTTCACTTTTTATTCAAAATGTTTAGATTTGATATTGTAAGAGCTAAGAATATTCAGAAAAGGGAAAAAAAAATGAAGGAAATACAGAAAAAGTAATACAAACATAGATGTGTTGTTCAGGATCCAAATGATGTTATTATGTGTTTTATTCACAGAAGTATATTTATAACACTTGAAATTTTTGTATTTCCCTTTTGTAACAATAAAAATATATCTAAAAAAAAATAATGTTACTGGATATTTCACTTCCTAAAAAAACACCAGCTTTGTTACCATTAATACACAACCTAAGAATTGTTATTCAGTAAAGAAAGGTCTCAAACAGTATAACACAATAAAATATTATATAAAATAAACTCAAAGTTAAGACAGTGATAATAAGGTAGAATATAAATAGCAATGTCCACAAGTTGTTTTATCATTTTGTTTAAGTCTTTTAATGATTCATTTTTTTCCCTAAAATTTCTCTAAATATATGTTCTAATCTATTGGCACATAAAATCGTGCATATGAAATAATAATAATAATAATAATAACAACGACAATAATAATAATAGAAATAATAATCATATATTACAATAATATGATATGTATAATATTGGACACCTTTTAAATATTTCTGCAAGATCTCAGTCTACGTCTAAGTGATGATTTCACAATTTTATTTTTTAAGCTGTAAATCAAGGGGTTAAGCATGGGGACAACAGATGTGTTAAGTAGGGACTCGATTTTGTTAGAGTTCCCCATTGATTTTGGCCTCAGATATTGGCAAAAAAGTATCACGTAGAGGAGTATGACAACTGTAAGGTGTGAGGAACAAGTATAGAAAGCTTTACGTCTTCCAGTGCTGGAACGGATTCTTAATATTGTTTTAATTATGTAAATATAAGAAGTGAATGTGAAAAGAAAGGGTATCATACCCTCAAGAACTCCACCAATAAGCATGTACAGTTCAAACGCCGAGGTATCACTGCAAGTGAGTTTAGTGAGAGGCACCATGTCACAGAAAAAATGGTTGATTTCATTGGATCTATAACAAGAGAAGCTGGATATTATTAAGAGGATTGGTGAAATCATTATAAAACCTAATATCCAGCAAACAGCGGCAAGTAGAGCACAAACTCTATGGCTCATGACTGAAGAATATCTCAAAGGGTTACAAATAGCCACATAACGATCATAACTCATGGCAGTCAGTAAAAATAACACATCATCCACCAAGGATAGAAACAAATACATCTGTGACATACAACCTATAAAAGACATTCTGTTATTCCCTGATACATAGATTACAAGGATTTTATGTAGACTGATGGTGGCGGCAGAAATATCCATAATGGATAAGTTACACAAGAAGAAATACATTGGAGTTTGAAGTTGGGGGTCCAGGCAAACAAGTAAAACTATGGTCCCATTACCACAAAGACTGATGAGGTAAACAAGTAGAACCAGAAGGAATATCAAAGTCTGTATGTCTGGGTCATCAGAAATACCTTTTATAATGAAAAAGTCCAGCATAGTGTGATTTGATTGTGGCATATATTGTGTATGTAAATCCTACATTAAAGAAATGAAAAATATTATATAGTTATTTGCACTTCAGAAGCCAAAGATCACTTCTTTGAAACCCTTAAAAATTGTAAGCACTGATTTTAATATTAATCTATAATTCCAAAGACAATTTCTATTGATTTTTAAATTTAAACATCACTGGTTTAAATATTTTCTACCGTCTTCCTCTATGTGTTCTCACTTGCGTCTCCTTCTGCTTTCCCTCTGTTTATACTTAATCCATCTTTCTATTTATTTTTTATTATTCTTCAACAATCCTTTTCTATTTTAATTATTATTATTATTATATGTGTTATCTTAATATATCAGTAATTTTCATTATCTTCCAAGATCATGAAAGATAAAGGTCCATGGTCTATGTGTTTCTGCACAAATTGTTAGACCGTTACATACCTTTATTCAAAAATATCACTTCCCATTTCTAGTTCTCAGAACTAATTTCCCAATTCACAAGCCAAAGAACACTGCACTGAAACATTTCAAAATTGTAAATTTTGATTTTAATATTAATCTATATTATTTTAACAGTACATGGCCTCCGGGAGAAAAAATGTAAATCCTGTTCCTAACATATAAAACCATTAACAACAGTGCTCTCCATTATATCTTTACCCTTGACGGACCCAACCACCATCTTCACCTTCTACTTTTCTTCTCTCTTGTCAGCTCCTCTCAAAGTCATCTTCAGGACTTTTCATGAGCTGCACCTGGTCTGTGGAAGTCCTCATCTCAATTCATCAGACTATATTCCTGCCACAAAACCTTCAAAAACTCAACATACATCTTCAGCCTTAACAAGCACTACTGGATACTCTACAAACCTACTTGCACACAATTTACAGTGTAACACTGCCACCTCCACTTGCATCAGCCTCGTCCTTCATTCATTGACATCTTGCATCTGTCACCCTACTGTTTCACACCCCAAACTTACCTTCTAGATTGTAAACTCTTTGGAGTACGGACCTCCACTTGTATTTTGTATAATATTTGTATTGCATTATATCTGTACTTGTATTTTTACTTATATTAGAATTGGTCTATACATTCGTAATTTGATAATTGTCCCAAATGTCATTTATTCTACTTTTCAAATAGAGCTATAGAAACAGTTGGTGCTTTATAAATAGAGCAATAATAGTAACAATAATACTAATCGCCTATATAGTAGTAGAATAATCACTTATCCTTCAGATACTGGAGACATTATACATGCCATCTGGTACACCAATTTGAAATCTAACTGGAATTCTTGTGGTTCCTGAAAAAGAACTGTAAGACAGCAAAGCTCACCATCATCTATCCGGAAAAATGCCCCAAACTACCATCCTGCCTCCAGTTTGCATCTTATTATTACATGAACAAGATCAGACATTGTGACCACTAGCAGAATGCAGACTTTATCTCTGAAAATAACGATATAACTATATATTACCAAATAATTCCAGACAAAAAGGAACATACTGATGAAAAAAGCTCTACTGCCATAAGAGAAATGTAAAAAATGCCCAGGAGAATAAAATGAAAATCTGACATGAAGACAAGTGGGTTTTTTTTATGCTTCTTTTTTTCATTTGAAAATAGTTACCAGCTGCACACAATTTTACCCAGAATGACCTTTCTATACAAAACATTAAAATCAAGATATATAGAAGAAATGTCTACCCATGTGCCATTTTAAATGGAGATGATCAGATACAGGATTTAATATAGATTAAGGTTTTATTGAAGATTATCAACATGTCCTGTGATTCTATCAAGGATTTTCCCTTATTTTACTATTTAATTTGTCCTAATACTGTTTAGTTATGTATATATTTGTTCATAGTTATATCATGTTTAAAAACACATTTTATTATCTCTTGTTTTATCTTGTGTTTTTTACCCTCTCAATTGGTGTTTAGACCCAACTGGAAATGTGTAATCAGTATTGCTTTAAAATTGGTGTGTAATAAAAAAGGTATCTCTGTATAGTGCAATATTCAAGGTATCTCCACAATATACATTTTCAAAATATACCTGTTGTCACAGAGTGTTTATGTTAAATCTAAATTTTCTGCCACTTTATAATTCACCATTCTACAGGTGAATAATTATACTAAGGCATTTACATGTGAACACACATGCAGAATGATATGATATTCTACACATTTACATGCAGATAATACATTATACAACTTTATAATAAAGAATACAGGCACTTCATCATTTCAGCGCATATGCATATGTAATTTCTTTTTCAGCATTTACTTATAAAAAAGTATAAAATGAATGCATTGTTAAATCTAAACCTCATTTTGATGGTTATTTGATGATATATAACCCTGTATAAATATTATAATTCCTTGCCCATATGATATTCTCTATCCTATAAACCCAGGAATATATCTTACACAATAATAACATAGTCACACTTACCTGTTGTCAGGTACATTCATCCAGATTTTCTTCATTCATTATGCAGAGACGTCTTTAATACTCTCCTTATAAGCCACAAGAGATATTGAATACCTAGGAGAAAACAATAATTCATTCACCATCATTAACTATACTGTTTGAAAAATCTCATCAGTAATAACATGTATGTTACTGCCATTCTACGCAATCAGTTTCATGAACATACATGTAGTTTTAAGTCTTTCGGAATGAGCTTCTTTAATGTGGTTATATTTTTGTTGGGTTGTGAAGCGTGTTGTTGTCTGTTAACAAGGAAGTCTTTGAGAAAGAGACTGGGCCATATTAAATTTGAAGCCCGCAACTCGATCGCAGACGGCCGTATGTCTGTGGGTGTGTTGTGGGCTCCCGTTCGTCTCTGATTGTGATGCTATTCAATTGCTCAAGCCCGCAAGTTACTGGCCCAAAGCCAAAACTGTAATCCATGCACTTGTTCAGAGCAGTTCAGGGTGGGAACATGATCAATTCAGCAAGCACGTAACCGCCCATTTCAAATCAGCCAATAGAAAATTAGACATTGTTACGGCAGTAAAACATGTAGGTTACATGTCAATCAATTAGGTTCGGGGGTATGCGAATACCAATACTGTTCTAGTCCAGATGGGTGGCCTGATATGTATTATCTCATTGATACCCAAGATCGATTTAACCCCAAAATGACACATAATTATAATTTTAATTTCCTGCCAATTTGCGAGCTTGAGACTGTTGTGCAATTATTTCTAATGTCAATCATTGCTTTCCCCGTTATTTACAGCGCAGTAGTGCTTTTTTATTTGCATTTAGGTGTTTAATCCCCTTGCAGGTCCTCTCTAGCACTCATGGAATTTTCTCCTTCTTTTGCTGTTTACGGGTGTGACAACATTTGCGGGCTTGAGCAATTGAATAGCGATTTGCGATTTTAGCCTTGCGAAAGTGAAGGATCAAAGGCTTCTGGAGGCTGTAAGTTACAAGTGTAAATTATGAGTTTAACCATCGCAATATTTTCAAGGCCTTAACTCGGAAGCTGATCTAAGCCCGCAAAAAGACGCAAATTAAATAGCAAATTGGCTTGCGACCTCACTTTTTGGGCTAAACCTCAATTGAATATGGCCCATTGTATTTAGTTACTCCTACATGGGACAGCCAGTTGAAAGATATGGGTATGTTAATACCACTGATTGCTTTTAGTGCTTGCAGCAGATTATAAATCACAGATTATTGCCATAAAAATATTATTTACCCACAATACCTTTCATTGAAATGTTATCACAATTAATGACTAGATGATCATTGCTTATACTTAAACACATTGGTTTCTCATGTCATTTCTTCCATTTTTACACAAATTGTTTCTACACAATTCTACTAGATCACATCACTGACCAGCACACCAACCAATATCCCACCGGATAGGAAGAGGTTTAACTTCCATAGTATAGTGTCTGATAAGCTGCAGACAAGAAGTAGAGACTTTTTGAAATGATATCATTGGACAGATACGTACCACTGTAAGGGAAGTACATCTAGGTGCCTGTTTTGTGCACCAGTTCATAAATATGGCCCTGATCACATTTAAACATCAATAAATCATAATACATGTAATTATCCTTAGTTATAGATATTATGTAGATGTTGTAAATTATTCTATCATTTATTCGTATATCCCTAATTTTCTGGGAATTCCAACCAACAAACAAGTCATTAAATAAAAGACAATGTATCAATCAGGAAAGTAGTCACTCAAGTCAAGGTATCATTAGTACCAACAAAGCTGTCAATGAAAATGTCTTCTGCTAATTAATATTTTTAGTTTGCGGCTTCATAATGTTATAGATAACATTTTTAATTTGTTTGGCTAATTTATAACTACTCCATCAGAAGCCAAACATAATGTACCAATGTGAAGATCCCAAATAAAGCTACAGTCAATCCCTGCCTTTGGCCACAGGAACTCCAAACTAAATTGGTGATCTTCGTTGAAGGAATGGGCTGCTTGGTATCCGGCTAACGAATCAGGAGAATGTACATGTACTTTAGCTTAGGAAAATAATAAAGCTCTCCTTTTAAATGAAACACACCATCCTCTATGCGTTCCATGTAACAACAACCCAATTTATTTTTTACAGCAAAATCAATCTCACATTTTTTCCATGTCGGTGGGAGGAATTATCCCAAAAATCCCCTCCCCAATCAGGATCATCCAGTAAGGGAACGGCAGATGTGGGGGGTTATGGGCAGACTTGGGTGATTAGAGCCAACCAGGAGTGGATGGATATGGGGGCTTGGCTTGGGGGGGTGGACCACTGGGCCGCACCCACAGAGTATCAGAGAGGCAAAACAGAACCAAGAGCCCCAGTGTCCTGCAGTGACATCTTGTGGGCAAGAATTGGAATTACGTGTCCTTTTCTACAACTATCCTTTAAAACATGATAGTATATTAGTTAAGGGCAAACAGATCTTCACGACCAGTATACTGTAAACTGCACCTAGAGAAAAAATTGTAAGATGCTTTGTAAATGGTATTTTATAAATACTACCTCATGACTGGATAAGGGCATAACCTATTACAGAAGCTAAATTCACCTTTGTCATGACTGATTTTGGGGCCAGGATGGGACTCTCCTGAATCCCACCAGCGAGGGCCGGTATGGCCAACGTTTGAACTGTCACTGCCCTGAACTCAATGACTATTTTGTTCTATCATGGACTATTTTGTTATAACCTGTGTAATGTTAGGCCTCAGGCTCTAATCCAGTACCTCAGATCCCCAAAGAGCATGGCTGTGAGGATTCAGGCCTACTAATCATTGTTTATATAATGTCCAGTGTTCAGGCTGCGTTTAGAACATGATACTGTTATGCCAAGCCACTTTAAAAAGTACCAAAGTATCTTGTAATGGTATAATGTTTACAATAGTGATGTGACTTAGTACATTTGGGTAAATGTATAAAGTTTAAAGAATGTATTTGTACTCAGAAGTATGCCCAAGGACAGATATTTAATTACCTTTTGGAATGTTTGTTCTGTCACAGAGGAGACTAGGAGGGAGATGTGGGTTGATACATTAAGTAGAAACTGCTGGTGTTGATGTAGAATTGGGAAAAGTACTGGATGTGTGTGTTTCATAAAGTGATACGCTTCACTGAACAGCAAAGCCCAGGCCTGGGATCTGATGTGACCTAACTAGATAACCCCAAACTCTGGTGTATACAGTAAGAAAACCAGACTCCCTCATACAGGGATGGGAATTATTAGGGGGGGGGGTGGAAGAAGAATAAAGAGTTAGTCTGTTTTTGAACTAATAAATGGTGTGGCTCATCTGATTTTTCCTCCATCTAAATGAATGATGTCTTGATCTGAATTGGCTTTCCAGGTGCTGAGATAAATAAAGTCACAACCTGTAGATTGCTCCTGTAAGGTAAAAGCAGGAGAAGTAGGGTTCACATGGCCCCTCATCTCTGGTTTGTGACAATACTTTGACAGCCATTTTACGCATACAATTTAGAACATTCGTAACAAACTCTCCTCTTAACATGGTCCACACACTTCCTCCTCTCAACTAACTGATAACACACAGCCTGTACCCTTCCTTAAGCCCACAGCCATTATGCATACCTTTGACCTTGCAACAGTGGATGAAGTATCCAGCCTATTATCAATCTCTTGCCTTACTACCTGTCCTCTAGCTCCTATTCCATCACAGCTTATCCCTCCCCTGTCTACCACACTTATTCCAGCTCTCACACATCTCTTCAACATTTCCTTAAACACTGGCATGTTTCCATCATCTCTAAAACATGCCATAAATTCACCCATTCTTAAAAAAAACCTCATCTGACACTGATTCTGCAACTAACTACCGCCCTATCGCTCTACTTTCCCTGGCTTCCAAACTGTTTGAGTGACTTGTTTACACCAATCTCCTCCAACTCCCCTGACACCTCCCAATCCGGCTTCCGATCCCTAACACTCCACTGAGACAGCTCTCACAAAACTCACTAATGACTTGCTCACTGCCAAGTCAAAGGGTCACCTTTCTATTCTACTTCTCCTGGATCTCTCTGCTGCCTTTGATACAGTTGATCACCCTCTACTAATGCAAATTCTCCACTCAAATCAGAGATATTGCTCTCTTATACCTACAAGATCAAACATGTATTGTCTCCTTCTCTGGCACCTCTACGTCTCCTCACCATCTGTCTGTCCCTCCTATTCTCCATCTTTACATCCTCACTTGGCAGCCTAATAAAATATTTTGGGCTTCAGTATCATCTCTATGCAGATCTACCTCTCAGCACCTTATATATCCCCCTCTCTTCTAGCACGTGTTTCCAACTGCCTCTCTAGCATATCCTCCTGGATGTCCACCCACCATCTCGAAATCAACTTGTCTAAGACCAAACTCTTAATCTTTCCACATCTACTACAGCATCAATTCCTCACATCTGTCTCACTGTCAACAACAACATCATCACTCCCACCTCTCAAACCTGGTGTCCTGGGGTTCTACTGGACCCTGCCCTCTTTTTCATTCCTCACATACAGGGCTTCATTTAATTGCTACTTACTACAAAAAGTAGTAGTAAGTGGAGATCGCAAGTTACTTCCCTATTCAAATGCCTGCTACTTGTAGGCTCTGATCGGGTTACTTGCTGTGCGCTACTTTCCCTTACATTCCTTCCAAGCGCAAGTTACTTGCTCCAAAGCCTTTAAACTTACATGGCCGCAAGAGTCCTGAACGCAAAAATGGCCACTTCGCTATTCAATTGCTACAATTCCCCCTTCCACCAAGCCTGTAAATGGCAAAAAGCAAACTCCAGCCTACTTGACCCAAACTTGACCTGATCGGGAACTGTTAAACATTTAAATTCCCAGCCGCAGGTCCTTAAAGGGCCCGCGGCACACAAATGGTTACCCCTATACTGCGGGGGCCCTGATCGGGACCCCCAAGTGTCCCCACATTACCCCCATGCTGCGGAGGACTCTAAGTACCTCCGCAGCACCAAAAATGAACTGATGGGGGGAATCAGGAACCCAGCAGTGTTCAGACATTGACCCTTGCAGCAAGGGCTGCAAGAGTCGTGAGCGCAAAAATGGCCACTTCGTTATTCAATTGCTCCAATTCCCCCTTCTGCCAAGCCTGTAAATGGCAAAAAGCAAACTCTGGCCTACATGACCGAAGGTGGTGTTGCAAGTGCTCGCAAAGCCCTTACATATCCTCCCCACTGCTCCAAAATCAACCCTTTATAATGCGGGGTCCCCACATTAACCCTTGCTGCAGGGGTCCCTTGCAGCATTTAAAACATTTAAATTCCCCACTGCGGGTCCTTAAAGGGCCCATGGCACACAAATGGTTACCCCCATACTGTCCCCACATTGCCCCCATGCTGCCAGGGTGCCAATCAGAATGCCCACAGTGTCCCCAGATTAATCCCATGTTGTATGGGTCCCAATCTGGACCTTCACAGTGTCCCCACATCAAACCCATGCTGCAGGGGTTCTGATCAGGTACTGTAAATACCTCAGAGGAACCTAAAATTAAACCCCCCTTGCTGTCCATACATTGACCCTTGCAGCAGGGGTCCCCATCGGGACCCTCGCTGCATTTAAAGATTTCTGAAATTCAACCTTGCCGATCCTGAAAGGACCCGTGCTAAATAAAAAAATTTACCCCCTGCCACGGGGTACTATAAGTACCCACCCTGGCACCTACAATTAACCCCATCATTCATGGGGGTCAATATACACCCTCATGAGACTAAAAGGAACCCCCTCAGTCCAATAGGGGTATATATAGACCCCTATAGGACACTATTAACCCTCTATGTTAACACTATAAGTGCCATGAGGGTCCTCCAGGACCCTCATAATACAAAGTCTAAGCACTACACTATTAATCCTAACTATACCCCATTAACCCATTAACTCTAACTATACCCCATTAATCCTAAGTATACCCCATTAACCCCAACCGTCCCCCTTTAAACCTAACTGGGCCTATTTAACCCAATCTAGTCGTATTTAACCCTATCTAGTCCTATTTAACCATAACTGGGCCTATTTAGCCCCAAATGTACCCAGTAAACCATGATCGTATAAACCCCCTCCTACCCTAACCTATTAACCCCTACACTACCTACCCAACTCCTACCCTAACCTATTAATCCCTATACTACCTACCCAACTCCTACCCTAGCCTATTAACCTCTACACTACATACCCAACACCCCACTCTAAAAAATAGAACATTACAGAAAATAAAAAGCTACATTACAGACAAAAAATAAGCTACATTACAGATAATTAAAAAAGCTACATTACAGAAAAGAAAAAAAAAACACTACATAAAATAAAAACACCCCACTACTTACAGGAAAAGAAAAAAAAATACTTACATAATATAATACAATTACAACCTAAAATAAACACCTCCCTATCACAATAAAACAAAAATCCACACGCACCAATAAAATACAGGTTAAATTATACCACTAACCTTGCCATAATGCTCATCCAGAGACAATGGTTTTCTTTGCTTCATCCCTAGACAAGGGTCCATCCATAGATGTCCCCAGGTCAGCACAACTACAAAAAAAAGAAACATTACAATAGTAAATAAACACATACAACATATAACACAATACGTTCTAAATAATACACTTACCTTTCCTAAATGTCCATCAAGTGATGCCCCTGTCCACCTCACAGTCTTCGGCAGCAGGTCCCCTCCAAAAAAAACTGAAGGGGTAGAAAATGAGAAAATCTAATGGAGATCCACCCTGGAGGAGCTCCCTAGTGCAAATGAGGCTTCTCATGCATGCTTCTGGTAAAATTTCAAAATGACACCTTCTGATTGGCTGAAAACGCTGTCAATCCTATTTCAGAGCAAAGGTGTGAGCCAATCAGAATGGGATACACCCCTATTTCCCATTCTGATTGGTTGATGTACCTGTCAATCATTAGTAATCCAATCAGAAGGCACTATTGCCTCAGCCAATCAGAATTGGATACACCTCCACGGGGTGTATCCCATTGTGATTGGCTCCAAACATCTGCGTCTTCTGATTGGATGCAATCTGATTGACTGTTTCATCCGCCAATCAGATGGGGTAATGTGGGGACACTGTGGGCGTCAGGACCCCTGCATCATGTGGGTGATGTAGGACACTGCAGCAGGGTTTCTAGGCTTTATTTTACCAAGTCCGGGCTTGGAGGTTGGAAACATTGATGTCATAATGACAATCTCCGTTTTTCATTGTAGAGCTAATGGTGCAAATAGTCCAAAAGTAGCAAATCCAACAGTTACTTGCAAATAACAGCCCCAAATTGAATGAGGCCCACAGTCACTAACACATTCTTGCTTTTTCAATATAAAAAACATTTCGACAATACATCAATACCTTACACAAGACACAACTACAATTCTGATACATTCCCTCATCATATCCCATCTTGACTAGTGCAACTCGCTTCTGGCTGGCCTACCCACCACCAGTTTATTCCCCCTTCAATCCATATTGAAAGCCTGCGCCAGACTCATTTACCTTACTAAACTGTCTGCAGCACCTCTTTCTCAATTACTCCACTGGCTTCTCGTAGCTTCCAGTATAACATTTAAAATCACCACCCTAACTTACAAAGCCCTCAACAACACTGCACCCCCTTATATCTCTGCTCTCAACTCCAAATGCTCCCCCACCCGCCCTCTTCGCTTTGCTAATGACCTTCTTCTTTCCTTCTCTCTCATCACCTCCTCTCACACGCATCTTCAGGACTTCTCTTGCGGTGCTCCTATTCTCTGGAATTCCTTGCCTCGCTCCACTAGCTCCACTAGACTATCCTCCTGCCTCAAAACCTTTAAAATCTCACTAAAAACACATCTGTTTAAAGTAGCCTATAACTGTTCCTCCTTAGCAATTCTCACCCTCCTGTAACACAACGAAAACCTTTAGATTGTAAGTCTGCGAGTTTTCAGTCTTGCATGGTGCTTTGGGGAAAAGCTCTGTGGACATCGGATTCTAAGCTCAAGCACCGGGGCCTCCATCCTTTGTAATGTGTTAATATTGTTTTGCCTTGATCACAACTTATACATAACGCTACAGAATATGTTGGTGCGTTATAAATAAACGTTAATAATAATAAGAATAATAATAATGTATCCATTATTTTAATGACACATTAATATGAAAGTTATTTAGAGAATGATAAAAAATATATAATTTTAAATATATTTAAGTTAAATGTGATGTTTTAATAAAGTATTTTATTTAGATTAGGTTGGTCTGTATTTATTTCTTTGTTTCATTAATTCTATATTTTATAAATGACAAATATCCAACTCTAGAATTTTACTCAACAATAAATACATTTATTTTCTTTAATATAATATAGTGATAATAAACAATTAATTCTCATTGAAGTCAACAATTAAACCTCTTGATGGTACTGGTAGATTTAATTAGCTAGAAAGTCTCCAGGAGTCTTGTATGATTCCGTACAATTGACTTATAATGTAATTAGCCGTATGCCGCTTAGTCCTGAAGGAAGATGGATACAAATTATTATTTTGTCTTCTGGGAGATTTACAAATGATTGTTTTTAAAAGTTTTATGTGGATTAATTTAATATTTGACAATAGATAAAATTAAATTGTCTTGATAGCTGTCTAAAATATAATATCAGTACTAGAAAAAAATGTTGACAGAGTTTATTCAACATCAAAGAATACATGTAGAATTTCAAGGACTATAATAAAATCACTAATGCTCCTTAATTTATTTTCTTTGTTGTATAACATATTACATTTACGATGAAACTTATTTAATCATATAGATAAAACAATAATAATTTATAATGCTATATTAAAAGTATATTAATTTGCCTAATATAATTGACATAAAATAATAATTATTTATTATTATTATTAGTAGTAGTAGTAATAGTAGTAGTAATATTTTGTGTTATGCAAAGTAATATACTTTTAAGCTATATTTATACATTTTATAAATTAATAATAATAGTAATAATTTTAGGCAATATAACAAAAATATTAATATAAATCTAAGGTGTAACAGTTTAAATGCACAAATAACTATATAAACTTAAATTTAAATAAAGTAAATAGTAATTTGTATAACTAAACTAAATAATTATAATGGTAATGTTTTAACTAATGTAACTGATATCCAAATAACATATATTTAAAAGAGCGATGCATCTGTAATCAATTAAATAGTTATCCAATAGCCCTATTAAATTTCCTCAATGTTGAAAACCGTAGCCCCTAACATAGCCCGCAAGATTTACGGCTATAAAATCGGCCCCGTAAAGCAACCCGCTGACGATCTGCGGGTGAAGAGCGAGAAAACCCTATTGGACGTGAGGTTTCGACCCTTGATCTGTCCATCCAGTAACTGTTACGTTCCAATCATGCTATTAAATTGTAACAAATTCACTGGCGTTCAAGCCCGTGACCCGCAAATGGAGCCAAAAGGCTAACCGGTACCAGAGAGGACCCGCTAGCGGGTTAAAGCCCTATCCGTAGCACTGTAAATGCAAATATACACTTACTACAGTACTTATAGAAAATGACTTGGAAAATATATGACGTCAAAGACAGTAGCACTTACACCAACAACGGAAGTCAGAGCCACTCACACAAATGTTCAGCAGATACACAGAAGAGAAACACACAGGGAAGGCACAGGGGGAGGTGCTGGAAAGAGACACATGGCATTCCCAAGCACAAAACTTGCAGGTTAATGAACGCGCCGAAAGTGCTCAAATAAACAAAAGCCTCACATTGTCTGGCTTATAATTGTATGCCCGTTAATTTTTATTAGGCAATTCGCTAGTACATATATATATATATATATATATATATATATAAATATATCTATATATTTATATTTATACTAGGAAAATGCCCGTCAAAAATGAGGGATTAACATTTTAAGCCTGGCAATGCTGTTTGCCACACAATATGAGGCTTTTGCCCCTTTGAGCACCATCAGTGCTCATTGCAAGCCTTTCCCCCATGAGCTTCAACTCTCCTGCATTGCAATGATCACCTTCGGCGCTCATCAAGAGCCCCATGATGAGTGCCTGTTGTGCTCATCGCAACTCCCTGCAATGAGAGAGGAACGCAATTATTTAACATTGCGTGTCCAACATCGCAAACGTGACCAACACTGACAACTATACAGTGCCTTGCAAAAGTATTCACCCCCTTGACTTTTTCCCTCTTTTGTTACATTACAGCCTTAAGTCAATGGTGAAGTAAAATGAGAAAAATATATACATAAACATTTTTTTTACAAATAGAAAACTGAAAATTGGCATCTGGATATGTATTCACCCCCTTTGTTATGAAGCTCATAAAAAGCTCTGCTTCAACCTATTACCTTCAGAAGTCACATAATTAGTGAAATGTTGTCCACCTGTGTGCAATCTAAGTGTCACATTATCTGTCATTACATATACACACCTTTTTTGAAAGGCCCCAGAGGCTGCAACACCTAAGAAGAAGGCACCACTAACCAAACAATGCCATAAAGACCAAGGAACTCTCCAAACAAGTAAGGGACAGATGTTGTTGATAAGTACAAGTCAGGGTTAGGTTGTAAAAAAATATCCAAATTTTTGATGATTCCCAGGAGCAGCATCAAATCTATCATAACCAAATGGAAACAACATGGCACAGCAGCAAACCTGCCAAGAGACGGACGCCCACCAAAACTCACGGACCAGGCAAGGAGGGCATTAATCAGAGAGGCAGCACAGAGACCTAAAGTAACCCTGGAGGAGCTGCAGAGTTCCACAGCGGAGACTGGAGTATCTGTACATAGGACGACAATAAGCCGTACGCTCCATAGAGTTGGGCTTTATGGCAGAATGGCCAGAAGAATGGCATGTTTTGAGTTTGCAAAAAAGGCATGTGGGAGACTCCCAAAATGTATGGAGGAATGTGTTAGTGAGACTAAAATTGAACTTTTCGGACATCAAAGAAAATGCTATGTCTGGCGCAAACCCAACACATCACATCACCCAAAGAACACCATACCCACAGTGGAACATGGTGGAGGCAGCATCATGCTGTGGTGATGTTTTTCCGCAGCCGGGACTGTGAAAATGGTCAGAGTTGAGGGAAAGATAGATGGTGCTAAATACAGGGATATTCTTGAGCAAAACCTGTACCACTCTGTGCGTGATTTGAGGCTAGGACGGAGGTTCAACTTCCAGCAGGACAATGACCTCAAACACACTGCTAAAGCAACACTTGGGGGGTTTAAGGGGAAACATGTAAATGTGTTTGAATGGCCTTGTCAAAGCCCAGACCTCAATCCAATAGAAAATCTGTGGTCAGACTTAAAGATTGATGTTCACAAGCGCAAACCATCGAACTTGAAGGTGCTGGAGCAGTTTTTAATTTAAAATTTTGTTTCATTTAATTAATTTTTGCTTATTTCAATATGGCACACCCACCTCCCCAACAGCTACAAAACTACTTTCACTCGCCTCTTCCCTTCTCCTCTCACAATGCACAAAATCCCTAAGTCACTACACCTTCCACTCGCTACCGTTCTTCACTTCTTGCCACCAGAACCCACAGAAACCTGTAAGCAGTTGACCCCTAATAACTTTTCAATATGCTACAACCTCATCATGAGACTTTCTCCATTACAAGTTTAGTTTGCGCCCCTACTTCTCATTCTCACCAAACAACACTACTTCTCATTGTTAAAAGGTTTGTTGTGAGGCAATGAGACCAAATTGATGAGTTAGTAGAATAGTTTGACAGCCATTTAGAATCTCAATGTAAAGTATATCTGTTAAAGTTTCAATTTAAAACTAGAGGATTCCAGTCCTTAGCAACTTACAATTTAGATATTAAAATTTCATATGTAGAAGACTTGTGTTCTGTTTTTTTTACTCTAAATTATTGTATAATATGTGATATTGTATGTTTATAATTTTCTTTTTATGGTACATATCATTTTCACTTTATACCAATATCTCATTTTATGCATATCTATATTTATATTATATATGTTTATGTTGGAGGCTCATCATTATAGTCCACATGAATATAACCACTAAATTAGAAGAGTAGTAGTTTAGTTACTAATTGCAATACCTCCCTACAACAAATATTTATTTATATACTGTACCTATAATTGCCATGTTGTTATAGTAGGTATGATGAATACCACCCCATCTGCACTAGAAGGTGGTTAAAGGGTAACTCAAGCTGTTCAAGGTTAAACAGTAAAATCTATGCAGACAGCAGGCGATAAGATTGCCCGAATTTCTAAGCTTTGTCTCAGGGCGCTAATAGGGATATAATCACTGCCCCACTCCAATCAGATTGGCTATGGCATAACCAAGGTGACAGGGACGCCTGTGATGCAAAAATGACAGCCCTATCCACACTAGGTGGTTAAGTGGTCAGTCAAGCTACTTGAGTCTAAACAGGAAAATCTATGTATATAGCTGGCGGTAAGATTGCAGATTTTCCATGTTTATTGTCTCCAGGTGTCAGCAGGAATGTAATTACCACCCCACTTAGATCAGATTGGTTGTGGCATAACCATGGCAACGGGGACTCCTGTGACATCACCTGGACGCCACCGACGCACACACAAGCAAAGGAAACATTGGTAGAGGCATTTATAAGGCAATAATACACGCGGTCAGCACCCTATTAAGGGCATGTGTGTATATAAATTTTAGGGGATCTGAAATGATAATACAGTCGTTAGGACACATTTCAGACTGTGAATTAAATATAAAATGTATGTTTCGTAATCCCAGTTTAAATCTATTCAGTGTGTGACAACCCATGCGGCCATACAATGGCTCATCATAATACGTGATCCTCAATAAATAACAGTATGCGTTTTCTGGTTACTGCCGTGATTATTCATATTAGCACTATGAAGAATGTTGTGCTTATTGTTATTATTATTATTATAAATTTAAATTGTATGATTATGATTATATATATGACTGCATACACTTTGTGAATGGACTTTTAACTTGTGAATGGTTATAACCAGTTTAACCCAGAATAATACTGAGGAGATTGTATGATCCCATGGCTATGAGTTTCAACTAATGATTTTAACTCATGCTCTTATTTATGTTTTTATATTCAATCATATACGTTTTGAGAGATATATTACTATTTATGATGTACACTTCTTTATTAAGGATTTCTTATGATAGTGCCGGGCTTCATAACACTTTATGGGGCTTCTAGAAAGTGTGCATTGTTAATATTGGTTGATTTATTTTACAATTGTGTTAATTTGGATCGCCAAAATTGTGTTCACTAATTTTGTATTCAACAGTGGGCACTTATTTGTATTGAAGCTCCTTTTTCTGCTTTCTGGGCGATGTTTAAATTTTGTATTTTGCAAATAGCATTCAGTTTTGTAAATTTGTTTTTTCCCAGAAGACCTCGATACTGAAAAAGCTACCTAGAATGGTGAAACATGTTTATATCTTGTATTCAGATGCAATATTGTTTTGCATTATGTATATATTTTGATATCTATACTTATATTTATTGTTTTCTTATTATTAATAAATATTTGGCTCTAATCTCTAAGTCCTTCGTAAAGTTTATTGCTCTTGAATTAAAACTTTAAACATCACTAGAAACACAATCATTATTAAAAGCAATACTTATTTCACTTAGATATACGTTCAAATACATGGAGTAAAGCCGTATAGTACAGAGCTTGTAGAAGACCGCAATTAAATACATAGACAGACTATTGATGATCTGACGAGTGCGAAATTAGTACCTAATTTCTGTATGAGGTTGATCCAAGTGAGACTTGAGACATTATGGCATTTGGTTGTTTCCATCATGTGACTTGCACCAGGTGTTGGTGTGCTTTCTCTCTCCCATCCATTTTTATTGTTACATATCTATATAGATACTTATGAAAGCAGCACAACACTCAGTAAAGGACGAGATGAGCACACTAACCACAGAAGGGGACAGAACCACGCACTGTGATTACACTTACCTAGAGCCTCATTCAAAGCCCATATCTCGCGGTATACAGGACTTATGTCTGCGGGCGTTCTGCGGACTTGCACTCTGCTACAATTACAGTGCTATTCAATTGATCAAGCTTGCAAGTTACGGACTGAAAGCGGAAAACCATGCACTCGTACGTAGCAGTTCAGGGTGGGAACATGATCAATTAATCAAGGCCTTAACTACCCATTTTGTAGCAGCCAATAGAAAATGAGTCATCATTACGGCAGTAAAACATGGAGATTACATGTCATTCAATTAGTGTTTAGAGGTCCGATATGCGATCACACTTGCAAAACCAAAAAATACAAAATAATAAAAATGAATGTTGATACTTTACTAGTCCATGTAGGTGGCCTGGTATGTATTAACTCATTGATTCCCATGATCAATATAACCCTGATTTGAAACATAAAAAAAAAGGGTTTTGATTTGCGATTTGCAAGCTTCAGACTGTTGTGCAATTAATTCTAATGTCTTACATTTTGATTCCCAAGGCCCTGCTCTGCTCTCTCTCATCTAAGCTGTGGATAGCTCCTTGTATCCCACCACCCTTTATCATGTCACCGAAGATCCCACCACTGCCACCAGCTTGTCATGACCTAGGACTACCTCAGAGAATCACACCAAGCTGAGCTTTCTTGTCCCAGTCCTTAGATCATACGAGGTTTACGGATCCCTTTACTCGGAAAGCAATACAAGGCTTTATACTCCTTTGCAACAATAGTATAATTATTAATAGAAAAATAAACCTTATACAAATTACTGGTATGGACCCTGGTCATGTTCATATTTGTCTCCCCTGACTCTTGTGGTCAATCAGAAATAGATATGGTAGACCATTATTCTATTGGCTGACTACAATTCCTCCAATCAATGACCAGGCTGGTCTTTAGTAAATGGTTTAATTCCAAGTGTGGGGAACATGGAAGATGCTACAGGGCTACCTCTGGGTTAGATAGGAGCCAGGTACTCTGGCCTATGACTGAAGGTGGCCAACATGACCAGTAATTATCATAAGATGACTATATGTTTGGCAGGACTATGACTATGTCTTCGGTGCTCCTTACGAGCCTCTTCCCCATGTACTTTATGGGCTTTACCGCTCATTGCAGGGCTTGGCAACCCACAACTTTCTGTTTATATGAACTTACTTGCTTGCTCCCTACAAAATGACGTTGGTTTTGTAAGTCTTGCGTTGTTGCTGTTTAATTTTGTATCTGTTACAGGCCTCGCAACATGTTACTGGCTTCGGCTAAGTGTCACTGCCTTCGGGGGCGTTTTTACTGGCTTGGGCCTTGTTTTCATTCAGGTACGTTTTTTCAGCCGCCATTTAAATTCATAAAGTGCGTGCCTCACGTAAAGAGCTATAGGTTTCGGCGGGGATGGCGGTCTTCAGCGCTCCTTGCAGCCTTGTGTTCTCATGTCTCAGCTGTTGTGAAGTCCTAAGGGCACTCATTGCAGCCTAAGTCATCGCGAGCCCTTCAATGAGCACCTTTGGTGCTCATTGCAGAGTAAGTCCTATGGGCCACGCAATAAGAGCGCCCGCGGTGCTCATTGCGAGCCCTGAAATGAGCGTCTTTGGCGCTCATTGCAGGGCTGCAACTGTGGGCCTGCATCATTCAACATTGCGTTATCAACAAACTCGCAATTACCACAACTATATATGTGATTGTAGGCGTGTGGGGAATGGTAGGCAATCTTATTATAATCTGGTTTTGATACTGCATTAATGCACCCCTTTACTCTATATGACAATTCCTATTTCTATTATTTCCCAGAATGTAACATCAGTTAACCAATGGGGTTTTTGATAATTGGGAATGATCTTTTACAAATAGTCCCTTAGTGTGGGTCTTACATTTTTAGATTATTATATTTAAAAATACTGTGGTACTTGCTTCATTGCTTCTCTTTCTTCATTAAATACGCCTAGTCTAGTCTTCCCCAATATAATGCCTTTCCTGGAACAGCCCAAGATGGACTTGCCACCCTTGGGCTTTGATCCTAAAGACCCTTAACCCAGTAAACACCCCTTGTGTCTGTGTGTTTTGGGCACTTGTTATTGTTTTATATCTAGTTTTGTGTAGTTTTGTAATTTATATATTATGATTCAATTATTGTTTGCCAGTGTAGTTTTAAGATGCACATTGTAAAACTAACACAATGGGGCATCCTGCTAGGTGGTTAGGTTGGCTGGCCTACCTTTCGTAATTATGTTACCTTTTGTTAGTTTAAGCCCAGACTAACTGAATTACTGTGACCTTTTTGTTCTCCATGTATATCAGAATTATCCATTTTTAAAGTACACAAGTGTGTCAGTTCTATTTCTGAGTGGTAAAAAAAACCTTTTTAATCACTTGTCCACTCCAGCTACCAAGATGTCCTGCATCTATCACCCAGACCTGCATCACTGCTCTCCACGGATCCTAAGCCTCTTTTATGTGGAATTCCTCGTACCAATACACAGAAATCTGGAGGAGAGGACCCAACAGGTGTGATCCATTCATTGGACAGTCCAACTAAATCTTAAAGCCTAAAACTTTGTGTTTTATGACATAACATAACATGACTCAACATTTCTACAGATTGTATCATTAATCTTGCAAAACACATTTTCTAGATGGCATCTAAATTAATCCACTGAGCTTTCCAACTCCTCGGGGGCATTGTCCCAAATCTACTAACAGATAATAAAAACCTCAACCCAGTGTAAATTGCTTCCAGTGTCTGCTCCTGGTACAAGAACAGGTGGGGAAGTACTAAATTGCATTATGATCCTATATATGTCTCATTATTATGAGATTATCTTTCTGCTGGTCCTCAGGTTACTCTAAGCAGGTACTTGCATATCTTTTATATTTTGTGAGGAGAAACAATCTGGGGGCTGACATTGGGAATGGTAGTGACTGGTATGTTGTGATATTTGAGACTGTTTCTCATGTTCCAAATATAATGTATTTACATATTTGAAGTGTACATCCGTATTATTTTATTTTAAATAGCCTAGCATTAATTGATTATAATTCAGTTTTTATATTCAATGTTCCCTGTGTCTACTCTTAATATGATGCAAGTTAATGATATCTATCTATGTATCTAGAAAAACTTTCCTTTTCTCAAGGTACAGATGATCCAGTATATTCCACCAAAAGAAATCTAGAAGAGATCCAAGAGGGGATAAGTGTCAGATGGTTGAAGATAAATTCAAAAAGCACTACTTGCAAATATACACAGCTCCTTAGAGGAAACATCTGTTTCCAACTTGGACACTCAGAATTGGGCACCTTATCTGGGAGTTTTCTTAAATGTGGTCTACCATTAAAATATCTTGAGTAAGTAATCTCCATTTTGCCTTTTGAAAAACATACTCCAGACAAAGTATATGAAAGACTAAGATTTTCATTGCTTCTTCTTCTTTAAGACTAGACTACTGTAGTGACTGTTAAATACTATATAACAATCTCTCCATTTGATTAATATTCCAAAACACTTGGTATCCCTCTTTCCAGTATCCTTTTATGTTATCTTTTTAACTGTATGCTTTTTCTTTACTTTGATCTGCTTCTGTACCAATGAATATCTACAAATCCAATGCCTTGGTTAACTATCAAGATCATGATAATATCTGTTCAGTTTTTATCCATATGTTTATTGTATCCCTAGTGCTGTGGAATATTCTGTGCACTTCAAAAAATATAATAAAAATAATAATAAGAACAGTACATTCTTTCTCAATCAGTTTTAGATTCTGATAATAATCATGGCTCTTACCAACCATAGCATGGTTACCTATTTCATACTTCTAGGAATATCTGATGTTCCTGAGCTTCAGGCCCCAATCTTCCTCTTTGTTCTGCTCATTTATCTCATCACTATTTTTGGTAACATGACCATTTTTCTACTCATCTCCTTGGATCATCACCTGCACACTCCCATGTACTTCTTTCTGGGGAACTTGGCATTGATAGACATGTCATCTTCTACTGTCGCCCTGCATAATGTATTTACTAGTTTTTTATTAGAGGATAAAACCATTTCTCATCTTAGTTGCATTTTACACGTTAGAATTTTTACAACATGCACAGCTTGTGAAATTTTAATACTGATGACCATGAGCTTTGATCGATATGTGGCCATCTGTAACCCCTTGAAATACCACATGGTCATGAACTGGAGAATTTGTGCTCTGTTGGCCTCTAGCTGCTGGTCTTTTAGTTTTTTATCATTTCTACCTCACAGTATTATATTGTTTGGCTTTACTTGTTATCTATCCAAGGAAATAAACCACTTCTTCTGTGACATTGGAGCTCTTGTACAACTTACTTGCAGTGACACAAGTCTTTTGGATCTTTTGTTTTTTGCTAATACAATATTTTATGGTACTTGTCCTCTTCTTTTGACCCTCCTGCCTTATGTATTTATTATTTCCATCATCTTGAGAATTAAATCCAACAGTGGAAGACATAAAGCCTTCTACACATGCTCCTCACACCTCACAGTTGTCTCTTTATTCTATGTCACTCTCATCTGCCAATACCTAAGGCCATCATTAAAGCAAAGCTATCAATCCAACAAGAACTTATCTCTCTTAAATGCAGCTGTTGTCCCCATGTTGAACCCAATAATTTATAGCTTAAAAAATAAAGAAGTGAAATCAGCACTAAAGCAAAGAACGTGTAATGTGTAATTTGAATAAATGCTGTGGACTGTCTTTAAGATGGTTATACTTTATTTGTATCAGAACATGTTTTTACAATTAAGTGTATTACAATATTAGCTTTTGTTTCAATGGACTTTTTTTCAGTCATTCACAGGAGGGCAAAACCGTGTGGACATGTAGGATCCAGAAACTACTAGGCCAAAGGTTTATAGGAAACAATGAGGACACAACGTCTGAATAACCCGATCTGATAGTCAACTTTCTGTTTACCTGGTTATCATTTTGTATCAGTCAATTTATTCTCATAATATTTTATTTTAATTCTCAGAGTTACATTACCAAAGTAGGGTGTAACTACAAATTCATATGATAACTTTATAAACGGGTTGGATATATTCTTGAATATTAAAGGCATACAGGGTTACGTTGGATATCTAGAGAAGGAAGTGATTGACCCAAGGACTAATTCAATTGCCAGAGTTTCGGGATCAGGAAGGATTTATTTTCTTTATGTTCAATGAGATTTTTTTGTTTGCCTTTATCTGGATTAATTAACAATTCACTAATTTCAAAGATATGGGAGGATCTAAATAACGTTGAACTTTACGGGCTAAAAGTCTTTTATAACCACATGTACTATATTATCATGTTACAATAGTTGGATTTGCCATTAGTAATCTTTATACTAAATTAGTTCTAGTATATAATCTTCTGTTGTTTTTATTCCTGTTGTTAAACGTTTCTTTTGTGGCAGCTTTGATCGGAGATCTATACAGAATTGCAAATGCATTTTTATCATTTTGCTATGTATAGGTAAAAGTGTGAATATTTATACAGAATATAAATATGGGAATCTATATTGGCCTTTTTAAGCATAAATTCAGCTATCTAGTGGTATGTGTGTTATTTGTATTGTATGTGAAAGATAGAATGCAATATATGCAGAAACAAATAAAAAATACAATTTCTTCACTTTGACTTCTGTGTTTTTATAAAAATAAAACTAATAAATTGGTGGCGTGGCCAGCAGAGAGAGCAGAAGCAGCGCGAAAGAGCTATCTCATGATCTTACAATTTCTTAACATAAAATAAGAATATTTACCTCAAAAATAATAATTATTTGATAGATTATTCCTCAGTGGGCTGTTCTGAGTTGACAGATATAGTTTTTGTGACAACCTCTGTGGATTACAGGAAGAGGAAGCAGACTGTGTCACATAGCTGAGCAGCCATTAATCATTCTTCAGTCAGGTTACTTCTCCTGGCAATATGGGAGATACAGCTGAATAAACACAGTATATGGTGATCACTTGTATTCTAACAGTGGAGAGAGATTTAAGGAGATTTAAGGAGGTAATGCATGCATATTTTGTGACAGGACCTGACAGGGGCAGCCATTTTATAACAAAGTGTGAAGTTATATGAAGTGAACATTATTAAAAGGCAGATGAGCTAAATAGTTTATTTGCTTTTGTATACTCAAAGGAGGTACCAGATGTTTGGTCACTACAACATAATGGGGCTACACAAAATTCACCAAATAATTGGTTAACGCAGGAAGAAATCCAAAAGAGGTAAAAAAAAAAAAATGTTAATAAAGCCCCAGGTCCTGATGGAATACATCCAAGGGTACTGAGGGAACTGAGTTCTGTAATAGCCAAACCATTATATCTAATTTTTCAAGATTCACTCAACAATGGGTCCAGATGACTAGAGAAAAGCAGATGTGATACTTATATTTAAGAAGGGAGCAAGAGTAAATCCATGGGATTATAGACCAGTAAGCCTCACTTCTGTAGTGGGAAAGCTTTTAGAAAGGTTAATAAGGGATAATATACAAGAATATGTCTATTCAAACAGGATAATAAGTAGAAGCCAAGATGGATTTATGAGAGGTAGGTCATGTCAAACAATTCTAATTAGTTTATATGTGTTGGATGTAGTATTTGGATTTTGCGAAGGCGTTTGATACAGTGCCACATGGGATACTATTGTGCAAACTAAGGAATAAAGGAATTGCAGTAAAGATATGCACATGGATTGAGAGCTGGCTAAAAGACAAAAGACAAAGGGTTGTTGTAAGTGGAACATACTCAGATTAGACTAATGTGGTAAGTGGGGTTCCTCGGGGTTCAGTATTTGGTCCTCTCCTTTTTAACATATGTATTAATAACAGATAATGATTTTATTTTCTCTCCAAAGGGATTTGCATAAATTAGAGAAATGGGCATCTAAATGGAAGATGAGATTTAATAAGAATAAATGTAAGGCTATGCATCTGGGAAGGAAAAATAACCATGCAATGTATATGCTTGTGGACAACCACCTACGTAACAGTTCACAATGCCAAGCAGCAGCTGCAAAGGCAAATAAACTATTAGCATTCGGAATATGGAGTACAGCCCCAGGGAATTGCCCCATGACTCCCCCCTGCCCCAGTGAATTGCCCCTGTGACCTCCCTCAGCCCCAGTGACCTCCCCCAGACATGCACAGAAACCATGAACGCAAGCTCTCTTCCTCAAACTTTGCAGGATCATAAATGCTCACTCTAAAAGAAAGATTAGAAAAGGAAGAAGAAGCTGAAATGTTTGGTTTCAGTATAATTATAATTTGTCAGAATTTATCAAGGAGAGGGAATATGTCTAAAAAACAACCGTGTAACAGCTCAAGCATACTGGAATGTCGATTTATGGTTCTTTAATTATCTTTAGTTTAAGGAGTGTAGCAGCATTATCTAGCTGGCTGCATACAGCATTGCTGATTGGCTGAAAATTGAGCATGCTCACATAGAGGGTTTGTTTTACAAAAACGAACACTCAGAAGCCTAGCTCAATCCTGGGGTTGTAAACATCACCTGCAGCTATGTTTTTTAATGCAAAGCATAATCATACACTACTAATTCACCTCTATCAGATGCATTCATAACCCAGCTCGCTTGCATATACCTTTAAACAGAGTTATATGTGATGACCCTTTTTTCCCTCAGATTCCGGTTACATCGGTGTAGTGACCACATGTGACCCTGGTAGATGCTATGCATCATGCTTATTCTAGACTATCACATTACCCCCTTTAGGTATCCCCTTTTTCCCCAAAAAAAGCCTCTTGCCCTCCCGGGATCTGCTCACACCACACCCATGATATTAATTCACAGTCTTGTCCATCTCTGATGTATAAGTATGAAATAAAGCTTTGTTATATAATTCTCAGTGTGTCAGTGTGTTTTCAATGGTTGGGGTTTTGGGACATCTACATACATCACATTTGTGCCACATTCCTATGTCAGTAAACTAGTGAGCCCTTGTTACTATGCAATATGTTAATACATATCATAACAATAATAATAACAGTAATAAGATATTATATATATATATATATATATATATATGTATATAAATAAATATATATATATATATATATATGTGTGTGTGTGTGTGTTAATACACATGCAAAGTCCAATTTTTGATACTGTGGCATATCAACATTCCCGAGAGGGCTTTATAACCATATGACAGGTGATAATGTCAATTGGTTGATAGTAAAACACTTAATGGGATGTCACCAAATGATAATTGGTACACATCCTGGCACATGGCCACCAGCCATGGCGTGGGACTTTCAAGGATGAACATAGCAGAGATGGAGATGATTTGACTGTTGCTCCACATGCCTCTACACAGCCTTCATGTGTTTTTGAGGCAGTTCCTGATGGGTTAGAGTAGTTTAGTGCGGCGTATGTTCCCCTGGTCCCCTTTTGGATTGCTAACTTGTGATGGTGAAGGGGCTTGTGTTCCTCAATGAAGCTGTGAGCTATACCATGTAGGACCACTGTAGATGGGCAGGTCATAGCAGAGAGGCCAGGCAAATCACACTCCACTGGAGAAGGAACTAGCAACCCACTCCAGCAAATTCACTTACAGGCTCCATTACGGCTCATATTGTTTAAAAAGACCCTAATTATCAGATCAGTTATAGTAATATTAGCTTTATGAACCTTCAATGTACTCAAAAATGTGTGAAAATGCTCACTTCCCACCTCTTGCTTCATTATTTCCAATGATTTTACTTTCTCATTCCATAGATCTTCTCTCTCATTCCATAGATCTTCTCTCTCTTTTTCACATTCTACCAATCTCTTCTCTAGCTGAGACTGATATACTGAAGATTTGTTTAGGCGTATTTCTGTGACTTTACGTGTTTCTTCTGAGGCCTTTCAAATCAAAGCCAGACAATGCTTGGTTAAAAATAAATACATTTGAGTTTATAAATCACTGTATAACTAGTGTTAAAAAAATATCCAGAGTTTCTCAAGATTTTCATATTATTCAGCAACTCTCCTTCCATACAGTTAACATGATATCTGTGACGTCTCCAGTAACAAACATTGTTCTGTATTCAAATTAACATTTCTAATAGTTTACGTAAATGATTAAAGGGATATCAGTAACGTGATAAAACCTAACGCAATGTTGTCGCGCAAGCTTAGACAACAAAAAACAGGTTCTTTAATTTCTAAAATTAAAACCAAGAAAGGGTCCTACATTTATCAACCAACAAAAATCACAGATGCCTTTGCAAAATTTTACACAGATCTTTACACAGCAAAATATCAGTCTGGCTCGACCAAACATTACTCTCAAATAAAAAAAATATTTCATATTTCAATTTTCCACACATAGATGAATCTTTAGATACTCTTAATGTCCCAATAACAACTGATGACATTAAAGAAGCAAAAAAAAGTGCTAAATTGCATAAAGTCGGATTTACAAATTAATATAAACAACTCTTAAATATACTTCTGCCACAACTCAAAATTCTATTCAATGATATTCTGTCAGAAACACAAATAAGAGCAGGATTACTAGAAGCCAAAATGTTAGTAATACTTTAGGTAGGAAAAGATCTTACTCCATGTCAAAGCTATAGACCAATTTCACAAGAAATAGTGGTCTTAAAATTATATTAGCCAAAAGATTAGCCAGAAGATTAGCATGGCTTCTTCCACGCATAACCCCGCTAAAGTAGCCTTTATACCAGATAGAAAAGCTCCAGATAATACTAGGAGAACCTTTGATCTCATGGATATAGCATTTAGAAAAAAAACGTCTTCAATACTTTTATCCCTAGATGCCGAAAAGTATTTTGATAGAATAGTTTGGGCTCACATGTTTGAAACTTTAATTTTAGTGCATGTTATCCAAATATTCTTAAAAACCTATTTAACGATTTAAAAAAGTGGTCTTCTTACAACATTTATTGTTTAGGTAGAATACACACAGTGAAGATAAACACTTCCCAAAATATTGTATCTTTTTCTAACAATTTCAGTAGCAATTAAAACAGATGATATACTGAAGATACAAAGGGCAATTCTCTGCTTTATCTGGAATCATAAAAAAAACAAGAGGGAATAGAAGGTTAATGATGGCAAAAAAAAAAGAGCTGGGTTGGCAAGCCCCGAACCTATAACATGCTTTCAAGCAACCAAGTTAGCACAGTTGACCAAATGGTTTGTCAAGAAAACACCTCCTTGCTGGGTAGAAATTAAAAAATCTGTTTGTAAAGAGCAAAATATTTGATACAACAAGTGTTGTGAAATGGCCTAAAATTTTAAATTAACTTAGAAAATGTTTCCCAAAGTATTTCAAATTCTCTCAGTTTATGGAAACAAATCCATAAAACATCACATTTGCTGTAGGAGGGATCATGGCTTACTCCCTTGTAGTTTTCCCATTCGAATTATGGAAGAGATAGATATTCCCAAATGTCTTGGTGGTTTCAACAAAAAAAAAAACAAATGGTCTCCAGACGGATTTAAAGAACAGCATCAAACAAATTAAAACAATAAATTAGTTATTTGAGAATTGGTGCATAAATAATGCTACTGGAAAGAAAAACATTTCTATCCTATCTAATTATTTGATCAACTAAATTACAGTAATCAAATTACCCTATAAGATTTCATGGGCAAAATTGATGAATATAACTCTTGATGAAAAGCAACTCGATAACATTCTCAAATGAATTGTAAGAATTGTAAGACAAAACGCTTACAATACATGAGATAGTATCTTACACCGGTGAGATTACAGATTTCAAATCCATGCCTCGGCGGTAAATGCTTCAGAGGTTGTGAGGCAGCTGGTACTCTGAAACATGCTTTATGGGAATACCCAGAAATCATACATGTGCGAAAAAACATATACGATTGAAAACCTTTTGGGATTCCCTATTCCTAAAAAGAGACATTATTAGAATTACCAATACTAAAGGTACCAAAAGACTCGCAACTTTTAATAAATCAATTTTTTGGTACAAGAAGTGGTTTAGCTAAAAATTGGAAATTAGGTTTACCTACATACATACATACATACAATGTGTTTGATCTCCGCAGATCTTGATAAATAGTTTTGAAAATGGGTGTCACTTTTGGATACATAAACCCTAAAAATAGTCTGGAATTAATAAAACAATTTAGTATTTGATTAGCTGAGAAAAGAGAGATTTCCCAAGATTACTAGAAAATTGTTTAATATGTTCCTCTACCCCACCCTCTTTTTTCCCTTCCCCAGGTTTTTTTTTTTCTTTTTGTACGTTTAATAGTACTGCCTGAGATGCTTATTTGATTCATTGACAAGCCAGTAGTAAAGAACAGATATGAATGTGAAAAAGCACAGATTTTATTTATATATATATATATATATATAGATATATATATATATATATATAGCATGTTTTTTTTGGGGGGGGGATTTAATACTGTTAAATTAAAAGAAACATACATAAGAAAAAAAGGTATAAGGAGAAGATTGCTGTTTGGTAGTAAATATGCAACAGTGATGTTGAAATCAAAACATTACTGTCTGTTGGTAGGTTTCCGGGTTTGTGCATAATCCATCCTGTGATATGCTTAAAGCCGGTAATACAGTAAGCATATGCCTAAAAGGAGCCATGTATATATTGTTTTTTGGATTGAAAGATTGAACGTGCATTGTGGTATCATGTGGTTTTAGACAGTAAAAACCGAGCATATAAGCACTTAATAAAATAAAAGTACATGTCAGTAAATAGAAACACAGGGATAGTAAATAGATACACAGAGATAATAAATATACCCAGTGAAATCCAGGAACCTTCCATATTCCTTCAATAATATTGGATAAATATGTTTTATGAATGTAGTATTTCTTCAATCTTCATTAAAACTCACCGTTTTGATGCAGGTCCCAACGGTGTAATACACGACTGGAGAAAGTCCCAGAGTAGAGAAGGAAACGTAAGAAAAGTTAATTATTTTTTGCGAATATGTGAATTTGTCCATGGTCTTGACTTATTAAAGATAAATATTTAAAGGGCAAGGTTGAACAGAAATGGAGAGAGCAATATGACAAGGAATGAGAGTAATGAAAATAAATAAGATGAGTGGGAAGGTATTAGTGTCATGGTCTGGGCCTGCATGAATGCTGCCGGCACTGGGGTGCTACAGTTCATTGAGGGAACCATGAATGCCAACATTTACTGTGACATACTGAAGCAGAGCATGATCCCCTCCCTTCGGAGACTGGGTCACAGGGCAGTATTCCAACATGATAACGACCCCAAACACACCGCCAAGACGACCACTGCCTTGATAAAGAAGATAAAGGTAAAGGTGATGGACTGGCAAAGCATGTCTCCAGACCTAAACCTTATTGAGCATCTGTGGGGCATCCTCAAATTGAAGGTTGGGGAGTGCAAGGTCTCTAACATCCACCAGCTCCGTGATGTCATTATGGAGAAGTGGAAGAGGAATCCAGTGGAAACTGTAAAGCTCTGGTGAACTCCATGCCCATGGGGGTTAAGGCGCTGCTGGAAAGTAATGTTGGCCACACAAAATATTGACACTTTGGGCCCAATTTGGACATTTCCACTTAGGGGTGTACTCACTTTTGTTGCCAACGGTTTAGACATTAATGGCTGCGTGTTGAGTTATTTTGAGGGGACAGCAAATTTACACTGTTATACAGGCTGTACACTTACTACTTTACATTGTAGGAGAGCGTCATTTCTTCAGTGTTGTCACATAAAAAGATATAATAAAATTTTTACACAAATGTGAGGGGTGTACTCACTTTTGTGAGATACTGTAGATACATCACTTCCAGATTATGCACATGATTTGGTGAGAGATCTGTAATGTAGAAATATACATTTAAAGCTTTGAAACACTCGTGGGATGGTTTACCTCCATTCCCAAATGTAACAAGAGATGACCCTGTAGTCAAGCACAGTCACAAAAAGGTAAACTGGCTTTATATGCAATTACACAGATTTTTCCACTTCCTTGTTATGTCTGCTTGTCTTTTCAGATAAAAAGAGCAAATGAGAACAATGGAAGGCTTATCAGAGTCCTAGGTCACATACAGTATAACTGAGCATGTTATTAGACACATCAATGGCAGCTCTCTGTATCATTTCATATAATACTTTAGACTTTAGTTTTTACTCTCAAAAATGTTTACATAATCGTGGAATTTATCATAGTTTTTCTTACATAGATGTTATGCAGCACCGCTTAATTCAATACTTATAGTGAAAAGTAATACATTACCTTAATATAGTTTGTTTCTTTATTCTTAAGTCTGCCCTGTCTTATGGTATACACCCCATACAGTCTCTCGAGTTGTAGATCACTTATAGATTAATCTGACACAACCTACAATTACAGGACAGTTCCAAAATATCTCAAGCAATACCTCCGTCCATTCTCTAGGAGCAAAATGGAAGTCTTTTCAGCATTTTAAGAAATTTAAATATTGGTTAATTACGTCAAAAGTATTTATGAATTTGGCACACATGTTCATTATACCATAAAGAAGAATAACGAGAAATACATTATATTTAGATGTAAAGAATAGTATCATTGAGAGCACAAGATAGAGATATATAAATAGTAAGCCTTTTTTAATAAATAATTATTTATTAACAATGAATTGGAATAAGGGTCATGCGCTTTAAAATAGACAATTCAAGAGTACACTGGGTTTAATTTTGGATACTAGTCTTTCTGGTGCTTTTCCTGAATAATTTTAAACAAATACGTTCATGCCATAAAGTCCAGTAGTGGTATTATCTTCTGAGTATTTGGAAGATTTTAAGACACAAATAGGAGTTTTCCCCCTGGATGATTTGCCTCCAATTCTAAGAAGGTACAGTAAGATCAACCTTCCTGGCCCAGGAGCCCATGTTTTCTCATCTCAATAGAGTACAAATAAGGCTCGGTGGGCTCTACAATTAGATCTGGACCATGGGCAGCAGAGCATAACCAAAGACATTGTAGCTTCATGAAGCTTTGTTTGAATTTTATATCTTCAACAAATTCCAAAGATAATTTATAATGTCTTAGAGTGCCTTTTATTTTTCATTGGAATACAGGGTTTTTCACCCTAACCTATTGCTCTGGAAATCTAGTGAGGTCTTCAACTGTGAGTCAGGAAAATAATACAATCTTTCTTACTTACACTAAATTCATTTTGTGATCCAAGAAAAAGGATAATTCCTTGTGTTTGTTCTTGCACTTTAGTCTGTGTTTATAGGAACATCTGCTGTATTTACAAGATGTGTTATGGTGCGAGGGGCTCTACTGATATTTGGTTGATGTGTCTTTCTATATAATAATAATAATAATAATAATAATAATAATAATAATAATAATGTCATTAATTGAACCTTGAATCTAAAATTGTAGGTAAGAAGTAATTTTATATATGTTTTTAAATAATCTTTTCCAATGACTTGGAAATTAAAATAAAGCACCTTACCTTTCTTGTATGTTATAGTATAAACACCTGGAGACATTCTGATATGCCATCTATGTGATCTTAAATAAGAAGATTTAAAACAATTTAAAGACAAGTTGCTAGATATTGACTATCATGGATATAAGCCCATTCCACACAGAGTAGTGCTATTAAGTAGTGCTATATCTGGTAATGCAGCACCTATCATTGTAATTCGGTACTCTATTTATCTGCCAGTAAGTTTCCTGGAAACATATAATGTCGGCTTTCTCCCGATGACAGTTCTTCATAATCATATGAGGAGTATGAGAGAGTAGCGACTAGTATCACCAAAACAGAGTCAAAATCTATTTTACATTCATTAACATTTTGCCTTTAAAAAGGGGCAGATTAAGTTTACATGTAATCTTAATAAAATCCACTAAATATAAGACATGTTTATCTTTACTAGTACCTACAATAAATATTTAACCTTAATCCCCTAGTATCATACCTAATATTAGATAAACCAAAAGCTAAGCTGCTCTACAAACCCTGAGTTTAATCATATTCAAAATATCCAATAAATATACCATCATTGCCAAGCTTACAATCATTTCAATACTGAGTGTTACATCAGAAGTGCATGTGTCCATAGGAGAGATAAACAGGTGGAAGAGATAGGAGCATGGAAGAGGTGGGTGTCACAATAAGGGGGTTTATTTGGGAGTCTCCATGCCCAACTGGCTTCTCCAGGACATCAGAAACACAAAAAACAAAAGCGGGCTTGGTTAAATAATAAAATTACAATGACAGACACAACTTTTTTTATAAACAGACTTTTATAACTGACCACATGACCGTTTTTTCAGATGACCTCACAACATGCTAAATTAATTAACATACAACATAACATATTATAACTATGATACAAAATAACAATGTACAGATAACATATAACCCAACAACAATAACACGCACCACAATGCAACAACGTCATAACAACTTCTCCCCCTTCTTTCTAGTACAGGGAGTGCAGAATTATTAGGCAAGTTGTATTTTTGAGGAATAATTTTATTATTGAACAACAACCATGTTCTCAATGAACCCAAAAAACTCATTAATATCAAAGCTGAATATTTTTGGAAGTAGTTTTTAGTTTGTTTTTAGTTTTAGCTATTTTAGGGGGATATATGTGTGTGCAGGTGACTATTACTGTGCATAATTATTAGGCAACTTAACAAAAAACAAATATATACCCATTTCAATTATTTATTTTTACCAGTGAAACCAATATAACATCTCAACATTCACAAATATACATTTCTGACATTCAAAAACAAAACAAAAACAAATCAGTGACCAATATAGCCACATTTCTTTGCAAGGACACTCAAAAGCCTGCCATCCATGGATTCTGTAACGGAGCTGGAACACGCAGTCCAAAATCTCCGCTGGTATACGATAAAATACCCAAGAGGCACTACAGTTTCACCATCCCCGACCTCCCATATTGGACGACACACAATTTGGGAGTCAAATGAATACTGACTTTATTTTGTTCTGCAGAAATATTTATACCCATCTCTTCCCACAGGCAATACACATCCCCATATATGGCCGCACAATACACATAAAGAGAACAATAGGTGGGTCACACCTCCCTGGCAACTTTGATACAATCAGACATTGATTCAATTACACTTCTTTGTTCTTATCTGAGAATGAGAACACTGTATACAATAGACTTCCTTTATCTTATGCAGAGTCGTTGTAACAGGATTATCTCCCATGCCAAGTAGCTGCAAATGTCTGGGACAATATTCTGCAGAGCATCAACCAACATACATATAGTAGGATCATATTTTAACCATAATAATAACCATAAAACAGGGTAAAACAGTGATGGGTTCCGTTACACACCTCCCCCGTGACCATAAGCCGGCATACACGGTCTGATCCCAACGGATCAGCCTGGGGATGTCCGGACAAAAGTATTTGTTGGTCAATTCTCTAGTTTGACAACCCATCAGCATTACTGCAATTCACATTTACTCACATTTCCCATATCCCCAGATAGCTGGGATCTGAGCGCACAAAACCACCGAATAGCGCTCAGATCCTCTTCACACAGTTCAATTGCCATGTAGCTAAAGTCTTTCCCATAGTCTTTCATTATATGAATGGGCAACATGGCACAGTTATCTGGGGTATCATGGTTCACACAGGGCAAGTACAGAATGACCCCCCTGTATGTAAAGGGCCAGAATGAGTGACATACACTCTGGTATGGCTGAATACTGTGTTTAAAGGGCAATATGTCCCAGGGCCATAGTCGCAGGGCAGGAGGCTGGCAAACAGTCCTCTCCAAGCCAAAGTGGCGAAGGGCACTTCGTCACACATCTCCCCTTTGGGGGGAAGTCTAACCAGGCACCTGGATATTTTGCAGGGGTGATGGTGCAACACGCTGAGGGGACTTGAGGGGCAGAGGCCAGCGGCACTCTGCCCTGATGCCAGCTCTTCTGCTGGTATAACCTGCAGGACCTCCTGCTCTGTACAAGGGACAAAGGGAGGGCAGAGGCCGACTGCACTCTGCCCCGCTGTCAGCTCTTCTGCTGGGGTACTTGGGACATATTCCGGCTCAGTAGCCAGGGAAACGTGGGGGTCAGTGGGGGTTAACATTTCCTCTGTTAACCCTGGGGCCACATTAGAAGTTAGCTGGGGAGGGGAATTTGTACTTACCCCCTCCTCCGGTTGTCCCAGTGACGGTAGTTGGGGATCTGGACAAGCTGTGGGCGCAGAGACCACGGTCCCATCTGCGCCGTCTGGGAGATTGGTGTCTCCCCTGGTTAGGGTAAACTGTCGCTGGGGGGGAAGGATGACACCTTCTGCCCCCTGTGTTTCACACTGCCGCTGGGGAGGAAGGACGACACCTTTGGCCCCCTGGGGTACCCACTGCCGCTGTGGAGGAAGGTCGACACCTTCTGCTCCCTGGGGTACACACTGCCGCTGGGGGGGAAGGACGACACCTTCTGCCCCCTGGGGTTCACACTGCCGCTGAGGGGGAAGGACGACACCTTCTGCCCCCTGGGATTCACACTGCCGCTGGGGGGAAAGGACGACACCTTCTGCCCCCTGGGGTTCACACTGCTGCTGGGGAGGAAGAACGACACCTTCTGCCCCCTGGGGTTCACACTGCTGCTGGGGAGGAAGGACGGCCCCTTCTGCTCCCTGGGGTACACACTGCCGCTGTGGGAGAAGGCCGACACCTTCAGCTCCCTGGGGTACACACTGCCGCTGGGGAGGAAGGACGACACCTTCAGCTCCCTGGGGTACACACTGCCACTGGGGAGGAAGGACGACACCTTCAGCTCCCTGGGGTACACACTGCCGCTGGGGGGAAAGGACGACACCTTCTGCCCCCTGGGGCTCACACTGCCGCTGGGGAGGAAGGACGGCCCCTTCTGCTCCCTGGGGTACACATTGCCGCTGGAGGGGAAGGCCGACACCTTCAGCTCCCTGGGGTACACACTGCTGCTGGGGGGGAAGGATGACACCTTCGGCCCCCTGAGGTACACACTGCCGCTGGGGAGGAAGGACGACACCTTCGGCTCCCTGGGGAACACACTGCCGCTGGGGAGGAAGGACAACACCTTCGGCTCCCTGGGGTACACACTGGCGCTGGGGGGGAAGGACGACACCTTCGGCCCCCTAGGGTACACACTGCTGCTGGGGAGGAAGGACGACACCTTCAGCTCACTGGGGTACACACTGTCGCTGGGGAGGGGAATTAGTTGGAGTATTCCACGTGGAGCGGTTTCTGTTTCTGGGACAGTCTCTCTGCATGTGACCCTGCTGGTTACACGTGTGGCACCTGATGTACCGTGCAGGGGTTTGGTAGTTCCCACCACCCGGACGCAGTGCTGGGGGGGGGGTTAATGGTGGGAGGTGGGTTAGCAGCTCCCAAGATGGACCGCTCCCGTGCCCGCTGCTTTTCCATTATGAATTTGTGGACATCTGTCATTAACCATTCCAAGGTTTTCATGGGAAGCGTACCTGGGAAAAAGGCCAGTCTGCTTTGGAGTTCTCTTCCAAACTCATTCTGTGGGGTAATACGAGGTACTGTAACCATGAGTTCCTTTCTGTCTGCATCCCTGTAGTCCGCGGCCGCCTCCTCCTCCTCATGATGGAACGCTGTCTGAAAACTAGCCGGTTCCATCCTGCTGTAGCCAGGGGCGCTGTACGGATACTAGCGTTGCCCTCAATTTGTACTCCACGGAATGGTGTCTCCTGTAGCTGTCCTAATGACCGTGGGAACAATCCCACCACTGCCACGGTTCCGTTACAGATTCTGTCAGTGTTTTGATCTGTTCACCATCAACATTGCGTGCAGCAGCAACCACAGCCTCCCAGACACTGTTCAGAGAGGTGTACTGTTTTCCCTCCTTGTAAATCTCACATTTGATGATGGACCACAGGTTCTCAATGGGGTTCAGATCAGGTGAACAAGGAGGCCATGTCATTAGATTTTCTTCTTTTATACGCTTTCTTGCCAGCCACGCTGTGGAGTACTTGGACGCGTGTGATGGAGCATTGTCCTGCATGAAAATCATGTTTTTCTTGAAGGATGCAGACTTCTTCCTGTAAAACTGCTTGGAAAGAAGGTGTCTTCCAGGAACTGGCAGTAGGACTGGGAGTTGAGCTTGACTCCATCCTCAACCCGAAAAGGCCCCACAAGCTCATCTTTGATGATACCAGCCCAAACCAGTACTCCACCTCCACCTTGCTCTGCGTCTGAGTCGGACTGGAGCTCTCTGCCCTTTACCAATCCAGCCACGGGCCCATCCATCTGGCCCATCAAGACTCACTCTCATTTCATCAGTCCATAAAACCTTAGAAAAATCAGTCTTGAGATATTTCTTGGCCCAGTCTTGACGTTTCAGCTTGTGTGTCTTGTTCAGTGGTGGTCGTCTTTCAGCCTTTCTTACCTTGGCCATGTCTCTGAGTATTGCACACCTTGTGCTTTTGGGCACTCCAGTGATGTTGCAGCTCTAAAATATGGCCAAACTGGTGGCAAGTGGCATCGTGGCAGCTGCACGTTTGACTTTTCTCAGTTCATGGGCAGTTATTTTGCACCTTGGTTTTTCCACACGCTTCTTGCGACCCTGTTGACTATTTTGAATGAAACACTTGATTGTTCGATGATCACGCTTCAGAAGCTTTGCAATTTTAAGAGTGCTGCATCTTTCTGCAAGATATCTCACTATTTTTGACTTTTCTGAGCCTGTCAAGTCCTTCTTTTGACCCATTTTGCCAAAGGAAAGGAAGTTGCCTAATAATTATGCACACCTGATATAGGGTGTTGATGTCATTAGACCACACCCCTTCTCATTACAGAGATGCACATCACCTAATATGCTTAATTGGTAGTAGGCTTTCAAGCCTATACAGCTTGGAGTAAGACAACATGCATAAAGAGGATGATGTGGTCAAAATACTCATTTGCCTAATAATTCTGCATTCCCTGTATAGCATGGGGAGTTTATCCCATCAGGTAACTTTCCATCTTTACAGGCAGTTATCGGTCCTCTTGACACGACAGTCCATCCTTTTTGATGTAAAATTTAATGTTTGTAAGGACAAACTCCACCTCAGGAGACTCCTATTGTATCTTGAGACACAATGGATTGTGATCAGTGACCACTGTAAGAAGTCTGCATAAAGGTAATGTTGCAGTTTGCGGGACCCACACTTTAGCCCGGCATTCCTTTCCCACTGTGGCATACACCACTTCTATGGGTAGCAGTTTTCGGGGCCCACACTATGGCCCGGCATTCCTTTCCCACAGTGGCATTCACCACTTCTATGGGTAGCAGTTTTCGGGGCCCACACTATAGCCCGGCATTCCTTTCCCACAGTGGCATTCACCACTTCTATGGGTAGCAGTTTTCGGGGCCCACATTATGGCCCGGCATTCCCTTTCCCACAGTGGCATACACCACTTCTATGGGTAGCAGTTTTCGGGGCCCACACTATGGCCCGGCATTCCTTTCCCACAGTGGCATTCACCACTTCTAAGGGTAGCAGTTTTCGGGGCCCACACTATAGCCCGGCATTTCTTTCCCACAGTGGCATACACCACTTCTATGGGTAGCAGTTTTCGGGGCCCACACTATATCTCGGCATTCCTTTCCCACAGTGGCATTCACCACTTCTATGGTAGCAGTTTTCGGGGCCCACTCTATAGCCTGGCATTCCTTTCCCACAGTGGCATACACCACTTCTATGGGTAGCAGTTTTCGGGGCCCACACTATATCCAGGCATTCCTTTCCCACAGTGGCATACACCACTTCTATGGGTAGCAGTTTTCGGGGCCCACACTATAGCCTGGCATTCCTTTCCCACAGTGGCATACTCCACTTCTAAGGGTAGCAGTTTTTGGGCCCACACTATATCCAGGCATTTCTTTCCCACAGTGGCATACACCACTTCTATGGTAGCAGTTTTCGGGGCCCACTCTATAGCCTGGCATTCCTTTCCCACAGTGGCATACACCACTTCTATGGGTAGCAGTTTTTGGTGGCCCACACAATATCCCGGCATTCCTTTCCCACAGTGGCATACACCACTTCTATGGGTAGCAGTTTTCGGGGCCCACACTATATCTCGGCATTCCTTTCCCACAGTGGCATACATCACTTCTATGGGTAGCAGTTTTCGGGGCCCACACTATAGCCCGGCATTCCTTTCCCACAGTAGCATACACCACTTCTATGGGTAGCAGTTTTCGGGGCCCACACTATATCTCGGCATTCCTTTCCCACAGTGGCATACATCACTTCTATGGGTAGCAGTTTTCGGGGCCCACACTATAGCCCGGCATTCCTTTCCCACAGTGGCATACACCACTTCTATGGTAGCAGTTTTCGGGGCCCACACTATGGCCTGGCATTCCTTTCCCACAGTGGCATTCACCACTTCTATGGGTAGCAGTTTTCAAATAATATAAGCGACAGGATCTTCTACACCTTCATCATTTTGTAGACTAAGAACTGCGCATATGCCTTGGGTCTCTCTCTTCTTCTCTATCCTGCTCTCTCTCCCTCTTTCTCTCTCATTTGGTTTCTCTCCTCTTCTCTATCCCCCTCTCTCTCCATCTTTCTCTCTCTTCTTCTCTATCCCCCCTCTCTCCCTCTTTCTCTCTCTTCTTCTCTATCCCCCCTCTCTCTCCCTCCCTCTCTCTCCTTTGGTATCTCCTCAATACACTTTCTCTCTCAAACACTTCCCTCTTTTCTGTCTCTCTTCCCTTCTGTCTCTCTCTTTCTCCTTTTCCTCTTCTCTTTTTCAAACCCTTGTTTTTCTCACTTTGTTTCTCTCAATTTAAGTCCCTAAAATCTTTTTTTCTCTCCATATAACTCCCATATAGTATGTAACCTCTCTATATAACTTCAGCATTGTTGTATATATAACATCTCCATAAAACCACTGTTGCTGTATTTAACTTCTTAATATAACCCCACTATTTTTGTATATAGCCTCTTCATGTAACTACCATATTGGTGTATGGAACCTCTCCATATAATGCATGTATTGCTCTACATAACCTCTTTGATTAGTTCTTTCCTTTGTCCTATATAACCTCTCCATGATATATAACCTCCCCATACAACTCCTCTTATTGCTGTATGTAAAATCTCTTTACAACTCTTCCTATTGCTATATATATATATATACAACCTCTTCATATAACTCCTTCATTTCTGTATGTAACCTCTAGGTAAAACTTACATACATTGAGCTTGCGAGTTACGGAAGCAGCTTATATTTGAGTACTATCTTTTTTCTATTTTTTTCCCCATGAGCTTTACGGGTGCGGCTTATATGCGGGTGCGGCTTATATTCGGACCAATATGATATATACTAGCGACTTGCCCGTCCTGGCTATTGCCCCATGCTGTCTGTGATGTTTTTGAAATATTTTTGGGTGTATTTAGTGTGTTTTGCGGGTTTTTTGTTTGGCCGTTAATCTCGTACATTTTTGCGACTTGTATCTTTTTTTTCAAAGTCCTGCATCCTTTTGCTTCGGGTTTAACGGCTCGCAGCAATGAGCGCCTGCGGCGCTCATCGCCTAAGTCATACATACCTCGCAAAGTGTGACGACATCTTGCAGTTTGACAACTATTATATGTGATTCCACATAACTAACGTATATAACCATATATAACTAATTTATTGCTTCATACAACCTTATCAATATAACTTCTCTCTATATATAACACTGCCTACCTCTGTATATAACCACTCCATACAGCTCACCTATTAGTCTATGTAAAATGTCTCTATTATATAATATCCATATACCTTCTCCCTATTGCTGTATATACCACCTCCATATAACTATTATATTGCTTCATACAACCTCTCCATATAACCTCTCTATATAACACCTCTTCCTATAACCCCTATATTATTGTATATATATATATATATATATCCATTCTATATAACTATTCTATTGCTTAATATAACTTCTCCATATAACTCCTCTATACAAAACCTCCTATCTCTCTATATAACCACTCCATATCATTCCTGTTTTACTGGATATATCCTCCATATAACTCCTTCTATTGCCCTGTATCTCTCATCCCTATTGCTGTATACAACATCTCTCTATAAATTTCTGTATTACTCCATATATCATCTCCCTTAGTTAAATATAACCTCTCCATATAATTCCTATATTGCTCCATATAACCTCTCTCTTTATTTCCATATAATCTCTCCCTATAACTCTCTACATTACTCCATATAACCTCTCTCTATATTTCCCCATATAACGTCTCCTTATAACTCTATATTCCCCATATAACCTCTCCTTATAACGCTCTATATTCCCCCATATAAACTCTCGATATTATATTATATTATTATTATTATTGTCAGTCAGTTTGACTGTTTCATATAACCTCTTCTTATAACTCTCTATATTCCCCCATATAACCTCTTCTTGTAACTCTCTATATCCCACCATATAACCTCTTCCTATAACTCTCTATATTCCCCCATATAAACTCTCCCTATAGCGCTCTATATTCCCCCATATAACCTCTTTCTATAACTCTCTATATTCCCCCATATAACCTCTTCCTATAACTCTCTATATTCCCCCATATAACCTCTTCCTATAACTCTCTATATTCCCCCATATAACCTCTTCCTATAACTCTCTATATCCCCCATATAACCTCTCCCTATAACGCTCTATATTCCCCCATATAACCTCTCCTTATAACTCTCTATATTCCCCCATATAACCTCCTCCTATAACTATCTATATTCCCCCATATAAACTCTCCATATTACATTATAATATTATTATTATTAGTGATCTTTTCCTCCCTCTCTATTCTTAGTCACATCAATCCTGAGGCTCTATCTGACATCTGTCACTTTCCCGCCTTTTTCCAGCCTGCTAATTAACTGTAAATGCTATCAACTTGTTACTTGACCAATCAGACTTCAGCTTCTCCTCCCGCCCCCTCTGACAGTTTAGAACAGTGAGGTTTGAATCACTTCACAGTTGGTCTTCCCGCCCCTCTTCAGAGTCTCATACTGATTGGCTGCTGGACGTGCTCATTATCTTTGTTCAGCCAATCAGTTATTGACTTTTGCAGCCCACAGCTCACATAATGATAGTTATTAGACAGCTCTGGCTGATCCCGGCTCCATTATCCCCTCAGATTTTATAGACCAGAGTATGCCCAATAACCCCCTGATGTGAGAGACCACCCAACCATCACACCACCACCCAAGTGTCATATTTATAATATTATTTTATGGACAAAATGCTTTTTTTTAACAAATTAATGATAACAACCTCTAATATTTAACTTCTGTATTCGATTACGCTTTAATGGTGGCAGCCATTTGCTATTGCACCTAACAGGATTAGATGGATGCTGATAGTATGGCTATTCAGTTCTTTTGAAAGACTGTCACTCATCAACAGAACAACATAGAAGAGCAAGTCCCAGTAGCACAGCTACAGGAAGACTAGCAGTCCAATACCAAAGAGACTCTGCAGAGCATCACTCCTATACCCCAGAGGCTCTGCAGATCATCACTCCTATACCCCAGAGGCTCTGCAGAGTGTCACTCATATACCCCAGAGGCTCTGCAGAGCATCACTCCTATATCCCAGAGGCTCTGCAGAGCGTCACTCATATACCCCAGAGACTCTGCAGAGCATCACTCATATAATCCATGTGGTTTTGCATTTCTCTCCACATACAAGGTCAGGATTGTGGGTCGTGTTCCTCCTCCAGGACAGAATTGTCACTTGGGCAGTTGCGTTACATGACATAATGCAGGGTCTCTCTATATGACATAATGCAGGGTCTCTCTATATGACACAATGCAGGGTCTCTCTATATGACATAATGCAGGGTCTCTCTATATGACACAATGCAGGGTCTCTCTATATGACATAATGCAGGGTCTCTCTATATGACATAATGCAGGGTCTCTCTATATGACATAATGCAGGGTCTCTGTATATAACATCATTGGGGTCTCTCTATATGACATAATGTAGGGTCTCTTTAAATGACATAATGCAGGGTCTCTCTATATGACATAATGTGGGGTCTATCTATATAACATAATGCAGGGTCTCTCTATATGACACAATGCAGGGTCTCTCTATATGACATAATGCAGGGTCTCTCTATATGACATAATGCAGGGTCTCTCTATATGACACAATGCAGGGTCTCTCTATATGACATAATGCAGGGTCTCTGTATATAACATCATTGGGGTCTCTCTATATGACATAATGTAGGGTCTCTTTAAATGACATAATGCAGGGTCTCTCTATATGACATCATCAGGGTCTCTCTATATAACATAATGCAGGGTCTCTACATGACATAATGCAGGGTCTCTACATGACATAATGCAGGGTCTCTCTATATGACATCATCAGGGTCTCTCTATATAACATAATGCAGGGTCTCTCTATATGACACAATGCAGGGTCTCTGTATATAACATCATTGGGGTCTCTCTATATGACATAATGCAGGGTCTCTCTATATGACATAATGTAGGGTCTCTTTAAATGACATAATGCAGGGTCTCTCTATATGACATCGTCAGGGTCTCTCTATATAACATAATGCAGGGTCTCTACATGACATAATGCAGGGTCTCTATATGACATAATGCGGGGTCTCTCTATATGACATCATAGGGTTCCCTCTATGTGACACAATGCTGGGTCTCTCTATATGACATAATGCAGGGTCTCGCTATATGACATTATCAGCGTCTCTCTACAACAAAATGCAGTGTCTCTATATGACATCATCGGGGTCTCTCTATGTGACATCATCAGAGTCTCTCTATATGACATGCAGAGTATCTCTATGTCTTTGTGTGACAAACATATATATTCTTATAAGAAGCCTTATATATGACTGTAACGGAGCTGGAACACTCAGTCCAATATCTCCGCTGGTATACAGTAAAATACCCAAGAGGCACTACAGTAGGTGGGTTAGCAGCTCCCAAGATGGACCGCTCCCGTGCCCGCTGCTTTTCCATTATGGATTTGTGGACATCTGTCATTAACCATTCCAAGGTTTTCATGGGAAGCGTACCTGGGAAAAAGGCCAGTCTGCTTTGGAGTTCTCTTTGAAACTCAGTCTGTGGGGTAATAAGAGGTACTGTAACCATGAGTTCCTTTCTGTCTGCATCCCTGTAGTCCGCGGCCGCCTCCTCCTCCTCATGATGGAACGCTGTCTGAAAACTAGCCGGTTCCATCCTGCTGTAGCCAGGGGCGCTGTACGGATACTAGCGTTGCCCTCAATTTGTACTCCACGGAATGGTGTCTCCTGTAGCTGTCCTTCTGATCGTGGGAACAATTCCGACACTTGCCACCAAATGTAACGGAGCTGGAACACGCAGTCCAATATCTCCGCTGGTATACAGTAAAATACCCAAGAGGCACTACAGTCTCACCATTCCCGACCTCCCATATTGGACGACACACAATTTGGGAGTCAAATGAATACTGACTTTATTTTGTTATTGCAGAAATATTTATACCCATCTCTTCCCACAGGCAATACACATGCCCATATTTGGCCGCACAATACACATAAAGAGAACAATAGGTGGGTCACACCTCGCCGAGGCTCCCTGGCAACTTTGATACAATCAGACATTGATTCAATTACACTTCTTTGTTCTTATCTGAGAATGAAAACACTGTATACAATAGACTTCCTTTATCTTATGCGGAGTCGCTGTAACAGGATTATCTCCCATGCCAAGTAGCTGCAAATGTCTGGGACAATATTCTGCAGAGCATCAACCAACATACATATAGTAGGATCATATTTTAACCATAATAATCATAAAACAGGGTAAAACAGTTATGGGTTCCGCTACAATGACTTATAACAACACAAACCCTCGGATACAGAGTAGATGAAGTACCTGCTCTGGAGATAACAATCTATAGAGATTGGTGACAATGTATAGAGCTGAGGCCATTTTGTGTAATGGTGGCAAAAACAATATGGGACATGAGACTGATATATATACAGAGGATAAAGATTACATGGGGTACGCAAACAGTACATACTATAAGACATGAGAAACACCCTGACACGAGGAAGTGACGACCCTGCTCCCAAGAACTTACAGTGTAAGGAGATGGGGAAGTGACACAAGATGGTGAGAGTATGGTGGCCAATGGCCCAGTCACCAGGCAATAACACTGAGAGTGGTGGCTGTGTGTCCAACAGTGACCTCCAATATTCAGTATTGTTTTGTATTTGTCACATGTTATGGGTCAGTTTGACTCAGTAAAGAATGACACAGATCTGATCTTATCAAAGAGAAGGTATCTTTATTTACTTATACACGGGAGTCCATGGGGATAAACAAAATGGCAGACAGAGCGAGGATGCAGAGAGTCTCACAAGAGGGATGAAAATAGTAATTTTTCATAGTGAGGAGCTTGACCCCTTGTGACATGAGCTTCCGTGGAACCATTATGACCTTTCCTTTAACCTTTTCAGCAGTTCAATTGGTGAAGAGCACAAAGTGATGTCTCTAGTCCACCTATGAGATAAAGAAACCTTATTAAGATTCGGCTTTGTGATGTTATCTATTGTGATATAAGACGCTGCCATACCCATATACCCAGGTACTTATTAATAGACTACGGGTAACTGTCTGGGGTTGGTGTACAACTCTGTGGTACTCACTAAGGCCGCTCACCTCACATAATTACTCACAAGGGATTACATACGAAGACATGTAGCAACACTCACATACACTAAGGTGACAAAACTTCCCCTTTAATGGGAAACACTTCTGAAAAAATACACATTGCAGAGCTGCTGTAAAGCCAAGTGCATCCCCGCCATGCCAATTAAAGGTGAGGTCTGGCCAGTGTAGAGTCTATATAGACAAGAACAAATAAACTGAAGAGACGTCTTACTCACCTCACATATGTAATTATATCTTATATTTATAGCGTGCTGCCATTTTCTGTAGAAGGATACAAGGGATACAGTAACTACACGAGACTTGTGACTGTACAATCTTATACATAGAGTAGAAAGTTACAATTATTACTCCTTACCTTTATCTATACAATACCTCAGTCTTCATGTACAAGGTAGAGTTTGCTCCTTTAAGGCCTCCTATACCCATCTATATAAGGCCATTCAGCGGGTCATCTGTTGGTCTTCCTGGTATGAATGTCTCTGCCTCCCACCTCCTTATATAGGGCCCTGGGCTCTGTGACATCATCATTATGACACGTCTCTGATGTAAAAAGTGTTTGTTACCTGAGGGCCCAGCTCAGCCTTGTGATGGCAGCCATCGACAACTTATCATACAGTGCGCATAACTACATCATACAATCCTTATAACTACAATCATTGAAACTACAAAATCTTTATTTATAAACAGACAGACATCGCACTCTCTTACCTGGAGTGTATTTGCTTTGGATAATTCCCAGTAATTGTGGATTTTTGCCACAGAATTATATTATATGTAAGATACTAATTATACAGGGCTGATTATCTGATGGAGAAACCTCAATAAAGGAAATATAACAGCAATGTGATTTGTGTGAGGACAATATATGTAATCGATGCTGATTATGTAACACTGTAGAGAGCAGGTGACAGCTAAAAGACTACAAGTCATTGAAACTACAAAATCTTTATTTATTAACATACAAAACAGACAAACGTCCCACTATCTCATCTGGACTGTACACGGACCTTTTACTTTAATTACTCCCCAGCAATTATAACAATTTTTTGCCAGTAACAATATTATAAGCAGAGATAGTGACTATAGAGGTAACTTAAACAAAATGGAAGGAACTCGGCTCCCAAACTAATAATGTTTAAAAAAAAAGGGAATTAAATGGACACCGTGACCCCAACAGAATGATAACTTTATTTTTAAGAGCATTAAAAACTGTTTGTACATTGTACTAGCAGTTTTTCTCTATAGTAAATCATTTCTGAAATATTTAGAAATTATTTTGCTAATGCACAGTTCTGTGTACTAGTTCGTGTATGTTAATGTGCAGCTTTAGAGTACTTGAAAAGGGTGGGAGTGGGGTCTAACCACCAGATAACATTGCAGGTCTTTATTTTGGCTGCAACAGAGACAGACAAGCAGACGACAATCCTACTTAGCACATAACAGCATCTAATTAATATGTTTGAGTCACTCATTTGCATATAAATACAGCAGCAACAACAGCATCATAGACTTGTGAAAAATAAATAACACAAAATAGAGCCAGTTTTTAATGGGTATGTTATACAGTCTCAGTCTCAGAATGTGTTATCCAAACCACTTCAGGTAATAGTGAGTTAGTAAAACGTGTAAGAAACTATGCGTCAGAAAATAAGGGAAAAGACACTCAAACTAACACATATCACACCAATTACTGAGTAAACTGGATCATTTCAGGCAGAATCAGACCAAATAATGATAATAAAATGCAACTTTTATTTATCTTTGAAGTACAATACATAATCTTTATATATATATATATATATATATATATATATATATATATATATATATATATATGTTTGTTTTTTTAAATGATATAAAACATATACAATATCAAGTTCATCAAATTCATCCTATTAAGATTTCCTCTGATCTGCAATATGAAGATTAATGGTTAATTATTAATTGATCCAGAGGATCCCCATTGAAAAATTGTCTCAGAAGGGAAACAAATACAATTCCTTCCTGACCCCATGTACCGGTGATCGGATTCCTCCCTGGATCAATACTCCTTCTCTAATTAACCAGTATAACCATGAACACCCTTTTTTTCAAATATATTTTCACCCCCTTTTTAAAGTTACCGACAGGGTCCCACTGTTATGGCCAATGGGATGATCATAGCTCTATAATAAGTTTACATTTCTCCTGAGAATGGGACATAGTATATAGGATTAGTGTTTTTATATTTATATTATGGACTGTTGTATACCAGTGTTAGCCTATTTAATCATGATAGAGATTCCTCCTATACAGAGCTGACTAAAGACTTTAAGTAGTCTTAATCTCCTATACTTCTACTTTCTGTTTCTTACTATTTATTGTCAGAACTTTAGTCACAGGGGACCTGCAAGCCTTAGAAGACCTGCGGGGGCCACAGGGGGCCGGCTCTGGCTACTGGAGGGTTGCGGGGGCCACAGATGACCCGTGGCCATAGGGGACCCACAAGACCTTAGAAGACACACGGGTGCCTGCCCCTTCTGGGGGGTGTCAACATTTTCTTTTTGCACCGGGGTCCTCCATGCACTAGCTCCACCACTGTCTCCTTGATGAACAAGAAGCCTCAATAGCTTCATCAAGTCTTATATCATCATCAAAAAAAAAGTACAGGGTGGTATGACCCTGTAATACTCTGTAGCGCTCCTCACAGGTCTTGGTGGTCTAGTTTTTAGGGGATGAGTTATCAATCCAATCTTTTTAATTTAGATTTAGATTGCTCTTGTTTTTGTCTCTGAATTAAGTTAATTTATTCTCAAGTCCAATGTGATGGGTATAGCTAGGTGTGCTGCTTGTGTCACTGGTGTGTATGTATGGTATACAACAAAGAGAAGAGGGGGGGGGGAGAGATAGCGCACCAAATCCTAGTGCAGGTACCCAAGATATTGTAATCCCAAACCCTTGTTCACAGAGATCAGAAGGTAAAGCTCTCACTGCTTCTAACCTCAGTCTATGAGGTATATTATAGACTTCCCAACACGTATTGGCTTGTAGGTTGGTACTTCTTTCCTCTGTGAACGTCTTATCTCATATTCCTACAATAGAGTGTGGGCATTAGGGTAATATGTATGTGTATTTTACAGAGCATGGGAAATATTACAACACTACCAATACATAGTGGTAACTGAATATAAAGATTGTGCACGGGTTCAATATATCCCATCCCCTTTGGAGTTATAGGTGTCTTTAATCAAAATGCTATATCAAACATGGTCAATATTATAGATATTAAATGTATTCAATGATTGTAAAAAAATGATTGAAATATAATAAAATATGTTAAATAACCCCAGGAACAGAACTAAAAACCAAGGGCCCTATTCTATTGCCCAACTTGTAAATCTATATACACTTAAAATCACTCTTAATATTGCTACATTTTTAGCAAATATTACTTATTGGCACTAATGAATTCTTAAGTCAATAGAATGGATATTAACATTTATTATAACAAGTAAAATGTATTAGTTTTAGGCATTTGCAAGTAGCTAATAGAATATGGCCCCAAGACAACAAGAACATTTTGTATTTCTTGGCCTGTGTATCAATTCACTAATTACAAGGATAAGAGAAAATCTAAAAAGGTTGAACATGATGGACTAAAAGTATTTTTGAAACCTCATTTACTAGGTTACCATATTACAATAACTGTCATTTTGATTAGAAATCTTTATTACTTTATTAGTTCTAGTATAAAACCTTGTATTGTTCTTATTCTTGTTGTTAATCTCCTGTTCTTTTGTTTGGAGATCTATACAGAAATGCTCAAAAGGGGAAACGATGCAATTCCTTGCTGAGCCCTTATACTGGTGATCAGAATCCTCCCTGGATCAATACTCTCTCTCTAATTAACCAGTATAACTATGAATGACCTTTTTATTCAAATATATATCCAGCCCCTTTTTAAAGTTACCGACAGGGTCCCACTGTTATGGCCAATGGGATGATCATAGCTCTATCATAAGTTTACATTTTTCCTGAGAATGGGACATAGGATTAGTGTTTTTATATTTATATTATGGATTGTTGTATACCGCAGATTCTCAGTGGCCCCTTGCTGATCCTCCGTGACCCCCACCGGTCCCCTGTGGCCCATGTGGGACCCCATGTGGCCCCTAGGGCCCCCCTTAAGTCCTTGTGGCCCTTATGGCCCACGCAGATCTCCCGTGGATCCCCTGTGGCCTCTTTTGGTCCACTGTGGTTCCCCACAGGCCCCAGGGGGCACTGCAGGCACTGTGGCCCATAATGACCCCCTATGGTGCCCCTCAGCCTTCTGTGTAAACATTTATAAAAAAAAATAATTATGAGTTTAAGTAATTTGCAAGTAGCTAATAGAATATGGCCCAAGACAACAAGAACATTTTGTTTTTCTTGGTCTGTGTATCAATTCACTATTCACCTCTGATGTCCCCTTCTTTATGTGCCTTCAATTTATCTTCTAGGGAACCTGTCTTCTTATGATGTGCCAAACAATCGAACTTTAGACTCACGATCTTACCTTGATTTTCTGCAGTATTGATTGAATAGTTCTTATTACAGTAAAATTACTCTAAGCTTCTCTAACACCACAATCCAAAGGTGCCAATTCAATGACGCTCAGCTTTCTTTATGGTCTTATGTTCACATTTTAATGCTACTTCTGGGAATATAATAGTTCTAACTATGTTGACCATTAATAGTGTAATCTTGTTTAAATGCTTGTCCAGATTTGTCATATATTTCCTCCTCAAAAACAAACGTCTTATAATTTCATGGCTGCCATGACTCATGGTTCAAATAATGTTGGAGTGGAGCTTGTAGGATCTCAAGCATTACCTTTCTGGCATGTGAAATGAGTGCAATTGTTTATCAATGGGCACACCCTGCCTTTTTTGGGATTGGGATGTAGACTGACCATTTCCAATCCACTGGTAACTGTTAAGTTTTGCTTAATATAAGCAACACTTTTATAGCACCATATTGTAGGATTTTGAACAGTTCAGCTGGGATTCCATCAACTCCTACAGCCTTGTTATCAGGAAGTCTTCCTTGGGCCCATCTCACTTCTCTCTCCAATATGTCTGGCTCCAGCTCATTGGACAAACTCTCAATGTTTTACATAAGAAAATAACACTTTTAAACTAATTTGGACAATTCCCCATACAGGAATAAGAACAACCCAGAAATCACCAAAAAGACACATGATTAAAATATAAAGTTTATTTCATAACCTTTCATACCAAAACGAAAAGGAGTAAATAAAACAATAAAAAAGTTAAAACAAATAAGCTGTCACCAAGATTGGAATAATATTCCTATTAGATCAAACACATAAATACATAATAAACAAAATAAGTTGAATTTATTCTACATATAACAAATATTCAATTAAGGTTGGCATGGATGACTCTGCTTGTCTCAGTAATAATATTCAACGTGCCAAATAGTAATGTGTCTATTAGTTCACTGTAGGTGAAAACACTAATAATCAAAGCAACCAAAGACAAAGGTAGTCCTATCTATCACTAGGGATTCCTACAAAAAACTTTTGTAGCAGCACTTAGGACCCACTACTTGCCCCCCCTATTAAAGTATCTCTACAGTATTCTCCTAACCAACATAAACACACTTACTACCTTAACAGTCCCTATATCAGCTACTTTAGTGGCATTTGGGACCTGCTATTTGGCCCCTATAACAAAAAAGAAAAAACACTTCTCTATCTTTCTAATGTAAAATATAGAGTATATCAATATATACTATGAAATACATGCATAATAAGCTGAGTAGCTCTTGGCTGATGCACACAGTCCATTGAAAAGTAAATCATGTTGAACTGACCACCAGAAGTTTCCGGCTTACTGGCTTCCTCTCTCCAGTGATCTGATGACATCATTCCTTGGAGACAGCCTCAGAAAGTGGCCGATGCGCATGTTTCGCGTGTGCTTCTTCCAGGACCATACTGTCAATGTGGAAGAGAATTCCTTTAAATAGAGTGAGTATTTCTAATCTGCTTACTAACTACTTCTTTTCTGTTTCTAACAGGGAGTCAAGAGTCAATCATCAGAGTCCATGCAGAACAATACTGCTAAACATATCCATTCCGATCATAACTATTACATCTCTAAAATAACTTATTATAAAAAAACACAAACCGAGGGTAATTAATAAGACATCAAAACTATATACTATACATTGTGTTATGCTATAAATACGCTTACTGTGAAATGAACAAATTTAAATGTAACTTATGTGACCATATAGTGAGTTTAATACATGAAATAATAGCAAATCAATATAATATACAACATTAAATAGAAACTCCTTGCCAGCAGATAGTGACTAATAAATGAATTATAGTAATCATTACATAGTGATCAAAATAATATAAAAGGAATATTGCCCAGGATAAACTTATCCTAAAGGGTACCCATTAATACAAATAATCAAAAACAACCAATCCTACAACTGCATGTGATGCTCAAATACTTTGTTTAAAATCATTAAACTACGTTGATATCATGATGAATACAACAGTATGTGTAACTCTAATATATTACTCAGAATAAATTGTCTCCATTTAAACTGTAATAAATAATATTACTTTATCTCCTGACTAAAGACAGTGACAAACATATCATGCACCATAAAACAATAAATTACAAGTGAATCACTAATTGTATACATAAACACAATTATGAGTATTACTATCTTATGCCCTCTAAAAGAGAGAGAGAAAGAACTGACAGGTAAAAATACTAAACATAAATGGGCAACATTTAAATCCTTACTAAATATACATACTTATCACCATTTACCAAGTGAGAATAAAAGTAAAAGGAGGAAATCACATCCAATGTGGTTTAACAATGACTTAAAGATCAAGATACAGAGTAAAAAACAGGCATTTATATTATACAAGCAAGAGGGGACAGAGACTGCTTTACGGGAGTACAAGGAAATCACCAAGGCAGCAAAAGGGCTATTATACTGGCTAAAATAGAAAATGAAAAGTTAGTTGCAAAAGAGAAAAAGACCAACCCTAAAATATTTTTTAAATATTTTAATGGAAAGAAGACCAGGACGGAAGCTATAGGAACATTACAATGTGAAACAGGCCGTCTGATACATAGTAAACAGGAAAAGGCAGATGAGCTAAATAGGTTCTTTTCTTCGGTATACACAAGGGAGGTACCAGTGGTTGGGACAATGCAACATAATGGGGCTACACTACCTTCACCAAATAACTAATGCAGGAAGAAATCCAAAAGAGGTTGGAAAAAAATAAATGTTAATAAAGCCTGGGTCCTGATGAAATACATACAAGGGTACTGAGGGAACTGGGCTCTGTAATAGCCAAACCATTATATCAACATCCACTCAACACAGGGTCTGTTGTATTGCCGTTTCATTGTGACTTTTAACATGGCCGGAGACGCCCTTGTGCTGGTTACTTTGACCTTTTCCCCTCTCACTTCTACCAGCCACCTAAACACTCCATTAGACTGCACAAAACAAACTACAAGGGACATTTACTTTTTATTGATTTATATCCCCTGGTACCTTTACTCCACCACTTCCTCACCTAGGCCCCTGGGTCCCTTTGCTTCTTTTCCTTCTAACCCAGGCCCCTCGACCCCTTTTGACCTGGGCCCCTGGTTCCTTCAGTCTCCTGCCTTCGAACCTGGGCCACTGGTCCGTTCACTTTGCCTTCTAATCTGAATCTTGGTTCCTTGACTCCACCTTCTGTCCTAGTCTCTGGTTCATTCATTCCGCCTTCTAAACTTGGCCCGGGCCCTATTCCTCCTCCTCTCAAATTAAACCTGGGTCCCATTTTCCTCCTCCTAAACTAACAGGGGCCTCATTCTCTTCCATCTAACCTAGGCTAGGGCCCCATTTCTCCACCTTCTAACCTAGGCTCAGATCTCATTCCTCCTCCTTCTAACCTAGGCCAGGGCCCCATTCCTCCTCCTTAATATCTGGGCCTGGGCCCAAACCCCCCTCCTACTAACCTAGGCCCGTGCCCCATTCCTCTTTCTTGTAACCTAGGCTCGGACCCCTTCCTCCTCCTTCTAACCTATGCCCGGTACTCATACCTCCACTTTCTAACCCAGTCTGGCCCTAGTCCTGGGGTCAATGCCCTGTTTTCTGACTCTTCTGATGGAGGAACACTGGAAGCTGTTAAATGCTTTCCAAACTTTTAATACTTTTTTGGCAGGGGCATAAAAGGTTAGAAAAAAAATAAAGTAGTCCTAGCTCTTTCTGAGCACTACCTAACTTTCTGAGCACTTTCCCATCTATCAATATCCACTCTCAACTACACCTGGGATGGACAAATAGTAAACACTTTAATAAACTGTATATTTAGAGTAGTGGGCTCTTCTGAAGTCCAGGGTTACTTCTCTGTGGTCTTTGCTTGACAGCTTCCACACTTTAGACTCGTTGGATCTTTGTCTCCAGTTTCAGTTTCTGCTGCTCCAGTACAATTCCAGCAGCCCCTCTGGGTAACTCTCTCTGTCTCTGCTGCAACACTTCTCTTCTGGGTTCTCGGCTACAACTTTTCCTCAGAGTTGCAACACTTCTCCATCCCAGCTCCAGCACACTCCCTCTCTGTGCTCTGGCTGTAACTCTGTAACTCAACTCCCTTAACAAACTGTTTTAACCTTTTCCAAGTTTTAACCTTTTCCCAGCTACAGCCCCATTGTGACATAAGCTACTTTTAACACCTGGGCTGCTAGATTGGGCAAATGCCACTATCCAGCCTCAGGCTCCCACAGCCATATGCCAGAACTCTCCCACATCTCTGTGCGACTTAATATATCTATAATCTCTACAAATTATAGATATGTAAACCCCTGACTTGGAAAAATATATCTGACAATTAGGGGACAAACTGTGAGGGAGCATAGGGTGTGGATAATAAATACCCTGCAAGCATTTGAAACATACATTTAGTCACCTCCTCTTGAACTGGTGCTTGCCGGATCTATATACCACCGCATTCCTCCATAATTACTCTACTCACTGTATTAGTTTCTACTTGGATCTCAGGTCCCAGTCTTTCCCAGACGGATGTCCGGGCCAATCCTGTAATGTATGATGAACAGGACTGGTCAGAAACAGTAAGGTACAGCTCATTAACATCATCCCATGAGTACACTTTGGTATAGCATGGACTGAGCCCATTAAAACATAATTTCCATTAGTACACTAGTCCTAGCAGGACTCACCCGGGCCTCCTGCTCCACTGGATTTTCTTGGACCTAGCAGTGATGGTTACTATATATTTACCCTCCATCTCTGTTGCCACTTGGCAGCGTTTTACGGGGCACGAGCTCGCAGGTGGATACGACTTCACTGTGAAGACAGAACCAAAGGTGTAAATCTGAGCAGCCATGTGCAAAAGGAAGCAGGAATCCAGCCATTAGTACACTTTAGTCTAGCAGGGACTGAGTCACTAAACATCTACTTTCCATTAGTACACTTTGGGTCTAGTAGGGACCAAGCCCATACACATCTACTTTCCATTAGTACACTTTGGGTTTAGCACTGAGCCCATAATCATGTCCTTTTCATTAGAACACGTTGGGTCTAACAGGGACTGAGCCCATAAACATGTCCTTTCCATTAGTACACTTTGGGTTTAGCACTGAGCCTATAAACATGTAATTTCCATTTGTACCCTTTGGGTCTAGTAGGGACTGAGGACATAAACATGTCCTTTCCATTAGTACACTAGTCCTAGTAGAGACTGAGCCCATAAACATTGAATCCTAGCATGGACTGAGCCCATAAACATATCCTTTCCATTAGAACACTAGTCCTAGCAGGACTCACCCAGTGCCGCCTGCTCCAGGATTTTCTTGGATCTAGCAGTGGATCCTTTAGACATGTTTACTATATAATTACCTTCCATCTCTGTTGTTACCCGGTGGCGCTTTACCCGGGTCTCGAATGTGGTCGCAGGGGGAGACAACATCGCTGTGAAGACAGAACCAAATGGTGTATATCTGATCAGCCATGTGCAAAAGGAGGCAGGAATCCAGCAATGAGACAATTAGGTACTGATATCAAGACCACACTGTTGGGAAGATCAGCTAAATGTCAGCCAAAAAATAGGTATTAAAGTCTTATCAGTGTTCTGCTCATCTCACAGTAAGTCATTAGTACAGTTTTAGACATTTAATATACAGGGAGTGCAGAATTATTAGGCAAATTAGTATTTTGACCACATCATCCTCTTTATGCATGTTGTCTTACTCCAAGCTGTATAGGCTCGAAAGCCTACTACCAATTAAGCATATTAGGTGATGTGCATCTCTGTAATGAGAAGGGGTGTGGTCTAATGACATCAACACCCTATATCAGGTGTGCATAATTATTAGGCAACTTCCTTTCCTTTGGCAAAATGGGTCAAAAGAAGGACTTGACAGGCTCAGAAAAGTCAAAAATAGTGAGATATCTTGCAGAGGGATGCAGCACTCTTAAAATTGCAAAGCTTCTGAAGCGTGATCATCGAACAATCAAGCGTTTCATTCAAAATAGTCAACTGGGTTGCAAGAAGCGTGTGGAAAAACCAAGGTGCAAAATAACTGCCCATGAACTGAGAAAAGTCAAGCGTGCAGATGCCACGATGCCACTTGCCACCAGTTTGGCCATATTTCAGAGCTGCAACATCACTGGAGTGCCCAAAAGCACAAGGTGTGCAATACTCAGAGACATGGCCAAGGTAAGAAAGGCTGAAAGACGACCACCACTGAACAAGACACACAAGCTGAAACGTCAAGACTGGGCCAAGAAATATCTCAAGACTGATTTTTTTAAGGTTTTATGGACTGATGAAATGAGAGTGAGTCTTGATGGGCCAGATGGATGGGCCCGTGGCTGGATTGGTAAAGGGCAGAGAGCTCCAGTCCGACTCAGACGCCAGCAAGGTGGGGGTGGAGTACTGGTTTGGGCTGGTATCATCAAAGATGAGCTTGTGGGGCCTTTTCGGGTTGAGGATGGAGTCAAGCTCAACTCCCAGTCCTACTGCCAGTTCCTGGAAGACACCTTCTTCAAGCAGTGGTACAGGAAGAAGTCTGCATCCTTCAAGAAAAACATGATTTTCATGCAGGACAATGCTCCATCACACGCGTCTAAGTACTCCACAGCGTGGCTGGCAAGAAAGGGTATAAAAGAAGAAAATCTAATGACATGGCCTCCTTGTTCACCTGATCTGAACCCCATTGAGAACCTGTGGTCCATCATCAAATGTGAGATTTACAAGGAGGGAAAACAGTACACCTCTCTGAACAGTGTCTGGGAGGCTGTGGTTGCTGCTGCACACAATGTTGATGGTGAACAGATCAAAACACTGACAGAATCCATGGATGGCAGGCTTTTGAGTGTCCTTGCAAAGAAAGGTGGCTATATTGGTCACTGATTTGTTTTTGTTTTGTTTTTGAATGTCAGAAATGTATATTTGTGAATGTTGAGATGTTATATTGGTTTCACTGGTAAAAATAAATAATTGAAATGGGTATATATTTGTTTTTTGTTAAGGTGCCTAATAATTATGCACAGTAATAGTCACCTGCACACACAGATATCCCCCTAAAATAGCTAAAACTAAAAACAAACTAAAAACTACTTCCAAAAATATTCAGCTTTGATATTAATGAGTTTTTTGGGTTCATTGAGAACATGGTTGTTGTTCAATAATAAAATTATTCCTCAAAAATACAACTTGCCTAATAATTCTGCACTCCCTGTACAGTATATATATATATATATATATACATATATATATATATATATATATATATATATATATATATATATATATATATATTTATATATATTTTCATATATATAGTTAGGATCTATATATATAAAAAAATGTGACAGGGACTATTTGTTTGATTTAGACAGTAAAACCAGAGCTTATAAAGACTCGATATGCTGAGGGTGTGATATGTCGTATTGGGATGTGTTGTACAATATAATGATGTAACTTTAGTAAGTTATGGATATGTTACAACAGGATTTGTTTTTGGGACTTGGTATATATTGGATTCAGGACTAGGCAAGTCTGCCAGTTGTATCCAGAACTGGACATAGTACATTGCACTTGGTATAGATTGGATATGGGACTAGGCACGGCTGCCGACTGTCATCCCTAGTTTTGTGTAATTGACAGCCTTATTAAATTGCAATTCGCCAATTGAATAGGGCTCTATATAAGCACAGAGCATATTTGTTTTACAGAAGTATTTAATTAGTGAACTTCTATCCAAAAGCAAGTTCTTCACTAACTAAAAACTTCTGTAAGAAAATATGCTCTGTGCTTATATAGAGCCCTATTCAATCTGCCAAATCACAATTTAATAAGGCTGTAAGCCATTAGAACTGTATCCATAGGAGGACTAATTAGGAATCTATAGGGTGCCATTAGTACTAACCATTTTATGGATAAAACAACCAGGTGACTTTAGAGCTTTAATTGATTACCAAATGACCTTACAACCTCACACACCACAGGGGGAGAGGCAGGGAGCCTGCATGTGAGGCTGAAAGCTAATTTGATATTCAATTGATGTTTTTTGAACAGTCAGAAAACGGCTATGCAAGAAAAAAAAATGGCGGCTGCAAAGACGTAATTGTTTTTCAAGCCAGTAAATTCAAAACACATTTTGGGCTTTGGGAAATTGATCGATTGCCAATGGCGCTCATCACGAGGCCCACAAGTTAGAGGGGGGGGGGGGGGGGAGAGCCTTGCATTGTGTGGCAAACAGGATTGCCAGGCTTCAAATTTTATTGCTGTAATTTTTGACGTGCAAGTCGCTAGTAATATAATATGATATATAAAATAATAATAATAATAATAATAACCTTTTTTTAATAGTAATAAATCAGTCAACCCCCTTGAACTGGTGCTTGCCGAATCTATACACCACTGCGTGTTTCTATACTCTACTCACTGTATTAGTGTCCACTTGGACCTCAGGTCCCAGTCTGTCCCAGATGGATGTCCGGGCCAAGCCTGTAATGTATGAAAAGCAGAAATGGTCAGAAAAGGTAATGTACAGCTCATTAACATCACCCCATTAGTACACTTTGGGTCTAGCAGGAACTGAGCCCATAAACATGTCCTTTCCATTAGTACACTTTAGTCTAGTAGGGACTGAGCCCATAAATATGTCCTTTCCATTAGTACACTTTAGTCTAGTAGGGACTGAGCCCATAAATATGTCCTTTCCATTAGTACACTTTGGGTCTAGTAGGGACTGAGCCCATAAACACGTCCTTTCCATTAGTACACTTTGGTCTAGCAGGGATTGAGCCCATAAACATGTCCTTTCCATTAGTACACTTTAGGTCTAGTAGGGACTGAGCCCATAAATAAGTCCTTTCTATTAGTACAATTTGGGTCTAGCAGGGTCTGAGCCCATAAACACGTCCTTTTCATTAGTACAATTTGGTCTAGCATTGACTGAGCCCATAAACATGTCCTTTCCATTAGTACACTTTGGTATAGCATGGACTGAGCCCATAAACATGTCCTTTCCATTAGTACAATCTGGGTCTAGTAGGGACTGACCCCATAAACATGTCCTTTCCATTAGTACAATCTGGGTCTAGTAGGGACTGACCCCATAAACATGTCCTTTCCATTAGTACACTTTGGTCTAGCAGGGATTGAGCCCATAAACATGTCCTTTCCATTAGTACACTTTGGTCTAGTAGTGACTGAGCCCATAAACACGTCCTTTCCATTAGTACACTTTGGTCTAGCAGGGATTGAGCCCATAAACATGTCCTTTCCATTAGTACACTTTAGGTCTAGTAGGGACTGAGCCCATAAATAAGTCCTTTCTATTAGTACAATTTGGGTCTAGCAGAGTCTGAGCCCATAAACACGTCCTTTTCATTAGTACAATTTGGTCTAGCATTGACTGAGCCCATAAACATGTCCTTTCCATTAGTACACTTTGGTATAGCATGGACTGAGCCCATAAACATGTCCTTTCCATTAGTACACTTTGGTATAGCATGGACTGAGCCCATAAACATGTCCTTTCCATTAGTACAATCTGGGTCTAGTAGGGACTGACCCCATAAACATGTCCTTTCCATTAGTACAATCTGGGTCTAGTAGGGACTGACCCCATAAACATGTCCTTTCCATTAGTACACTTTGGTCTAGTAGGTACTGACCCCATAAACATGTCCTTTCCATTAGTACACTAGTCCTAGCAAGGCTCACCCCGTGCCGCCTGCTCCTCCAGGATATTTTTGGATCTAGCATGGTTACTTTATATTTACCCTCCGTCTCTGCTGTTACTCGGCGGCGCTTTACGGGGGTCTTCAACCTGCTGGCGGTGGGAGACGACATCACTATGAAGACAAAACCAAATGGTGTAAATCTGAGCAGCCATGTGCAAAAGGAGACAGGAATCCAGTAATGAGGCAATTAGGTACTGATAGCAAGACCCCTCTAGTGGGAGGATCAGCTGAATGACAGCCAAAAAATAGTAAATTCAAAGCTATTCTGTTACTAAATTACATTCATGTTAATAACCACCAGCTACAAATATTCACATTTTTTATTGTACTTATTATTCTAGATTTGTGACCTCTTTAGGTGTTAAAATCTAATAATTATAAAGAGAAAACATCATTAGTACAGTTTTATGGAGAAAAAAAAAATGTAATTACATATTTTTGTATAAGAAGGAAGGAGAGACGGACAGACGGGAGGAGGGAAAGAGAGAGAAAAAAGGAAAGAACGAGATGGAAGAATGAAAGAGAGAATGAAAGGAAGGATGGGTAGGTAGACACAAGGAGGAAGGAAAGAGACAGACACAAGAAAGGAAGGAACGAGAGAGAGGGAGCAAGGAAGGAAAGAGAGAGGTAAGGAAGGAGAGACTGGCAGGAAGGAAAGAAAGATAGGAAGGAAAAAAGACAGAGAAAAGCAAGAGAGTGAGGGAGGAAGGAAAGAGACAGACACAAGGCAGAAGGAGAGACAGACACAAGGAAGGAAGGAACAAGAGAGAGGGAGGAAGGAAGGAAGGAAAGAGACAGACACAAGGTGGAAGGAGAGACAGACACAAGGGAGGAAGGAGAGACAGACACAAGGGAGGAAGGAAAGACAGACAGACAGAATGATAAAAGACTGAAAGAGACAGAGAAAGGAAAGACAGAGAGGGAGAAAAGAAGACATTCAGTGGTAGGAAAGAGATATACCCAAGGAAGGAGGAAGGATAGAGAGAGAGAGAGAGAGAGAGAGAGAGAGAGAGAGAGAGGGAAGAAGTAGAGACAGACACAAGTAGGAAGGAGAGACAGATACAAGGAGAAAGTAAAGAGACAGACTCAAGGAGAGACAGACAGAGAGAGTGGATGTAAAGACAGAGAGACAGTCAGACAGAGAGGGAGGAACGAAAGAAGGAAAGAAAGTGGGCAAAAGGGTAATAGGATTGGATTAAAAAGGGAATATGCATTGTGGGCTCATTTACATGACCCCACCCAGTTTCCCAGAGTGCAGTGCAATAACAGTATTTCATGGACTTCATGTAATATGATTTTTAGCTTTTTTTTAGACATTCAAATGTGAACATAAATGTACTATTTATTTACTGTATGTTTACTGTATATTTACCTTCTTTCTTCTGGCTTCCTGGGGTGGCTCTTCAATAGGGGGCTTCAAGATGAAGCTAATCACCCTTTGCCTTGTTCTTAATATTGTATTTTGATCCTAACCTCTGTATAGTAATAATAATAATAATATTAATCCTTCCTGGCTCAGAGGTCAGTAGGGAAGGCTCGAGGTCACTCTCAAGCTGGATATAAAAGTCCTCAAAAGTTCTGATAAAAGTCCTCAAAATGATCTGGAGATCTCCTTCTAAATATGATCTGGAATCGATCGATATCAATAGACATCCCGCATGGCTCAGAGATCAGGACCAAATGTGCACTGGAGCTGCTCTCTGATTGGAGGTTGCCAAGTCATCAATGTTCTGTGTGTTCTAGAACAAAGGTTCATATAATGCATCCTGGTACAGGCACCTGTGGCAATAGAGAGACCATGGGAATTATATATATATATATCTGTATATATACACAGTGGACCCTTGGTACTTGTCGTCAATTGGTATCAGAAGGAACAATGAGTGGCAAAAATGACAAGTACCAAACTCACATAAGGAGTAATGTAATGTAATTCTAGCAAGTTTGATGAGTACCATGGTAGTATGAGAAGTACCAAGACACGTCGAACACCGAAATCTACAAGCTCTGAGGTAGTTGAGTACCTAGGGTCCACTGTATAAAAATAAATATATATTTGCATGTCCCAGCTTAGCTTCCCAGAATGCAGTGTAGTAACTGTTTTCTCTGAATCCTGAGCTGGAAGCAGGTTTTTTAACTTGCTTTAGACATTTAGATGTGAACACAGATGTACTTTTTATTTACTGTACTACTGTACGGTGGAGGCTTCTATCGCTCTTTTGCCCACCATATTATAAATGATTGTTGTGGTGAACTACCTACTCATAAGGTCCACAACACAAGCCGAGATCCCGCTCCATGCTGATGATAGCCAGTAAGCTTGAAACAGCTGTACATGGATAGGATTCCCAGCTCGTGCATAATCCAACCATGGCTTTGCATAAAAGATGTGTAATACAGCAGGCATAAGCCTATCACATATATAGTTGTGGATCTTTGCAATGTTCGTAACACAGAGGAGAAACACACAGGGAAGGGACAGGGGGGAGATGGTGGAAAGAGACACATGGCGTTCCCAAGCACTAAACTTCCAGATTACCGAACCCTGCAATGAGTGACCCGTACAGTAGCCTGGAGGAAAGGCTCGGTGATCATTGCAAAGCAAGAAAGTTAAAGTACACAGGGGGGAGACGCTAGCAAAGAGCATGGCCAGCCTTACAATTTTATTCCCGTATATATATATATATATATATACTAATGACTTGCCCGTCAAAAATGACTGCAATAAAATGTAAAGCCTGGCAATGCTGTTTGTCACAAAATGCAAGGATATGGCCACTCTGAGCACCTTTGGCGCTCATTGCGAGCCTCTTCCCCTGCCTACTTTACAGGATTTGCTGGCTCTCGCTCTGTGACTCAGAGCATGAACGGGGAGTGCTATGGGTGTCATCAGCATGGGCACATGTAGAGGGAGTGCCCCAACATGCCTCGCAGAGTTAAGCTGCCAGTTCAGCATGGTTCTGGAAACAATAAGGCCCAACATTTTCACCTTTTTTGGTTCAGGGAAGGGATACCCTAGGGCTTCAGGATACTGGGGCCACTGTGAATGAGGTGCCCCTGAATTTACCACACACAGCAGTTTTACCCAAGACCATGAAGTGTCGCTGTCAGCCAAGTTTCCCATCCCAGTTGTCTGCTTATGGTTGGATTGGGGCACAGGGAAAGGTATTCGGGAGGTGGGGATGATGCATGGACTGACAGCAGATGTTTTATTGTGCAAGGATTTGGGGCATCTGGAGAGTTTCTATTTGAATGCAGTAACTTAAGCTCAGGCCAAGACAGCCAGGACTAGACTGGTGGAAAAGGAGGAGGCCAGGTGCTTGGAAACTGGAGTAAGCCAAGTAACTGCTGGGGGACGGGGCTGGGGTGGGCAGGTGTAGCAGAGGTAAAAGTAGAATTGTAGAGAGTTGATACCTTAGCTGGAGCTAGGCAAGGGACTGGGAAGCAGAATAAGGGTCCTGGGGGAGAGAAGCATGTGTGAGAGAAGGGGCTACTTTATGGAGTCAGATCGAGAGGAAGATAGATCTAGGGAGACTAGGAAGTAAATAATTATTGGAGTAGAAAAAGCCTAGGGGATACATTTAGCTGATCACATGGGGGTTAATAAGAAGCACCATCGCCTTACCAGGGTGTTCTATTAGCCTGGGTTTAATCAAAATGTTACTAATTACTCTAACTCTTGTGATGTCTGTCAGTGATATGGTCATCCAGAGATGGGGACACGAGTCTCTCTTCGGACCCTATCAGTCATGGATACCCCTTAAACAAATGATCTGAACTTTCACAGAGCAAGAAAAGAATTGGGAGTGTTTACTACCTTATCTTCTCTTTAACTCCAACACATCAAGATTATACTAAGTGCTATCTGGGGAGCCGGGTTATCCACTTGCCCAGATAAGTGTCAGTTGGCAAAGGCTAAGGTGCAGTATTTGGGGCATTGGGTAGTAAGTGGACAGATAAGACCTGAGCCAGCCAAGGCAGAAGAGATAGCTGTTTGGCCAGTACCTCAGACTAAGAAGCAGGTGATGGCTTTCCTGGGGACTACAGGGTATTACAGAATGTTTTTTCCATGTTACAGTGCCATGGTCAAGTCCTTGACTGACCTGACCAGGAAACGGATGCCCTAGATTGTGCTTGGGACTCCTGCATGTGAGGTTGCTTTTGGGGCCTTGAAGTATACTCTGACCTGCTCCCCTGTTTTCGCTATGCCAGACTACAAAAGACCTTTTATTGTCCAGACAGATGCCTTTACCATTGAATTGGGACAGTACTGAATCAGAAGGATGAGCAGGGATGTGAGCACCACCCAAACTACCTCGGTAGGAAGCTGTTGCCTAGGGAGGTGGCCTATGCAGCCGTGGAGAAGGAGTGTTTGGCTGTGGGATGGGCCCTGAAAAAACTCCCACACTATTTACATGGCCAAGAATTTACAGTTGTGACCGACCATAATCCCCTTTGTTGACTGTCCAGGGTGGCGGGAGAGAATGGGCTCTTGCTGAGATGGAGCCTGGCCCTGCCGATTTTAAACTTTTTCAGAATGCATCGACGGGTCAAGGCCCATCAAAATGCTGATGGCCTCTCGAGACAAAAGGACAAATGAGTCATCCGACAGCGAGAGGGAGAAATTGTCATGCTCAGGGAGACCACTGGAATTTAGAACTGTTAAAATGTTATGGGCCATGGGCTGACAATGGAAAATGCTGTGTGATATTGTATAGTGTAGTGTCTTTATTTTCTATTATACAGTATTGTGTCATGACCATGGACTGGAAGGAGTTAACTACCAAGGACGATTTTGTTCTATCATAAACTACTTTGTTATGACTGTAATAACCTTTGTAATGTTAGGCCTCAGCATTGTATGTGAGCATTCAGGCCTACTACGAATTGTTTGTAATCTTTAGTGTTCAGGTTGTGGTCAGAACATACTAGGACACGACACTGTTATGCCAAGTCCCTTTAAAAAGTACCAATTTATCTAGTAATGATAATATTTACAAGAGTTACCTGATATAGTAGTAATGATTTGGGTCATTGTATAATGTTTAAAGAATGTATTTGCTCTCAGAAGTAGGCCCTAGGATATTTTAATATTATATCAAGTCTCTTCATCAATTTTTTTTATCTAATACTGGTTTATGTGACTAGCCCCGAGTACCCACGAGTCATGGTGCTGAGTACACATTATAACAAACCATATTTACAATCATTAATAAATATATACATGATTTCCCTATATGACCCTGCAGATATACTACCCATAAGCTGACTAAGTAAGATGAGCATTTATTAATGTTTCATATCCAGCTAACTGGGCAGTGAGCCTTTAGCAGAATCTAGTGATTAGCCAAGAAAACTGACTTCAATATGCGCTCACTGTCAGAAATAATTAACAGAGAGGACATAACAAAGAAAACTTCCATGGAATAATTTGGAAAACAGTGGTAGGTTCAGTTTCTGTCTATCTATCTATCTTTTTATGGCATGAAAGTCACTAGCTATAAGTTTTGAGTAAGTTTATTTCTAAAAAGTATTATTTCAGCTTATTTCACACTAGCACCCCTATGTTTTTATACACCTTAAACCATGAGAAGTCAATAGGTTCCTTACTTTCAGAGCTCCTCTTTAATATAATTTTTTTTAAAAAGCCAGTAATGAAAATTCCAAATATTTAAATAAGCTATTACTTTAATGATGTCCAATTTCTGGGTCCACTAAACTATGTAAATGTCAATATTGCACTTTTATCACTTGCCCACCTACACTGGCCCTACATGGTATAGCCCACAGCTTCATTCACATACACAAGCCCCTTCACCACCACCACTTGGTAGTCTACACTCTTGGGGCCTCATTCAATTGCGATTTGGCCAATTGAATAGGGCTCTAAATAAGCACATAACATATTTTTTTTAAAGAAGTTTTTAGTTAGTGAAAACTTTGCTTTTGGATAGATGCTTACTAACTAAAAACGTCTTAAAAATATATATGTTATGTGCTTATTTAGAGCCCTATTCAATTGGCCAAATTGCAATTGAATGAGGCCCTTGGAAATTAATAAATAGCAGAACATAATGGGAGGTCACTAAATGGGAATGGCTAGACATTTTGGCACATGGCCACCAGCAATAGCATGGGACTTACCAGGATGGGCGTAACGGAGATTACCCCTGATGGAGGTGAGTTGGCTGTTGCTACACGTGCCTCTGCACAGCCTCCATGTGCTATTGCGGCCCCTCCTGATGGTTCAGAGTAGATTAGTGTGGTGTATGTTCACCTGGTTCTCTTCAGCATTGCAAAGTGGTGTTGGTGAGGGCGCTTGTGTACTTCAATGAAGCTGTGAGCTATACCATTAACGGGCATTTTAGGTGGACAGGTGATAGCAGAGAGGTCAGACAAAGCACAGTACACTAGAGAATGAACTTGCAACCCCCTCCAGTCTCTTGGCATGCAAACCTTGTGAAACAGCACAGGCAGAGAGTTGGACACAATTGCAGGTGTTAAAATGTTCCCGAGTACTTGATATATGTGATGTGGTGGTGTAATTTGGCCACTATTTGTATAGATGTGATGAGTGAGATGTATATGCAATTATATTGAGGTTTTTAGAGGCCACAATATTGCCACTGTGAGTGACAAAGGGTTAATTTGGCAAGCAGTTTCATGTTTTGGTATTGCTATTTAATCAAGTAGTGTGTCTTTAATTATGTTCTGCATGTTGCAGCCTGGCTTTTCATATTGGCATGTGCATGACAACATATTCTAAGAAGAAAATCTTGGAAAATGCATATTTATTCTTTGGGGATTATTTTGCAGGGGGCTTATGTACCTAAATGAAGCTGTGAGCTATACCATGTAGGGCCAGTGTAGGTGGGTATGTCATAGCAGAGAGGTCAGAAAAATTACAGTCTAATAGAGAAGGAACTGTCAACCCACTCCAGTGTCACCTGCCATAATCCTGTTAGACCCTCAGGGGAATGTTCATACTCCACAGTATCACTAAATAGACTTACAGATTTAGTATTATATGATATCTAATGCTTTTATGACCAGTATTCCTCTTAATATGTATGGATCTTTTGCATAGTAACTAGTGCTCATTAGTTTACATCTATGGGAATGTGACACTAATGTGATGTATGTTGATATCCCATAACCCCAACCATTGAAAACACACTGACACGGTTAGAACAGTATAACAAAGCTTTATTTTATACACAGAGCTCAATCAGCAGTGGTCAAAACTGTGCATTAATATCATGAGTGTGGTGTGGGTGGATCCCGGGAAGGCAAGAGGCTTGTGGGAAAAAGGGTATACCTTCAAGGGGGTAATGCCATTGTCTAGAATAAGCATGATGCATAGCACCTACCGGGGTTACATGTGGTCATTACACCGCTACAACCGGAATCTGATGAATAAAAGGATCATCAGAAATCACTCCATTAAACTGAAGAAACCATTAATTTGCACAGCACTTACAACTTATCTGGATCTGCTCAATGAAACAGATGATTAAACCTCTGCACTGTGGAATCCAACACAGTTTCACACATACAGTGTGGGGACAAAACAAACATCTGAAAAAAGTTGGCAACTAAAAAAAGACGGAGGAGGATAAAAAATAATTCAACATGCATGTACAGTACAGTGCTAAATACTGTACCAATATACCAACTCACCTGATTCCCATCTGCAAGCATTACTATTAGCTAGGCCTCTGGATAATCGGCAATACAGTAAAATACCTATTAATACGGAGAGGACACAAAGGGCAGCAGCCAGAATCACTGTTACTTACATCAGACCCAAAGATCTGTTCTCAAACTGATATTGAGGTCAGGATCACATGCTGGACTAGTGCTTATATTAATGCTGGCTATCATTAACATGCCATTGTGAGACTTTGCTAGTCCACCGCCATAGCCGTATTAGTCTACATTGAAGCTAACAACAAGCATGTCTGAGATATCTGGCTATATGATAGCTTGCATTGGAGGAATGTCTACCACTCAGGCACTGTGAAAACCTTACACCTCATACATTTCCTTCACAATGCTTGCAAATGCAGGAGATGCCTTCATGGACTTGAATTGAACCTAAACCAAAACAAATGGAAGAAAAAAAGAAGAAAATAACCTAAAACATATGGCCTTAAAAATCATAGGGACTGAAGAATCTCTTCTCAACAGCATTCCTCAGTGACCATCAATTGGTGACATGTTAAATAGAACCCTACGTGTCCACAGAGAAGAGGACCATAAACCATTTAATGGGAGGTAGCCATCTGCATACAAAATGTCACCATCATATAGGCCAAGATCCCAGACTCTGTAGCCAGGCTAGATTATGTTAACATTCTGACCAATAGATTGTCACTGAGGAGTGCAATGAGAAGGCAAAAAAATGTCTGCAGCCCCTATCTCCTCCTCTACCTGGGCACAGGGCCCACATTGTCCACAGACGGGCGCCGTATACTCATAGTTGGTGGTTGTGGTGGTGGTGGTGGGGGGGGCGGGTGGAAGCAGCGGAACCACGGGGCGGAGGCATGGTGGAAGGAGATTTGGGGCTGGGCTGCTTGTGTCTGGGGGATGCCTCTGAGGTAAACGAGAGGGGACTAGGGACCAGCCCCATTCTTAGCAGCCCAGCCATGTATGTCTCCTGCATATGATGCTTCCTCACCTCCCTGGAGAGCCGGTACAGGCTGCATCTTGTGGCAAAGATGCTGGTCTCTATCCTCTGCATACAATAAAGCTGTTCTCTCATGAGGGCCAGCCTCTTCACCTGTGCACCCTGGCTCGTTGATGGTGGTGGGAACGGAGGTCCTTTTTGCAGGGCTGGAGGAGGAGGTGGCAGGGGTTGAGTGGGGAGGGTCTGGGGCCCAGGTGGAGCCAGGGGTGGTGATTGTGGTGTTCCCGGTGGAGGCTAGCACTGCTCACTGGTGTGTGGGAAAGGAGGTGCTGTCCTGATGGTTTGGTCTTATTGGCTGGTGATCTGTCCAGGTGGTGTATCGACCACCACGATGATCTCTCCTGGCTTCTAATGCTATCTTGACTCTGGCTGCAGTCTGTAACTGCATCAGCTGCAGTGGGCACACCAGTACATGGACTCTCTATTGCTTGATTACTTTTGTTGTGCCCAGGAATGACAGTGATTTGTCAGCTTCATTGATTTAATGACACATTCATGTGGGGGTACGTTGGTGTATGTCATATTCACCTGCCATGGAGGCCGGGTCCTGCTGGGCCACCGGGCCCTAAGCTCCAGCGGTGGGCTATGGTCTCAGGAGGTCCCTTGCAACCCTCTCCCACTCATTATACTGCAAGCTGTGTCCTGAGTCCTCTCTGGCCATCTTTCTCCTCATGTTGGCCCTGATATCATCGAAGCGGTGCCTCACAGACCTCTCACCCCTATTCGCTGTGCCTACCACTTTCACCACTGCTGCTACCTCCTTTCAAGCCTGAGCCCTAGGCCCAGGCTTCCCTTTCCTCCCCCCTGCGAGGCTCACGGGGCGGCCTTGGATCGCACCCAGGAGGACCACATTCTCCAGGGGTGTATAGTTGTGAGCCCTGGCCTTGCCCCTGCCACTAGCCCCTTCTCCTTTCGACTGTGGTGGGGGACCACAGCCTCCCTGACCTGTCCCTGAGGTCTGTCCCTTCCACAACCTACCCCCCCGGGAACAGGCCCCTTCCCCTCTATCCCTTTCCTAAGTGTGCCTAATGCTCGGGGGCCCCTGTCCATCATACGCCACTGCCATTTCATCCCCCTCCTCACTTCACTCCTCCTGCTCGCCCTCCTCCCTCTTCTCTACCTCCTCTCCTCCCTCCTCTCCTACCACTTGTCCTCCCTCCTACTCTTCACTACAGATGACCCCCTCTCTCTCCTCCACTCTCCTCTCATCCTCTCCTACTCCACCCTCCTCTGTCCTTCTATTTCCTCCCTCCATGCTCAAAAATAATAATTCAATAAGGATAAATCAAAATAAGTGTGACTGTTATATGGGTGTGTGAAAAAAAAGTGTATGTCCTAAGTATTATTAATAAGTAGTGATGTCGCGAACATAAAATTTTCGGTTCGCGAACCGCCGCAATTGTTCGCGAACCGGCGAACCGCCATAGACTTCAATGGGCAGGCGAATTTTAAAACCCAAAGGGACACTTTCTGGCCACAATAGTGATGGGAAAGTTGTTTCAACGGGACTAACACCTGGACTGTGGCATGCCGAAAGGGGATCCATGGCAAAACTCCCACAGAAAATTACATAGTTGATGCAGAGTCTGGTTTTAAGCCATAAAGGGCATAAATTACCTAACATTCCTAAATTGTTTGGAATAACGTGCTTTAAAACATCAGGTATGATGTTGTATCGATCAGGTAGTGTAAGGGTTAGGCCCGCTTTACAGTGACTCCCAGTTTAACGTACCGCAAACAGTCCATTTGCACAACCGCAAACTCCCCATTTGCACAAGGTTGGATACTAAACTAGCCATGTCCCGTTCCTTGTCCTCACTGATGTCATTGAAAGTCTCTTCCTCCACCCAGCCACGTACAACAACAAGGGTCCCCGAAAGGTGACAACAAGCCCCCTGGGACGCCTGCTGTGTTTGGTCTTCCACCTCCTCAAAGCCACCTTCCTCCTATGACTCCTCTTCTTCAGACTCCTCTCACTGCGTTGCCTCTCTCTGCATTATTATAAGGTGTGTTAAGTAGTACTACTCTTTTCAGTTTAATACCTGTTACAGCACATATCAGTGGGCGTGTATAAGGCCTGGATTTTTAGAACCAGGAGATGGAAAAAGATGCTTTGTTGGTCGTATCACTTCAATTTTGGGGCACGGCACGTGCAATCAAAGGTGCCACCAGATAGGAGTGACGTGTTTGTAAGTACTACTCTTATCAGTTTAATACTTGTTACGTTACCTATCAGGGGGCGTGTATAAGGTCTGGATGTTTAGAATCAGGAGATGGAAAAAGATGCTTTGTTGGTCGTATCACTTCAATTTTGGGGCACGGCACGTGCAGTCAAAGGTGCCACCAGATAGGAGTGACGTGTTTGTAAGTACTACTCTTATCAGTTTAATACTTGTTACTTTACCTATCAGGGGGCGTGTATAAGGCCTGGATTTTTAGAACCAGGAGATGGAAAAAGATGCTTTGTTGGTCGTATCACTTCAATTTTGGGGCACTTTGAGACATTAGCTTCTTACGCTCAAACATGTCCTTTACAGGCACCTGACTATGGGCAGATGAGCAGGAACTGCTCAAGGCGAGAGATGCAGTGGCGGATGGTTGAGAGGGGGCAAGGAGGACAGCAGTGGTTGATGTGGCTGATGATGCTGGACCAGGAGGAGGATGGCGGCTTTGAGTTTGTGTGCTGCTTGTACTCATGTGTTGGTCTGGAGTCACCCAAACATTAGGTCTCAACCTGTAGAGGATAAGGGAACCAGGCTACTCTAGACCTCATTCATCATTACCGCTTTTGACAGATTGGTACTATGCGTCCAAGCTACTGTGACAACAGATATGAGTGGCACTGTGCACTTGCAGAAGTTGGCAGAGTAGACGCTGTAGGTCTGACACACACGCTTGCAGACAACTAACTGCTATGCAATCTATTACAGTAGATGGCCCCTGATGAGTGAGAGACTGATAGAGCCTCACGAAACGCGCGTCGGGAGATTGTGACGTCATCAGTAAGCGTGATCACAGCGCAGACCACGCCAATATAGCGTGGAGCATGATAGATACAGCTCAAAAGCTCCAGGTCCACTACTAACTAAAAAGAAAGATAGAAAGATAGAAAGCCAATTCCTTCACCATAAAGTCTCAATATAGTAACAATAGAGTAATATACAAGAATAAGGAAATAAAAAAGCAAGAAAAAGGAAAAAGGAGTAAAAGCATAATTAAAGCAAAAAAACTGAAGAAAAAGGAGGACACAACCTCCTTCTAAAAAACAATAGACAGAAGCATTTAGGAGATATATAGTTTAACAAACAGCATAATCAGGAGTGTATACATTGTTTAAAAATAGCACAGTATTAGCACTATAAATGAATAAGGTAAAGTAGTGACTGTGACAGACTAACAGTCACGAGGTAAAAGGGTAATATAAGAAGAAATAAGCACTAAGTCAAATAGCACAAGCACTTTAAGATAAGAATTTTTGAATAACACAACTTGAATTATAATGCACTTTAAGAAATAGAATTCCGAATTAACATAAATAAACAGGACAAAAGATTAAAACAAAAGAAATGCAAAGGCACTTAAAACATATACTCCAGTGAAGTGCTGTATGAATAAACAAAACTATACAACATACAAAAGGATTATAAAACCTTATCTTAATCTTATGTAAAAAAAAAAAAAAAAATGTAATCTTATGTAAATTAAAATCCAGGGTACCTGATAAGGATTTGACTAAGGAAACATACCCAAAAATACACAAATACAATTGAATTGAAAAACCAAATCTTTTATTGACTTGAGCATAATAAAGTAATTAAATAAAAAAGCTGTGATCAAAGCAAAGAATATAATAACAACAAAAATAAAACTTAAATAAACCTCTAATAATTTGCTGGACGTCAAAAAACCCAAAGGATTAAACACATTGGGCCTCATTCTATTATCGGCCATAAATCGGCCGTAAGGCTGCGATTCCTTGCGGGGGTTCAGTTAACTCGCGATTCTATTATACGGCCCCGCAAGGATCTCCTTTTACGGCCGGCCGCATATCTTGGAACCGGCCGTAATCTGTGAAATATAAAAACTGAAAAATAAATTCAAGCCTGCACTGTACAGCTCTGTAAATGCTAGGGATCATATTGGGGGACATGAGGATTAAAAGGAACCCACTCTCAAGCTTGCACATCTGCCCAAACCCGAGTTCAAATTAACTGTTTATTTGCCGGCTGCGGCGGGGGTGTGTCTGAGGTGCTCCAAGCACTCTGGACTTTTTACATGGATATTTTACGGATATTAAAAATTAAATATTTTACGGATTTGAGTACAGGATAATTATGTGCTATTTTTTCTAACACCTAAAATCACTTTATAGTCTTCTCAAAGTGCAGGATGGCTTTATTTGAGCTATTTTATGTGCTTAATTGGTGCTAGCGAGACCTTTTTCCTGCAAGTAACTGCGGCTCGTTTTTAGCCTTGCAGAGAGGTTTCCCGGAGCAATTGAATTGCAAATCTCTTGCAGCCGTTTTAGATCAAAGGCTTTCCTCCGGCGCGATCGGCCGCAAGAGATAGCAAGGCACCGGCCGCAAGCCTGCCGGAATCCCCGGCCGTAAGGGAATAGAATAGCCGAATAGCTTGCGGCCGGTCCTTGCGGCCCCGCAACGGCTGCGGCCGATAATAGAATGAGGCCCCTTGGGTTTAACATGATTTTTTTAATCGTTGCATTTTTAACAACATTTTAAATGTACAAATAAAGATTGAATTTTTTAAAATTAGTATGTGGCAATAATAATTAAAATAAAGGCTGCATAAAAGGTGTTTCTGTACAACCTTGGTTGGTTGTTCAAGGATTCCTAAATAGGATCCACAGGACAATATTTTGGTACGCATTTAAGTAATAACACCTAGGCCCCAAAAAATAAACTAAGATAATTTTTTTGAGTATTGCAGGAAAATCAAAACTGATTGTTAGCTCTTCAGGATATTGATCACTGGATATATTAATTAAAAATAGGTAAAGTATTTTAGTAATTAATTAATTCATTATTATTAAAAAAAATATATATAAAAAAAATACGCTTAATAGCATATTTTACACTGCCGTTATTTTACATACATTAACGCTTCGCACTTCCTAATACATTTGTTCATTCACAATAGTTATTATCGTCCATTCATTTAATAAGTATTAATTAGTAATGGAAAATAAAAATGTAGACTTTACACTACACTAAAATGTTTTACTTTTTACTCTGCAGTTATATATCTGGATTACTGCTCATTGCCAGTGCTGCCAGTGATAGCACTCTCAAAGCAGTTACAAATCTAAATCACTTTATTATGCTCTGAGACCTGAATACATTTTTTCTCTGTCCCAGTCTATACTTTGTATTGCTGCCCTTAGACCGTTAAAATCTGCCCTTTTAAAATTAAGAGTTTTTGTTGGCCCCTTAAAATTTTGTTTTTTTAATTCAATCTCAAATAAGACTGTGTTGTGATCATTGTTTCCCAAAGGTTCCCCTATTCCAACATTTGATACTTTATCAATATTATTTGTGATGACTAAATCCAAGATGGCCCCAGTGTACTCAAGAACCTGCTCCCCTTAGATGATCTGCTGGTCTCATTTATCCGGTTTATTTCAGGGTAATTAAAATCTCCCATTATTAGAACTTTTAATTAAACTTTTATATATTAGAACTTTTAATTAAAGCTAAAAGGCACCCAATGTCTATTGAGAAGTTGCAAAGTGGGCCCTAAATGTTTCTGCACCGGGTCCCACCAATCACTGTCGACTCAGGGTCTGCGCAGCGCTGTCTGACCAGGGTCTAGTACAGTAATATAATAATATAACATAGTAATAATTGCTGCTGTTTAGTTGTTCAGTCATGTCCAACTATACGTGACCCTATGGACCTCAGCACGCCAAGCACATCTGTCAAAGGGAGGAGGAATAAAACACAACAGTATTCAGTAACTCTGGAGGTCCCAGTACTTGAAGAACGAAAAGTACAAATATAAATAAATATAAACACAATGAGTTGGGAAAAGTTAGGCATTTGAAGCCGAAATCACATTAACGAGTCCCCAGTTCTCCTAACGAGTTTATCTCATGTGCTTAATTATCTCAAAATTGGGGTCGATAACCCATGAGATGTAAGATCTCTCCATAATAAGACCTTAATGCTCTTGTGCTTTATTATTATTATTATTATTATTATTACTATATAATGTGTAGATGTACCGGCTGGGCATGCTCTTGTGCATTATTATTATTATTATTAATACTATATAATGTGTAGATGTACCGGCTGGGCATGCTCTTGTGCATTATTATTATTATTATTATTACTATATAATGTGTAGATGTACCGGCTGGGCATGCTCTTGTGCATTAATATTATTATTATTATTATTAGTATATAATGTGTAGATGTACCGGCTGGGCATGCTCTTGTGCATTATTATTATTATTATTACTATATAATGTGTAGATGTACCGGCTGGGCATGCTCTTCTACATTATTCTTATTATTATTACTATATAATGTGTAGATGTACCGGCTGGGCATGCTCTTGTGCATTATTATTATTATTGTTATTATTATTACTATATAATGTGTAGATGTACTGGCTGGGCATGCTCTTGTGCATTATTATTATTATTTTTATTATTAGTATTATACTAATAATAATAATAATATTAATGCACAAGAGCATGCCCAGCTGGTACATCTACACATTATATAGTAGTAATTATAATAATAATAATAATAATAATGCACAAGAGCATGCCCAGCCAGTACATCTACACATTATACAGTAATAATAATAATAATAATAATAATAATGCACAAGAGCATGCCCAGCCGGTACATCTACACATTATATAGTAATAATAATAATAATGCACAGCCGGTACATCTACACATTATATAGTAACAATAATAATAATAATAATAATAATAATAATCCAAAAGAGCATGCCCAGCCGGTACATCTACACATTATATAGTAATAATAATAAGAAGAATGTAGACGAGCATGCCCAGCCGGTACATCTACACATTATATAGTAATAATAATAATAATGCACAAGAGCATGCCCAGCCGGTACATCTACACATTATATACTACTACTAATAATAATAATGCACAAGAGCATGCCCAGCTGGTACATCTACACATTATATAGTAGTAATAATAATAATAATAATGCACAAGAGCATGCCCAGCCAGTACATCTACACATTATATAGTAGTAATAATAATAATAATAATAATAATAATAATAATAATGCACAAGAGCATGCCCAGCCGGTACATCTACACATTATATAGTAGTAGTAATAATAATAATAATAATGCACAAGAGCATGCCCAGCTTGTACATCTACACATTATATAGTAGTAATAATAACAATAATAATAATAATAATAATAATGCACAAGAGCATGCCCAGCTGGTACATCTACACATTATATAGTAGTAATAATAATAATAATAATAATGCACAAGAGCATGCCCAGCCGGTACATCTACACATTATATATTAATAATAATGCACAAGAGCATGCCCAGCTGGTACATCTACACATTATATAGTAGTAATAATAATAATAATAATAATAATGCACAAGAGTCCTTCAGCACTGCACTGGACACTGAAAAAACTTGCCTAGCTATTGATTTCCCTATTCAATCAGTATCACCTACACTCTCCCTCCTCTCAGTAAGACTGCAAGTTAGTTATGATTCCAAAATTGCTGCTGTCCATAAGTTAGAAGGCTCTGGAAGGGAGTGTATGCTGCTGATTGGCTGGAATGTGTCTGCTGACTGTGACATGCAGGGTCAAAGTTTGCTCAATGATAAAGTATTGGGGGCGGGTCGAATCTCGCATATGTTCGCTGTTCGCCGCGAACGCGAACATGCTATGTTCGCCGGGAACAATCCGCCGGCGAACTATTCGCGACATCTCTAATGATTATGCCTATTCATTACCTTTCTATCATTTACAAGGTAATCCCTGAGTGCCTGAGATCTATCATTTCAGAGAAGACAATTATGTATCTGCTAAAAAGACCACTTTAGTATCCTGACAATAGGATCTAATTTGTTTATTTATTATGTGCTTAGAAATAATATCCGTAAAGCCAACAATATGTATATGTATTTGACCTTTACAGTTGGTGGTTTTGGCAAATCTACTTCTCTCTACCACCAGTGAAATATCTAGCTGTTACTTACCTGTTTGGTTACTTGATGTGTTAGATAATCTCCATGGCTGGCGCCCCTTAGCCTGCTATAGCCCAGCTTTGACCTGATCATACTGGATCTGCCCTCCTATGTTGATACATCTATTGTCTGTAGAATATTTTATATTTCAAACTGTTCCCTGATTGGCTAAGATAGCTAGATGCTCAGTCAATCAAAGTATGCAAGACTTGATTATTTATTTGCCTTAACCCCTTTACTAATTAATTTGGGAGACAGTAACATATATTCCATCTCTTAGTCAGATCATGGACCTAGTGAAATAATAACAACCCAAAGCCCATTTTTATGGAGACGTAATGATTCCCTAATATCTCAACAACTCAAAGCAAACAGAATCATGGGGCCCTTTGTTTACCAAATGCTCATAGGATCCTAGTCTTAGATAGACAGTAATAAGTAACACTTGTAAAATTACATTTCTGCCATTGTTGAATTGCATTCTTCAGGTGATCCTTCCCGTCTTAAATGTTTTTAGATAAAGGAATATAAATATTGACTTTGCGTTCTAATTACCCGAAGGCACTCCATGCCAGCAACTGAGGCCCCTCGCGAAGCGAGGGCCTCAGTTGCTGGCGAGGTCACTGGGCAAGGGCCTCAAACCCTTGCAAACTTCACGTCGCTACTCAAAAAACACGACACACAAATTACGACACTCGCTAAATTTTACGAGGAACGCAAACAACCTACGAAACACGTTACCACACATTACGACCTCGCAAACATCGGACGCAACACGCCGACATACAAACATTTAAAACACAATAAATACACACAACACACACATGAAAAGCATACATACAGCAAGAGGAACCATCCAGCACCTCAAAAAAACAAGTTACACCTTCATTTAAATAAAAATAAAACACTTTGGACACTAATAAAATCGCTAAGCGAGAGAAAAAATGGCCGACGGACAAAACGAAAACGAGGCTACAGCACTCTCCAGACGTAAAACACCACACCACACTCGCAAAACACCACACGAAACTCGAAAACAACTACAAACCAACAACGGACAATACGCAAAGACGCACAACACACATAAACCGCCATTTCACGCAAATGCAGAAGTACGACACTACGCGTACGGTTTCGACTCGCGCACGCACAGTATTACACTGCACACATTCACCACGCTTAGAGAGCAGCTCCACAACACTAATGCTGCAGCAATGTCAAAACACATTCACATCTCTTCAACACAATGCTTCCAAATAGGTAAAGTATATTCATTTATTTATGTATTATATCTTTACTATTACACACCAAACAACATTAGCTACCTTACAATTTCATTGCCGTCCTTTTGGGCCTCAGTTGCTGGGATGGAGCGCCGAAGGCGCTCCATCCCAGCAACTAAGGCCCTTGCCCGCAGCGTACAGCCAGTTTAGACACTAAAAAATTCTCTAAGCGAGAGAAAAAATGCCCGCGAACAAAACGAAAACGAGGCTACAGCAGTCTAAACACGCAAAACGCCACAAGAAACACGCAAAACACCACAAAACACCTACGGATATTCCGCCACAGACGCATACCACACATTAGCCGCCATTTTATAACAATGCGGAAGTACACAACTACGCTAACGGTTTTGTCTCGCGCAAGCACACTATTACACTGCACACATTCAGGACGCTTACACAGCAGCTCCACAGCACTAATGCTCCAGTAACATCAAAATAGATGACAGGTCTTCAACACAATGCTTTAAAATAGGTAAGGTATATTAATTTATTAATCTATTAGTTATTTTATTATTATACGCCAAATAGCATTAGCTCACTAACAATTTCATTGCCGTCATTTTTTGACGGGCAATTCGCTAGTTATTCTATAGTATTAAGTGATCAAGACAATAGAAAGGTTTGTACAGTCTATGTTCCTATGCAAAGATGACCAGTGACCAATAAACATAACTTTACTGCAGGACTTCATGTTCTCTTGTGTGACACATTTGAAGGTATGGAGTTTGTGGTCCTGTAGATACCTGAGATAAGGTTATGGTCCCAGATTTCCATGCATTGATTTACTTCTTGTCCACACGTATTATAACACATAATAGGATTATAACATACTCACCAGTGACAGATGTTTTATTCCTCTTTGTGGGCAGATAATGCTCAGTGCCTGACTCTCCTATCACCTCTAGCCTCTCTAGTACAACAACTGGATAACCTATTATTAGGAAGGTAGACAGGGTAATTTGTCACCCAGATCCCAGCAATCGAACAGTTTGCTGTCTCCCGGGTGCTCGGGTTCGGCATGTTGTGGATCGGGTGGATAAATTATTGGGAGGGGCTGGTAATGAACCGGCGGTCTTGGTACACATTGGTACCAATGACAAAGTTAGTGGAAGATGGAGCGTCCTAAAGAATGATTTTAGAGAATTAGGGAATAAGCTTAAAGCAAGGACCTCCAAGGTAGTATTTTCTGAGATACTACCAGTGCCACGTGCTAGCCCAGGGAGGCAGAAGGAGCTTAGGGAGGTTAATGCGTGGCTAAAAAAGTGGTGCAGTGCAGAGGGTTTTGGGTTTTTAGAGCACTGGGCTGACTTCTCACTTGGGTACAATCTCTATAGCAGGGATGGATTGCACCTTAATGATGAGGGCGCTTTTGTGCTAGGGAATAGGATGGTAGAACGGCTGGGGGAGTTTTTAAACTTGTAGGTGGGGGGGAGGGACTATATAGAAGTATTGGGGTAAATAGGGGAGAGAGGGAAAGGGATGAATTATTTACCCATGGGGGAGGGGAAGGGGGGAGGGTTACAATAGAAAGTAGGGAGATATTAATAGGGGCCTCAAATACAGTGGCAGGCACTTCACAACAGCAGAGCCATAGCAACATAAAGTGTATGATTGCAAACGCAAGAAGTTTGCCTGGGAAAATGGATGAGCTAGAAATATTAGCAGTACAAGAAAAATGGGGCTTAATAGGCATTACGGAAACATGGTGGGATGAATCTCATGACTGGACTGTTAATCTGGATGGTTATAACCTGTTTAGGAAAGATAGGGGAAATGGTAAAAGAAGAGGAGGGATCTGTCTTTATGTTAAGCCTGAATTTAAGCCTATAGTTAGAGAAGATATTTATGCTGGCACTAACGGCATCATTGAATCCTTGTGGGTTGAGCTAAATAGTGGAGGAGCTAATTCTAAACGCATATTGGTGGGAGTATGCTATAAACCCCCAAATATAGCTGAAAGTGAGGAAATACAATTATTGTTACAGATTGGAAATGCAGCTAAGCATGGGCAAGTTCTAATAATGGGAGACTTTAATTACCCTGATATAAACTGGATAAACGAGACCAGCAGCTCAGCTAAGGGGAGCAGGTTCTTGAGTACACTCAGGGATCATTATCTAGCCCAGGTAATACAAGAACCTACTAGAAATGGGACCATCTTGGATTTAGTCATCACAAGTAATATTGAGATAATATCAAATGTAAAAATAGGGGAACCCTTGGGGAACAGTGATCACAACACAGTCTCATTTGAGATTGAATACAAAAAACAGAGTTGTAAGGGGCCAACAAAAACTCTAAATTTTAAAAGGGCTAACTTTAATGGGCTACGGGCAGCAATACAACATATAGACTGGGACAAAGAACTTACAGGGAAGAATACTGAAAATAAATGGACAACATTCAAATCCTTACTAAATAAACATACTCATCAGCATGTACCATGTGGAAATAAAATGAATAGGAGTAAATCACATCCCATGTGGCTTAACAATGACTTAAAGATCATGATGAGGAAAAAGAAATATGCATTTAAATTATACAAGAAGGAGGCAACAGAGGCAGCTTTATGTGACTATAAGGAAATCAACAAGGCTTGCAAAAGGGCTATTAGACTGGCTAAAATAGAAAATGAGAAGTCAGCTGCAATGGAAAGTAAGACTAACCCTAAAATATTTTATAAATATATTAATGGGAAGAAGGCCAGGAAGGAATCGATAGGGCCATTACAATGTGACACAGGCCATCTGATAATTAGTGACCAGGAAAAGGCAGATGAGCTAAATAGGTTCTTTTCGTCAGTTTACACAAGGGAGGTACCAGTGGTTGGGACACCGCAACATAATGGGGCTACACTACCTTTACTAAATAATTGGTTAACGCAGGAAGAAATACAAAAGTGGTTGGAGAAAATAAATGTTAATAAAGCCCCAGGTCCTGATGGAATACATCCAAGGGTACTGAGGGAGCTGGGTTCTGTAATAGCCAAACCATTATATCTAATCTTTAAAGACTCACTCACTACAGGGTCTCTACCAGATGACTGGAGAAAAGCAGAGGTGATACCTATATTTAAGAAGGGATCTAGAGCAAATCCGGGGAATTATAGACCAGTGAGCCTCACTTCTGTAGTTGGGAAGCTTTTAGAAGGGTTAATAAGGGACAGAATACAAGAATATGTCTATTTGAACAGGATCATAGGTAGCAGTCAACATGGATTTATGAAGGAAAGGTCGTGTCAGACCAATCTAATTAGTTTTTATGAGGAGGTTAGTAGGAACTTGGATCAGGGCAACTCAGTGGATGTAGTCTTTTTAGATTTTTCAAAGGCATTTGATACAGTGCCACATGGAAGACTAGTGAGCAAATTAAGGGATACAGGAATTGCAGTAAATATCTGCTCATGGATCGAGAGCTGGCTAAAAGACAGGAAGCAAAGGGTTGTTGTAAATGGAACATACTCCGATTGGTCTAAGGTGATAAGTGGGGTTCCTCAGGGCTCAGTATTGGGTCCTCTCCTTTTTAACATATTTATTAATGACATTGAAGTAGGACTCGAATGTAGTGTCTCCATTTTTGCTGATGACACTAAGTTGTGCAAGGTAATAAAATCAGATAATGATGTACTTTCCCTACAAAAGGATTTGCATAAATTAGAGAAATGGGCGGCTAAATGGCAGATGAGATTTAATACAAATAAATGTAAGGTTATGCATTTGGGAAGGAACAATAGCCAAGCAATCTATAATCTTAATGGAGCAAATCTAGGGGTATCAGATATTGAAAGGGATTTGGGAGTGCTTGTGGACAACCACCTAGGTAACAGCGCTCAAAGCCAAGCAGCGGCTGCAAAGGCAAATAAAATATTAGCATGTATTAGGAAGGGTATAGAAGCCAGGGAAGAAGATATAATTCTGCCACTATACAAATCTCTAGTACGCCCTCATTTGGAATATGGAGTACAATTTTGGGCACCGCCTCATAAAAAAGACATTTTAGAGCTGGAAAAAGTACAGAGAAGGGCTACAAAACTAATAAGGGGAATGGAGGGGCTAAGTTATGAAGAAAGACTAACAAAATTAAACTTATTTTCGCTAGAAAAAAGGCGTCTAAGAGGAGATATGATTACGTTATATAAATACATCCAGGGTCAATATAAGGCTTTGTCAAGTGAACTTTTTGTAGCAAGAGATTTTCAACTGACAAGAGGACATCCGTTGAGGTTAGAGGAAAAAAGATTTCACCTTAAACAAAGAAAAGGGTTCTTCACAGTTAGGGTGGTTAAACTGTGGAATTCTCTACCAAAGGAGGTGGTGACAGCGAATTCGATAGACAACTTCAAAAAGGGGTTAGATATATTTCTGAATAAAGAGGGCATTCAAGGCTATCCTAGATAACTAGCAAGGAATATTGAACCAGGAAGAAATTTGATCGCCAGTTTCTGGGGTCAGGAAGGAATTTTGCTTTTTTTCCCCCTTATGAGACAATTGGCAAAGTTTCAATGGTTTTTTTTTTTATGTTTGCCTTCCTCTGGATCAATTAACAATAATAATAAATAGTCCAAATTAAAAAGATCAATAGAGATCTAAAAAGGTTGAACTTGATGGACTAACTCTATTCATCCTCCAATACTATACTATTAATAATTATTGGACTGAAAGTCTTTTTTCAACCTTAATTACTATGTAACTATGTAACTATAAACAAGGAATGGACAGTTGGTTCCAATTCTGTGATATTGGTATAAGAAATATATGTTGTGAGGGATTCCTACTTATCAGGAAATAAATATTGAAATAACTTAATGTGCTATTGAGAAGTGAGATATATATCACATATATAGTTGTCAGTGTTGAGAACGTTTGCAATGACGGTCAAGGTTTTGCGTTCCTCATGCAGCAATGGATGCAACTGCGAGCCTCGCAAAGCGAGGCGAGCCATTTCTGCACACATGATTTAGGCTGCAATGAGCGATGAATGCACTCATTGGACTGCGAGCCTCACATAGTGAGGCGAGCAGTTGAGGCACGCAGGACTTAGGCACTCATTGAACTGCAAGCCTCGCAAAGTGACTTAGGCTCCAATGAGTACCAAAGGTGCTCAATGCACTGCGAGCCTTGCGAAGTGAGGCAAGCAATTGAAGCACGCAGTTCATTCAAACGCGTTCCTAGAAAACACCCCAAAACCACCAAAATAATTATAAAAAAAATAATAACACATCCACACACAGCACAGGGGGAGAGTCAGGAAGCCTAGGAGTGAAGTTGCAAACTAATTACAGCCATATTTGCCATTTTCCGCCACTCAAAAATCAGCTAAGCAAGGGAAAAAACGTCGAAAAGCATAATTTTTTTTAAACAGGATTAAAACAAAGCTCAGCAACGCCAGGCACGCAGAACTTACAAAATACACAATGGCGCAAACAGTAACACTTAAATGCCAGGCACGTGGGACTTTGAAAATAAAACCAACGAGGACCAAAAGCTGCACATATAGTATATTTATATTTTTTACTTTCTAAATGCAGTTAGGTTGCAGTGAAATATTTTACAAGGTAATTAAGATAGAAAAAATACTTTTTTTAGTTCATCAAGTTCAACCTTTTTACATCTTATTGAATTGTTATATTTTGTGAATTGTTAATTGATCCAGAGGGAGGCAAACAAAAAAACACCCTATGAGACCCTGACAATTGTCTCATTTGGGAAAAACTTGCCTCCTTATTCTAAACAGTGGTAATTGGACTGCACCTGCATTTATATCTTACATATTATAGCTACTTAACATTACCCTGAAGTCATTTTAAAGAAAAGTTCATCCAACGCCTTTTTAAAGCTACCTACTGAATAAGTGTAGCTGCTGCTGTACCCGGTTCTCTCATCAGCTGCTGATAGCGCTAATCTGACAGGCTTCTCCAGCACAGCTTCTCCAGCACAGCGCAGCATCTTCTGGAGCCAATCAAACAACCCCAGGCTGATGTAGGGATGCCATCAACATAGCATGCATATCAATATCATCATATCACTCTTCCAGCATGATCCCCTCCTTTATAAGCACCTTCAGCCAGATCCCTAGGGACGCCATCTGCTTGCCCATGAGGGTCTCCACCCGGCAGTCTAGTCTATGGGAGCATCTCACAATTACCTGTGTGATATTGACATTCAGGAATTTGAGTAGCTCTGTGGGCAGGGGTAGCTAATGGCCATCCAGCCCCATATTTCCTCATCCTGTCACCTTTCTATATTCCCTTCTTTCTCTTGCCATCCTCTCACACAATAGAGAAGACAAGGATCCAAGCAGTGACCAAATGAAAATGAGTAATAACACTACACGAGGAGTAATACTGCTCTACAGTAAACATGCAAACAGAAAAAAGGTAAAGGTTTTTAAAATTTACAACTAAGCTACACGACCCCGAAATGCGCAAAACACCGCCAGGCACATAGGACTTTTGCCAGGGACAAAAATACTCAGGAAGCACAGAAAGTGCTCGCGAGTTGCATAGCACATAGACAAACAACGCCATTTTACAACACTAACCTGCAACTAATAACATTACAAATCTAAAATGGCGCTTTACACAACTAAACCAATGGTTTGCCCTCGCGCACGCAGCATATTTCTAATGCACAGTTGGGACACTAATGACACTTTCTCCTCAGGCCAGTAACAGTCCAACTGTACATTGTATGCTGCAGGAAAATAACAAGAGATACTTAGCTCTTCAGCCTATTCATTGCTGAATATATCAATTACAAATAGGTAAAGTATATTAATTTATTAAGTAACTAATGAATTATTATTTTAAAAAATAGACATATTTATCTGTCTTTGTGATGAGCGCTGAAGGTCCTCAGAGTAGAAAAAGCTTTGCATTGTGTGTCACCAGCATTGCCATGGCTTCAAATTGTATTGCCCTGTCATTTTTGACGAACAAGACGCAAGTACTTTCCTATTCATGTATATATATATATATAATCACAGTATTACAGTATATAGTCATATATTTTTACCTATATAGATCTACATCTCTCTCTCTCTCTATATATATATATATATATATATATATATATATATATATATATATATATATATATATATATATTGGAACATAAATCTATGAGTGTATATATATCTATGTTAATTATGCTGCTGGGGCTATGCAGATAGAAACTTCCTGCATATTTATAGTCTCCTCACACCTCAGGCAGCTGAGCTACTGATCACAAAATGGCCGACTGAACACAAAATGGCCGACTAAACACAAAATTGTGACTGAAAACAAAATGGTGACTGAACATAGAATGGCCAATTCCACAGTAGTATAAATACAAATAAAGTAATACATCAGAGGATTGTGTCCTATTTCTAGCCTAGCATGATTATTTATTCTCTAACATGATTATTTCTAGTGTAACTTGTTGCACATTTTCAAGTGAAGTTCTTCATAAAAGTAAATTATAAGAATATAAACAATATCTCCTCAGTAATATGACTGTAATTATCTGTTATAATTTACCTAATTGCACTGTTTATATATTACATATGACATATAATATCACATTTAAGTCATGAGATGTTGAGCTTCATTTGTGAGGAGGAAAGAGAAGAAATCACCATCTAAACTGCACTTATTGTGTGACACAGATCTGATTTATACACAACACAGATCAATACTATAAACTGTCTGTGTAAATGTGATGGAGAAATCTGTATAAATGTGACAGAACTCACCAGTGTGACTTATATGAGGTACAGAGACACGTTATATAATACAAGATGGCTGAGGTATCACAGGCAGATAAAGGACTACAATTCATCAAAACTACAAAATCTTTATTTATACTTCGACAAACATCAGACTAGCTGACCTGGGCTGTACAGCTGCCTATTAAGTATTGTAATTACTTCTCAGCGATTATACATTTCCCAGTAAAGATACTAATGATACAGACCTGCTTACACATATTACACAGGACAGGGCCCAGCCCAGAGGATAATAGATCATCACTAAGTCTAGTGCAGAGCCGCCATATTTCTTGTGCTTTTTTCTATATCATGTTCATCTCTAGAGGACAATTCCAGCCGATTAACTTCCAGTTACAGAAGTGAAGATCAGTGTTAATACTATCACTAAACATGACATTTATATCTGTATTTACCTGGTATTGTGTAACCTGGTGGTCATTGTCACTGCGTGTAACAGTAACTATATAATGTCTGTATGGTCAGGACACGGCCAGAGTGGCTAAACCAGCCTCTAAATGGTTACAGGGCCACTGCAGTCCTGTAGTTATACTATTATATACATTTATACTGCAGTGAGTTCACCATTGTGGTTTCTGCTGATCTACTTCCTGAGGTGAGAATGAATGTGGAATAGGCTTCTATGTGGGAATGAGGCAGCTAAAACTGCCAGTACTTTTAGTGGGTCTAATGGAAAGCTAATGAGTATACGTTTTTTAGAAAAGAAAATTAAGACCTACAATAAAGAATTATTATAATATTTTAGGAACATTTAGCCCATTACCCAGTTTGTCATTCTGAGCTGTCAGTAAGCCTTTCTGATCCACCTACAACCCAAGATTATATTATTTTATTAATGACAGATTATTGTCATTGAGAAATTGGGTCCAATGTTTTGGTGCAGCCATCTGCAGAAGTCTAATGTTGGTTAGACCAAGGTGACTTCACTCAAGAGAATGGGACAAATGCATGAGCTATTTAAGCAATGGTCTCTTATTAACAAAATATATGGATTGTGGATGGATCAGAAAGGCTGACTGACAGCCTGTTCAGGGTAGAATTGCCTGGTATTTAGGGGCTGGATTACTCTTCTGAGTCCAGACTGATATAGTGCAGGATAGTTATCCCTGTGACGGGCACAAGTGACTAAAACCAGACCTATAGGACAAATGAGCACCGCTACTCTTTTTGACAGCTAAATATTCAAACTTTATTAAAAAAATGCATTACAGTAAAATCCCCCCAAGTATTCTATTCAGCCCTCACATAATCATTGCAAGAGAGCTACCCCGACAGACTTAGGGTGGATACAAGAGGGAGGTGACCACCACATGTGGATCAACAGATAGCACAGGTCACTGGATCTTCACATGGAGCTTGTAAGGAACAGGATGTTATACACACATGGACATGGCCATATAGGGACGAATCGTGACAAGGAGGATTACAGTAATGTCCTGAAGCTGTTCACAAAGACCAACAAACAGGAGGCTGTGGAGAGGCACACGGAGCTCCAGGAATCTCACCTCCATCAAGGAGAATCATGGGTACACCTGACCTGAAAAGTCCCACATGATTGCTGTTCATGTGAAAATTTGTGCTAGTCTTAATGTATTAATTAATTATTAATTAGACATGTCATATTATTAAAAGACCTTCAGTGAAATGATGAGCCACATCAGTGTCACTATATATGTGTATATATGTGTATATATGTATATATATATAAGTATTAACTCCCAATAATCAATAATATATATATATATATATATATATATATATATATATATATATATATATACATATATATATATATATATATATATATATATATATAAAAGGATAAATAAAACAAAGTGTATATGTATATATTTTTGATGCTAAAATATATATATATATATATATATATATATATATATATAATGTTTTTTTTTGTTATATATGATGAGAATTGGGTCAGGGTGTGTGGATATTGTGGCCTAGCTATAAGTGTGCTTTCTGCATTAATGTGTATTGTACAATTAAGTGTAAAGTAGTATTTAATTAGCTAACATAATTAAAAAAAGTATAAACCTGCACTCCAAACTTTTACTTCTCCTGCACTCTCACTCTGGCTACAAAACCTCCATCTCCTGTGACCTTCATGCTAACTTGGGGAGCTTGCACATATATAATGTATCCCTGTTATCAGTAATCAGTTTGCCATTTTCTTTTGGCTCCTATGGCTGTGGCCTAGAAAGAAATACTATGGAGGTGATTGGTGTAATTTGTGCAGGTCCCGTATCCCAGACCCTTCAATGCTACTGACGAGAGCATGGGTTATGGATGCTAGGCTGGATCAATAAGGTTGTGAGTGAAACAATTTGAATATGCTTGTAATCTCAGGGCAAAAATCTCCTGCATTTCACTTTATAATATATAAATAAACACCACACACTATCTTTATATGACATATAATAGTTATCAAAGTTTGTAACGCTCCCACCGCCAATGAGCATGCATGGCTACACACTTTGACACTGGCGCATGCGCAATGCACGGTATAAGCCAAGCATGCGCATTGCATATCACGAATGCGCATAGCGCGCTACACATTGCGCATATGCAATGCACGGTGTGTGCCGCGCATGTGCATAGCCCGCTTAACATAAGCCGCACATATGCATATCGCGAAAGACACCACACATATGTAATGCGCAGCATAAGCTGCGCATGTGCATAGTGCAAAAAACCCTGTGCATGCGCATAGAGCGCGGTGAGGGGGGAGACAAGGGAGACAGGATAGAGGGTGGGAGAAAGACATGGGGTGGGAAAGAGACAGGTAGAGGTGGGAGAGAGACAGGAGAGAGGGAGAAAGAGACACAAGATAAGGGGGAGGGAGAGGGGAAAGAAACAAAGGAGAAGGAGAGGGGGAAGAGATAAACAGGTGAGAGAAGGGGAATAGAGACACAGGGGAGGGAGGAGGGGAAGAGAGTCACAAGGGTGGGAGAGAGACACCAGAGACAGGGGTTTGAGAGACGGGAGAGGGTGGAAATAGACACAAGAGAAGGGGGAAGAGGGAGAGGGTGGAAAGCAACACAGGGGAGGGAGAGGGGATAATAGAGAAACAGGGGAGGGAGAGGGGGAAGAGAGACACAGGGGAAGGGAAGGGGGAAGAGAGACACAGGAGAGGGAGGAGAGAGACACAGAGAAGGGAGAGACGGGAAGAGAGAAACATTGGCTGGAGAGGGGGAAGAAACACAGGGGAGGGATAGGAGGGGAAGAGACAGAACGGAGGGGGGAGACACAGAGGAGGGAGAGGGGAGAAGAGACACAAGGGAGAGAGAGAGGAAAATAGACACAGAAGAAAGGGGGAAAGAGACACAGGGGAGGGGCAGGAAAAGACACAGGGGGAGGAGTGGAGAGTAAGAGACATAGGGGAAGGAGAGGAAGAGACACAGGAGAGGGAGAGGGGAAGTGATGCAGGGGAGGGGGGAAGAGACACAGGGGAGGATGAGGCAGAGACTCTTCAAATATTACCTCAAATATTATCCCGTAATTTTTGACGGGCAAGTTACTAGTAACTATATAACCTTCAATCCTCAAACTCGCCTCAAGAAATTGGCACCATCCTGCACCTTATAAGATCCAGTTTCCCTTCAGGATCCCTTTTCACCCAATAAAGTATCAGTACTGGTTACTGGGGACTGAAGGAGACCAGCCAATGGCCCCTGTGATAGTGGGCTTGTAGTCTGTAGAATGCTGATGACATCACAATCCCTATGACATCAGCCATGTTATATCTGTATATTAACTAGTGAGTGATCAGTGCTGACCTCAGAGCCTCTGTGTATCAGAGGATATATGTATAGAGACGTGAGACTGCAGAAGAGATAGTCATAGTGATGTGAGAGTGCAGAGGAGATAGTCATAGTGATGTGAGAGTGCAGAAGAGATTGTCATAGTGATGTGAGAGTGCAGAGGAGATAGTCATAGTGATGTGAGAGTGCAGAGGAGATAGTCATAGTGATGTGAGAGTGCAGAGGAGGTAGTCATAGTGATGTGAGACTGCAGAAGAGATAGTCATAGTGATGTGAGAGTGCAGAGGAGATAGTCATAGTGATGTGAGAGTGCAGAAGAGATAGTCATAGTGATGTGAGAGTGCAGGGGAGGTAAGAACAAGAATGACCTCCATCTTTTACCTGTAATCTCTGAAATCTATATTACAATTACTTACATTCTTCCATTTATAAATCACAGAAAGTTATCTTGGATGAGGAGCGTCGCAACGGCCCATTTTGTTTGCGCTCTATAGACGCCCATCAGTGGGATCCCATTATTCAATAGCTGATTGATTTACCGCTCAGGAATTCATGAAATAATGTTATAAGGTGATGTAAGAGAATGTCCCTGAAGTGCTTAAAATAGTGATTCGTAAACCATCTGGGCAAGGGCCCTAATGAGCTTTAGTTGATTTAATTGCTATTGTAATTTCTTCTTCCATAATGGGGGCACTAAGGGAGTTTATTAGCCCTTTATCTATTTAAGTGAAATCTATATTGGATATGAATCTATTAATCTGTGCTCTATACTAAGCTGAGCCAGAATACGACTTCTCTCTGTGTAGAACTCGCCAAAAGATTCTCTTATCTCCTTAGGTTGTGGTCTCTGAGAATAATATAATGATTGCAGTTTAGAGATTTTTTCATTAACCTCATTGACTTGTGCCCACTCTATTCTTTTGGCCGTTGCACCTAGCTGTATACAGAGGCCCCTCATAACTGCTTTGTGGGCTGCCCATACCCCCATCTGGTCCGCCTCCCGGACACTATTCAAATGGAAATAATCTTTTAGCGATTTTCTCCCTTGTGGGATTGTCATTAGGAAGCAGTGGATTTAGAGACCTACCAGGTGTATGACCAGGGGCGGCTGGTGCATTCGGACAAAAGGGCAGGTGCCCCCCCAAAAATTATCAATCACTTTAATATTGTATTTTAAATGTATATAGATAGTGCAATGTAATTATATCTGTATATTAGCTGTCATGTTTTCTTTCATATGAACCCTTTGTGTGCCTTCCCCATTGCCTGGTCTCTAGTTAGTGCTGCATTGCTATATCATATTACTGTGTGAGCGTCAGGCTGTAACGCTCCAAGTTTAGTGAATTTTAATTGACTCTGCTACAATTGTATAAATGTGGCTGACTGACAGCAAGCAGCATCAGCCAATCAGTGCTGCAGGCTGTCTGGTTGCTATGAACCTCTGAGCATATAAAGGTTATTGTTATGATATGACATCAGGAAGGCTTTATATAAAGACAATTATCTCAAACACTCCCCCACTCTGTTCCCGCTCTTTATACTGACTGATCTCCCCTGTTGATCTCATCAACCAAGTAAGTTTGCACAGGCAGTGATACTGGAGTGGGTTGTCAATTCCTTCTCCAGTGGAACTGATACAGATTAGAATCCAGGTCAATACCCTAACCCACTGCGCCACCACTGCAGCACCAGCATCAACCCAATTCTTATATATCTATATATATATATATATATATATATATATATATATCTGTGTATGTATAATCTGTCTCTGTACTCTGTATGGTAAAGGCTTCTCTTCACTAAATGGTATTCCTATAGACACAGGGAAGGGAGAGAAGGGGGGGGGAGGCACACGGGGGGGGGGGGGAGACAGGGGGGTATGAGACACAGAGTGGGGGGTGAAGAGACATGGAGGAAGGGGGGAGAGGCTCGCAATGAGTGAGACGGGTGATGAGCACCAAAATCGCTCATCGCAAGGCCAGTAAATTAAAGTGGGGGAGGAAGGGAGAGGCTCACAATGAGCGTCAAAGGCTCTCATTGCGAGGCGCGTGATGAACGCCAAAGGCTTTCATCGCAAGGCCAGTAAAGTAGAAGGGGGGAGAGGCTCGCAATAGACACGCTTGGTGTAATGTGGATTTTAAAGGTCCGGTTGGGGCCTATATGCTCCCAATTGGTGTAATATGGGTTTTTAAGGTCCAATTGGGGCCTATATGTTCCCGATTGGTATTTTAAGGTTTTAAAGGTCCGGTTGGGGCCTATATAGTCCCGTTTGGTGTAATGTTGGTTTTTAAGGTCCGATTGGGGCCTATATGGTCCCGCTTGGTATTTTAAGGTTTTAAAGGTCCTCTTGGTGTAATGTTGGTTTTTAAGGTCAGGTTGGGGCCTATATGGTCCCGCTTGCTATTTTAAGGTTTAAAGGTACGATTAAGGCCTATATGGTCCCGCACGGTGTAATGTGGGTTTTTAAGGTCAGGTTGGGGCCTATATGGTCCCGTTTGGTGTAATGTGGGTTTTTAAAGTCCGGTTTGGGCCTATATGGTCCCGTTTGGTTTAATGTGGGTTTTTAAGGTCAGGTTTGGGCCTATATAGTCCTGCTTGGTATTATAAGGTTTTAAAGGTCCGGTTAGGGCCTATATGGTCCCGCTTGGTGTAATGTGGGGTTTTAAGGTCTGGTTTGGGCCTCTATAGTCCTGCTTGGTATTTTAAGGTTTTAAAGGTCTGGTTGGGCCTATATGGTCCCGCTTTGGTATTTTAAGGTTTTAAAGGTCTGGTTTGGGCCTATGTAGTCCCGCTTGCTATTTTAAGGTTTTAAAGGTACGATTGGGGCCTATAGTCCCGCTTGGTGTAATGTGGGTTTTTAAGGTCCGGTTGGGGCCTATACGGTCCCGCTTGGTGTAATGTGGGTTTTTAAGGTCCGGTTGTAGCCTATATGGTCCCGCTTAGTATTTTAAGGTTTTAAAGGTCCGGTTCGGTCTATATGGTCCTGCTTTGGTATTTTAAGGTTTTAAAGGTCTGGTTTGGGCCTATGTAGTCTCACTTGGTATTTTAAGGTTTTAAAGGTACAACTGGGGCCTATATGGTCCTGCTTGGTGTAATGTGGGTTTTTAAGGTCAGGATGGGGCCTATATACTCCCGCTTGGTGTAATGTGGGTTTTTAAGGTCCAGTTGGGGCCTATATGGTCCCACTTGGTATTTTTAAGGTTTTAAAGGTCTGGTTTGGGCCTATATGGTCCCGCTTGGTGTAATGTGGGTTTTTAAGGTCTGGTTGGGGCTTTTATGGTCCCGCTTGGTGTAATGTGGGTTTTTAAAGTCCCATTTGAGCCTAGATAGTCCCCCTTGGTATTTTATGTTTTTTTTAGGTACGGTTTGGGCCTATATAGTCCTGATTGGTGTAATGTGGGTTATTAGGGTCCAGTTGGGGGCTTCATAGTCCCGCTTGGTGTTTTAAGTTTTTTTTTTATGTACGGTTTTGGCCTATATAGTCCTGCTTGGTATAATGTGGGTTTTTAAGGTCCAGTTGTGGACTATATAATCCCGCTTTGTATAATATGGATTTTTTAGGTATGGTTGGGGCCTAGTCTCGCTTGGTTTCATAAGTGTTTTTAAGTACGTTTCGGGTCTTGCACTCTCTAATTTGTTTGCTTGTTTTATATCACGCTCAGGTCCAAACACTCTGCGGCTGCAGACTATTTTGGACTACTACACTTGAAGACACCCCGAGAAGGAGAGTCAACTATTGGTGAGTGTCATTACATTTGTGCAAAAGAGAAATATTATTATTTGCCTGAATCAGTAGGTTGAGTCTATTTCAATGGGCAGGGCAGGTATAAGGTCATTGGATGGGGCATATAAAGGTCAATATGACAACAGGAGAGGAGTTTAAAAATTGGTGAGATCTATGTAAGGGGAGGAACCCCTATGGAATTAAATCAAAAAGGGAAACACTGACCAAATTGTGATCCGACCAAGAGATAGGATGGATCAGGGCTTCTGTTGTGTTGCTGAAATAATATATAATCACTTCTAGAATGGGATTTATGTCTATCTGAATAAAATGTATAACTATTTTCAGTCTGATTTAGAACTCTCCAGTTGTCAAATAAACAAAGCATTTTGAGTAAAGATTTAAGTTTACTTATTGCTGTTGGGACCAGAGGAGAAAATACATCCCTATGTTTTTCCTTCATGGGGTCTAGAACTGCATTCATGTATCCTCCAACCACCCATGTAGAATTCTGCCAGGAAACCATTAAGTCAGAAATTCTGTGGAAGAAGGCCGATTTACCCACAAGACTACAAATCAACAGAAATCTCAATTGTACAATTCACAATGCGAGACCCATAGCAGTTTGAAAAAATTGCGTGGAAAGCGGGACTTCAAAAGAAAAATATGAGCCACGGGACTTAAAACCCCCCCAAAAAAACAGGTCCAAAAAATACGAAGTTAATGGCCAAAACGCAAACATCTAAAAACAACAAAAACGCATAGAAAATAAATAAAAACATTAAAAAAACATCACACACAGCACGGGGTACAGCCAGGATGTCTGGGAGTGAGGTTGCACGCAAATTTAAACCGAATTGGCACTCAAAAATTGCCTGAGCAACAAAATCGAAGGCTCTCAGCGCAGGGCTTGCAATGAGCACCGAAGGCTCTCAGCGCAGGGCTTGCAATGAGCACCGAAGGCTCTCAGCGCAGGGCTTGCAATGAGCAGCAAAGGTGCTCAGATGAGCAAAAGGACACCAGGGGAGAGGCTCATTGCGAGCCATGCGATGAGTACTGAAGGTACTCAAAGGACCAAAAACCTTACATTGTGTGGCAAACAGCATTACCTGCCTTACAATTTTATGACCATCATTTTTTTAAGGTCAATTCGCTAGTTTTTATATAACTCCTAGAAATATTGTATATCCAAAAACATTTCAAGGTTTGGACTTAGCAATACGAACAGGGAAGAGTCTGCCCCATGAAAAAAGTCAGCTTCAAATGGTTCTCCATCTTAAGTTACAACTGCCTTATTAGTTTTCCTGAGATGAAATAGTTAACATAATAGAAAATAGCTTTCAATATGAGGTCTCATTGAAGCCATAACAGCATTACCAAGGTCCCACACCTGTAATATACAGCAAAGTATAGACTTATCAAAGGTCTTTGTAAAAAGAGCAGCTACACAAGGCTGGTAAAAGTCTTAAGTTTGCTCATAGGAACAAAAGCAGAGCATAAAATATTATTGTTATAACAAGGACCCCTTCCTAGGTTGTAGATCCTGCAAATTGTAACCAAAGGTCGAGTAAAGAACAACCAGAAGCAATAAACTATTGGAAATTAAGGGACCATAATTATGACAACTCAGGGTAAGTGTATTATATCTGTTATGCTTAGTCTCCAAACTGATTTCACTTTCTAGGAGATTGTTCTTGTGCCGGGACAGGATAATCCGGAATTGAGATGACCCAGGAATGGACCAGAACCACTCCTTCTTCAGTCATACATATAGTGTATAGCTTTCCATCTTTATCTTTATTTAACCTGAAGGGAAATCCCATGTGTAGATATAATTGTGAACCATCAGGGCCTCCAAAAGAGGATGTACAGATCTTTATTTATAAAGGGTGTCCAGAGACAGGTCAGACAATATGCTTGTAGTGATGCTCCTGATCTCAGGGATTCCTGCCCTGGTCACCTTCATAAACAAGTCCTTTGTGGAGAAGTAGTGACATCTAATAACGTCTCCTCGCCTTTCTGTAGGAGATTGCTTTCTGCCCAGGGGTCTGTGTATTCTGTCAAACCTGAACTCTTCCTCCTCTAAGTTAGGTAAAAGAGCCCACAAAGCTCCTTCATGTATACAGGAAGATCCGCACAGACGCTAGAGAATTATGGATTCGCACATTTTGCTTCCTAGATCTATTCTCCAGATATTCTTGGAGGGACTGGTGGTGTCTCTGCTCCTCCATTACATAGCCACTTCTCCCTCCACATGCTCATGCTCCTTAAGTAGATTATTGTATTTCTCCTCTAATTGGATGACTTTGGAGTCCATTGCCTTAATATCTGCAGACAGATAAATTGCTACCTTTTGCACTTCAGCTTCAATTTCAGATCTGAATAATCTCTTTTAGCTCTTGAATGTCCACTTTCATGCTTAGAGAAGTTATCTCCATAATTGTATTCAGAGAGTGCCCGACATTTGCAGAAGATTGCTGAGAAGATTGCATGTTGGGTTTTGATGTACAGTAATCTTGGATGCCCTTTGTGTTACGTCTTGTGGAGCCCCCAGCCCCTCCCCCCTTTGACGTGTTTCACCCCTCTCACTTTTTCTCCTTTTTCTGTTCCACTTTATTTTTTGTTTTGTTTTCTCCTTTTTCTTTTGCTTCTATTTCCAAGAGTAATAAACAATTCTTGTGAGTGATGAAATCTTGAGTCTCAGAGGTTGAGCTGTTAAATGGAGAGGATATGACGATTAGTCAACATTGCTTGTATCCACCCCTATTAGGTGTCCAGAACATAAGAGCATTTCTGGCCTTATGAACTTCCTAACATTTCTAGTTAAAAACAGGCTTTTTTGTTTATAGTGATTAATGAAGGAAAAGGGGCAGATAATGACTCCTATAAAGACAGCCATTCAGGTACACCTTCTACTACACCCTGACCACCTAAGAGGGGATGGAGAGAAGCAAATGGCAAACCACAAGGCACACTTCAAGAACAATTAGCACTTGCATAATTGTAAAACACAAGTTAAAATCAGGGAAACCACTTTAACACAGCTAATGTCCAGCACAAACTTGTGTCTGATAATTTAGTACTTCCTCCTCACTCCCTAGATGATCTCACAGGGGTGGAAACAAAGAGTTTGGCTGAGAGCTAAGTATCCAATGTTAGAAAATAAATGTAATACTAAGTATTGATTTTTTTTGTAATAATGACTCATTCAAATTTTCAGATTATTTATTTGCTCACTTAAAAGAGTGTTTGTGTTTGGGAAATATCTCCTAATATTGGTAATATCACCAAATCAAAATAATATATGTAAATTATACTTCCAAAATACAAAGTAAAAAAACACATACACATAAAGCAAGCTCAGTCTGGTAGTGACCCGGACTGAGAATACCAAAACAGACCCTATATTTCAAATCCCCTGTCTGATTTAGAACCCACCAATAAGAGAAGAGTCTACGTAGGCATGTTGCTAATTGGTCCATGAGGAGCCAATCAGGAAGCAGGGAAATGTGTAGGTTTGGATTGCCAGCCCTGTGGTAGGCCCCATTCTGCTTGGTCAATTCCCAAGTCCCTGGGCCATTCAGAAATGTGCCTACTTCCAATGGAATTTAACATGGGAAAATAAAGGCATGTAATTTTATAACTGTCCACACGGTGTCACTGCAGGATAAGGAATAGAACTGTATTGTTATATTTACAGGCTGTAATATAATAAAGTGAGCAGTCCTTTATCCTGAGGGGCTTTTGGTTGGGGGGGGGGGGGGGGGGGGTTAGATCTTCACAGTTGCTGTAAGAGCAGTGAGATAAATAATAGTTTTATCTATCCTGTTATATCTTTTTTTATTTTACCAATTTTCCTATTTAGTTGTAGTTTGTGTTTCTAATGAAATTATTAAGTTTATGGGATACAACAATAAAAGCTAAGTTTTATAAATATCCATGAAATAAGGGTCTTTTATGGTATGGCCAGCCCGGAGACTGTATCATACTAAGCTTAAGTTATGTGTAAGTATTAAAATTACTGTTAAAAAAATGAATGTAGCCTTTTTTTTGAAACCCTATAAATAGTTTTCTTCATTTACTGGCAAGTAATCTCTCAAAGCATGATGGTTGTATATTGTCACCTTATGTGTACACCTTATATGCAGAGTACATCATGCGTAAGGCTGGACTGGATGTATCCAAAGCCGGGATCTATAATGCTGGAGAAATAACAACAACCTCAGATACGTGGATGATACTACTCTGATGGCTGAAAGTGAGGAGGAACTAAAGGGTCTAATGATGAGGGTAAAAGAAGAGAGTTCAAGAGCTGACCTGCTGCTTAATGCTAAAAGAGATGAAGCTCATGGCAAATGGCAATCTCTCTTCTTGGCAAATAGATGGGGAAGAAGTGGAGGCGGTGACAGATTTTATTTTCCTGGGAACCAAGATCTCTTTAGATGGTGGCTGTGGCCATAAAATTAAAAGATGTTTGCTCCTAGGGAGGAAAGCTATGGCAAGTCTGGACAATCTAGTTAAAAATATTTTATATTAGAAACAAGGGTCTGCATAGTAAGACCTATGGTATTCCCAGTAGTGACATACGGATTTGAGAGCTGGACCATAAAGAGGTCTGAGCGCCATAGAATTGACACCTTTGTATTAGGGTATTGGAGAAGACTGCTTAGAGTCCCTTGGACTGCAAGAAGATCCAATGACTCAATACATCAGGGAATCAAGACAAACTGTTCACTGGAAGGCATGATCATGAAGTTGAAGCTAAAATATGTTGGTCATATAAGAAGCCAGGATTACTTAAAGAAGACTCTGATGTTGGGAAAGATTGAAGGCACAGGGAGAAGGGGGAGGCAGAGGCGGAGATGGATAGGTGAGGTCACTGAAGTTACTGAAGCAATGAACATGAGCTTGATAGAAGTCAGAGGGGCAGTGGCTAACAGATGTGCCTGGCTTGCTACAGTCAATAATGTCACAGAGAGTCGGACACAATTGAATGACTAAATAACAATAGTACCACTGAAGTTATGTTTATTACATAATATTGTCACTATTCTTTAGTTTTCCTCCTCTTGTTATTTTGTGCGGTTCTTCACATTTGTGGTATAAAAGTACTGATTGCCAATCTGGAGAAGGTCAGGACCGGGGTTGTTACATTTACTAGGCCAGCTAAAGAGCTTGGGAAAACCCAAAGATTTCTTCATAACTTCATGAGGTCACTAGAAGAAGATCTTCTAAATAATGTCCCAAATCTACAGAAGCGTATGTGAGGAGTTAGATTAGGTTTAATCCCTCTACATCCCAACAAAGGGGAGTAATAAATAAGGACATCCCATAGACATTCGCTAGTGATTTGTACAGGACCTTACATCACTGCTGGTTTGGACTTCATGGTCACATTATTATCTTTACACACATGACCCATGTTAGTTGTTGAGCTGCTGTGGTCCAAAACTTTATATAATAATTTCTAAAGAACATCTATTAAAGATTTCTACCCTTTATTATTTTGTTTATAAAATAAATGACATTAATGTAAAACATAAAGAACATGACTGATCCTTCCTTTATCTTTCTAGACAATTGGGAGACGTGTAAACAAAGTGTCATGGAGAGCGTGTTATTGTGTTATCTGATGGCACCCCGGCTTTCGGGCGCACGGCCAATATGCGTCGCCGCATGCGCGAAGCGACGAGAGTGTGGTTGAAAAAAGGGGGCCTGGCTCCTGCGTGCATTGCTAGGTACACACTACGCACCTTGTATTGTTCTTGTTAAGATCAATACAATTGTGGAAATGGCGGTAGCACAATGATCTCCACAATGATACTCCCAGCACCCCAAGCACCCTCAGTACCCCTAGCACTTCTGGGTTGTCCATGCAGATGCTGTGGTCTCCCCTTTGCCCAGATCACATTGTGGTGTAGGGGGTGCTGTCCCTGCCGGGGCAATCATGTTAGGTCGCACTGAGGCTGGGACCAGTAGTGGGGGTCGAAGTGGTGCTATGGACCTCATGCAAGCCCGCTCAAGGGTAGCTGGAGCCTTGGATGTAGATTGCCCCTCCTAGAGAGTATGGGGGTTGTGATAATAGTGATCATGATGCCAGGGCTCTGGGGGCCCCTGGTGGAGATGACTGTGGAGAGAAGCCGAAGAATAGGGATATACCCTAACCCTTATACCCCTACCCTAACCCTAACCCTAAAAGCTAACACCTTACCTAAGCCCACCTTACCTGAGGTTATGCCAGTCCTGCATCGGGTCCTGCGTGAAGATGTCAGGATCACGCAAATAACAGGAGCGTTTCTGTAGGTGCGCCAATGCGTCAGCGCTTATGTATGAGGCGCTTAGAAGTCGTCCCACCGTTATCTGATCACATTTATGTGAGTGTCAGTCCTGATCTCCATAAGATTCATTTCCTTTGGTTATTGACTCTACAGACCACTTATTTTCATATGAAACGTTATTTTATCGATGCTTGGACAATAAGCAAAACCAAGGTATCATCAGGAAAGTTATAAGACCGCTGAAATTTAGGAAATCCTTCACATGTGTAACAAAATACAACCTTAGCAGCAGTGTAAGCCATGAACATTAAAACATTTCACTACTCCTGTTTTTCATAGGATGTTCCATCTTGTCTGTCTTTAGAAATTCTTGCTATTTACTATTATTTAGCAGACAGTGAACTTAGGCATCGTGACCATTTATGCACCTGTTTAGATAATTAAATATATTGGATCTTATAGGTTTGGGCTACATATCGCGTGTGCGTGCACCGAGATTATGCGTCCGGCCGGGTTATGCATGCGCGCGTCACAGCGGCATCTAGTGGCAGAAAAAAGTAGTAGAGAAAAAAATGGGAATGACATAAGGTTATTACTTACGTTGCCCACATGGGACTTTGTCCCTAGTATTAATACTTGTAATGCCACTATGAATACTCTTGTTCATGCCCGGCCTATGATAAGATGCTTATCTAGTAGTTTAGTCCGGCCATCCATGATTATATCCGGTCCTTTTGATACGTTGCGGCGCACCTTTTGGTTTTACATTTTCTAATACATTTGATAGTTCAGGAGCGCGATAACTCAGAATATAAATAATTAGCTGCTTTGCATACAATATTCTTAGTTTTGTGCATATGTTATATCTCACCAGGCAGCTCGAAGCTCTGGCTGGTACATTTGCTGTGTTTTATGTTATTTTGTACCCCCCCCCCCCCACCTCCCATTAGCCTCTTCCCTCTCCATATCCCTTCTTGTACCCAACAGGATACAATCCCCATATTGCAGCATATTGCTTTAAGACTCAAGTTCTGTTCTGAAGGCGAGTAACTGACGGTCACAGCAACTCGTGAGTCGTGAGTCTCAAAATTGTTTCCCACAATGCCCAGGGCCTGAATGAGCCGGTAAAGAGGGGGATTGCTCTCAAGGAATATCACCGGTTGGGGCGCTCATCCCTACGACCGCGAGAATACAGATCAACAGAAATCTCAATTATATAAGTCACAATGCTACACCAGTAGCAGTTTGAAAAAAATCGCATGGAGAATTTACGACCCATAAGAATTAGAGGTCGAAAAAATGGCGGCTGAAAAAACTGAAAATAATACCTAACCATGCAAAACACGGCCAGGCACATAAGACCTTAAAACAGGAATGTACAAGGTACAAAAAAAGGAAAGCGGGGAAAACAATACCAACCAGTCGAAAAAATACAATACAAGTGTAACGGAGTTGGAACACAAATCCAATATCTCCGCTGGTATACGGTAAAATACCCAAGAGGCACTACAGTCTCACCATCCCCAACCTCCCATATTGGACGACACTCAATTTGGGAGTCAAAGAAATACTGACTTTATTTTGTTAAGTGCAGAAATATATATACACATCTCTTCCCACAGGCAATACACACCCCCCATAGTTGGCCACACAATACACATAGAGGGACAATAGGTGGGTCACACCTCCCTGAGGCTACCTGGCTACTTTGATACAATCAGACATTGATCAGATTATACTTCTTTGTTCTTATGTCTGAGAATGAAAACACTTTATACAATAGACTTCCTTATCTTATAAGGAGTCTCTGTAATATGATTATCTATTATGCCAAGGTCTGTAATAGTTGGGGCTAATATTCTGCAGAGTATAAACCAACATACATACAGTATAACAGTAGGATCATATTTTAACCATAATAATAACCATAAAACAGGGTAAAACAGTGATGGGTTCCGTTACAACAAGTTAACTGCCAAACTACGCATCAAAAAAAAAAAGAACACAAATAAAAAAACAGTAAAAAAAATCACACACAGCACCGAGAACAGCCAGGACGTCTGGGACTGACGTTGTACGTAAATTTAAACAGAATTTGCTGCATTTCGGCACTCGAAAATCGCCTAAGCGACAAAAAGAATAGAGTCTAAAAAAATTAAAACTAAGCTACACGACCCCTAACCTCGCATAACACCACCAAGCACATAAGACTTTTACCCAGGAATGTACAAGGTACAAAATACACTATTAGGAAGAACAGAAAATGCTTGAGAGCCGCGTAACACATAAAACTCACGCCATTTTACAACACTAACTTGCAAGTAATAACATTACCATTCTAAAATGCCGCCTTACCCAACTAATCAAACTCTTTGCCCTCGCGCACGCAGCCTATTTACACTGCACACTTGTCACATTGCTTTTTCCTCAGGTCAGCAACAGTCCAAATGTACATTGTATGCTGCAGGAAAATCAAAAGAGATTGTTAGCTCTTCAGCATACTGATTGCTGGATATATTACTTAGAAATAGGTAAAGTATATTCATTTATCATTTAATTAATTAATTAATTAATATTAAAATATTAAAATATATATATATTTTTTTTTTTAAATCGCGTAGAGGCACTCAGTACACAAGGGGAGAGTCTTGCATTGAGCGCAAAAGGCGTTAATTGCAAGCCATGCAATGAGCGCCGAAGGCACTCAGTGCGAGGCTCGCAATGAGCGTCAAAGGTACTCAGAGGACCAAAAGCATTACATTGCCTGGCAAACAGCATTACCTGCCTTACAATTTTAGGACCGTCATTTTTGACGGGCAAAACGCTAGTCCAATACATATTTCACTCAAATAGATAAATGGCTAATAAACTCCCTTAGTGCCCCCATTATGGAAGAAGAAATTATAATAGCAATTAAATAAACTAAAGCTCATTAGGCCCATTGCCCAGATGGTTTACGAATCACTATTTTAAGTAATTCAGGTACATTCTCTTACATCACCTTAAAACAATTTGTCAGGAATTCCTGAAGGGTGGCTCTGTGGGTAAATGCTCCAGACTCTAATCTCTGGAGCTGCGGGTTCAAGCCCTGCATCGGGCAGTCAGTTCTGTTTGTGATCATTTAGATGGATGTCCTGACAGTGCTGCAAAGGTAATCAATCAGCTATGGGTGTCTTCAGGGTGTAAACAAAATGGGCAGTTGTGACGCTCCTCATCCAAGATAACTTTCTGTGATTTATAAATGAAAGAAGGTAAGTAATTGTAATATAGATTTCAGAGATTACAGGTATAATAGGAGGATTTTCTGAAAGGATCACATTCTTGTTCTTACCTCCTCTGCACTCTCACATCACTATGACTATCTCCTCTGCACTCTCACATCACTATGACTATCTCCTCTGCAGTCTCACATCACTATGACTATCTCTTCTGCACTCTCACATCACTATGACTATCTCTTCTGCAGTCTCACATCACTATGACTATCTCTTCTGCAGTCTCACATCACTATGACTATCTCTTCTGCAGTCTCACATCACTATGACTATCTCCTCTGCAGTCTCACATCACTATGACTATCTCTTCTGCACTCTCACATCACTATGACTATCTCTTCTGCAGTCTCACATCACTATGACTATCTCTTCTGCAGTCTCACATCACTATGACTATCTCTTCTGCACTCTCACATCACTATGACTATCTCTTCTGCACTCTCACATCACTATGACTATCTCCTCTGCAGTCTCACATCACTATGACTATCTCCTCTGCAGTCTCACATCCCTATGACTATCTCTTCTGCAGTCTCACATCACTATGACTATCTCTTCTGCAGTCTCACATCACTATGACTATCTCTTCTGCACTCTCACATCACTATGACTACCTCCTCTGCAGTCTCACATCACTATGACTATCTCTTCTGCAGTCTCACATCACTATGACTATCTCTTCTGCAGTCTCACATCACTATGACTATCTCTTCTGCAGTCTCACATCACTATGACTACCTCCTCTGCACTCTCACATCACTATGACTATCTCTTCTGCACTCTCACATCACTATGACTATCTCTTCTGCAGTCTCACATCACTATGACTATCTCTTCTGCAGTCTCACATCACTATGACTATCTCTTCTGCAGTCTCACATCACTATGACTATCTCCTCTGCAGTCTCACATCACTATGACTATCTCCTCTGCAGTCTCACATCCCTATGACTATCTCTTCTGCAGTCTCACATCACTATGACTATCTCTTCTGCAGTCTCACATCACTATGACTATCTCTTCTGCACTCTCACATCACTATGACTACCTCCTCTGCAGTCTCACATCACTATGACTATCTCTTCTGCAGTCTCACATCACTATGACTATCTCTTCTGCAGTCTCACATCACTATGACTACCTCCTCTGCACTCTCACATCACTATGACTACCTCCTCTGCACTCTCACATCACTATGACTACCTCCTCTGCACTCTCACATCACTATGACTATCTCCTCTGCAGTCTCACATCACTATGACTATCTCCTCTGCAGTCTCACATCACTATGACTATCTCTTCTGCACTCTCACATCACTATGACTATCTCTTCTGCAGTCTCACATCACTATGACTATCTCTTCTGCACTCTCACATCACTATGACTATCTCTTCTGCAGTCTCACATCACTATGACTATCTCTTCTGCACTCTCACATCACTATGACTATCTCCTCTGCAGTCTCACATCACTATGACTATCTCTTCTGCAGTCTCACATCACTATGACTACCTCCTCTGCAGTCTCACATCACTATGACTATCTCTTCTGCACTCTCACATCT
>CM050170.1:17284915-17323307 GCA_027410445.1 Discoglossus pictus
GAGAGAATTACATCCAGCTTTTAAGTACCTTAAGTACATTCTGGAGGTCACCAAAGGTGAGAGACAACTCTGTAGAAGTATATTGTCTAATACTACGAAGAGGCATAAAGTTATCTGCACTAGGAGTATCTATTGCGCTTTCTCCCCCTCCCTTCTTTCTTACTATAGTTATTTTAGACTAGAATCCCTTAAAATTCTTCTATTTTTCTTTAGCATTGAAGAACCTATATATAGTAATTATACAATTATTTTTCAAATTCTTTATATAATGTATAAACAAAAGAGAATCCCTCACATAATAACTGAATCGTCTACTAGTTATAGGTTTATATCCTTACATTATGATATAACCTGGCTAAGATGAGTGTGTGAATGTTATATTCTGCAAGTAGATTTATATCTTTGTGCACTTATCAGTTCTTGTCCTTTATTTCTCATAAATGTATGTAACTCTATAAATAAATCTATATATATGTGGTATCCACAATAGTAACAAACATACCACATGCCCATAGATCTCATTGGCTGGCTCATAAAGTTTCACTGGAACATTGGAAGGAATTACCCCCAGAGGGCAGTTATACATTTAAAGCAGAACTTTATTTTATACTCTTTCTCAGATGTAATAATTATTTCCATGCTGCTTTATACAATGTTTTAAATCATTTCAGTTGTCTCCTCAGTGCTGACTTTACATCTTTATTTTTCAAGCTATAAATCAGAGGGTTTAGCATTGGGACAATGGCCGTGTTAAAGAGAGCGAAAAGTTTGTTGGACTCCAAGCTGTCTATAGAAACTGGTCTCATGTATTGGCAGATGAGAGTCATATAGAGAAGAAGGACAACCGTGAGGTGTGAGGAACACGTGTAGAAGGCTTTACTCCTCCCAGTGCTGGAACGTATCTTCAGGATGGTGCCAATAATGAAAACATAGGAGGTGAATGTTAGAGAATATGGAGTGAGAAATGCAATGAGTGTCCCTTCTGTGAGTATCAGCATCTCTAAAACCAAGGTGTCACTACAAGAGAGCTTCATAACTGGTACAAAGTCACAGAAAAAATGGTTGATAATGTTGGATACATAGCAGGAACATTGTGACAATATTACAATATAAGGTGTGGCACGAACCAATGAGACCAAGAAACAGACAACAACCAACAGAACACAGACTCTATATCTCATGATCATTGGATAATGTAATGGGTTACAGATGGCCACATATCGATCATAGCTCATCGCTGTAAGTAGGTATAGTTCGTTGGCCACCAAGCATGAAAATATAAACATCTGTGACATGCAACCAAGAAAAGAAACTGTGTTATCCCCAGTTATAAATACCACAAGGGTAGGATGTAGTGTGACGGTGGTAGATGATATATCAAGTAGGGCCAAGTTCCCCAAGAAGAAGTACATGGAAGTGTGCAGGTGAGGATCCATACAGATGGGTAGAAGAATAGTCATGTTACCACCAAGAATGATAAGATAAATGAGTACAACCAGAAGGAAAATTGGAGTCTGTAGCTCCGGGATGTCTGATATCCCTTTAAGGACAAAAGGGTCAGGTTCTTCTGGTCCATGCCTAAAAGGGTGTAAAAAAATATAGAAGTGGTTTGTTATTTTAATTTAAAAAAATTCTAAACAACTTTTTGAGGCATTTTTTTGTCCTTTGTTTTAACTTTATTTGCCAATATTGTAATTGAAGCTAATATTAATGACAAAATACCAGATATGTACAATTTGGTGCTAAATGTGAACCAAAACACTTTACATAAAGTCTCTAATGAACCCATATTCATGACAATACAAGCAGGTCACCTGGATATGTGACAGTGAAGAGAGATGGGGCAGAATAAACTAGAATGGCAGGTTACTAGTGATGTGCCTCATAGATCAGAACTGAGTTCAGTGTAAAATTTGTATTAGTAATATTTCTAATGGGCTGCAAGGGAGGATTTTTTACTGTATTTATTGATTTATTTACTTATTTGTTGAATTTTTTATTTACTGTGACATCGTTAACACCTTCTACATACTAAAAGCAGTAAAGCAAATGGACGATCAGTTTGTGGTGACCCAAAACCTCTAATGTAGAATATATAATTCTAGTTTACGTGTGTCTAGATATCTTAGAATATCATAAAGCTTTTTATATTGATATAATTGACAGATTAGATGGGTCTTCTGGTTCATATTTGACCACAACATCTCGGTTTCTTTGGATTAGTGGATCCCACTGTTTCATGTTGTACAAACTAAATACAGATGTACCTTAAGTGACCCAATCACCACTTCTGTTCCTTAACATAACTCAACCCACAAGCATCCAGTCTATAAGCAAGCAGACAATATTCAGGTAGGTCTGGGATTGGATTATTTTAGCTTTAATGCTATCAGTGACACTGTATAATAATGTACCACTGGCACTGGATAACATTCTACAAAACAAAATATGATTTTAAGTGACAACAATGGATTTAACGTACCAAAGGATGCTGTGATTTATTTTCACGCCAACCATTCCTGGTCTAGGAACATAACCCGATCTATCTCTTTGTACACTTTGGCCACCATTGAACTTCTGCTGAAATTTTTACCTGATACACCCTGAAAAAGCAATGTTGTGTGGACATTGTAATCTGACTTTGTACCAAGTTCAACATAATATTGTCCAAATCATACTCATAGATATGGATTTCTATTACTAAGATCCCATTATGAATGAAATGGTTTAGTAATAACATAACTTTCTCTTTCTATAAATTAATTTTTATGCATGTTACAGAAGGTGTGGACCTGTGAGGTAAAGTCAATACAAAAATAATTTAGCATCATTGAAACAACACTGATTTGAGTTCAAAGCTTTCATCTGATTAGATTAATATGCTCTTTACTCTGCTATATTCAGGATAATGTAACCCACTATATCTCAAAAGAAGGGTGTAACAATGTGATGAATATTGTATGAAGGTGCTATATACAGATGTAAATAAATAAATACATTTTTAAATAAATAACAAAAGGATACAATGGTCATCGTTTTCTTTGTGGGTGTCACATAACAAAGGTTATTATTTAAGGTGATCTAAAATTAGGAAAACAATTCAACAAAGCTGCTGGAGAAGCCAGTAATATACCTGATTGGAAGGTGACCTCTGGTCAGACCATACCTAGATATGGTGTCCAGTTCTGGGGACCTGATTGCCAAAATGATATTAATAAATTAGAGACCATTCAAAGGGGGATGACTAAAATACTTCATGGTCTAAAAGAGAGAACGTATAAGGAGACTCCATGACCTTATAGTGTATAGATTAGCCCAATGACTATCAATCTTTGTGAACTTGGTAGGGCCTCATTACCTTCCAATGTGATTGTGATATTAGGAGTTATACATTTAATTTTCATTTAGTTTTGCTGTTATGCTGCATTTTTTCTACACCAAAAATCTATCTAGAACTGTAGGTAATGGAAGCATTATGTATAAAGTGTTAGACCCTCCTCATCCTGACAGATAAGGTCTCATGGATCGGTACTGGTCCTAGGACCAGCTGTGAAAAAAACACTAGCTAGAGGTGTAATAAAATAGAAACCTCCAAATATATACAATGATGTACTATAATATCATCAAGAAAAGCAGGGGTGCAAAAGAACAAGAGGTCATGATATGAAGTTGGATGATAGAAGACTTAGGGTTAATGTTAGAAAGTACTGCTTTAAAAAACGCGAGAAAGAAGTGTAACAGGTTTCCAGTGGAGTTGGTAGAGCAGAGCTAGCTAATGAATTCAAGCATGCCAGGGCAAAGCATGGGGTTTAATTAAGCAAATGTTTTAAGGTGAATAGAATAGACAGACTAGATTTTTTCTAAAAGTGCTATTTCTTACATTTTCTTACAACTCTTACATGTTGTTGATGTGTTACATACTTCACAAACAAGTGGAGTTTTTACTAAAGAGATCCTTTCAACCTGTACAAAAGAGCTAAACATGGAGTGTAAGTTATAGCCCATCTGTAGTTCTCAGTGATGATTGTCCTCACTTACCTGAGGCCAGTACAGTCATCCAGTGACTTTACATCACCGATCACTGTAGAGGTTTTATAAGGTTTCTTATGGGCCCCTAGAGGTATAACATACCTAGAGGTCTCATCTAGAGCTTGTGTCTTGGGAGGTGATTATCCAGAGACCAGTCTTATTTTGTATGATTGTCTGAAGCTTTAGTAAAACTTAAGACAATCATACAAAATAATAAAGGTTTTGCAAAGGTGTTAAAGCCTCCTGTATTTTGTTCCTCCATCAAACATGGGCATAAACCCAGTGGAAACTAAAGTGGCGACTTGACTCAATATGATAGAGATAAATAAAATGAGGGTTTATCACCTAGGAGTATTGTGATAACATCAGTTAGATCTATATTATTAAAATATATCTAGATAGAGGCTTTTTAGTTTCAATAATTTTTATTAACTCACATTGTGAAATAGCAATATACAATTGTAAATATAATTTTACTTCTCAAAGAGAACTTGAAAAGGTCTCCAGGGTCTCCGCCATGATCACGTCCCCCCAGCCAATTCCATCTCGATTTATGAATATAAATATAGAGGTATCAATAGTTTTTGAAAGTTTTCATTATTTGATGGCAATGCTATGTGATGAAATCATCAATGTATCCCAGGTCGAGAGGAAGGTGGGAAAAGTATTGGAAATTATGTGAGAAAATGTTTCAGTTATCATGATACAATTATTTTTGTTGACTATTTCCTGAAAGATAAGATTTGAATCTTTCCATTTCTTGGCTATATGTAGTAATTTCTTTTGAGAATTTGGCAGGGTAGGCAGGTGAATTCCTAAAACGCATAATTCTAAAAAAGGAGTAATCTGTGTTTGAAAAATATTTGATGTTAGTTGGGTTATTTTAGTCCAAATAGCTTGGGTTTTAGGGCATGTCCACCACGTGTGTATAAAGGTGCCTGATTCTGGGCAGCCTATAATGCAGCTAGCTGATTCTTGGGGTTTTATTTTGTGTAGCCTATCTTGGGTAATGTATGCTCTGTGAAGGACTTTTAATGAGGTTTCCAGAAGGCTATAATTTAGTGAAACTATAGTTAATCTGCTGCAACCCTTTTCCCATTTGTCACTATCCCAATTCTTAGCTAAATCTTCCTACCATTTAAGCATGAATTTGGCCTTTTATATTTTGTGAGGGGTATTGAAAGTTTCATATAATAAATCCAAGTTTCCTCGGGTCAATTGTGCTTTTTTACATACTCTCGTTAACCAGGTCGTTTTAGGAGGACCAAAGGCCCTCTTTTTATTGATTATATATTGTTTGAGCCTGCACAAATTGAAGTATTCTTCTAGTTGTAAGTTGAAACTGTTCGAAATATTTGGTTGGACAGTTCCATTGAGAATTCCTTTTCTCGTTTTCTTCGTAGGAGGATGCTATTCGGATACATGTGGCTCTAATATAGGCTTTGTGTGCCACCCATAGCCAAGCAATGTTCGTACCTGGATTAGTGTTTGTCTTAAAGTAAAAATCTAGTTCTTTAGAGATTTGTTCTTGCAAAGTAGGGTTGGTAAGCAGCATGTCATTCATTCTCCATTCATATGGAGTATCTAGGGAAGGATTTAAATTCAGGATTAAAGACACAAGACTGTGATCTGACCAAGGACAAGGGATTATTTCTGACCCCTTTAAACCTGTCTCATAAAGAGGCATCTATCATTGTAATAGTTCAGTGTGATCTAACATTTATGGAGTTATCTCTTAAGTGCTTGCAGGAGCTCTTTAGTAGTTATTTACGGTTTCATTTAACTAATGTTTACTATGTTTACTTATGTACACAATTTAAAAGTTTTATTTGTCATTTCAATAATTATTAATTTGGTAATCCTCTTTTTTCAATTTCCTTTCCCTAAAGGCATTATTTTGCTATATGATCCTCCCTCTCCGGCCGTGCAGGGGGCATCTCCAGGGTCCATGTCAGGTTCCAGTCTTCAGTCAGTCCCATCTACTACACAGGTATGGAAACATTTACAGAACATACAATTTCCCCTAATCTTTAATGGCTAAAAATAATGACACATTTATAACCCATAATGTCAGAGGCTTTAACTCTCCTTTCAAAAGGTGGAAAGCCTTTATTTCATATAAAAATCATAAACCGTCTGTACTTTTTCTCCAGGAGACTCACTTTGCCCTGAACAAAACCCCTTCTTTTATGCATTAAGATTACCCAACCTTTTACACTACTACCCAAAAATCTAAGAAGGCAGGAACAATGATCCTGATCCATAAAGACTTCCCATTTATCATAATCCATAATAAAATTGATAAAGAAGGGAATTATATAATACTTACAGGAGCCCTCCTAAAACAAAACAAACTTGGTGGAGGGAGAGGCCGGGGGTATGACCGGAAATGAGTAGTGCAGATGAGTGAGAAGTCTGTGGGGTGAAGGGGAGAGTCAGCTGCTGAAAGTCTGCCAAACTGGAGCTATGCCCGATTAAGTACTTTACTAGACAACTTGATTCTCCACTATGAGCCCCATAATTTGCTGATGCTAAGACTCTAAGAGCGCCAAGAATACAGAGAATCTATCTCTAACTCACATGGGAGGTCGGATTCCATGCTACAGCCCTGCGCAAGAGTGGCCGGATGTAGCCCGGAGGTGAGAGCTCGGGTGGAGACGCTGCTGTTGTCGCGAGACATGAGAGGGTGAGAGTCTGACAACACTTGCTGTGCCTCCGTGACACCGTTAATGCCACTGGATCCTGCAGTCTGGTGTGGGACGGCTTGCTGATGGCTGGGAGGAGGGGGAGTAAGTGGAGACAATGACGGAGATGCATGGCAAGAGGGAGATTGTGATAGCCCTGGGAGTACCTGATTACTGAGTGGCTGCAATTGCTGAGCTGAGAACGTGAGAAGTGACGAGTCACACGCTTCAGGCTGATACATGAAGGTCCTCTAATAACAGGGAGGTGAGAGCTCCAGTGGAGAGTGGATTTGGACTAACAAACTGAGGTGACAAACGGACAACCAAGAGATGTTATGATTAGTTTCCAGCGTATTTCAGACAAAGAAGAGATTCTGAGAGCTAGTTACAAGTCCTCAAGTTTTCCTCCTCCCTATAATGAAATAAAAATATTCTCTGATATAGTACCGGCTACACTTGCCTTACGGAAAACTTATATGGATAATACAACCACCCTGAGAAAATATGATATGAAATATAAATGGAGATTTCCAGAAGGTCTTATGATATCAAAGGATGCACAATGGTACAGAATTTCTTTAGTGAGAGAAGGGGAAGCGCTACTTCTATTGTGGAAAATGGAGGTGGAGAATGTATCAAAAGGCTTTTGAAAATTGGACCTGATTATGAAGAAACCCGATTGGCAGATTAAAAAATGACAAAACCAATGGACAACCTAATAGTATATCTGTTTTGCCTTCTTTTTTTTTTTTGATTGTCTGTCTTGATGAATAGTGCATAACGATAAACAAGCTGGTTTCAGAAATATAAATATTATACAAGAAAAATAAGTTAAATAAGTAGAAGGCAATTGGGTAATATTGCAATATTATATATAAATGTAATACACACAGATGTCTGGAAAAGTATTATATTAGAGGTTTAAAAGTAGACACGTGCTGAAAATTGGGCCCAACGCACTTATAGCAGTTATAGCGTTTTTTTGTGTGTGTTCTTTCTTTTTCTTTTTTGTGAATAATATGGTCCTGAACTGAAGTAGCATTTTAAATACGAAGTTTGTTGAATAGTTTAATAATACAGGAAGTCTATACATTTGCACTTGAACACTTTTGAAAGAAAGTTATACAAATTTGGAAAGTTAAGGACGGTTTAGAGAATCTGGGTTAATACATTAGGTGGGCTGTGGTGCACTGAGAGGCTTTTTTTTATTATTTTTTATTTTTTGTTGCTTGTTTGTTCTATTGAAAGTGAATTATGTATAAATCAATATAAAAGTTTCCTGGTGCATAGCACCCATTAGTTAGAAATTATACTATCGATGATTAGGAAAAAGATTGCTAAATAGATGAAAACAGACTGAAAAAAACTCATAAAGTGTCTGTCAAAAAATAAATGGGATAACTGAGACAAAAGGTTATGAAAACTACTCCTATTGCAGACATATGCATCTCTATCTATCATAAAAGTATATATACATATATATATATATATATATATATATATATATATATATATATATTGTATTGTGTATATCTGTCTTTTCTTTTCAGGTGTGTAATTTTTTTATTTTCTGTAGTGGGGGGGTTGTAATTTATTTGTTTTTTTAGGTAGGTTTTTTTTTCTGTAAGGTAGGTTTTTTATTTTTTGTAATTAGAGTGGTGGGGAGGTTTATTAGGGGGTAGGTAGTGTAGGTAGGTAGTGTAAGTGTTAATAGATTAGTGTAGAGGGGTTAGTTTAGATTAAATGGTTTATTGGGGGTTATAGTGTAGTGTTTGTAGTTAGTGTCATGATGGTCCTTGAGGACCGTCATGGCACTTATGTGGTTAATGTTGGGTTGTAACAGGCCCATAATGGTCATAATATACCCTCATGGGACTGACGGGGTTAAATAGAGGCTTATGGGGGTCTGTATTGACCACCATGAGTTATAGGGTTAATTAAGGCCTTATGGGGGTCTGTATTGACCACCATGAGTTATAGGGTTATTTAAGGCCTTATGAGGTTCTGTATTGACCACTATGAGTTATAGGGTTAATTAAGGCCTTATGGGGGTCTGTATTGACCATCATGAGTGACGGGGTTAATTAAGGCCTTATGGGGGTCTGTATTGACCACCATGAGTTATAGGGTTAATTAAGGCCTTAAGGGGGTCTGTATTGACCTTCATGAGTGACGGGGTTAATTAAGGCCTTATGGGGGTCTGTATTGACCACCATGAGTGATGGAGTTAATTAAGGCCTTATGGGGGTCTGTATTGACCACCTTGAGTTATAGGGTTAATTAAGGCCTTATGGGGGTCTGTATTGACCACCATAAGTTATAGGGTTAATTATAGTTGCCTTGGGTTAATATTTTTAGTGCGAGTCCTTTCAGGACCTTTACGGTCCTTTATGGACCCGCCAGGCGAGAAATTTAAAATTGAAATGCAGCAGGGTCACGATCGGTGCCGATCGGGGACCCCCGCTGCAGGGGGTTAATGTGGGGGGGCTGCGGGGGTCCCTATGGACCCCTGCAGCAAGGGGTTTATGTGGGTACACTTCGGGGGTCCCGATGGGGACCCCCAGCATAGAGGGGGCTTAATTGTAGGTGCCGCGGCCGGGATTGGGTAATAGTGTGCCGCGGCCCCTTTAAGGAGCCGCGGCGGGGAATTTAAAACTTTTAAATGCAGCGGGGGGCCTGATCTATGCAGATCGGGGACCCCCCCTACAATGGCTTTATGTGGGGACACTTCGGGGGACCCCCAGCATAGAGGGGGGGCAATTTTTTTGCCGTGGCCAGGATTGGCAATTAGTGTGCTTCCCTTTAAGGAGTTGCGGCGGGGAATTTAAAACTTTTAGTTTCAAGGGGTTAATGTGGGGGTGCTGCAGGGGTCCCGAACGAGGCAGCACGTAGAGGCTCTAGGATCCCATGCGGGCACTTTTTGTGCCCGTAGGGATTCTTACGATATGCGATAATCATGCGTAGATTTAAGGCTGCGTGTGACTACGTAGCTCTCTCTGGCCTATTCTCGGCCATTTTTACGTAGTCATATCGCAAAGCAGGCTGTGAGAGATTCGGTCCTCGCAAACAGCAAAAAACTGACTTTTGCGAGCACTGAGAGAACCACGAGGGATAATTTAATCGGCCCCTAGGTTTATACATTAATATTTTAATACTGCAAATGTTTACACTTTTTTAATAGATATGCCGAACATATGAATTATCTAATATAAATTTACAAGGTGTATAAAAGATAAAAGTAGCAGCTATTTTAAGAACAAAGATGTTTGGAATCTGGCTCTCCCCAAAAGGACCAGTTTGGGTCCTTTTTATTGCGCCCTCATTTCTTTACATTGGCAAGTTTAGCCCTGTAAAATGAAACTGCGTAACAGAAGGTTTGCAGTAATGAGTATGAGTGTCATGTTGGAAAATGACAATATAATAAGGAATAGTAAAATTTGGAATATTAGATGGTTTAAAGCAAAATATAAGATTTTTCCTTTAATATTATTAAGAGCAAAAATGGAACTAAGTAACAATGATTAAAATTATATCTCAGAATGCCAAAGGTCTAAATACGCAATTTAAACGAAGAATTGCCTCATTAAGTTTCATTAAAGAAGCTGTAGACGTGGTTTGCCTACAAGAGACTCATTGAAGGGAGGGAAAGTTTCAGATAATGGCAAGTAAATATTTTTCTGACCCTCTAACCGCGTCATATAAGTCCAAAGCAAGAGGGGTTGCAATCATGTTCAGTAAAAAATTGATGGTTCAGTAACAGTTTAAAATGTTGGATACAGAGGGTAGATTTATTATATGGCAAGGAAAGGTCAATGAGATAATTTATACTATTGCAAGTGTGCATGTTCCTAACTTTAGTCAGATTAAATATTTAAGGAAAATCTTGAAGCAGATAAATCAGATTAAAAAAGGGAAGATTAATTCTATGTGGTGATTTTAATATGCACATGGATTCCACAATAGACAGAATAGCTAAAAGAAAAGATATGCCAAACTATTCTAATAGGTTAGCAAATCAAATTTCAATGGAGATCTTGAAAAATGGTCTATATGACTGCTGGAGAGTCTTAAACCCTGAGCAAAAAGATTATACATATTACTCTGGCAGGAATTTATGCCATACTAGGATAGACTATTTTTTTATAGATATTGATACATTGAGTAAGATTGAAAGCGTCAAGATTGGAGATATCATATGGTCGGACCATGCGATGATAAGCATGAGAATAAAAGATATACAGAAATATAGTAAGAATAGACAGTGGAAATTGGATGTAACTTTATTGAAGTCACCAGAATTTGTTAAGAAAATGAAAGAAGAGATTAAAAGCTTTTTCTCTATTAATAAAAACTCAGTTACTTTAGAAATAACTATATGGTGTGCACATAAAGCATGTGCCAGAGGTCTGTGTATGGCTAGAAGTGCAAATTTAAAAAAATCAAGAGGTAGACCACTTAAGGACCTCTACACTGATTTACATAAGTTACAAATAGAAAACAAAACTGTGCTTAAAATAAATAAACATGTACAAATCAAACAAATAGTATTACAGATTCAAAAGATAGTTCAAACCCGAATGGACAATATTATCTATGGACCTCAACAGGATCATTATAGTTTGGGCAATAAAGCCGGTAAATTTATAATAAGTAAAATTTAAAAAAAACAAAGGATTAAACAGAAAATAAGATCTATTAAAGATAGTCAGGTAAAAAAATAACTCACCCTAAAGAATTTGGAAAAATGTTCTAGTCTTATTATAGATCACTTAATAATTTAGAAGACTGGGAAAAGTTTCTAAAGTCTACAAAGAGAGATATAGATGTATTTTTGAGAAAAATTTACTTACCGAAAATAAACAAGGAAGAACTGTTAGATCTTAAATCCATTTAAAAGAGGTTGAAAAAACAATCCTTGGACTAAATCTGAATAAAGCCCCAGGCCTTGATGGTTTTATAAATACTTACTATAGAGTATTTATGAATGAGATCAGTCTGACCCAAAGTAGTATGTTCAACGAGGTTAAGGATACAGGAAACATGCCTTCAGAAATGACAAACATCATTAATATCCCTAAACAGAATAAAGACCCTGAAAACTATTTAAACTACAGACCCATTTCACTTCTAAATTCCGACACCAAGATTTATGCCAAAATATTAGCTAACAGATTAAACAAAAGTATTCCAAAACTGATAAACTATGACCAAGTCGGATACATGAACAAGAGACAAGGGCCAGAAAATATTAGGATATTGGCTAATTTAATTACGTGCGTTAAAAAGGAAAATATTCCATCATTGTTTATCTCTTTGGATGCCGAAAAGGCGTTCGATAGGGAAAACTGGACATATATTGAATCTGAATTGGATACATTTGGTTTTGAAGAATTTGGGAGAATGCGATCATGGCACTTTATAGAAATCCCAGTGCTGTAGTTACTGGTGTTGATTTCAGATCAGAGAGGTTTAGGCTGTTGAATGGGACTAGATAGGGATGTCCTCTGTCCCCATTGGTCTTTATCTTATCTTTAGAACCCTTGGCGGAATTGATCCGTAATATGGAATTAATCAAGGCTATAAGGATTAGGGAAAATCAATACATTACAAAGCACTTTGAATAAATACATAAACAACAAAAAGAAACCACGATTAAAGTTACATATTATAAAAAGGCAACCTGAAAGAGGTGGATTAGCGGCTCCCTCTGTAACAGATATACATAGAGCTGCTATGTTAGGCCATCTAATGGGTTGAAATTTAGCCGCTAAAGACTCGAGGTGGCTAAAAATAGAAAAGGAATTAGTGTGTAGTTTCCCTATTGAACTAATGCTATGGCTTCCGAAATTTGAGGAAACAGTCGCAAAATGCTTCGGAGGAATAAAATCATTAGTTGAAATGTGGTACAAACAAAGAAGCAATGGGTTCTGACCAAATATCCATCGTTGGCGGCCCCTCTGAGATTATTACAATACAACAACAAAAATATTCATTTAAAAAATTGGTATACCGTTGGAGTTCTCTCTATTGGAGATCTATATGATAATGAGACACTTATACCGTATATAAACCTTCTGAAAAAAAAAAAAAATCTTAAAATCACCTGGTTAGATTACGGGAATATTAAAATAACACTTAGTAAGTGTGGCTTTCAATTGGAAAGTCACAGAGAATATCTACCCTTTGAAAATCTTATTGTTAAAAAGAATGTTACACATGCGATTTCTAGGTGTAATTAATTATTTAACTTTTGTCTGCATGACGTACAGAGAACTATATGTTAAATGAATATAGAGAGGTGGCATTTAGCTCCAACTACTATGAAAATAATGAATTCATTAAATTTGGATAAATGTTGGAAAGAATGTGAAGGGAAAGGAACATTAGCCCATATGTAGTGGAGTTGCCCTAAGATTCAATCCCTCTGGAATCAATGTGCTAATTATATTAAGTTAATTACAAATGTTCAGATAAATATGTGTCCAGAAATTATATTTTTTCACATGTTTCCCCAAATGCTGACAATTCAACATGCTATGCTGATATCTCATATTTTAGTGGCATGTAAATGGCATATTGTTAAATCTTGGAAAACTAAAATGATTCCAATGTGGTCAGATATTAAACGAAGACTTGAAAATGACAAAGAGTTAGAAAAAGGTTTTACAGTGTATAAAAACAAAAGGGGGGAAAAATATTAACAAAGTGGATGATGTGAGACAAATATAATATGTTACAAGGGGAGCAGTAATAATAGGAGGTTACTCTCTTGTTATATGCATGGCTACTCTAGAAGTATTTTTAAAATCTAACCATAGCATTTTAGCTTTACAATAAATAGACAAAATTATTGGTATGTATACAAATGCTTGCTATTCCATACCTATGTAAAACAATGTATGTATGTGGGTTGATGTGTTGATAAACTTGTATGTTTTTATGTTATTTTGTATGTATATATACAAAAAATAATTAAATAAAAGAGAATAAAACAAATAAACAAAAAACAAAACTAACTTTAGTATCCATTTATGCTCCAACCACTGCCCCTCACAAGGCTCTTATTCTACTATTAGAATCTCTAGAATCCAAAGATACAGGCAAACTAATCCTAGGAGAAGATTTTAATCTTGCTTTAAATCCAGATCTTGACAGACCCAAAGGACAATCTATCAATCATTGTCCAGGAAAAATTTAACAAATAGGGGTTCTTATCAATAAATTAGGCTTAGTTGATGCCTGGAGGGAGTTACACTGTAAGGAGAGAGAATATACTTATTGCTCACCTACTCATACATCTTATTCAAGGATAGGCACTATCATTATAGATAGAGGATTTTTAAAGTAAGAGTAGAGTATATACAGTGCCTTATAAAGGTATTCATCCCCCTTGACTTTTTACCTATTACAGCCTTAAGTTCAATGTTTTGTTAATCTGAATTGTATGTGATGGATCAGAACACAATAGTCTAAGTTGGTGAAGTGAAATTAGAAAAATATATACATAAAACTATTTTTTAGAAATAGAAAACAGAAACTTGGCATGTGCGTATGTATTCATCCCTTTTGTTATGAAGCCCATAAAAAGCTCTGGTGCAACCAACTACCTTCAGAAGTCACTGAATTAGTGAAATGATGTCCACCTGTGCACAATCTAAGTGTCACATGATCTGTCATTACATATACACACCATTTTTGAAAGGCCCCAGAGGCTGCAACACCTAAGTAAGAGGCACCACTAACCAAACACTGCCATGAAGACCAAGGAATTCTCCAAACAAGTAAGGGACAATGTTGTTGAGAAGTACAAGTCAGGGTTAGGTTATAAAAAAATATCCAAATTTTTGATGATCCCTAGGAGCACTATCAAATCTATCATAATCAAATGGAAAGAACATGACACAACAGCAAACCTGCCCCAAGAGATGGCCACCCACCAAAACTCACGGACCGGGCAAGGAGGGCATTAATCAGAGAGGCAGCACAGAGACCTAAGGTAACCCTGGAGGAGCTGCAGACTTCCACAGCATAGACTGGGGTATCTGTACATAGGACGACAATAAGCCGTACGCTCCATAGAGTTGAGCTTTATGGCAGAGTGGCCATAAGAAAACAATTACTTTCAGCAAAAAACAAAATGGCACCTTTTGAGTTGGCGAAAAGGCATGTCGGAGATTCCCAAAATGTATGGAGGAAGGTGCTCTGGTCTGACAAGACTAAAATTTAACTTTTCGACCATCAAAGAAAACACTATGTCTGGCGCAAACCCAACACATCACATCACCCAAAGAACACCATCCCCACAGTGAAACATGGTGGTGGTAGCATCATGCAGTGGGGATTTTTTTCAGCAGCCGGGACTGGGAAACTGGTTGAGGGAAAGATGGATGGTGCTAAATACAGGGATATTCTTGAGTAAAACCTTTACCCCTCTGTGAGTTATTTAAGGTTAGGACGGAGGTTCACCTTCTAGCAGGACAATGACCCCAAACACACTGCTAAAGCAACACTTGAGTGGGTTAAGGGGAAACATGTAAATGTGTTGGAATGGCCTAGTCAAAGCCCAGACCTTAATCCAATAGAAAATATGTGGTCAGACTTAAAGATTGCTGTTCACAAGCGCAAACTATCCAACTTGAAGGAGCTGGAGCAGTTTTGCAAGGAGGAATGGGCAATAATCCCAGTGGTAACATGTGGGAAGCTCAAAGAGACTTATCCAAAGCGACTTAGAGAAGTGATTGCCGCAAAAGGTGGCTCTACAAAGTATTGACTTTAGGGGGGTGAATAGTTATGCAAATTGACTTTTTCGGTTATTTTGTCCCATTTGTTGTTTGCTTCACAATTAAAAAAAAAACATCTTCAAATTTGTGGGAAAGTTCTGTAAATTAAATGATTCAAATCCTCAAACAATCCATGTTAATTCCAGGTTGTGAGGCAACAAAACACAAAAAATGCCAAGGGGGGTGAATGCTTTAATAAGGCACTGTAGATCATAATGTTGTAAAAATTCTTTCAACTCGTCCTTAATAAAGAACAATGAAATAAAAAAAATATTTTATTTTATTTTTCACTTTGGGGCTATATCGACCTTGGATATCAATGAGTTAATATATATCAGCCCACCTATATGGACTAGAACAGTATCGGCATTCATTTTTATTATTGATTGACATGTAACCTCCATGTTTTACTGTCCTAATGATGAAAGGGTCATTATATATTGGCTGTTTCTAGATGGAGCATGAAATAGTTCCCTGAACTCTGTCACTCAGAGAGATAACTCTGTAGTCCTCAGTGATAGACAAATATGGCGCATAACGTAACACTGAAACATTGGAAGGGACAAGCCTCAACAGTGTAATTATGCATTCAAAGCAGTTTATTCTACTCCAGGACCATTGAATTAAAGTAAGAATCACATTGCTAATATTATTTAATACTATCTCTCATATGTAATTGAAAATATTTCTGTGCTGATTTAATCAGTGTTTTTGAATAATTTCAGTTGTCTCCTCAGTGCTGACTTTACATCTTTATTTTTCAAGCTATAAATCAGAGGGTTTAGCATTGGGACAATGGCCGTGTTAAAGAGAGCCAGAAGTTTGTTGGACTCCAAGCTGTCTGTAGAAATTGGTCTCATGTATTGGCAGATGAGAGTCATATAGAGAAGAAGGACGACCGTGAGGTGTGAGGAACACGTGTAGAAGGCTTTACTCCTCCCAGCGCTGGAACGGATCTTCAGGATGGTGCCAATAATGAAAACATAAGAGGTGAATGTTAGAGAACAAGGAGTGAGAAACGAAATGAACATTCCTTCTGTGAGGATCAGCATCTCTAAAACAGAGGTGTCACTACAAGAGAGCTTCATGAGTGGTACTAGGTCACAGAAAAAATGGTTGATTATGTTGGATACATAACAGGAATATTCTGCCAATAGTACAAGATAAGGTGTAACAAAAACAAATGAGACCAAGCAACATACAATGACCAACAGAGCACAGACTCTATATCTCATGATCATTGGATAATGTAATGGGTTACAGATGGCCACATATCGATCATAGCTCATCGCTGTAAGTAGTAGTAGTTCGTTTTCTGCCAAGCATGAAAATATAAACAGCTGTGACATGCAACCAAGAAAAGACACTGTGTTATCCCCAGTTATAAATGTCACAAGGGTAGAGTGTAGTGTGACGGTTGTAGATGACATGTCAATGAGGGACAAGTTCCCCAAGAAGTACATGGGAGTGTGCAGGTGAGGATCCAGACAGATGAGTAGAAGAATAGTTGTGTTACCACCAAGAATGATGAGATAAATCAGTAGAACCAGAAGGAAAATTGGAGTCTGTAGCCCCGGGATGGATGATATCCCTTTAATAACTAAATAACTCAAAAGGGTCAGGTTCTTCTGGTCCATACCTTCAGGAGTAATGGATCTGAAAAAAAAAAAAAAAAAGTGGTTGGTTATTTTAATTAAAAATGCGAAACAATTATATGGGGGCTTGTTTACTTTGTCTTTTGTATTAAGTATGTTTGCCAATATTGTCACAGCAATGTGGTGCCCTATGTGAAGAAAAACACACTTTGCACAAAGTTTGTAATAAGACCCATATTCATGACAATGCCATCAAGTCACCTGGTTATATGACGGAGTGAAGAAGAGGAAGACCAGTATAGAATGGCAGGTTCCTTGTGAAGTGCCTCATAGATTAGAACTGAGTTTAGTTTACAATTTTCTTAATAATATTACTAATGGGCTGCAAGAGACAGCATATATTTTTAGTTGTTTACTGTAAATTCTGTAATACATTCTATCAGTAAAGAAAATAAGAAATTGATTAAAAAAAATGGAAGATCAGTGAAGTATGTGGTATCTACAATAATGTTGTCAAATATATAATGATGCTTAGGATAAAAAACATCTAATGTAGAATATATAATCTAAAGGAAACAAAACTATAGAATGTCATGTGTGTCTAGATATAAGTCTATCTAAGACTTTCACAAGGATTTATTAAGTTAAAGCTTTTTATGTTGATTTTATCATCAGGTTAGATAGTTCTACTTGTTTATTTTTACCCACAACATCTATGTTTCCTTGGAGTAGTGGGTCCCACCACCACTTATGTACCTCAACACAAGTCAACCCACAAAGTCTCCATCTATAAAGACTACGAAGATTTGGAGACATGTCTGGAATAGTATTATTTTAGCTTTAATGCTGCCATTCCCACAGTATAATACTGTATCACGGCCACTGTGAAAACAAAATGTAATGTTAGTTGTCAACTGTTCTGGTCTTCAAACCAAAGGATGATGTGGTTTATCCTCACATGTCACCCATCCATGCTTCATAACCCAATGTATCACTTTATATACCTTGGCCAACATTGAACTTTTGCTGGAACCTAAAATAAATATTGTGTAGACATTGTAATCTGACTTTGTACCAATTTCAACTTAATATTGTCCAAATCATACACGTAGATATGCATTTCTAATACTGAGTTTTCATTTGAATTTAAATGGTTTAATAGTAACATAACTTACACTTTGTCTTCCTATAAATGTACTTTATAGACATGTTACAGAAGTTGCAGACAGAACATACAAAATAAATAATTAACTAGATTGGTAAGAAATAGGCAAAAATATAGAATTAAATCCAAGGTAAAGATACATCAAATGTAATTAAATACTGAAAAAATATTTTAGTCAGAAAAAAATACATGCAAATCTTCTTGTTAAAACATAACTTTTAATACATCAATATAAAATAAATAACTTAAATAAAAACAATAAAAATATATATAAAAAGAAAATGCTGTGTGTTTGTTCACCAATTATATAAATATTGCATCTAATTGGAATAATCCATTTAATCAGTCCCTTCTTGTTTTTGCGTTATAATAAATGGTCTCATATAATAGCCCCTTAAAAATTGTCTACATTTAGCTACTCTTATCCCGATTGCGAGTTACCTGCCCACAATCACTATGTGCCAGCCAAAGACGTAACTCAGCCCTATCTCCTCCATTGATTTTTCAAGCCCGTAAAAGTTAACAATGCAAGAGATGCAAAATCGATATTCAATTACAAAAGTTCAAGTAGCTCGCAAATAAAATCTGACCCACAACTTGAAAATGTATCAAAAAATATCATGTATAGTATTCGCAAGGGGTTTAGACACTAGTTCTGACATCTGCAGCAGCTTTTAAACACACACTACTGTACTTTAAAATACTGGGAAGCAATGACAGGCATTAGAAATAATTGCACAAAAGTCTCAAACAAATCTGCAATAAAAAAATATTATTTTGTAACTTTTATTTCTGTGTTATATTGATCCCTGGAATCAAGGAGTTAATTGAATTATTATTTTTTTGGATATCTATTGCTGGATCACAAATTGTATTTCTAAACACTAATTAATTGTATAAACTCTGTGTTGTCTCATCTACTATTGGCTGTGTCTAAGAAGTGAATTACGGGCTTGCTTAAATATTGTCAGGTCATGTGATCACGCTCCTGGAAACCCTACTTACGAGGGCATGGTTTACGTGTGGAGGCTGTGAGAGGGCAGCTGGGAGTTAGAGACTATTGAATGAGAAAAAATGATAGACTCTGATAGTGTATACATTGTAATGGCCAAATAATGGTCCCATAACCGTGTTACTATATCACAAAATCTCGTCAGTGTTTAAACTTAATTAGACTGTTTAAGCAAATGACCTCACAGAGAACAAAGTTCCTCTATTACAGCATACCAAACATGACCTAAGCATATGGTCCTAATAGAGTATTCAAAATAATAACACAAATCTTAGTGTCATCACAAAGTATGTAATATTTGTTTTCCAGTTATATTGTATAGAAAGTATTATATCTCTTAACTCACAACATAGGGGTATCTTCCCACTAAATACCGGCACAAAGATAAACAGTAACCACTGCTAAATGCTGACTATATCAAATCAGTCTAACAAGTGCCAATTAAAATGGAAACAACCACATCGGCATAGGCCGTATTTATTATCCTGATGGCGCAGTAACTATTATACGAGCTGATGGAGGCTGGTAAGCTCACATAATCATGCTGTATTGTCTGGGACCGCAGACATAAATAGTGCAAAAAAATGTGGAGAACCACTGGCTTGGAAGACAGAAGGAAGGTGAGATATGATTGAAACCTTTATATATATCGAATGATGTGAAAAGTATCTTCAAGACAAGGAGGGGTGCAAAAGAACAAGAGGTCATGATCTGAAGTTTCGTGATAGAAGATTAAGGTTTAATGTGAGAAGGTACTGCTTTACAGAATTGGTAGTGAAGAAGTCGTAGAGAATAGTAATAATAAGCATGAGGTTTGATCAATAGATGATGCCATGTTCCCGTCTTGAATCAGTCCTACATGTTGTTGGTGTGTTACATACTACACACACAGGTGGAGTTTTTACTCCTTTCAACCTGTACAAAAAAGCTAAACATGGAGTGTAAGTTATATCCCATCTATAGTGCTCAGTAATGATTGTCCTCACTTACCTGGGGCCAGTACAGTCATCCAGTGACTTTACATCACGATCACTGTAGAGGTTTTATAAGGTTTCTTATGGGCCCCTAGAGGGATAGCATACCTAGAGGTCTCATCTAGAGCTTGTGTCTTGGGGAGGTGATTATCCAGAGACCAATCTTTCAGACAATCTAAGATTAAAGGAATAGAGCACATTAAAAGAAAATAACACCTGAGCATCTGTCTAATAAAATTAACAATGTGGGTCTTTTTTATAAATATCATTTTTTACTAAGTTGTATTAATAAATGTGACTCTTCTCAATGTAACTTTCATATACAATGTGCACCTAACTTACTTGTAAGAGATCCACATAGTAAAAGTTTCTCCGTTTCTGGATGCTCCCCTTTTCTCCCTGTATATTCTCCTGCACGCTGCCATCTTGTTGTAACACTACATCTTGTGAGATTAGGACCCTCCTACTGAGGGGATTCTCACTTCCAGTGACATGCTGTGTGTTAGAAGCTGCAAATAAAATAAAACAAAACAAAACCCATGCTCACACTGCAGAATAATTTGATATGATATTTATTTAATTAAATGTTGTATTTTCTTACATTCCATGAACTTAACCATTATAGAAATTAATATGTGAACTTGAGACGACAGTGGCCGTGTAAGCAAAAAATGATTTGAAAAAGCTCACAATAAAACATTACATTTAAGATTCAGATACTTGAAGATCTACTCTTTGTTGTATTTGAAAAGGTTAGCTGGACCAATCCTACCCGTAGATCCGAGTTGGTTCCTTAATCCCCTCACACGGGATGGCTGATGAAGTGACCTTACCTTTCCTCAATAAAATACACTATCAGTATGTGTTAGAAAGAGAGCATTATCTGTATCCCCAATAACCCCACTTTATACCCCAACTTTGCATAAGTAAAATTGATTGCATAAGTTTAGAAATTCATATTTCCCCCTTGTCATCTTGAGAGTCAAACAGAGGCACCTCTGGTAGGTTCTTAGGTCACTACAAGATTGGTACAAGTATAGGACCAGGGGAGAAGCTCCTGGATCTCCTGAGAGGTAGCTGGGTGCCACCCACTAACAATGCCTGGTGAAGATGACAGGCTCATCAGTGCTAACTTAGTCATAGACAAAATGGCCTGCTGACCAGAAGGGAGAGATTCCTACACTTGGGTGATGCAAAATTCCTTACTCAGTGTGATGGGGAGGCCAATAGTATGAAAGGGTTAATGGGGACTGGAGACACTATTTGTAGTAGAAGGTCCAGCCATACTTGGTCAGCTGACCTTTAATTGTGACATTGACCTGTCTGAGCAGCCTATTACAAGGAATGTCTGTGCCTTATACCAGATTGCACTAGAATCAGCACCAAAGACTGTGTGTGTGGGAAGTCTACGCTAAATGTCATACATGAAAAACATGCAAATTTGAGGTAAACCTCAGAAAAAATGTTTAAAGAAATATCAAATAAAGCACATACCACAATGGGTATCAGTTATAGTACTTGACATCACTTAGCTTTTACTAACTTTAACTGTTTACTTCTATTGTGGCAAAGATCGCCAACCTTGTCCCACAGTTAGGCTATATGACAGGGCAGGGATGGGACCTACCTACTAGATCACTAATCTTGTCCTGTAGTTAGGCTATATGACAGGGCAGGGATGGGATCTACCTACTAGATCACTAATCTTGTCCTGTAGTTAGGCTATATGACAGGGCAGGGATGGGATCTACCTACTAGATCACTAATCTTGTCCCACAGGCTATATGACAGGGCAGGGATGGGATCTACCTACTAGATCACTAATCTTGTCCCACAGGCTATATGACAGGGCAGGGATGGGATCTACCTACTAGATCACTAATCTTGTCCCACAGGCTATATGACAGGGCAGGGATGGGATCTACCTACTAGATCACTAATCTTGTCCCACAGGCTATATGACAGGGCAGGGATGGGATCTACCTACTAGATCACTAATCTTGTCCCACAGTTAAGCTATATGACAGAGCAGGGATGGGACCTACCTACTAGATCACTAATCTTGTCCCTCAGTTAGGCTATATGACAGGGCAGGGATGGGACCTACCTACTAGATCACTAATCTTGTCCTGTAGTTAGGCTATATGACAGGGCAGGGATGGGATCTACCTACTAGATCACTAATCTTGTCCCACAGGCTATATGACAGGGCAGGGATGGGATCTACCTACTAGATCACTAATCTTGTCCCACAGTTAGGCTATATGACAGGGCAGGGATGGGATCTATCTACTAGATCACTAATCTTGTCCCTCAGTTAGGCTATATGACAGGGCAGGGATGGGACCTACCTACTAGATCACTAATCTTGTCCCACAGTTAGGCTATATGACAGGGCAGGGATGGGACCTACCTACTAGATCACTAATCTTGTCCCTCAGTTAGGCTATATGACAGGGCAGGGATGGGACCTACCTACTAGATCACTAATCTTGTCCCTCAGTTAGGCTATATGACAGGGCAGGGATGGGACCTACCTACTAGATCACTAATCTTGTCCCACAGTTAGGCTATATGACAGGGCAGGGATGGGATCTATCTACTAGATCACTAATCTTGTCCCACAGTTAGGCTATATGACAGGGCAGGGATGGGATCTACCTACTAGATCACTAATCTTGTCCCACAGTTAGGCTATATGACAGGGCAGGGATGGGATCTACCTACTAGATCACTAATCTTGTCCCACAGTTAGGCTATATGACAGGTAAAGGATGGGACCTACCTACTAATTTAAATCTGACACAGAACTAACATAAATACATCACATATATCTATAATATATCTATACTATAGACTCTTATCTACACCGGCCTTTTGCTTTGGATGATTCTCAGCAGCTGCTAGTAATTATACCGTCCCGATTCTATGTGTAAATTTAATGGAGAAACCTTTATACAAATGTCTATATTATTTTTTCAACTCCACCACTTAGAAAGCAATTGCACATTTAGATATTATTTGCACAATACTTAGACATGGCATAGGATATGTTATTTTAATGGGTCGATTTATTGAATATTTCCATGCTTGAATAATTATAAATGAAGTCATCAAAAACGTATTAATGAATACTCATATATGGAGGTAATCCTCTTTATTATATTAATTCTGTAATTCTGGGCCTACGTAACAGTAAAGAGTGACTCAGATCTACAGGTAGGATTGGTCTAGCTGACCTTTGACCTAAGCATCAGTGACTTTGTCTGTACACTACCACTTAAAACATACCTACTGAGACCATTAATAAATAATGGCAAAAACACTTGTTTGGGTATTAATCAGGCCACAGCTTTATTAACATGACATAAAACAGAGGAAGCTCCCACCTAGGAAAAGAGCTCCACCCCCACCCCTGAGGCCCAATTGATTCCCATGTCCAAGAAGCCTCTGGGACCAACAAAACCAGATACCTTCAATCTACTGAGCTCCAACCTAGGGTGAAACAGCAACCCCACGCCTAGCTGTGACAATCGAAACATTAACAATAGGGAGAGAGGGAGGGAGCGCTGCTTTTCAACTGCTTCCAACTGACTGGGTCAAAAAGGTGCAGGAAAACACTCTCCTGTATCACCTCCTCTCTCCCACCCCATGGCCCTATCAACTAATCTCTACCCTGCACTGAGCCCGGTCAAATGCCCCTCCACCTATGCTGTCTCCAGGGCAGCCTTGACCTAAGCATCAGTGACTTGGTCCGTACACTACCACTTACAACATACCTACTGACACCCTTAATAAATAATGACAAAAACACTTGTTTGGGTATTAAACTGGTCACAGCTTTATTAACATGATATAAAACAGAGGAAGCTGTACATCCACCTAGGAAAAGAGCTCCAGCCCGCCCCTCAGGCCCAATTGATTCCCATGTCCAAGAAGCCTCTGGGACCAACCAAACCGGATACCATCAATCTACTGAGCTCCAACCTAGGGTGAAACAGCACCCACGCTATCTCTAAGCCCACTGGGTTCAGCACCACCAAAACACAGCATGGTCTGAATAATAATTGCCTTTAATGTGTAATTAAACAAGGAAAGGCCAACTTCATTAAGGTGAACTCTGTCACACAAATAATATGCAATAGCATCTTTAATTTCCAGTTACTTGTGCCTGATAGAAAAAAAAACTTCCTTATAAACTATGCCATGATTGTATTAAGTCTACCCCTGGCCATATCTACATATTTGGGATCTAGCTAAAAATATGACCTTTTTAGCCGCCTTAACAGACAACACATTCCTTTTTAAATCCTACATTTTTTTGACTGGCATTCTACATTCAAATGCCACTGAATCAATTTGAATCCCTAGAAAACTTAAAGAAGTGCAAGGGCCTTCCAGCTTCTCTTCTGCTATAGGAATACCAAATTCCTGTGCCATACCATAAGACGTACTCAGTAATGTATGGCAAACTGATGTACCCACAAATAGAAAACCATCTAGATAATTATCCACCAAATATAATCCTGCCTGCTTTGTCACTACCCAATGTAAAAAAAGTACTACATTTTTCAAAATATGCACAGGAAATAGAGCACCCCATAGGCAAACATAAATCCACAAAGTACTTTCCCAAAATGTAACATCCTAGTAAATATAGGAAATAATTAGAGTCTGGTGCACTGGCAGCAACTTAAAGGCTGATTTGATATCCACCTTGGCTAGCAACACTCCCTTGCCTGCCTTACCTACTAACTTTAATGCTTGTTTAAATGGTGTGTAAGTAACAGATAATAGGTCCCTATCTATCTCATAATTTACTGCGGATCCATTAAGGTAGGAATAGTGAGGTATGAGCTTGAAAGAACCTTCCTCCTTCTTTGGCACCAAGCTTAATGGGGACACCATTACATTATCTACAGGGGGTGTGTCAAAAGGACCTGCCATTCTACCTCCTCTTCAGTGATACATGTTGATTTTATATTGGGAGGACGACTTCCAAAGAGTCTAACTTCGGGATCACAAAAACCTTGGGAAGCGACCAAGCCGAATGGCGCCTACCAGGGAGGCGCATGATTTGCTCAGAGACGTCAGAGGGATATTGAAAGATACAACCAGCAAATATGGCTGTAAAGATGAGGACACACAGATACTAAATTCCAGTTATTTTAATAACCCCAACAAGCTGATAAAGGACTATTTCCACTAATCATCTGAACGTTGTGTTCTTTCTCACTCAGGTGAGGCAGTTTAATGTATTGTACATTTTATCCCTGTATTGTTCTATTGTATTTTGTACTGTATTGTGTGTAATGTCTTATATTGTGTTTTACTGTATAGTAATGACATATATGGTATTGTACTGTATGTTGTTACTATGTTGTACATTACCGTATAGTCATGGGCTGGTGACCCCTGTATCTGTAACCAGTACATACCAGTATTTCTTGCCATGCTCTGTTCCTCTGTCGGTTTCTCTGTGACAGTCAGTCTGGACCCTCCATCTCCCAGTCCCTCCTATCTATCTTCAAATTGACTGCTACTCAGCAGCTGCCATCCATAGACACACCCACAGGGCGGGCAATCCAAACCTATACTTTTCCCTGCCTCCTGATTGGCTCCTCATGGACCAATCAGCCTACATAGACCCTTCTCTTATTAATGTCTTTGAAATCAGGCAGGGAGTTTGAATGTGTCCAGCTTACTTTATGTGTATGTGTTTATTTTATGTGTTCAGCCCATTAAAATTATAAATATCCAAGAAATGTAGGGTCTGTTTTGGTAATCTCAGTCCGGGGTCTGTACCAGACTGAGCTTACTTTATGTGTATGTGTTTATTTACTTTATATTTTGGAAATATAATTTCCATATAGTATTTTGATTTGGTGATATTACCAATATTAGGAAATATTTCCCAAACACAAACTCACTTTTAAGTGAGCAAATAAATAATCTGAAAATTATAATGCATCATTAATACAAAAAAATCAATACTTAGTATTAAATGTATTTTCTAACATTGGATACTTAGCTCTCGCCCAAGCGGTTTGTTTCCACCCTTGTGAGATCATCTGGGGAGTGAGAGCAGTACTAATTCAGAGACAAGGCTAAATTATCAGACACAAGTTTGTGCTGGATATTAGCTGTGTTAAGGTGGTTTCCCTGATTTTAACTTGTGTTTTACAATTATGAAAGTGATAATTTTACTTGAAGTTTGCCTTGTGGTTTGCTACTTGCTTCTCTCCATCCCCTCTTAGGTGGTCAGGGTGTAGTAGAAGGTGTGCCTGAATGGCTGTCCTTATAGGAGTCATTATCTGCCCCTTTCCTGCATTAATCACTATAAACAAAAAAGCCTGTTTTTAACTAGAAATGTTAGGAAGACCATAAGGCCAGAACTGCTCTCATGTTCTGGACACCTATTAGGGGTGGATACAAGCAATGTTGACTAATCGTAATAACCTCTCGATATAACATCTTGACCTCTGAGACACAAGATGTTCTCACTCATATCCATGACCTCTCAGACTTGGTCCTCGTTACTAAATTGTGTGCAGAGTAATGTGGAAGAAAGCTGTTTGTAACAGGTACATTGGCCTAAAGACAGCGAGGAACATAATTATATTCATATAGTCAGTAAAATAGGCAAACGTGGGACTTTATTACCAAAGTATGGAAATATCATAGAAAGAAATCCCCAACCCCAACGCCACGGCGGCTTCTTACACAGTATTATATATTATAAGAAAGATCAGTATTTATTCCAGTGACAGCGATGATCAGAGGACACTGGGGAAACAGATTGAAATAAAAACATAAACTAAATTTATACCAGTGACTTGCACGTCAAAAATGATGGCAATACAATTTGATGGCTGGCAATGCTGTTTGCCACAAAATGCAAAGCTCCCCCCCCCTCTAAGTTGCGGGCCTTCAGCGCTCATTGCTAGCATCTCCCACTGTGTACTTTACGGGCCTTGCGATGAATGCCTTGGGCGCTCAACTTGAGCTCAGCAATGAGCAGCTTTGGCGCTCATTGCAAATTTCTCCCCCCTCTCTGCCCCCTGTGTCTGTTTCCCTCTCTCCCTTCTATGTGTCTGTTTCCCTCTTTCTCCCTCCCCTCCCCCTCTCCCTGCCCTGTTTTCCACCTTACTTCTCAACCCCTGTGTCTCTTTCCCCCTCTCCCTCCCCTGTGTCTCTTTCCCCCCCTCTCTCCCCTCTCCCTCCCCTGTGTCTCTTTCCCCCTCTCCCTTCTATGTGTCTGTTTCCCCCTGTCTCCCTCCCACTCTCCCTGACCTGTTTTCTGCCTTATTTCTCTCCCCTGTGTCTCTTTCCCCCTCTCCCTCCCCTGTGTCTCTTTCCCCCTCTCCCTCCCCTGTGTCTCTTTCCCCCTATCCCTCCCCTGTGTCTCTTTCCCCCTCTCTCATCCCCTGTGTCTCTTTCCCCCTCTCTCTCCCCTCTCCCTCTCTTGTGCCTCTTCCCCCCTCTCTGACCCCTGTGTCTTTTTCCCCCTGTCTCCCTCCCCTCTCCCTGCCCTGTTTTCCGCATTATTTCTCTACCCTGTGTCTCTTTCCCCCTCTCTCTCCCCTCTCCCTCCCCTGTGTCTCTTTCCCCCTCTCCCTCCCCTGTGTCTCTTTCCCCCTATCCCTCCCCTGTGTCTCTTTCCCCCTCTCTCATCCCCTGTGTCTCTTTCCCCCTCTCTCTCCCCTCTCCCTCCCTTGTGCCTCTTTCCCCCTCTCTGACCCCTGTGTCTGTTTCCCTCTGTCTCCCTCCCCTCCCCCTCTCCCTGCCCTGTTTTCCACCTTACTTCTCAACCCCTGTGTCTCTTTCCCCCTCTCCCTCCCCTGTGTCTCTTTCCCCCTCTCTCTCTCTCCCCTCTCCCTCCCCTGTGTCTCTTTCCCCCTCTCCCTTCTATGTGTCTGTTTCCCCCTGTCTCCCTCCCGCTCTCCCTGCCCTGTTTTCCGCCTTATTTCTCTCCCCTGTGTCTCTTTCCCCCTCTCTCATCCCCTGTGTCTCTTTCCCCCTCTCTCTCCCCTCTCCCTCCCCTGTGTCTCTTTCCCCCTCTCCCTCCCCTGTATCTCTTTCCCCCTCTCTCATCCCCTGTGTCTCTTTCCCCCTCTCTCTCCCCTCTCCCTCCCTTGTGCCTCTTTCCCCCTCTCTGACCCCTGTGTCTGTTTCCCCCTGTCTCCCTCCCCTCTCACTGCCCTGTTTTCTGCCTTATTTCTCTCCCCTGTGTCTCTTTCCCCCCCTCTCTCCCCTCTCCCTCCCCTGTGTCTCTTTCCCCCTATCCCTCCCCTGTGTCTCTTTCCCCCTCTCTCATCCCCTGTGTCTCTTTCCCCCCTCTCTCTCCCCTCTCCCTCCCTTGTGCCTCTTTCCCCCTCTCTAACCCCTGTGTCTGTTTCCCCCTGTCTCCCTCCCCTCTCCCTGCCCTGTTTTCCGCCTTATTTCTCTCCCCTGTGTCTCTTTCCCCCTCTCTCATCCCCTGTGTCTCTTTCCCCCTCTCTCTCCCCTCTCCCTCCCCTGTGTCTCCCCCTCTCCCTCCCCTGTGTCTCTTTCCCCCTCTCTCATCCGTGTGTCTCTTTCTCCCTCTCCCTCCCCTGTGTCTCTTTCGCCCTCTCAATCCCCTTGTGTCTCTTTCCCCCTCTCTCATCCCCTGTGTCTCTTTCCCCCTCTCCCTCCCATGTGTCTCTTTTCCCCTCTCTCACCCCTGTGTCTCTTTCCCCCTCTCTCTCCCCTGTGTCTCTTTCCCCCTCTCTCATCCCCTGTGTCTCTTTCCCCCTCTCTCTCCCCTCTCCCTCCCCTGTGTCTCCCCCTCTCCCTCCCCTGTGTCTCTTTCCCCCTCTCTCATCCGTGTGTCTCTTTCCCCCTCTCCCTCCCCTGTGTCTCTTTCGCCCTCTCAATCCCCTTGTGTCTCTTTCCCCCTCTCTCATCCCCTGTGTCTCTTTCCCCCTCTCCCTCCCATGTGTCTCTTTTCCCCTCTCTCACCCCTGTGTCTCTTTCCCCCTCTCTCTCCCCTGTGTCTCTTCCCCCCTCCCTCCCCTGTGTCTCTTTCCCCCTTCTCTCACCGCTCTCCCTCCTCTGTGTCTCTCTTCTGTCTTTTTCTCTTAAAGTCTTGCGTGCCTCGTGATGAGCGCCGTTGCTTTTATTTTGTAAGTCTTGCCGGCCTCGCTTTGATCGGCTAAGTGTTACGGGCTTCAGCCACGTTTTGAGTCTTTTAGAAAAATTTACATCTTTACGGCCGCCATTATTTTCCTCGCTTAGGCCATTTTCAATCACAAAAAAACGCCAATTAAGCCTCAAATTATCTTGTAACCTCACTCGCAGGCTCCCTGCTTCTCCCCTGAGGGTGTAAGTAAATTTTTTAATCAATTGGTGTCTTTTGGTGGTCTTCCAACGTCTTCCGAGTTACAGGATTGAAAAAAATATTGCTGTTAAAGCCGTATTTTTTTTCAAAGTCTTGCCTTCAGCGCTCATTGCAGCCTAAGTCCTGCGGCCTCACAATGAGCGCATGTGGTGCCTTGGGCGCTCATTGCGCATGCGCCAACCCATAAGTTTTAACATTGCGTGACCAACATTTGTAATTACCACAACTATATATATGAAATATGTATATATATATATATATATATATATATATATATATATATATAAAACCACTATATAAATATATAACCATACAGCCCTTAACCCTTCAAACTCACCTTTAGATATTGGCACCATCCAGCACTTTGTCAGATCCGGTCTCCCTTCAGGAATCCTTTTTTGACCCAATAAAGTATCAGTACTGGTTACTAGTAACTGGAGACTAGATAATGGCGGCTGCAGCCTCTGTGACAGTGGACTTGTCGTCAGTAGAATGCTGATGACATCACAATCCCTATGACATCAGACATGTTATATAATAACTAGTGAGTGATCAGTGTGACCTCAGAGCCTCTGTGTATCAGAGGATGTAATTATAGTGACATGAGTGCATTGAGGTCGGCTTTGTGAGACTCTAGAAGAAATAGTCATCGTGATGTGAGAGAGTACAGGGGGTAGACATAATAAGGTAAGACTGCAGAGGAGGTAAAAACAGGAATGTAATCCTGGGCTGTGACTAGGCCATTCCAACACATTTACATGTTTCCCCTTAAACCCCTTAAGTGTTGCTTTAGCAGTGTGTTTGAGGTCATTGTCCTGCTGGAAGGTGAACCTCCGTCCTAGCCTCAAATCACGCATAGAGTGGTACAGGTTTTGCTCAAGAATATCCCTGTATTTAGCACCATCCATCTTTCCCTCAACTCTGACCAGTTTCCCAGTCCCGGCTGCTGAAAAACATCCCCACAGCATGATGCTGCCACCACCATGTTTCACTGTGGGGATGGTGTTCTTTGGGTGATGTGATGTGTTGGGTTTGCGCCAGACATAGCGTTTTCTTTGATGGACGAAAAGTTCAACTTTAGTCTCATCGGACCAGAGCACCTTCCTCCATACATTTTGGGAGTCTCCCACATGCCTTTTCACAAACGCGAAATGTGCAATTTTGTTTTTTGCTGAAAGTAATGGCTTTCTTCTGGCCACTCTGCCATAAAGCCCAACTCTATGGAGCGTACGGCTTGTTGTCGTCCTATGTACAGATACTCCAGTCTCTGTGGTGGAACTCTGCAGCTCCTCCAGGGTTACCTTAGGTCTCTGTGCTGCCTCTCTGATTAATGCCCTCCTTGCCTGGTCCGTGAGTTTTGGTGTGCGGCCGTCTCTTGGCAGGTTTGCTGTTGTGCCATGATCTTTCCATTTGGTTGTGATAGATTTGATGGTGCTCCTAGGGATCATAAAAGATTTGGATATTTTTTTACAACCTAACCCTGACTTGTACTTCTCAACAACATTGTCCCTTACATGTTTGGAGAGTTCCTTGGTCTTCATGGTAGTGTTTGGTTAGTGGTGCCTCTTTGGTTAGGTGTTGCAGCCTCTGGGGCCTTTAAAAAAAAGGCGTGTATATGTAATGACTGATCATGTGACACTTAGATTGCACACAGGTGGACATCATTTCACTAATTATGTGACTTCTGAAGGTAATTGGTTGCACCAGAGCTTTTTATGGGCTTCATAACAAAGGGGGTGAATACATACGCACATGCCAATTTTCTGTTTTCTCTTTCTAAAAAATAGTTTTATGTATATATTTTTCTCATTTCACTTAACCAACTTAGACTATTGTGTTCTGATCCATCGCATACAATTCAGATTAACAAAACATTGAATTTAAGGCTGTAATGTAACAAAATAGGTAAAAAGTCAAGGGGGGTGAATACTTTTTCAAGGCACTGTATAAATACAGCCGTTACTTTTGTGGGTTTTATACCAAATCATTGTAAACTAATGAGCTTTCCATTACTGCTTCTGAAATTCTGATGGTCATAGATGCCACATTCCTGTTGTTTAGATACCAACTTCCTGTGTAATCAGAGTCTGATGTCACATAAGGAAGATCATCAGAAATCACAATGGTAGATCCCACAGCGGCAGAATTGTACATAAAAGGTGATATATTACAGGTAGTGTATGTTATTTTCCAATCTAAAACAATTTTAGTAATTTTCAAGTGTAGTTCTATAAAATACTGTATTATAAATACATAACCTCAGGGCCCCTTATAAGAAAATACTGGTCAGGTAAAACTGACCCCAGAGGACGAGCGATTGTATTCACCCAAAAGTAAGAATCTCTTCCTCCCCTCTCTCACTTTCTCTCTCCACCTTCAGTATCTCAGTGATGATTCTCTTTCCTTATCTCTCCCAGCTTTGTTTTCTCCCCATTCTCTGTCCTCCCTCTCTCTTTTTCCCCTTTCCTTCTCTCCTCTTCACTCTATTCCCTATCTATCCTTATATAACAATAGAAAAGCACTATAGTAATTCCCTGGTGTTTAACACATTTTTTTCAATAATTATAACAAAAAAAGTTAGAGGTGCTCAATCAGAGAACGAACTAACCATAATAGGTCTATGGACATGATAACCCACTCTGAGAGCAACCTCTTCTAGCTCACTTGTGCTGTAGGGCTACACCTCACTGATGCGGCCCAATATAGGCCGAAACATACGTCTGGGGTTCGCTGTTTCTCCTGTTCAGGGTAGAATTGCCTGGTATTTTGGGGCTGGATCACTCTAGTGAGTGGGACCAGACTGATATACTACAGGATATTTCTTCCTGTGAAGGGCACAAGTGGCTACAAGAGGGTTCTCTCAGAGTGGGTTATCATGTCCATCCATCCTATTAAGGTTAGTCCAATCTCTGATGAGCACCTCTGACTTTGTTGTTTTGTTTATAACAAAAAAATAGGACATTTTTAGATTTCACAAAATGTCGCTGATTATATTTAAAATGTATCCTAAAGAGCCCAGTATAAATTAAAGAAAATATATATTTATGTTCATAATAAATCATTATTAAGAATTTGATCAATCTTGAGAGATATTTTTGAGGATGAAAATCTTTTATAAATAAGATCCTTTTAAGGAGATATCCTGAAAATGAGAAATGATCAATGTTATGATGAACTATATCCACACCAGTCTAACCAGCTCAGATTTATATAATCAGCGGTATACCCAATCTGTAAATGTCTATGTTATTCTCAGTTGATAGCATATAAATCACATTTTAACTAATACATTCTCAATACTGTATCCAACTCAGGAGTATATCAACAACTGAACCGGGCTGTGAGCTGTAACATGTAGGGTCGTCCAAGATGGGCAGATCATAGTAGAAAGTTCAGACAAATTGTGGTCCACTGGAGAAGGAACTGGCAAACCACTCCATCATCTTTGCCAAAAAAATCTTATGGATAAGCACAACCAGAGACAAGATGTGACTGGTGTGCTTCGGTCCATAGGATCACGGAGAGTCAACCACTACTGAATGTCTAAACACACACAGACGAAAATACATTAATTATTTGAATTTTAGGTACAGGTCTGCCACCAATTATCTGGCATCGTCCATTCCTGGGCTTTGTTGGAAAATTGATTTTGCCAGACTAGCTGTGGTTTCTGGGGGAAAAAAAGCTGTTTTTAGCATGAATACTGCAAAATGTTACACTTTACAAAACATACTTCATAATCAATGAGATCAAGTACACAAGATGTTCAGAGAAACCTATTTACTGACTCAAAAAGATCAATCCAGCTTGTCAGAATGAAAAGAATCAGTGGGGCTTTACTGAATGGAAAGGGCCTGTGGAGCTTTACAGTATGAACAGGACCAGTGGAGCTTTACTTTTTGAATATGAGCAGTGGAGCTTTACTTATTGAATAGGACCAGTGGAGCTTTACTTATTGAATAGGACCAGTGGAGCTTTACTTATTGAAAAGGACCAGTTGAGCTTCACTTATTGAATACGAGCAGTGGAGCTTTACTTATTGAATACGAGCAGTGGAGCTTTTAACCATCTCTCTTTTACCCTGATAGCTTGTTGTTTACACTCTATAAAATAAATACATGTACTTGTCTCTCTACCAACTTGTCGAAAATGTTTTCCTGATTAAAAGTGGTTCCAGATTAACAGATTCTGAATATTCATTGATGGACCTGTAATTCCTTGTAAGATGTCCTTGTAAGATTGATATATGTATGTAATGGTAGATTTAAAGGACAATACACTGGACTTCTCGATTTAGAGATCTTCCTTTATGTTGCCAAGAACTCATTGTCCTCAAAACTACAGCTTAGAAACACACTTTAGGTTTATTTATCAATGTATGTTTTCAAGTTTACTCTTTTTATGAAAAGCAATTAACACAATTAACCAAAACAGTACAACAAATCATAATGTAAATATGTAAAGTAGGATAATTAAAAGATGGCAGAGCATAAGGTGAGATTTGGATTAGTTAATGAACATATGCAACAGACCATAGTATTGATAAAGTCCATGTGTGGTCATAAGGAGGGAACGAAGACCAGGAAGGTCCATTGGGTTAACATGTAGGATAATTTATCTAGTTTAGCCAATGGATCTTCATGGAGTCATGAGTGGTGAAATGAAGGAGACAGTTTTTACCCCACCCATGAAGAATTCAGTAGACCTTGGACTATGATGAGAAGGTTCCACAGACCTGGAGCTGCACGACCTAAAGCTCTAGCACCAAATAATGCCACACAGACTGTGGGTACCTATCATTGTAATGCACTGTGTAGGGGACCTAGAATACTTTCAGGTAGCTGGGCCTGGTTATTTAGAGCTTAGAAAGTCAGCAAGTCAACCTTGATATAAATTTGCCATTTGAGAGGTGACCATTGCAGAGCATGAACAATTCCTGTTATGTGACAGCCGCCTCGCATCAGAATAATCCAGGGGATGGAATTACTTATCTGGAAGCCTGAATAATAGGGCATTACAATATGATTACAGTAGTCATGCTGGGAAGTTACATAGGCATGGACCAGTGTAGCCAGATCCTCTGAATGGCCAGTGTAGCCAGATCCTCTGAATGGCCAGTGTAGCCAGATACTCTGATTGAATCCAATGTATAGTCCTATTTCATCTCTATGTTTCAGGCAGAAGAAAGAAGTTCTGATTGTCACTGTCACTTCCTGACATTTTAATTTATTTTTAGTAATCCCAGTTGTGATGTGGCCCAATGAGATGAAGCCTCTGGTGGCTCAACGACCACAGTTTGTGATACTCTGCTGAAAATGAAATCTGAATATAAAGATGAGAACAAACTGTTTATTCTGACTGACTATGATTTGATCAGACAACAGAATGCATTAGGACATTGGTGGCAACTTGTGACTATTGGACAGTATGGTGGCTCCGAGCCTCTTCTCTGTAGTGGAGGGCATGTCTCTTTTCTCTTTCTTTAACTAAACCATTTGCTCTATTTTTATACCATCACCTCATTAATTATCCTCTACTTCTCTATATAGCGATTTTACCAGTGTTATATTGTATACAAAATGGCTAAATACATCGACTGACCTTTTAATGACTAGGGTAGTAAAATGCAGTATCAAGTGAAATGGTTTGAACATTATTGAATCTGGATATGTCTTGGTCAGTGAGAGGTATCAGTCAGTATTATTCTAATTAGGAATGGTGTGTAGCAAAAACTACAGAAATATATGGCAAATATATTTAGATCAATACATTAAATTTAAAACTCTAAAACTATGAAAATTGGGGGAAAGTGACAAAGATAGATAATACCACAGACACAGCAGTTGTAACTAATGATGGATCAATCATTTGGAGAATAACAACATGAGATGGGAGATATGGGGGTATGCAATGCTATTGTAAGGCATTTTAGATATATATTTACCCTTTTTAGAATAGAGTTCCCAGTTCAGCAGTAACATGCTACCTTATATAGATCCTAGAGCGCAACCGGTCAGTCAGAAAAGAGCAATTGAGTCAGAGGATTTAGTTTTACAAACCCCTCTCTGTTATGATAAATATATTTTATGTTGGATGTGTATTATGGTCAGTATGTTATAGAACTGTCTTGTATTTTCCTGATTTTGGCTTTGTTGCGTCTTGAAAGTTTAGGTGTGTGGCATAATGTGGTCCAAATGAATCACTTATGGCATTTTACTTATTTCCATTAGTTCTAAGTTTTGGAGATTACATTATTCCTTTTAATTGATGGTTTCAGCTGGCATGGAGGATGTAGAGAATTATTGATGCAATGCTTTCAAAATTTGTTTTTATTATGACCATTTGTGGTCTACTACTCGTTAATAGAAATTAGAAAATGTTGGGGATTTTTGACCTTCCACTTTTTACTTTCCACCCATTGAGTGTATATGATGTGACATAGTTTAGTATGCCATTAGGATTTTGTTGATGATTTTAGGTGAGTGCGATCAGTATAAGTGTGTCTAGTTTAAATTGGAGGATTTCAGTTTGTCAAGGTAGATGATGATGACATTCTGATGGAACTTTATTTAGGTTTAATAGAAAAGTAAGGAATATAAACTACTAGTAAATTGCACGTCAACAAGGAATAAAATGTGAAAACTGTCAATCCTGTTTGCCAGACAATACTTGGCTCTTCCACCTGTAATTTGCGGGCCTTGCGATGAGCGCCTTTGGCGCTCATGGCTAGCCCCTCCCAGCATCTACTTTACAGGCCTCAAGGTGCTCATTACGAACCACACAATGAGCGGCTTTGCCGATCATTGCTGCCCTTGGCCAACCCGCCACTTGTATTGGCCATCCCGCCCTGTGACTTTTCCCCACCTCTCCATCCCCTGTGTCTCCTTACCTTCTTCACCGTGTCTTCTTCACCCCTCTCCATCTCCTGTGCCTCCTTTCCCCCTCTCCCTTTCCCCCCCCCTCTCCCTCCCCTCTGTCTCCTTCAGGCATGGTTGACGCATGCTAATGACATGTTCCATCTTTTATTGGATTGCAAAATATAAATAATATCTTATTGGTCTAGGAATAGGAGGTGTTGGAATGTACCATTTTCTGTATGTGGACATGCTATAAAAGGTTATGTCTTGTATATATGTGTTGTCAGCAGCAGACATTGTGAATGTTTTTCTGTTGCTGATCCACGAGTTTCCAAATAAACTGAAGAAAATCAGAGGCCTCTGTGTTTTGGTGTCATGACTGGGTTTTGGAGTAGAATGTGGGTTTGTGGATGTTGTTTTTCTTCTACAAAGGGAAACATGTAAGATCAATGTGCGGGCAGTAAATCAGCATTCAGCTAGAAGGGGCTCTTATCAGTTGTGAGTTATATGTTTACTATACAATCACTACTCTATAAATATACATGTTATGTTGTTGCCATCTGTCCAACCTCCACCCTTTCTCTCCTCTGTCTGTATTTTTGTGCTCCCTTTATGTATATTTATTCTCCTCCTATCTCTGCTGTCATCATGTCACTTAAAATGACCATTTGGACTAGAAGAGTGAGCCCAAATATATCCTGCACTGCCTGGGACCAAATATCAGAAGCCCTCAGAAGGTAATCGAGGGTTTTTGGTCTTCAGAGGAGAAGGATTGTCCTCCATGAATGATACATTCTTCTTTATAAAATAAAATCAAACATATAAAAAGTTAAGTATGTATAAAAACCTAAAAATCAAACAAAACAGACCTATCTTATTCATTATATTATAACTTGCCCCCCCCCCCCCCAGCTCCGTTGTGTCAGTACCACTAGTGTAATGTGGAACAAATATTAGATTCCCACAGTATATATAGATATATCTAATGGTATGGAAATTATATGACCCTGAGGAACACCCTTGTTCTAACCTCTGAATTATTATTATTATTATTATTATTATTATTATTATTATTATTATTATCCTTTATATAAAAAGCATTAACATTTTCCATAGTGCTAAGTACAGGGGATACAGTGGGTACATAAAAATCACTTACTGGTACAGAAGGTGTAGCCCTACTCTCATAAGAGTTTACAATGAAAGTGGGTTATGGGTATTAGACACAAAAGATAAGGAGGTTTCTTGTCTGTAGCTCAGTAAGTCAGCAGGGCCCATGTATCGGATGTGGTCACTGACTTGTTTGAGTCCATTATGTTAGGGGACAAGTTGGTTGTCTTAATCTGCTCTTTGTTGGGCTTGAAAAGACCAAGAAGACCGACCTTACCTGCAGGTTGTATAGGTTCCTTTATCCCTACATAAATAATCTCCTAAAAATAACAGAGCTCAATATCATTATTCAGCCAATAGAGACCAAAATGTTAGTTTAACATCAGCCAATCCTCATCCCTACTTAAAGTCTTAATAGGATCACAACATCTCCAGTCATTTACCATCTGTATAAATGATTAGAATTAGTATTATGTGTTACCTTGAGATGTTGGACTAGTAAATGGTCTTTCTCTTTACTACAATGCTCTCTTATTCTTATACCCAGTAACATAGAAGTAATACCAACATACTGAGTACTTATACCAAAGTGTATATGTAATGTTATATGACTCTCATGTTATTAATGTCTCTACTTTATGTCTTCACCTGTTACATATGATCTAAATGTCTCATATTTATTATATTCTTTGATAAACTTTACATTTCAAGCACTTGTAATTTATTTGTTTATATTAATCCAACTATTATTTTGTCGTGATCCATTATCATTGGGGCCTCTCTATAAAGGGATCTTAAGCTCATCTGGTATAATTCCAGTCAAGT
>CM050170.1:17512138-17647194 GCA_027410445.1 Discoglossus pictus
AGCGATTTGTGATTGTGAACATTTACAAGTTTTAAAGATCAAAGTCTTAGATGGGTTGGAGTTACGATTAGACAACCGCAGGGATTTTCAGCCTGTAACCCGCAAATCATTTGTGTGTAGTTAAAATATGCCAATTAAATAGTAAATTGGTTTATGGGCTACATTGAAGGCTCCAGTAACTAACAATTGGTCAATTGAATAGGGACATAGTGGGTGATGGGTCTTGGTCCTTAACCCACTTAAGGAACCATAAACATTGGATGTTGGAGTCTTAGATGATCAGGGAAACGCTTTCTGCTATTCAACAGACCTAGCACAAGCTATGGGGTAGACTATGAGGGTCAATGTACCTCCTGATCAGGGAGGGAATAGTGTTAAGGACTGGTAAAGTCAGGGAACTATGCAGTTGGATTTACGCGCTTCCTAGCAGACACCTCTGCAGGACATACCTTTATTGAGTTGGCAGGGGGGAGACTTATGGATGTGCGGTGGCTCTGGGGTGTATTCACTTTTTGGGGCTGACAATGAGTTCCATACATTTCTAGACATTCAGTCTCAGCCTATTAGATTGAAGGGGGGTCATGAACAGTGGCTAAGGTCAATTACTTCCTAATTTGTGGTTACAAAGGATCAAAAGGGTATCAGTTGTAGGACACTTGACACCACCTTATTGATTATACTTGATAACTTAATTGTGTTCCTTAATCTCCTATAGAAATTGATTTATTTTACCGCTTCAGCAAGTTCAAACCTGGTCCTACGACTGGGAGTGATTTGAGTATCGTGGTTGGCTGCTGGATGTGCCTACTGATCAGCCTTAAAGTGGTATCAACCCAAAAATATTTTTTTAGCCCAACATGACAGTTACACCCCAAAACACAATAAACTCAAATATTACAAAAAACTGCCACAAGCTTAAATTAATTGTCGGAGAGTGCTTTTGGAGACTCAGGTCGTACAATAGCGGCCTAGGCCACAACATTACACAACAACATAACTTTAAAAGTGTCTTAGTTCTTTTACGCAACTAAGGCCATGGGAAAAACCCTTGAGTTTAGTAGCCATATGGTCTAGTGTCCATCCATGACCAATTCTCAACCCAAAAGAGTCCAGAGGGTCATGACACCAAGCAACAGAAACCAGAGAAGCAAAGATGGTCCATTATGATGATAAATAATCTCTACATCTAACTGCTGAATTCATGCATTTTTTTCTAAATACTCCTGTTCTCTCTTTTTCCATTATCGCTACTGAAAACATTGTAATATTGTAACTTGTATAAAAGACAAAACTTATAGAGATACACTTAATCACCTTAATATGTATATCATAGAGGAGATATGAGAGATTTCATACATTTCATGAAGGAAGTGTTTTTGAGAAAAAGACGATTCCAAGAACAAGAGGTCACAATTTGAATACAGAAGGTGGATTACTTAAGTGTTTAGAAATGTAAGCATGTCTGGCATAAAGCTGTCCTGAGGTTTAATTAAGCCAAACTAAACGTAGAATGGATAGACCAGATGACCAGCCTTTTTGGTTCATATCTGCAGTCAAATCTACTTTTATATTTATCACTTATCTCAAACTAGACATTTTTGAGATATGGATGCTTTCAGGTTATGAAGACATTTTGCTTTGTAGAGCTGAATCCACCGAAATCCTAAAAAAATATCAAAATAGATTCCAGTTTCATAAATACATCTCTTCAGCTAGGTTTAGTCCACCTTTAGTGGCGTTTCACTGTGTCCTTGACAATCAAAACTAAGAGCTTCCCAGCCACTGGGAAGCTGTTTTTCCAGTAGAATTAGATTTATGTTGAGCAGCCCACCAGTCTCTAGATCCATAAGTAGGCTGAGATGTATATCACAACCCAGGATATTTATGTTGTGATACCAACCAGTCACCCTTGGAGATCCATCAGTAGGCTGAGATGTACAGTACCTTTAGGGGCTATTGCCTTAAATGATGATTTTACATTGTCTTAGCTGGCATTTTAATGCTGATTTCACATCTGTATTTTTCAAACTGTAGATAACTGGATTTATCAAAGGGACAACTGCTGTGTTAAAGAGGGCAACATATTTTTGGAACTCAAAATTATTATTTGAACTTGGTCTCAGGTATTGGAAGAAGAGGGTCCCATAGAAAATGTTGACAACTGTGAGATGTGAGGAACACGTGTAAAAAGCTTTAATTCTCCCTGTGTTGGAATGGATCTTCAGGATGTTCTTAATAATGAAAATGTAGGAGGTGAAGATTAGAAGAAAAGGTGTTAAACCTAAACTGAATCCTTCAATGAGGTTCAAGCTCTCAAATGCAGAGGTATCACTGCAAGACAGTTTCAACACAGGCACAATGTCACAGAAAAAGTGATTGATTATGTTGGATCTGTAACACGATAACTGTGATAATAAGATGAGATGAGGAGTAACTTCTAAAAAACCCAACATCCAACATATGGCAGCCAATAGAGCACAGACGGTATGGTTCATGACCACATGATAATGTAAGGGTTTACAAATAGCCACATATCGATCATAACCCATGGCAGCCAGAAGAAACATCTCAGCAGCAGTCACGGATGAATATAGGAACATGTGTGTTCTGCAAGCAAACAAAGAAATGGTGTTATCCCTAATTATGAAGTTACTAAGAATCTTATGTAGAGTGATGGTGCTGGTAGACATGTCCATGAGAGACAGATTCCCCAAGAAGAAGTACATGGGAGTGTGCAGATGATGATCCAGGCAGACAAGTATAAGAATGGTCTTGTTACCACCAAGAGTGAGGAGATAAATTATTAGAATCAGAAAGAAGATTGGAGCCTGCAGAGTGGGATGGTTGGAGATCCTCTTCAGAATAAAATATGTCACCATGGTGTGGTTGTCCTCCATAATTATAGTTGTATGATCTGCTAAATCGTATCATCATTCTTTGTATTTACTTAGAGTTCCTTGGACTGCAAGTAGATCCAAACAATGAATACTAGAAGAAATCAAATAAATCTGTTCAGTGGAAGGTTTTATCATGAGGCTGAAGCTCTAATAATTTGTCCACATCATGAGAAGACTAGGAAAATATGATGCTGAGAAATATTGAAGACACACAAAGAAGCAGATGGCAGAGGCAGATATGGATAGATGAGGTAATTAAAGCAATAAACATAAGTTTGAGGGATCTCAGAGTGGCAGTGGCTTACAGATGTTCCTGGAGTTCTGTGCTTCATAGGTTATGGAGAGTCGGAAACGATTGAACAACATTAGTAACATCTCAGATTGGTAAGAAATTAAATTTACAGATTGCTAACAAATACAATTTATCTGTGTCTCAAAGTTAACAAAATAAAGTTAATAAATTACATCGCCTTACGGACACCATGCATTCCATGGAGTGTTTCCAACAGAGTTATAAATGTTTGTTACAAAATATGGAATATAACAAATATCATATGATAAAAACTTCAATTCGTTATTAGCATTAGATTAGCAGGGCCAGGTCTATTTTTTGGAGCCCCTGGGCAGTGAAGTGGAGGAGCCCCTGCGAGTGCGTTCACATGGTGTGCACGCACCCATTTTTCCTTTTCTGTGCGTGTATATTGCTCACTTGCTGTGTGAGCAAATCACAGACATTTCCCCATAACAGATAATTTACCAATATAGCTACTCATACACACACAGAGCTATTACTTGTTTATTAAATGCCTTTGGAAGTGGGTAAAAAACATTTATATTTTTCTAAGTTAAAAAAGGGGTGTCCTACTAATTTGTAATCCAGCCATGTAGATTAGATAGTTTTTAGATTTGTTATTAAATATGATGTCAATGTATTCAAGATGGAGATTTTAACTAGTAAAACATCATGTAAAGCAAACATTAACCATATGTCAATGGTCAACTAGACCAACAAATTGTCTAGACTGCATATGACTATATATAAGAATCATCTGGGACAAATTGCAGATAGCTAATTGATAAGTCAAGGACTAGGAAAAGCCACAGAAGCAGTCCTACCATGGGCAAATCAGAGCCAAATCTCTATTGTCGTTGTTGCAACATTTTATTAAAAATGTTAGCAGACACCTACAATATGTGATATGTAAAAGCCTAGAACATATTTAGATCCTTTTCTCCTGCTCTGAACATGAGTCCTCCCTCCAGGAACAACTAGTCAAATGTTGTGATATCTCTAACAGAAACTATAATATGGAAGGGCTGCCCACTTACCATCTCCAGCTTTTTCCTCTCAAGTTACTCTATTTTCCTTCAGAACAGGGTTTTTATTAGTAAACATCTCAGAGGATGTCTCATGGGGTGTCAAAGACTCGAGGGTTTAATTATCATGATGTGTAGTCTGAGTATGTCTGTATATTTCCCAGAGGATAAGACATTCACAAGACTGAAATTAACTTTATTGAAAATATTATTAAACTTAACCAAATTGAGATATTATCAGTATTATTTAATAGAACCAAGTGTGATGTTTTTATTATGTTAATTTCAATCATATGATGCACCTTTTTAGATCAGTTGTGCCAAAAAATAATGTGTGAAAAATTATTAGAAACCCTTATAATTGACATGACTTTGTGTGGACAAAAGCGCCGTATGGCATGCAACATAAAACGTATGTGATATAGTTTTCTACAGTTCTAAACTGTAACAGTTACATACATGTTTATGTTTTTTAGCAGCTCAAATCACTTAACTTTTAGCTATAAAATGTCCTGAAGCATGACTCCTTGAAAGGGAATACCTAGCGTCATACACAGAAACCCACAGAGTAGATGAAGTAACCGGTGGGATCTATTCAATGGGTGGTTCAACTGGTCCCTTCTCTTTATTGGGAGCTACAAGGTTGGTTCTCTTAAGGTTAAGATCGGGCAAGAGATGCATCCTCAATGGTTCCACCCGGTATCCAGAGGTTGCTATTGATCACATTATAGAAGCAATGGTGGCTGATACCTTGGTAGCCATTTTCACCCGGCTTGGGTTCCAGAGTAAAATTTTGGCAGTCGAATCTAAGTATAATAAACATTGATATGATTATTATTACTTTTGAGTTGTTTGATTTGTCAAAGTTGAATATATACACCTTAAGCCAAAGGAACCTTTTGAGTGGGAGTTTGGGAGATCTTCTCATCATCTTACTACATTGTGGTTGGCAGTTTTGGCAGTCTTAGTACATTGTGGTTGGCAGTCCCTTATAAGTCTACAAGGTTCTCCACTTTTGAAATTGTGTATGGAGGCTATTGGACCTGTTACTGGAGTTTTAGAAAGGGGACAAGATTCAGATTCTGAAGATGGGGTACTACCAGACATATTACCCCTGCTGACCTGTCGATTGTTTCTCTTATGCTAACCTACTTATCACCTTAACAGTGAACAGCAGGTGCCGAGTCACTACCTAGAATTTGTCTTGACCCAACTGGGAAGGATGGACATACAGGTCCAAAAGTTTCTTACTCCTGACACATATCCACTAACGCAATCCTCTTATAGCATCCCCAATACTGTGAAGGGGAATATGTGGTGGCAGCTAGATGATACATTATAATAAGGGGTCATCAAGTCATTCTATAATCCTTGGGCATCCCCAGTGGGGGGGTTTTATTACCTAAGAAAAATGAGACCACACGGTTTTATATAGACTATGAGTGACAGTTAAAGTTTACCTTGAGTTTCCCCGATTAGTTATACAAACTGAGGTTATATTTGTTTTCTGGCAATCTTAAAAGCCTATCTAGAGGAATAATCATTGTTTTCCAAGCCTAGGTCAAAGCGATACAGATGTAACAGGTTGCCTGGTGGTCCAGTGGTTAGGATTTTGGGCTTTCACCACTGCAACCTGGGTTCAATTCCAGTCAGGGAACCAAGTGGTCACACCACCCTGAAGCAAAGCACGGTTTGGCCTGGTCAGTACTGGGATGGGAGACCACCGAGAAGGACCTGAATGCTGTGGTCCACTGGAGAAGGAACTGGCGACCCACTCCAGTATCTCTGCCATGAAAACCAAACAGATAAGCATGGTGTGTTGCGGCCCATGAGGTCACAGAGAGTCAGACACGACACACACACAAGTGAGTTACGTAATGTGGAACTTAATGCTGATGGGTGTGGGAAGCCAGTAAAGCATTAGCATAACCTAAGTCATTAGGTAGACAACCATTAGAATGAAGACCTCTATCCATTTTCTTCTGAAACTCCATACTAATATTAATTTAGCGACTTGCCTGTCAAAAATTACGGCATGATTTTGTTTTATACATTGTGTTTTCTGTCTTTTTCTGTACTATATCTATGTACCATATGTGTTTTTCTGTACAGCTCCTGTCTATTTGGACAGGTTTTGCCAAATATGGAATGATTCAGTCAACCATTGAAAATGCATTATTTTTTATTAAATCCAATTTGTCTTTTTTTCTCTCTAAACCAATAATGAACAATATCTGTATATAAAACGGCAAACATTTATTTTATGTAATATACATGAATCTCCTAATAATGTACAACTATTATTTTCACATGTGATGTTTTAATTTGAATAATTCATTAAACCCCTTAAAATATAATATTTTTTATTACACCCATTTTTTTAACTTTAAACAAATACTGAACAATATCTTCATATTAAACTGCAACCATTTAATTATATTTTTACTATACATGAAGATTCTAGCAATGTACAACCAACATTTTTACATGTCATATTACAATGTTTTTATTTATTTTATTTTTTTAAAAATACTAAACATTTTCTATCTGATAAACCAATAAATTCTAATTTACACATTAATAAATCTCATTTCATCTCCCAAATAATAATAACACATGTAAAATATATACATATTTACTATTTCTGTCCATTCCACATAGCATTTAAATGTCCATAACATTTTATCCTATCTTTTTTGTCTCCTTACAACACCTCATCATACATATCATCATACTCTCCCATCCCCTAATTGCTCACCTTGACTTTCTGTTTGTTTTACCAAGACTTCAATTTCTAATGTATTTTTGCATCTTGAGAATGCCACATAGAGTTGTCCATGGGCAAGTACTGGTTCCCCCAAAACAGGCCAACAGACTTAAAAGTTTGACCTTGTGATTTATTGATGGTCGTGGCAAATGCCTCTCACTTGGAGACAAATCTATTCTTCGAATGAAAACTCTTTCTCCTTTATGGGTACCATTCAGAATTTAAGCATGCATGAAATGTTCTCTTACAACCTGAACAATTGATCTGGTTCCATTATAAAGTCCTTTTTTTTTGGGGGGGGGGTTCATATTTCTCTGTAACATAACAATTGCCCCTTTTTGAGCTGCAAAATATGTGGGGGCATTCCAGATGGTGTTAATGAATTTATAAATTCAGTTGTAACATTTGATTCACTCTGTTTGTCATCAGCCAGAACAGAATCTGTACTGTAATAATTTTTTTGGGTGCCATCTATTAATTTCAAAATTTCATTATTTAGATGCAATGCATCTTTATTTTTCGATGTTAATATTACTTTGTGTTCAAGCTCTAAGTAATCATTGTTAATTATTCCATTTTGGAATACAGCTAATATTAGTGAATCTTTACAAATCATTTCATGTGGAATTTCAACAGTATCCACAGGTAAATTAATTATTACCTCTGTTTTGCCTTCGCCAATTTAAATTAACCAATCATTTAAGTAAGTTTGGCCTTCTGATCTCATATTTTTCTCCAATTTAAAATGTGTAAATAGTTTCCATAGTGCACTTGAATTTATACATGTTCCCACAATATCTGTGCGATTTCCATGGACAACAACTGGTAAAGTTTGTCTAAAATCGCCACCTAACAACATCACTTTGTCTCCAAAAGGCAAGTCATTACCCATGACTTCACGTAATAACTGATCAATACATTTGAGAGCTTGGCAACACATCATTGTTGCCTCGCCAGTTATAATGAGTTTACTTTTTTAAGATTTTTTTTCTTGAAATTATGTCATTCTAATATCCGATACTGATGTTTCCAAAATGGTAACCAGAAGTTTAAATTCACTATGCACAGTTCTATCACCTTCCAACAAAAGGGCAGCAATTCCAGTAGTTTCAAAGGTAACTACTATTTCAACTTGACCTGTAATTAAATTCATCAATAAATATAGATAAGTTTTGCCTGATCCACCGGGTCCATCTAGACAGAAATAATGCTCCTTGAGCATGTCATCATTTAGTGCTTGTTATATGGCATTACATGGTTCCAATTGCAATGTGTTTAAAGTGGCTATTTTTTCTCTTGTCGTCTATAATTCCTGGATCTGGTAGAATAAAAGTTGCACAATTTAATCCATGAAAAAGAAATATCTTTTGCATTTCCAATAAGCTGTTTAATTCTGCAATGGACTCACTGTATTTTTTCATGAAGTCTTCACACATTTGATTTAAATTTTTTTCACAAAGATAATGCATCGGATACATTACAAAATATGCAAATGAATGAGAACTGTTCCCTCAACTACCTTGGCATTTGACATAGTGCTGCTTCTTCTATTTCTCCCATTCAGTATCATCTGCAAGGAAGTTTCTATGTTGCGCAGTTAATTGAAAGGTATCATAAACTATGTCATTCACTATACGTAAATGTTCATAACTTTGTGCACAATCTCTGCCTATTGAGGACTACATGTAAATGTAATAAATAAATCTGGTTTCCCAAATGTAGTCACAATAGCCAATGCATCATTGTATCTTTCTCGCATATTGCGAGGAGATCCTTGGAAGGAAAATGGCAAAATGATGGCTCTGCCAGCTGGAAGTTCTCTGTTTGTAGCCAATTCAGCGACATAATCCATCAATCCACAATATTGCTCTACACAAAGCTTGTTTTGTTGAAATTTGATAAAAGTTGAATTATTTGCTTCGACTTGTAGATATGAATCAATGATCCATTGTTGTGGGAGTTTTCCGCCATATAAAATTGGATTCAATTAATTGTAAATAGCAGTTTGTGCCACTTTATATTCCAGCATTAAAATATTGTTTTTTACACAAACTTTACTTTTTGTATAAACTATTGCCTGTCTCCCCATTTGGAAAAAAAATGGGATATGTCATTGGATCCAAATTACTACTTAAGATATTTATTTTTATGAAAGGTTGCTTTAGATATCTGGGATATATTCTAATATCCCGCTCAAATGGGGGTTCTACATCATCATTTTGAAAAACCATGGCAACCTCATTCGATGTTGGTAAATTATAACGCTGTTGATTGCAATGGCGATCTCTTTTAAGAACCATATTGACTCTTGGCATAGGCAACCGATTGTGAGGAATTTACTCTGCTGGGTTTTGAACCCTGGTCCCCAGGCTGCTGATCCTCTTCCCTACCACTGCGCCAGCCTGCCTTTGTGAAATTCCTGGAGATCTGATAACCTTGACTCTGCTAGCAATAGCATCATGACTAAGTCTCTTCAGCTGTGTCTGGTCAGGTGTCTGGTCCTTGGCCTATATAAGGCACTTCCTGTCAATGTACCTTGCCAGATTATCGTGGTTCCTGTTCCCTTCAATAAAGCTTGTTCCTGTTTCACCTACAAGTTGCTGAATTGGATTATTGCTGACCTAGGCTGCTGGTCTCCAAAACCTTGTGATTCCTATATCATTACACTGATTTTGTTCAGCACAAGTCATTTGTTCTTTTTCTACTTTTGCTAATTTTTTGTATGCTTGAGCATATGGGTTATTGGCAATAATGTTATCAAGCTCTTTAAAAACTGTGGCTAAGTCTTTTTTTTTTCTTTTCTGAAAGTGTCATATGTTGTTCATCTGCTTCCATTGTATCTACGACATATAGTTGAGCAAATTATTTCTTTCTTTGCTCTCCTGCTTTTGGGTGTAAATGTGAAGTATGGTGGTAAATTTGGCCTTGTACTTTAAAACTGTAAGGGCCAGGTCTGAAGCAGCAAGACGTGTGTGCCCTGAGCTCCTGCTCAAAACTCAGAGCTGAAGCTTATAAGGGGCTAAAAAGCCCAGCAAGGGGACTACCTTACCCCTACAGCAATTGGGGGAACTGGAGGGGACACCCCAAACCCCTTTCCGGGTGCTTCTAGTCACCCCGCCGGCGTCACCCGCAACAACACACCCTGCCAAGGCACAGGAGGGTGAAGGCACAGCCAGGGCTCACCTGGAGAAGGTGTAAACAGGCCCTGGTCCAGGAGTGCTGTGCAGGACCCGTCCGGATCGGCCCAGGAGGTCACAGGGACTGGAGGGGCCCTGAAACGGGTGGCGGCCATCTTGGCCCTACACGTGGCCAGCGTGAGGAAGAAGATCCAGGCACAGTGAGTACTCTGGGAGAAGGCCGGGGGCTCCCCAGGGGAGACCAGTGGCGGCTGGCCCGGTTGGACTGGCCTGGGAAGGCTGCAGACCCCCAGAGGAGGCAGCTGGGGAAAGAAACTAAGGGCCCAGAAAGCCCGCGAAACGGGAGGCGGCCATTTTGTGTCCAGGGCCTAGTGCAAGGGCCATTGCCAGGCTAGAATACTCCCTCAACACCCCAAACAGCTTACAAGCAGCATCTCCAGGGGATCTAGAGAGGCTGAAGTGGGCTGCCCTGTCAGAGACCCACAGAACATAGAACACACTACTAATCAGCTCCCAGAGACTACCTTTCTGGATCCAGGCTGCTCAAGCTGGGACAGGCCTGTCTCTACTACAACTTGTGTGTTGAACTTTGCATTTCTTTATTAGGCAAAAGGCCTTTGTACTGCTAATTGCTCTCTCACTAACAGACTGTAACTGGTGGTGCATAGTTGACCGGCATAATAGCTGGTATTCCTGGGTGCCAATCCAATGAGCAGTAACATAGGCAACAACCTGCTGATCTCCACACACTCCAGTCTGAAGAGGCAAAACATCAAGAGTCAAAGTGGCCTGAAACTGAAGGCTTCCATTGCCACCTAGTGGAGCCGAGGTCACACTACAACAATCTGGTACTGGAGCAAACGACTAATAGCAGCTAACAAGGCTTATCTCTCTAGGATGTAGAATTCCTGGGGGGGAAAAAGGGGAACTCCTGCCGGCGGGGGCTGCGTCATGTTGAGAAACATCCCTGGCACTGTCATCTAATCCCACGGGGCAAGAAGAAAGCAAAAAAGGTCCTGAGGAGACAGAAGAGAGTCCCCCACACACCAGAGAATTACTGTGTGTGTCCTAAGTCAAAATACATCAAAGTAACAAATATGGGGAAGAACAAGAAATCCCTTTCAACTAAGAGGATTGAGGAACATTTCAAGAGAGCTGGGGCCTCCAACATTGAAGCCCAGGGCTCAGAATCTGAACACTCTGATCACTCAGACTCAGAGCAGCAGGCCGCATCCTCGCAACCAGAGGTAAACATCACTGAGAACTCAATGGCAAAGTTTGAAGCTCTTTTGGAGACGCATATTAATAGGGCAGTTGCAGCCCTTCAAAAAGATTTGCACGAGTTGGGGCAGCGGACCAATCTCCTTGAGGAGTCTGTGGACCAGATAATATCGACTCAAGAGAATGATAGGGTAAACATTGCAGAGAACACCTCCCGCATCTCTAGCATTGAAGATAAACTTGAAGATCTAGAGAATCGGTCGAGAAGGTTCAATATAAGAATAAGAGGGGTGCCGACAGCAGTAGTTGATCTCCCCCGCTACCTTAAAGCTACTATCGACAAGATCCTATCGGAAACTCCAGATCATATATGGGAGGTGGAGCGTGCCCACAGGGCCCTGGGAGGAAGCAAAAATCAAGACCTCCCCAAGGACATTATTGTTAGGCTATTACGCCAGCATTCCAGGGACCTAATATTGTCTACAACACGCAAGATGGCATCGATTGTTGGCCCCGACGGATCCAAGCTACAATTCTTTGCAGACCTCTCCCCTATCACACTCCAGAGGCGGAGGCTAATGAAACCAGCCCTAGAGATACTCCAACGCCAGGGCATCAGATATAGATGGGGATTTCCTTTTGCTCTTTCCTTCTCCCTAAATGGGGTGCACCACTCATCTCGCTCTCTGGAGGAGTGTCTAGGTCTCCTTAAAAGACTGGCCCTGACAACAGAGGAACTTGCAATTGGGCCTCCTGCACCCCTCATCACTCGGTTGCCTCAGAGGCATTGGACGGAAGTCACCAGTCTAAAGAAAACCTCAGATAAGACTTTTGGGATCCTCACCCAGAGACCGGACCAAGACAGGGGCAATCGGAGGGTGTGAAACCCTTTCATAGTTTCCCTAGAGACTTCTTTTTTACCCCTACCTTTGATGAGCAGAGGACAGTTGCAGCGGAGGGGGGGGGATCTTGTTGTCCCTACCTCAGCCAAGTTTGGACAGTATCTACGTCTGAGTGGGATTATTGACTCCAGAGTTGGGGACACTGCCCCCCAAAGCTATAAAGAAGACCTCTATACTTAAAGCTGCGAGTGGTTCTGCATGCCTGTTAATGACTTGCTTTAACCTGTTTGTGTTTTCCTCCCTATAAGAAGGTTTAACTTGCAATAGTCTTAGCTACTGTTAATGCCTTATAAAATAGGATGTTTTTATTATCTTGTTCCTTCCTCTATTGGAAGGTTTAATCCGGTAAAATTGTGCTCATAGAACATAAATGTCAGTTGCCAGGATGTTTACTGTTTACTCTTGTTGTAATTGCTCACCATTTAGGTAGCCCCCCAGAAATCCCCCCCGCCGGTGGGAGGACCCATGATTCTAGCCAGGAAGTATGCAGGCTAGGATAAAGAAACTGGCTTTACTAAACTGTAGCCCCACAGGGAGAGTGTTCTACCCCTTTACTCTCTCTCTAGTCTTTCTTTTCTCCTGTACTCTGCTCTCGCGGGCTTTGCCTACCCTCACGCTGTTTTCCTGTATACTCAAATTCCTCCTCTCCGTCCGCCGCTCTCTTTCCACCTCCAGCGCCTCCTTCCATCACCCCTCCTATTTGTGGACGAGAGGCCAACAAATGGCCCCCAGTTACTCCCCTATGGCCTCTGTAAATGCAACCCAACGGGGTGGAGGGCTCCCCTACTGGGGCTGCGGGCTTGCACTTAGCCTGAATTATAATCTTTTATTCCCACACAATTGTAGTCTAGACGGGGACTGTTCCCTTGACAAGTTGTTTATTGTGATGAGCTCTGCTAATATCCTCACATCCTTAGAAATGACTAACCAACTATCTCTCTTTTATGCTCCCGGCAGATCAGATATCTATAGCGATCCACACTCTAGCCGACTTCCAGTCCTGGACCGGATGGGCCGCTCTCCGCTCCCTCCGCACGGCCGCTTCAGAGAGGTACAATGGGACACGCAAAATATAGGCTTATTACACCTAATTACACATGAGCGCCCCGGCTAGGATAATCACCCATAACGTAAAGGGGTTTAACTCCCCCTTTAAAAGAAGGAAGGCTTTCCTATATTATAAAAATTTTAGTCCCTCAGTCATCTTTCTTCAGGAAACTCACTTTGCCAATAACAAGGCTCCTACTTATTTCAGTAAAGACTACCCCCAATATTACTATACAACCCAAACATCTAAGAAGGAAGGGGTAGCGATCTTGCTCCACAGGAATTTCCAGTTCCAACTGGACGCAAGAGTAGTGGACCGGGAGGGGTACTTTTATATAATAAAAGGTACAGTTCAAGGAAACCCGATCTCTTTAGCATCGTTTTACGCGCCCACTGTAGCTCCCCACAAGACTCTGATAAGATTTCTAAAAACCCTAGAGGTGGGGAACTGGGGACAACTCATAATAGGGGGTGACCTTAACCTGGTTCTGGATCAGGTGGCAGATAGGTCTAAACCTTCGGCTCATAATCTCTTCTCGCACAAAATCAAGCAGATTAGGAGGCTCCTGCACTCTTTAGATCTAGTGGATGCTTGGAGGGGGCACCATCCATGGGGGAAGGAATATACTTTCTATTCCTCAAGCCATGGGACCTACTCCCGCATAGATGCTCTTCTTGTGAGCTCCGCACTACTGGACCACTCCAGGGACGCTAATATAATCCCGTGCACTTGGTCAGACCATGCAGCAGTCTCTCTGGAGGTAGAGCTGGGGACCCAGACTTTGCCTTACTCCTGGAAAATAAATGAATATTTATTAGCGCTGCCTGCAGTCCAGGAGCAAATTGCTGCTGAGCTGAAGGCGTTCTTTGAAATCAATGCGGGAGGGGAGTCTGAGCCAGGTTGGGTGTGGGTGGCCCATAAGGCCTACATAAGGGGGACTTGCATTAAAATTGCCTCCCATCATAAGAAAATGACCCGCAAACGGGAGAGTGATCTCATGACGAAGTTAGCACAGCTAGAGAAGCAGAACCAGCTGTCCCCCTCCCCCTCTCTTAGGGGTCAGATAGATGGGGCCAAATTGGAGTTAGAGGGTATTCTAGCGGTTAGGACTGAAAAGGCGCTAAGGAGAACACAGCATCTATTTTACTTAAAGGCGAATAAGCCCGATAAATTGTTGGCGAGGAGCTTGAAGGCGCGGTACGCACAATCTAGAATCTCCCAAATTAGGGCAGGGACGGGTGCTCTTACGTTTAGCCAGAATGAAATCCAAGAGACATTTAGGGACTTCTACCAATCTCTCTACACTTCACAGAACATGGCCCCAGAACACTATATTACCTCATATCTAGACTCCCTAGATCTCCCGCAAGTTTCAGTAGGGGATTTGCAGAACTTAAACAAGGAGGTCACGGTAGAGGAAATCCTAGAGACAATAAAAGAGCTTAAGCTTGGAAAGTCGCCTGGCCCGGATGGGTTTACCAATATTTATTACAAGAAATTCCCAGAAATACTAGCCCCTCACCTGTGTAACCTTTTTAACTCAATTCTGAGAGGGGAGGCAATCCCCCCCGAGCTGAACAACGCTGACTTGACATTGTTCCCTAAAGAGGGCAGGGACTCCAAAGAGGCTAAAAATTATCGGCCAATTGCACTCTTGAATGGAGACATTAAGTTGTTAGCAAAAATCTTTGCCAAAAGAATCTCGGCTTTTCTTCCAGCACTGATTCACAAAGACCAGTCAGGTTTTATCCCACACAGGCAGACGGGGGACAATATCAGGAGGACTTTAAATATCATACACATAGCTAGATCAGGTGGGCCCCCTGTGTGTATTTTAGCCTTGGACAATGAAAAAGCGTTCGATATGCTGGAATGGCCATTTCTGTTTGCCACATTGTCTAAATTTGGGTTTAAGGGCCAGTTTATCAGCCTGCTGCGCTCATACTATACTTCACCCAAAGCCTGCCTTAAGCTACCCGGTTCTCAGAGAGCCTATATCAATATCGGACGCGGTACTCGGCAGGGCTGCCCACTATCCCCACTCCTCTTTGCACTAGCAATTGAACCTTTAGCCCAGGCGATCAGAGCAAATTCCAAAATAGGTGGTGTACGGGTGGGACATCAGCATGTGAAATGTTCTTTATTTGCTGATGACCTCCTTTGTACCTTGACGAACCCGGGCCCATCGATTCAAGCTCTGATGGAAACGATCACGCAGTATAGCTCCTTGTCAGGGCTCAGATTGAACCAGGAGAAGACAGAGGCCCTTAGTGTTGGTCTTCCCCCAGACATATTGAACCAGCTGAAACTAACATATAATTTCCTGTGGCCAGCCTCTCACATTAAATACTTGGGAATTAATCTAACCAGTACATTAGCAGAAATGTATAAAGCTAACTTCCCTCCCCTCTTTAGAACACTGCAGAGAGACCTAAACATCTGGTCGAGGCGGCATATCTCCTGGACGGGTCGGATTGCTGCGGTCAAGATGAACATCTTGCCAAGGCTGCTCTACCTAGCCAGGACTTTGCCCATTCAAATAAACAATGCAGAGTTGTCCCGTTTCCAATCCCTGGTATTTAAATTTATATGGAGGAATAGACCTCCAAAGATAGCCAGGAGGATAATGTTTAGGCACAAGTCCAAGGGCGGTCTATCATGTCCTAATTTTTCCAACTACCTCAAAGCGGCGCAACTTGCTTTTATCCCCTTGGTGCACTCCATCCATCACCAACCAAATTGGGTGTTTATTGAGGACGCATTAATGGCTCCCCTGACTTGGAGAATAATTCTATGGGCTCCTCCCTCAGAGACATACGGGGACCGGATTAGTAACCCTATCACTAGCTTCACCTTAAGGACTTGGAATCGGGCCAGACGGGAACACAAATTAGCCCACGCCTTGTCTCCCCTAACTTCTGTGTTCTCATCTCCCTCCCTTTTGACCTCTCTATCAGTAGAATCGAGAAATTTTTGGAGCTCGCTTAACTTAGACAAATTGGGATCATGGGTGGACAGCGACAGAATCTTAACACTAGACACAGTGAAAAGGGATCATATAATACCCCAGCGAGAGCTATTTAATCTTACAAAAATAAGATATTGGATAGGGGAGGTGGTGAGGAAGCATGGACCCCCCATGGCTACCTGGCTGTCTACAATATGCAAGAATGTACCGCTTTTTAAGGGAACCCTGGGAAATCTTTATAACATATTAAACTCTCCCCCGGATCTTACAAAGCCCCCCTTCATGATAAAGTGGGAATCTGATTTACAACAAACTTGGGAGGGGACAACTTGGGCCGAGGCCTTTTTGAATCTCTCCAAGGGTTCATTTAATTTCAGTCTCTTGGAAACTTCCCTAAAAATTCTGCACCGGGCTTACATGACTCCAGTCAGATTGAACAAGATATTTCCAACAATCTCAGATAAGTGCTTTAGAGGGTGTCAAGGTAGGGGGGATTTCATTCACTCATGGTGGCAATGCCCCAGGGTGGCTGAGATCTGGGAGAAGGCAGCCACACTAATTTCAGGATTATTGCATACCCCTATTACACCTTCAATAGCGACATGCCTTCTAGGAATACATCATTCAGAATTAGGGAGAAAAGGCAATAGGTTGGCTCAAATGATTTATCTTGCAGTCAAGAACATAATTGCCAGGCGATGGAAAGATAATTCTATCAGTTTTCAAGAAGTGATTAATAAAGTAAAATTTCTATTTATTAATGAAAGGATGACTTATACTCTTTTAGACTCTCTCCCGGCATTTTTGGAAATTTGGGAGCCTTGGATTAGATCACCAAACGGTATTCCTTGAGGAGGGATAGTCTGGGGGGTCGGGTGGGGCCTGTTTTTTCTGAGGCGGCTAGGTGTGGAGCCGAGTGGGGAGCGGTGCGGTTCGGACGGAATTGGAAGAAGGCTGACTGTTCTGTTGGAGGTGAGGTAATAATACAATGATTATTGGGGAGAAAAAAAAAAAGTGCTAAAGAGGCGGCGGAGAGGGGGAGTGTTCGGAGGAATATTGAATTTTCCTTTGGTATGGCAAGCGAGAGTAAACTTTTATCTCTCTCGCTTTTATTCTTTATGCTGAATCTATTTAAGCTCAGCTAGTTTACTATCTTTACGGAGTTGTTAGAAATTTATATGTATTATAATTATCACTAAAAATTTTGAAAATAAGGTTTTTTGAGGAAAGAGAGAATGGTCTCAGTATTACATTTTGGAGGAAATCTGTGTTCAGGTGTCAAATGTACGTTTATTCCTGAAATGTTTTATTTGTTACTGCCATTCATACTACTCTCAATAAAGTTTATATGATAAAAAAAAAAAAAACTGTAAGGGCCATGCCCTGGCACATTTTCTGCTAATGTTGCACCAATAGAGGCAAATTAATTTGCTCTGTTATAAGACCTTACGTTTTGTTTGAAATTCATATAATTTGGAAATGTAGGCATGGTCATAATACTTTGTAAATATTGTGGAAATGGGTGTCTTTCTGGCAGTCTTACCTCTCTTTTATGACTACAACTATTAAACTCACCATCTCTTGGTCTTTCCTTTTGAAAATGATCCATCCCACAAAACTTACAAACCACATTTAACAAACCACAATAGTGAGTCTCTACTGTTAGACATGTAAATAATGGACTATAATGAGAACATATATCACTACTACTTTCTAAATCCACATTACTCTCATTACCAGTTTTTTCACATGCATTATGTTTATCATATTTTTATTGGTAGCTCTCTCACGCTGAGTTTTTCCTTTTGCAGTCATTCTTCTTTTCTTTGCAAGTCTCTCGCGATCTTCTTCTCTTAACCCTCTTGAAGTCTCGGGCGACTATCAATCTCTCCATCTTTGTTCATGTTCCCTTGCCAGCCGTTGCTTGTCTTCTTTGATGTTTTCTGCGTCGTCCGCCATTGTAATCTGTAATTGTAAATGTAATTTTTTTTCATTCAATCTTTTATTAGATAGCAAACAATGGCAAACATGACATTACTAATATGTTTATTCTGCTTACCTGAAGTTGTAATCGATTAACTTCTTTTCCACTTCTGATGGTATTTCAATTGTGTACTTTTTTTAAAAATCTTTAAGAGAAATGTAAGTTTTATGATCTGTAACCTGTGATCCTATCTAATTAATATATTTGTTAGGTCTAAACAGCAGTTCACTATCTTTTTTCTTTGTTTGTTTTATTTCAAATATTAGCTAATTCATGCTATCCCAAAGTAGTACATTGATAATCTATGCCGCATATTCGCTATCATGATTCTACGCTCTATTAATATTTATACTATAATAAACCCACAATCCTCAACATTAATTGATGCTCTTCTAATTTTTAATCTAGGTATTTATTAATTAACTTGCTCTGATCCTTTTTTCTTTTTGCGTTATCTTTACATTTGTTATTCACTTCTATAACATTGAATGAATGCATATACTATACCTCTGAACTCTAAGTAGTTGCAGGTTAAAATACATAGTTACATAGTTACATAATAATTAAGGTTAAAAAAAGACTTTCAGTCCAACAAGTTCAACTTTTTAAGATCTCCTCTGATCTGCAATATGCAGATTAGTTATTAATTAATTAGTTGATAATTAATTATTAATCAACTATTTAATTATTTATTTTTTATTTATTTATTTTTTTAATTATTAATTAATCCAGAGGAAGGCAAACAGAAAAAAAATGCCAAGTAAAACTTTGCCTATCAGCTCAAAGAGAAAAAGAAAATTCCTTCCTCAGATACTGGCGTTTGGATTTCTCCCTGGATCAATACTCTCTCTCTAATTATCTAGGATAATCCTGAATTCCCTTTTTAATTAGAAGTAAATCTAGTCCCCTTTTAAAGTTCTCTATCGAATCCGCTGTCACCCCCTCCTCTGGTAGAGAATTAACCACCCTTACTTTCCCTCTTTCTTCAAGGTGGAATTTGTTTACTTCTAACCTCAAAGGATGTCCTCTTGTCATTTGAAAACCTCTTGGCACAAAAAGCTCCCTTGACAAATCTTTGTACTGACCCTGGATGTATTTATATAAGGTTATCATATCTCCTCTTAGATGCCTTTCTTCTAGAGAAAATAAGTTTAATTTGGTTAGTCTTTCTTCATAACTTAGCCCCTCCATTCCCCTTATTAGTTTTATTTATTTCAGGGTAATTAAAATCTCCCATTATTAGAACTTGCTCATGCTGAGCTGTATTTCCAATGTGTAACAATAATTGTATTTCCTCACTTTCAGCTATATTTGGGGGTTTATAGCATACTCCGAGTAATATTCTTTTGGAATTTGCTGCTCCGCTATTTAACTCTACCAACAAACATTCAACTTTATCACTAGGTCCACCATAAATATCTTCTCTGGCTATAGGCTTAAATTCAGGCTTAACATACAGACAAATCCCTCCTTCTCTTTTACCATTGCCTCTATCTTTCCTAAATAGGTTATAACCATCCAGATTAACAGTCCAGTCATGAGATTCATCCCACCACATTTCAGGAATGCCTATTAAATTCCATTTTTTGTTAATTGCTAATAATTCTAATGCTCCCATTTTTCCTGGCAAGCTTCTGGCATTAGCAAACATACACCTTATGTTATGAGTCTGTAGTTCTGAAGTGCCTGCCACTGTACTTGAGTTACTTAGTACTACCTCCCTATTGACTATCCTACCCCTCCCCCATCTCCTCCCCTATGAGTTTTTTAATTCATCCCTTATACCCTCTACACTTTCTACCCCATTACTTCTATCTAGTCCCTCCCCCACACCAACTAGTTTAAAAACTCCCCTAGCCTTTCTACCATCCTATCCCCTAGCACAAAAGCTCCCTCATCATTAAGGTGCAATCCATCCCTGCTATAGAGATTGTACCGAAGTGAGAAGTCAGCCCAGTGCTCCAAAAACCACAAACCCTCTGCACTGCACCACTTTTTTAGCCACGCATTAACCTCCCTAAGCTCCTTCTGCCTCCCTGGGCTAGCACGTGGCACTGGTAGTATCTCAGAAAATACTACCTTGGAGGTCTGTGCCTTCAGCTTATTACCTAGTTCTCTAAAATTATTCTTTAGGACACTTCCACTAACTTTGTCATTGGTACCAATATGTACCAAGACCGCCGGTTCATTTCCAGGCCCTCACAATAATTTGAGACAGCAAACTGTTCGATTGCTGGGATCTGGGTGACAAATAACCCTGTCTACCTTCCTAATAATAGAGTCCCCTACCACCAAAACCCGTCTGTTGCTCTGCCTATTCTGCCCTCCCACTCCTCCAGTAGAACTGTCCTCATGGCTGTTAGAAGGAACAGCTCTATCTGGCATTGCCATTCCTGAATGGACATCGCCAACAGTTTCACTCAATCTGGCAATTCTGTTATTGTTTGCCAACTCAGAACTGGCCTGCCTCCTCCTGTTCCCCCTGATTCCCCTTCTAACTGTAACCCAGCTACCTCCCTAGCCATCCTCCCTAGCCCCAGCTCCACCCCCTATGCTAGGCCCAGCTAAACTGTGCTCAGTGAGCACCATCTTAATTTCCAATGGAGCAATATCACTATGTGCTGCAATTCTCCTCTCCAGTTCTCCAATCTGAGCTTCCAGAGAGGCAACATGCGCACACCTGTCACAGAGGTATGGACCCTGGGTCATCTGTTCCTGTATTGCATACATATGACAGGATGTACACTGAGTGAGGTTGCCACTGGACTGACACATAATTATTAATATTGTCTACAAAAATTCCTTGGGAAAATAAAGAATATAAAATAATATATTTGTATAAAGTTTTGTTAAAAAAATAAAAATAAATATATATATATATATATAGATATATGCTGTATATATATACATATCCTCCCCCCCGCACTATAAATCTGCCCCCCTTTTCTTTGAACTTCTTCTTTTTTTATTTAACCTCCTATACTTTTATTAGAATTTCATTTATACACAACACAGATCTATACTATAAACTGTCTGTGTAAATGTGATGGAGAAATCTGTATAAATGTGACAGAACTCACCAGTGTGACTTATATGAGGTAAAGAGACACGTTATATAATACAAGATGGCTGACAGCTAGAGCTGAGGTATCACAGGCAGATAAAGGACTACAATTCATTGAAACTACAAAATCTTTATTTATACATAGACAGACAAATTTCTCACTAGCTTACCTGGGGCAGCTGGTTATATAACAAAAGATGACTGACAGCTGGAGCTGAGGTATCACAGGGAGATAAAATACTACAATTCATTGAAACTACACATTATTTATTTATACACAGACAGACAAACATCCCACCAGCTGTTTACAGCAGCCTCTTAATTATTGTAATTACTTCCCAGTGATTATACATTTCCCAGTAAAGATACTAATGATACAGACCTGCTTACACATATTACACAGGACAGGGCCCAGCCCAGAGGATAATAGATCATCACTAAGTCTAGTGCAGAGCCGCCATATTTCTTGTGCTTTTTTCTTTATTCTATATCATGTTCATCTCTAGAGGACAATTCCAGCCGATTAACTTCCAGTTACAGAAGTGAAGATCAGTGTTAATACTATCACTAAACATGACATTTATATCTGTATTTACCTGGTATTGTGTAACCTGGTGGTCATTGTCACCGCGTGTAACAGTAACTATATAATGTCTGTATGGTCAGGACACGATCAGAGTGGCTAAACCAGCCTCTAAATGGTTACAGGGCCACTGCAGTCCTGTAGTTATACTATTATATACATTTATACTGCAGTGAGGTCACCATTGTGGTTTCTGCTGATCTACTTCCTGAGGTAGGAAGAGAATGAATGTGGAAGAGGCCTCTATGTGCACAGTGGGAATGAGGCAGCTAAAACTACCAGTACTTTTAGTGGGTCTAATGGAAAGCTGATGAGTATACGTTTTTTAGGAAAGATAATTAAGACCTACAATAAAAAATAATTATAATATTCTAGGAACATTTAGCCCATTACCCAGTTTGTCATTCTGAGCTGTCAGTAAGCCTTTCTGATCCACCTACAACCCACGATTATATTCTTTTATTAATGACAGATTATTGTCATTGAGAAATTAGGGCCAATGTTTTGGTGCAGCCATCTGCAGAAGTCTAATGTTGGTTAGACCAAGGCGACTTCAATGTTCTCTTATTAACAAAATATCTGGATTGTGGGTGGATCAGAAAGGCTGACTGCCAGCCTGTTCAGGGTAGAATTGCCTGGTATTTCGGGGCTGGATCACTCTTCTGAGTCCAAACTCATATAGTACAGGATAGTTCTCCCTAGGAAGGCCACAAGTGACTAAAACCAGACCCATAGGACAAAAATATATAAACCTGCACTCCAAACTTTTACTTCTCCTGCACTCTCACTCTGGCTACAAAACCCCCCATCTCCCGTGACCTTCATGCTAACTTGGGAAGCTTGCAAATATATAATGTATCCCTGTTATCAGTAATCAGTTTGCCATTTTCTTTTGGCTCCTATGGCTGTGGCATAGAAAGAAATACTATGGAGGTGATTGGTGTAATTTGTGCAGGTCCCGTATCCCAGACCCTTCAATGCTACTGACGAGAGCATGGGTTATGGATGCTAGGCTGGATCAGTAAGATTGTGAGTGAAACAATTTGAGAGGGAGAGAGGGAAAGAGACACGGGGAGGGGGGGGAGAGGCACAGGGGAAGGAGAAGGGAGGAAGAGACACAGGGGAGGGAGGGGGAGAGGCACAGGGGAAGGAGAAGGGAGGAAGAGACACAGGGGAGGGAGGGGGAGAGGCACGGGGGAAGGAGAAGGGAGGAAGAGACACAGGGGAGGGGGGGAGAGGCACAGGGGAAGGAGAAGGGAGGAAGAGACACGGGGAGGGAGGGGGGAGAGGCACAGGGGAAGGAGAAGGGAGGAAGAGACACAGGGGAGGGAGGGGGAGAGGCACAGGGGAAGGAGAAGGGAGGAAGAGATACAGGGGAGGGAGGGGGAGAGGCACAGGGGAAGGAGAAGGGAGGAAGAGACACAGGGGAGGGATGGGGAGAGGCACAGGGGAAGGAGAAGGGAGGAAGAGACACAGGGGAGGGAGGGGGAGAGGCACAGGGGAAGGAGAAGGGAGGAAGAGACACAGGGGAGGAAGAGGGGGAAAGAGACACAGGGGAAGGAGAAGGGAGGAAGAGACACCTGGGAGGAAGAGGGGGGAGAGGCACAGGGGAAGGAGAAGGGAGGAAGAGACACAGGGGAGGGAGGGGGAGAGGCACAGGGGAAGGAGAAGGGAGGAAGAGACACAGGGGAGGGAGGGGGAGAGGCACGGGGGAAGGAGAAGGGAGGAAGAGACACAGGGGAGGGGGGGAGAGGCACAGGGGAAGGAGAAGGGAGGAAGAGACACGGGGAGGGAGGGGGGAGAGGCACAGGGGAAGGAGAAGGGAGGAAGAGACACAGGGGAGGGAGGGGGAGAGGCACAGGGGAAGGAGAAGGGAGGAAGAGATACAGGGGAGGGAGGGGGAGAGGCACAGGGGAAGGAGAAGGGAGGAAGAGACACAGGGGAGGGATGGGGAGAGGCACAGGGGAAGGAGAAGGGAGGAAGAGACACAGGGGAGGGAGGGGGAGAGGCACAGGGGAAGGAGAAGGGAGGAAGAGACACAGGGGAGGAAGAGGGGGAAAGAGACACAGGGGAAGGAGAAGGGAGGAAGAGACACCTGGGAGGAAGAGGGGGGAGAGGCACAGGGGAAGGAGAAGGGAGGAAGAGACACAGGGGAGGGAGGGGGAGAGGCACAGCAGGTGGAAAGACACTTCAAATATTGTCCCGGGCAAGTTACTAGTAACTATATAACCTTCAACCCTTTAAACTCACCTCAAGAAATTGGCACCATCCAGCACTTTATAATATCCAGTTTCCCTTCAGGAATCCCTTTTCACCCAATAAAGTATCAGTACTGGTTACTAGGGACTGGAGGAGACCAGCCAATGGCCCCTGTGATAGTGGGCTTGTAGTCTGTAGAATGCTGATGACATCACAATCCCTATGACATCAGCCATGTTATATCTGTATATTAACTAGTGAGTGATCAGTGCTGACCTCAGAGCCTCTGTGTATCAGAGGATATATGTATAGAGAAGTGGGACTGCAGAAGAGATAGTCATAGTGATGTGAGAGTGCAGAGGAGGTAGTCATAGTGAAGTGAGAGTGCAGAGGAGATAGTCATAGTGATGTGAGACTGCAGAGTAGATAGTCATAGTGATGTGAGAGTGCAGAAGAGATAGTCATAGTGATGTGAGAGTGCAGAGGAGATAGTCATAGTGATGTGAGAGTGCAGAGGAGATAGTCATAGTGATGTGAGACTGCAGAGTAGATAGTCATAGTGATGTGAGAGTGCAGAAGAGATAGTCATAGTGATGTGAGACTGCAGAGTAGATAGTCATAGTGATGTGAGAGTGCAGAAGAGATAGTCATAGTGATGTGAGACTGCAGAGGAGGTAGTCATAGTGATGTGAGAGTGCAGAGGAGATAGGCATAGTGATGTGAGACTGCAGAAGAGATAGTCATAGTGATGTGAGAGTGCAGAGGAGATAGTCATAGTGATGTGAGAGTGCAGAAGAGATAGTCATAGTGATGTGAGACTGCAGAAGAGATAGTCATAGTGATGTGAGACTGCAGAGGAGGTAGTCATAGTGATGTGAGAGTGCAGAGGAGATAGGCATAGTGATGTGAGACTGCAGAAGAGATAGTCATAGTGATGTGAGAGTGCAGAGGAGATAGTCATAGTGATGTGAGAGTGCAGAGGAGATAGTCATAGTGATGTGAGAGTGCAGAAGAGATAGTCATAGTGATGTGAGAGTGCAGAAGAGATAGTCATAGTGATGTGAGACTGCAGAAGAGATAGTCATAGTGATGTGAAAGTGCAGAGGAGATAGTCATAGTGATGTGAGACTGCAGAGGAGATAGTCATAGTGATGTGAGAGTGCAGAGGAGATAGTCATAGTGATGTGAGAGTGCAGAAGAGATAGTCATAGTGATGTGAGAGTGCAGAAGAGATAGTCATAGTGATGTGAGACTGCAGAAGAGATAGTCATAGTGATGTGAGAGTGCAGAGGAGATAGGCATAGTGATGTGAGACTGCAGAAGAGATAGTCATAGTGATGTGAGAGTGCAGAGGAGATAGTCATAGTGATGTGAGAGTGCAGAGGAGATAGTCATAGTGATGTGAGAGTGCAGAAGAGATAGTCATAGTGATGTGAGAGTGCAGAAGAGATAGTCATAGTGATGTGAGACTGCAGAAGAGATAGTCATAGTGATGTGAAAGTGCAGAGGAGATAGTCATAGTGATGTGAGACTGCAGAGGAGATAGTCATAGTGATGTGAGAGTGCAGAGGAGGTAAGAACAAGAATGTGATCCTTTCAGAAAATCCTCATATTATACCTGTAATCTCTGAAATCTATATTACAATTACTTACCTTCTTTCATTTATAAATCACAGAAAGTTATCTTGGATGAGGAGCATCACAACTGCCCATTTTGTTTACACCCTGAAGACACCCATAGCTGATTGATTACCTTTGCAGCACTGTCAGGACATCCATCTAAATGATCACAAACAGAACTGACTGCCCGATGCAGGGCTTGAACCCGCAGCTCCAGAGATTAGAGTCTGGAGCATTTACCCACAGAGCCACCCTTCAGGAATTCATGGAATAATGTTTTAAGGTGATGTAAGAGAATGTCCCTGAGTTGCTTAAAATAGTGATTCGTAAACCATCTGGGCAATGGGCCTAATGAGCTTTAGTTGATTTAATTGCTATTCTAATTTCTTCTTCCATAATGGGGGCACTAAGGGAGTTTATTAGCCATTTATCTATTTGAGTGAAATATATATTGCACTAGCAATTTGCCCGTCAAAAAATGATGGTCCTAAAAATGTAAGGCAGGTAATGCCATTTGCCGCACAATGTAATGCTTTTGGTCCTCTGAGTACCTTTGGCGCTCATTGTGAGCCTCTCCCATCTCCCTACTTTTGGTGGTGTGAGCACCTTCAGTGCTGATTGCAAGCCCCGCGCTGAGCGCCTCTCCGCTTTTTTTATTTTATATATATATATATATATATATTTAATAATAATTAATTATTTAAGTAAATAATAAATGAATATACTTTACCTATTTCTAATTAATATATCCAGCAATCAGTATGCTGAAGAGCTAACAATCTCTTTTGATTTTCCTGCAGCATACAATGTACATTTGGACTGTTGCTGACCTGAGGAGAAAGCAATGTGACAAGTGTGCAGTGTAAATAGGCTGCGTGCACGAGGCCAAACCATTTGTTTTTTTGTTGGGTAAATCGCCATTTTAGAATGGTAATGATAATAGTTGCAAGTTAGTGTTGTCAAATGGCGGCGATTGTCTATGTGTTACTCTGCCCTCAAGCATTTTCTGTCCTTCCTAATAGTGTATTTTGTACCTTGTACGTTCCTGGGTAAAAGTCTTATATGCCTGGCGGTGTTTTGCATTTTCGAGTCCCGAAATGCAGCAAATTCTGTTTAAATTTGGGTGCAACCTCAGTCCCAGACGTCCTGGCTGTTCCCTGTGCTGTGTGTGATTTTTTTTTACTGTTTTTTTTTTTTTTTAATTTATTTGTGTTCTTTTTTTTTGGCATGTGCGTAGTTCGGCAGTTAACTTTGTATTTTTTTTACCTCAGATTTTTATCTTCTAAGTCCGGCGGCTCGTATTCCACCCACCCCCCCCGCCCCGCTTTCCTTAATACCTTTTTTTGTACCTTGTACATTCCTGTTTTAAAGTCTTATGTGCCTGGTGGGGTTTTTCGTGGTTAGGGGTCGTTTTCAGTTTTTTCAGCCGCCTTTTTTTTTTGTCGCTTAGTCAATTTTAGAGTGCCGAAACACTGCAAATTCTGTGTAAATTTGCATGCAACCTCACTCCCAGATGTCCTGGCTGTCCCCCCGTGCTGCGAGTGATATTTTTTTTAATGCCTGTTCTATTTTATTTTATTTATTTATTAATTTTGGATGTTCGCGGTTTGGCCGTATTTTTTCGACCTCTTATTTTTATGTGCCGTAACTTTTCCACGCAATTTTTTTTAAACTGCTACGGGTGTCGCATTGTAACTTGTATGTCATGATTTAATTGTTTAAGGACTCATATTGTCAGTAATTTATGAATATGTCCAAGGGAGCATGACATTGTTGCATTGGTATTATGTGTTATTGTGTGGTTATATGTTGCCTGTACATGGTTATTATGTATCCTAGTTATAATATATTATAAGAGGGAAAATGTTATATAGAACATATGTGGAATTGGTAGAAATGCTCTGCATAGAAGTTAGCTGCAGATCATTGCACCCTCACACATACAGACCTTGGGTAAAGACAGATGCATGTACTTCAAGTAGACCTTAGCAAACACTTGAGTTTAACATAAAGGTTTTTTCACTAGCCAGCTATAGATATCCGGTGAATTTGATCTCAAGAGCTTTGATATCTGACATCACACATACACAAATGTACACAAGGGTGGGTATTGGAGAGTATAAATATGTTGTTTTGATCATTCAATAAAGGTTGAGAGATAGTTTTCACACATATACAAGGTGTGAGACTATTTCTGTGTGTTGTATCCTGACTTGGGGAGTGGTCTTGTCATGGGCCACTAGTAACCTGTATGCAGTATTCTCTGCCTGTACCTCTTCAGAAGCCATCTTGTGTGCCACAGAGAACAGGAACTACATGATTCTGCTGGGGTAGATTTGAACTAGCTTCATATCAAGCTCCCTTGAAGAAGCAGATCGTGACATTTGGCTGGCAGTGGAGGGATCTCTGTAGAAAAAAACAGAAGGATGGCAGCTTATGAATAGTTGTCTGCAGCAGGGGAGGAGGAAGTGTCCAGATGGTACCAAAGATGGATGGAGATAATGCCTGCAGGTTCAAGCAAGGATCAGCAGAGGGAACTCCGGATACAGATCATACAAGTGGTGCAGGAGAAGTGGAGAAGGGTAAGCAATGGCCCTGTCTCAGCTCTTGTGGAGGGGAAATGCTTATCCCCAGTAGAGACAGAGAATGTTCTGGTGACTGGAAAGGACTGTAGAGGAATGGGCCTTCTAAATAAATGGATGGTGTTCCTGGAACTATGGCCAGGTCACGAGCTAATGGAATGGCTGGAAGAATTAGTATGTGAGGAGGTCGCCCTGGAAGAGCAATATGCTTATTGGGTGGGACCTGTTGGGATACCTCAGCGGGGGTCCTGTTTTTCATTGGGCTGGAAGGGGCATTTTGGGAGATATTACATGGGGATCCGGACTGTGGCTTGGGGACAGAGAAAAGACAACTGTGTCTGTTTGCCAAACGCTGTCACATGCTGGGACTGGAGACAGGCTCTCAGGCAGCTAACCGAATTTGGCCTTTGATCCAGCAGGAGCTACAGCTGGAGGTGGATTATATAGACTTGCTGGATGAAGCATCCCTGGATGGGTTTTGGCCACCCAGCTGGGAGGGCTCATGCCAGTCAGGCATGGAACAGAACCACCTAACAGGTACTAAATAGACCAAGCTAAGTATTGCCAAGGCTGGGTCAGAAAATAAAGATATGGACTATGGGGAGAATTTTTATATCCGTGATTCTCATAATAACAAGAATGCCTTCATCCATGGGGTTGACTGGGAAGAGGAAGAACTGGTCCCTATGTTTAGGGGGCTGAGTCTCACCCAGTTAGAGGCAAGGGGACAGGACCAACCCACAGCAGTGCCAGGCCCAGGGGAAGAACTGGGGAAAAGCTACCCTGCTCCTAGAGTAAGAGAAGAACCTAATGAGCCCTGGGTCCTACGAATTAACTGTGAAAATAGTGGAGAGGTTTCTTGAGTGACCATTGTCCAGGAGCCAGCCACATACCCTGGAGCAGAAACAGAAAGTAGCCCAGTTCTTCAGCCTGAATAAGAGACAGTAGCAGCTGCTTCTCAATGGCTGCCTGTAACTGCACACCAGGCAGTCTCATAAGGAGAGAGTCAGGAGGTTCCACCTGAGGATCCAAAGACCAAAGAGCCAGAGTGTACCCCAGATTTTGGTTTATCTCCTGGTCTCCCTTCTTTGATGCCCCTGCAGCTGCCCATATACACTGGTGGTGTACCTGTAACCCTGGCTTGTTGAGAGAGAGGTTAACTAGTGAACCACAATGGCTTGTTTCAGAACTGCCCATTAATCCAGCATGGATGCTATCAGTGAATGTCACTAGCCCATGTTGCAACTCCAGCATCCCAGTTTATTCAGGAGAAAGCTCAGGCCTAACAAAGGGAAACTTGTACTCTTCAATTTTACTGATCCAAAATCAGCAGGACAGGAGGTCTCCCTAGCCTGGAAGGAGAGGGCTTTCCTGGGTAAGGATCCTCCCAAGTTTATGCTAGACTTTGTAGCTGGATGTACTGTTTCCCCTGGACTACCTTGAAGGGTCCTCCATGGCCGTTGTCTGTTAAGTCTCCCCAGGGGCTTGGGAAGGTCACTAGGCCACTGGGAAGGAGTAAGTATTCACCCTGGACAGGGGGAGGCAGGGTACCCAGAGTGCCACTGAGGCTATCACATGGATGGACTTTTCAGACAGGAGGACAAGTAAAAGCAGTATAGCTAGAGAATTATCCATCAGGATGATCCTCTATGCTATACTAGAAAAAATGGTGGAGAAGTTGCCATGATTTAATTGTTTAAGGACTCATATTGCCAGTAAGTGAGGGCCGCAGTTGCTGGCCAAAGGCGATGGTGCTCAGTGAAGCAAAACTATACGAGGGGAGAGGCTTGCAATGAGCGCCAACGGTGATCAGCGCGGCCCTTGTAATAAGCAACAAAGGTGCTCACACCACCAAAATTACACAATCCCGAAGACTCGCAATGAGTGCCGAAAGCGTTCATTGAGATCCACACGGTGAACGCCAAAGGTGCTCAGCGCAGGGCTCACAATGAGCGCAGAGGGTGCTCAGAGGAGCAAAAGTACACCACGGGAGAGGATCGCAATGAGTGCCGAAGGCGCTCAGAGCGGGGTATGCAATGAGCGCCAAAGGTGCTTAGATGACAAAAAAACATTACATTGTGTGCCAAACAGCACTCCCAGCCTTACAATTTTATTGACCGTCATTTTTTGACGGGCAAGTGGTTAGTATTAAATACGATTCCGCTATTGAAACATTTCTACTTCCTGTATATAAATCATATAAAATGTTTTTTCTATTCTTCAGTTTTCCTTTTAGACAATTTAATTTCACCTGGTATAAAATGAATAAAATTCGAAAACATAACGGAATGAGTGCCTCTTTGTGTAGTGAAAATTGTTTCAAAGATTTATTCATATAATTATATTGAATTGATAGGAAATTGTGAATAATGAAAAATTTAATTATTCGGCAATTGGTAAACATATTGTAATTCATTAAATAATTTATTATTAGTATAAAAATTATACAATTTTTTTTTCCCTTTTCTGAAGTTAGATAACTAGAGATAAAAGTGATTGTTCTTTATTGAGATTCTTTTCATATCTATAAGAAGAACCTAAAGATAAAGAATGTTTAGTATAGGGATTATCAATAAACAATACATCTCTTTACATTTTCTTCCCACATTAAATACTGTATATCATAATGGTAAAGAAGACAAAATGGTTGATTTTCATTAGAATATCATAAAGTTAGTTGTGATAATTGTGCAGCTCTATATAAGTTATGTAAAAGAGGAACAGACAGACCACTTATATTATTATGTCTATAGATAATATGCCTTAATTCTAGAATGTGTGTTATTCCATACAAATGTAAGGAATAAAATCTGTAAAAAAATAATCATATCTGATTGAATTATTAGAATAAGGAGACATCTAAATTAATATAAAGCACCTGGACTAGTGTGGGGATGTAAGTAGCCAATCAGTGATGATGTCACAATGCCCAGTATGACATCACTGGAACACTGGCCATAGCTGATATCATGGCTGCTACTAGACCATCAAACCATGGCCAATGAGTCTTGGGCTGGTCTCACATTAAATAGATATAATACAATCTGATACTATAAATAAGTGTGTTGGTGGGAGGTGAACGCAGCAAAGACACTGGCAGGGTAAAGATTATTTATAATGATTTAATTTTTAATTATTAATTACAGACTCTTCAATACATCACTAGCACACACCGTTTGCAAGTCTAGTAAATTGGCACAGTGGTCTGGACCGAATACATACACTGGGCACAAATAATGACCTGCACACATGCACTCTGGGAAAAAAAAAAAAACATTAGCCCTTTTCTATTGTGTCACCTGCCTACTCTGTAATATTAGGACATTTCTTGGACAATATTTCATGGGGACAGGCATCTCAATCAGGGGACTATCCACAGAAAACATAGATATCAGATCACATGATCATTCATCCCATGTCACCTACTGACCATCAGAACCTTCTCCATGATTTATACAGTTACATAACAGCTGAGGCTTCCTCAGATCTATGGTTTGTGTTATATTCGATTATTCTGCTATATTAGAATTTGTAGCATCAGAGAATGTGATTTTTGGTAAAATTGTCCATATTTTGGTTCCCCATAATCTTTATATTTTAATCACTTTTTTACAGGACTTTCTGAGCTGTTCTTCAGCACAGATATCTGGTAACTGCAGACTTGTGAGTCTGACACATTCAAGAGACAGGACTAGGAATTAATGTCTATTTGAAGTGAATAAATCTGTATCTTTTTTTCTCCTTTTAATTCTATAATGCTTTTAATTATTTCTCTAAAATATACAGTATCTTTTAGATGGGCACAGAACAGATCCCATTTATTGCTAAAATTTAATATACAAATAGAAATAAATATAGTAAAATAGTAATATGCCCCATTTTAAATGTAATTATCCAATGTTTGAGTCAAAATCTTAAATAACAAAAATTTGCAATTATATTTATTTATGTGTACTTTTTACTTCTGTAATAACTCAGACCTTAGATGTGTCACTTTAAATAAACAGTCCCATGTGGGGGCAAAGTGACCTAATATCTGTAATATGTTTAAGAGTCACTCTGATGTAGGAACTAAATGGCCTAATGACAGTGATATGTTTAATGGGCTTAATGGTCAGTCTGTAAGAGCAAAGTGACAGGGACTTGTTGAATGGGTTAAAGGGTAAGTCTAGTATAGGGTTCTCAAGGGGTCTCTTAACATATGAGATACTCAGGGAGCAGCCCAGTGGTGGCCATATTGGAAACTTGCTAGCTTTTCACATATAGGACTTGTCTGTTCAGTGCAATTAGTGGAAAATAAGAACAGATACTTATTCTTATTACTGTCCTTTATAAGATATAAGGTATATTTATAGTTAGATAAGTCATTTCTGGGGACTATGGAAAACCAAGAGGGATCCTAGTATCCATACACAGAGGAAGAGCTGTCCTGCAATGAGCACCGAGAGACCATTGTTACAATACAGGGTCAACTCACATCCACGCATTTATAAACAATAATTTGATTACACCTCTGTGGGTCAGGTCACACAGAATACCCTGAATTACAACAAAACTATTTATTAAACAATACATATAAATATTATGCATGTGTAATATGAATATAATCACTATAGGAAGCTGTTACACACACATATAAACATCCAGGATTACACTACAGTGAAACATCCACCTCTACAGTATACTGACATGCCCATAACTGAACATGGTACCATCAGTATAGTGAGTCCCTTAGTCTAGAGGTCCAGTGCAATGAGAATACACCACAGAGTCCTTACTGACACATGGTGGTTCTGACAATCCTATTCTGTGTACAGAGATTCATTTAGATCCTAGCCTGCTTGTTGAGCCTATATAGGCCCAATGGGACCTTGTCCTGCTTACTGATCTAATGTAGGCCTACTGGGACCCTGCTTATTAAGCCAATATAGTCCCAATGGGGTTTGCCTGCATAATGACCTAATGTAGGCCCATTTAGACCCTGCCCTACTCACTGATTTAATGTAGACCCAGTCAGATCCTGTCCTATTTACCTAGCCAGTGTAGACCCAATGAGATCCAGTTTTGCTTACTGATCTAATATAGACCCAATGAGATCCCTTCCTACTTGTGCAGCAAAAATAGGTCCAATGAAATCAAACACAGATTACTGATCTTATGTAGACCTAATCAGATCCTGCCTTACCTATTGATCTAATATGGACCCAATAAGATCAGTCGTGCTTACTGATCTAATGTAGACCCCAAAATATCCTGCCCTACTTACTCATATAATGTAGATTCAATCAGACATGGCCATGGCCTTCTTACTCAGCTAATTTAGGCCCAATCAGATCCTGCCATACTTACTCAGCTAATATAGATCCAGTGAGTTCCTGCCCTGCTTACTGATCCAGTGTAGATACAATGTGATCCTATCCTGCTCTACTAAACCAATGAAGATTCAATGAGATACTTCCCTTCTTACTAAACCAATGTAGATTACATTACATTCTGGCCTGCTTAAGGAGGTAATGTACACCCAATAATATTCTGCTTTGCTTTCTAAGTTAATGTAGGTCCAATCAGATTATTCCCTGCTACTCAGCTAATGTAGGTCCAACCAGATCCCACCCTGCTTACTGAGCTAATTTATGTTCAATCAGATCCTGGCCTACTTACTGATCTAATGTAGGTCCATTCAGATCCTGCCCTACACACTGAGCTAATTTAAGCTCAATTGGATCTTGTCCTGCTTACTGAACCAATGACGATCAAATTAGATTCTTCCCTGTTAACTAGCAATGTAGAGCCTATGAAAGCAAGCCCAATTACTGAGCCAGTGTAAGCCTGATCCTATCCTGGCTGGCTTACTGAGCCAGTGTAGATCCAATGAGATCCTAACCTGCAGACTGAGCCAATATAGATCCAATTAGACTCTGCACTGCTTGTTGATCTAATGTAGGCCCAATCAGTTCATGCCCTACTTACTGATCTAATTTACGCTAATAGGATCTTGTCCTGCTTACTGATCCAATGTAGAGCCAGTGAGATCCTGCCTGGTTTACTGAGACAGTGTAGACCCAGTCATATCCAGGCTGGTTTACCAAGTCCGTGTGGTTCCAATAAGATCTGAATCTGATCACTGAACCAATGTAGACAATAATATCCTGCCCTGATTACTGAGCCAGTGTAAACCAATGATATCCTGAGCTTATTACTGACCCAGTTTAGAGCTAATCATATACTGGTCAGCTTACTGAGTCAGTGATAAATCAAAGGAGATCTTGCCCTGCTTACTCAGCTAATGTTGGCTCAATCAGATTTTGCATGCTTACTAGGCTAATGTAGGCCCAATCAGATCGTGCCCTACTTATAAAGCTAATACAGGCCCAGACAGATCTTATCCTTGCTACTGAACAAATGTAAGCCCAAGTAGATACTGCCCTGCTTACTGGGCTAATTTAGGTCCAATCAAATCCTCACCCTGCTTATTCAGCTAATATTGGTCAGTTCAGATCATTTCCTGTTTTTAATGTAGGACCAATCAGATCCTGTCCTGCTTATTCAGTTAATGTAGGTCAAATCAGATCCCGCCCAATTTACTGATCTAATGTAGGCCCAATCAGATCCTGTCCTGCTTATTCAGTTAATGTAGGTCATTTCAGATCCCGCCCAATTTACTGATCTAATGTAGGCCCAATCCCATATTGCCCTGCTTATTCAGCTAATGTAGGGCTAATCAGACCCTGGCCTACTTACTGAGCTAATGTAGGCCCAATCACTACCAACTTAGCTAATTTATTTCCAGTGATATTCTGCCCCTGCTTACTGTCCTGCTTAATGAACCAGTGGAGATCCAATGAGATCCTTCATTGCTTACTCAAGCAATGCAGATCTAGTGGGATCCTGCCCTGCTTACTGACCCCACATAGATCCAGTGAAAACCTGTCCTTCTTACTGAGCCAGTATAAGCCAATATGATCCTTCCTTACTTGCTGAGCTAATATAGATCCAATGATAACCAAAGTAAATCCAATGAGATCCTTCCTGGCTTACTGAGACAGTATATTTCCAATAGGATCCTACTCTTCTTACTGAGCTACTATACACTCAGTGGGATTCTGCCAAGTTCAAAGACAGTAAAAGTGGGCCTTACTTAGTTGCTTAGGCCAAGTGTTATATAGTAACGCTAAAAGGTGCTTTTTATGTTTTCCAACGTGCAGTAGCTCTGAGAAATCCTATTCTTTCTACAAAGATTTAGTGGGACTTTGACCAATTCACAGGGATCTTGGGCATCCTGCACTGCCAACAGAGATCCAGAGGGGTTGTGAAAACCCATGATGGGAGGGATACCCATGCTTGCAAGTCGAGAGAAATACCGCCCTATAGAGAGGTCATAGGATAACTTATCCTACCATCAGAGATCAAAACAGATCCTGTCCCACACACCGCCATTTTACAAATTTTACCCCATGAATTGGAGGCTTCAATTGATATTTCCCATGGGATTAAATAGCCATTGCAGCACCTCTCCAACCATTGCATGCCCTTAGAAAAATATATTAATCCTCAAATTATTTAACCTTGGACTCACCCTCTTCACTGATGAAATGTTCATGAAGAATATGAGTCCGCAGACACATAACAACTCTTTTTAATTAAATAAACTGTTTAAAAATAATAGAATGTAAAAACTTTTCTTTATGTTTATATATTTATTTTTCTAGGTAAAAGTGAACTGATCAGCAAAAAATGGACTGCTTTCTCACATGGAATACAGTACTAAGCATGGGGTTCCCAGATTGGGAATGAGAGTCCCGTGGGCTGACAGAAAGGGCTGACGTGGGGAAATAGTCACCAAAGCAAAGTGTTACTCAAAGCAGGTTAGTTATCTGATGTCAAGATGTGTAACTAATACCCGGTGATTGGGGCTATATGGCATAAATAATATCTGCACTTTGTGCAAACTCTACTAAAATGCAAAGCTTCATGTAGTAAGGTGGGAATATTTCTAATGGAAGCTGAAGACCCTTATGCCAGTGGGACAACCAAGTGGGTGCCATCTAGGGTACTGGAAATCAATGCTATTTGGAAATCATGTTTTATTTATCCTTTGCTACATTCAGCCTGGTTGTTTACTACCGTGATGATAACTTTACTCATCTCTCATCATCTGACCTGTCCATCTCTCATCATCTGACCTGTCCATCTCTTCTCATAAGAGATCCATTGGGCTGCTGTGCAGATAATATTATTGTCATGACATCCATGCACTATTGCAGAGTAACTCAGTACTAGACATAAGATCATTCCAGGTCCTAGATCAGGACTATGGTCCTTCCACAGCATTTTATTTTGTTCTGTGATATCTGTAAGATTAAGAAAGCGAGAATTCTGGTGTTATTCAATATAAACTGTCATAGATACAAAGGGCTTGGTTCCCTCTTTTATTTACCATGTTGAGATATAATCAATGTCCCTGTTCTTACAGTGATGTCATATTGCTTACATTATATGGAGGGGCTAAGTTATGAAGAAAGACTAAGCAAAATAAACTTATTTAAGAGGAGATATGATTACCTTATATAAATACATCCAGGGTCAGTAAAAAGATTTGTCAGGGGAGCTTTTTGTGGCAAGAAGTTTTCAACTGATAATATAACACGCTCTCCATGACACTTGGTTACACGTCTCCTAATTGTCTAGAAAGATAAAGGCTGGATCAGTCATGTTCTTTATGTTTTACATAAATATCATTTATTTTATAAACAAAATAAAAAAGGTAGAAATCTTTAATAGATGTTCTTTGAAATTATTATAGAAAGTTTTGGACCACAGCAGCTCAACAACTAACATGGATCATGTATATAAAGATAATAATGTGACCATGAAGTCCAAACCAGCAGTGATGTAAGGTCCAGTACTAATCACTAGCGAATGTCAATGGGTTTCTTTATTTATTACTCCCCTTTGTTGGGATGTAGAGGGATTAAACCTAATCTAACTCCTCACATACGCTTCTGTAGATTTGGGACATTATTTAGAAGATCTTCTTCTAGTGAGCTCATAAAGTTATGAAGAAAACTTTGGGTTTTCTCAATCTCTTTAGTTGGCCCAGTAAATGTAACAACTCCGGTCGCTCTGACCTTCTCCAGATTGGCAATCAGTACTTTTATACCACAAACGTGAACCGCACAAAATAACAATTATCACGAGGAGGAAAACTAAAGAATAGTGACAATATTATGTAATAAACATAACTTCAGTGGTACTATTGTTATTTAGTCATTCAATTTTGACATCTTTACCGCCACCATTTTTTCCCTCGCTTAGCCGATTTGTGATCAACAAAAAATGCCAATTAAGCGTCAAATGATATTTTTAGGTTGTAAGTTAGCGAGGCCCACATGACTTAGGCTGCAATGAGCGCATATGGTGCTGATTGCAAACCCTGCATAGAGCGCCTTTGGCACTCATTGCAGCCTAAGTCCTGCGGGCCTTGCGATGAGCGCCTATATCGCTCATCGCGAGGCCCGAAATGAGTGCCTTGGGTGTTCATTGCGCATGTGCCAACCCATAACTATTAACATTGCGTGACCAACATTCATAATTACCACAACTATATATATGAAATATGTGTATATATATATATATATATATATATATATATATATCCATACAGCCCTTCAAACTCACCTTCAGACATTGGCATTATCCAGCACTTCAGGAATCAGCACACCTTCAGGAATCCTTTTTTGACCCAATAAAGTATCAGTACTGGTTACTAGTAACTGGAGACCAGATAATGGCGGCTGCAGCCTCTGTGATAGTGGGCTTATAGTCAGTAGAATGCTGATGACATCACAATCCCTATGACATCAGCCATGATATATATGTATAATAACTAGTGAGTGATCAGTGCTGACCTCAGAGCCTCTGTGTATCTGAGGATGTAAGGATAGTCATATGAGACTGCATTGAGGTCGGCTTTGTGAAACTCTAGAAGAAATAGCCATCGTGTTGTGAGAGAGTACAGGGGGTAGACATAATAAGGTAAGAGTGCAGAGGAGGTAAGAACAAGAATGTAATCCTGGGCTGTGACTAGGCCATTCCAACACATTTACATGTTTCCCCTTAAACCTCCCAAGTGTTGCTTTAGCAGTGTGTTTGAGGTCATTGTCCTGCTGGAAGGTGAACCTCTGTCCTAGCCACAAATCACACACAGAGCGGTACAGGTTTTGCTCAAGAATATCCCTGTATTTAGCACCATCCATTTTTCCCTCAACTCTGACCAGTTTCCCAGTCCCGGCTGCTGGAAAACATCCCCACAGCATGATGCTGCCACCACCATGTTTCACTGTGGGGATCGTGTTCTGTGGGTGATGTGTTGGGTTTGCGCCAGCCATAGCGTTTTCTTTGATGGCCGAAAAGCTCAATTTTAGTCTCATCAGACCAGAGCACGTTCCTCCATACATTTTGGGAGTCTCCCACATGCTTTTTCACAAACTCAAAACGTGCCATTTTGTTGTTTGCTGAAAGTAATGGCTTTCTTCTGGCCACTCTGCCATAAAGCCCAACTCTATGGAGCGTACGGCTTATTGTCGTCCTATGTACAGATACTCCAGTCTCTGCTGTGGAACTCTGCAGCTCCTCCAGGGTTACCTTAGGTCTCTGTGCTGCCTCTCTGATTAATGCCCTCTTTGGCCAGTCCGTGAGTTTTGGTGGGCATCCGTCACTTGGTAGGTTTGCTGTTGTGCCATGTTTTTTCAATTTGGTTATGATAGATTTGATGTGCTCCTGGGGATCATCAAAGATTTGGATATTTTTTTATAACCTAACCCTGACTTGTACTTCTCAACAACATTGTCCCTTACGTGTTTGGAGAGTTCCTTGGTCTTCATGGTAGTGTTTGGTTAGTGGTGCCTCTTGCTTAGGTGTTGCAGCCTCGGCGGCCTTTCAAAAAAGGTATGTATGTGTAATGACAGATCATCTGACACTTAGATTGCACAAAAGTGGACATCATTTGACTAATTATGGGACTTCTGAAGGTAATTGGTTGCACCAGAGCTTTTTATGGGCTTCATAACAAAGGGGGGTGAATACATACGCACATGCCAATTTTCTGTTTTCGTTTTCTAAAAAATAGTTTTATGTATATATTTTTCTCATTTCACTTCACCAACTTAGTCTATTGTGTTCTGATCCATCACATAAAATTCAGATTAACAAAACATTGAACTTAAGGCTGTAATGTAACAAAATAGGTAAATAGACAAGGGGGGGTGAATACTTTTGCAATATGTATTTTGTCTGTGATCCATTATCATTGGGGCCTCTCTATAAAGGGATATTAAGCTCATCGGGTATAATTCCATTCAAGTCATTATCTTTTATAAGAATGTCCCAGTTTTTCTAATATTAGTTTTAATATTATTCTCCTAAACAGAAAATTCTATAGAAAAACGCAAAACATATCTTTTCTTTATATCCCAGTAAATCTTCTCTCTTAGTTTGCTCTTCTCTCATATCTTACTATAACATACCGTCATTATAATAAGTTACGTCAGATTTCTCCTACAAATATAAAGCTTGTTCTATAAACCCTGTACTTGCACTTGTTCCAAACCATATTTAATAGCCTGTATCCTTTTCCAACCTCTATCAACAAAGGTCCTCATAGTTAGACCTATGGTTTTCCCAGTAGTAACATACGGATGTGAGAGTTGGACCATAAAGAGGTCTGAGTGCAGTAGAATTGAAGCCTTTGAATTGTGGCGTCGGAGAAAACTATTTAGTATCTCTTGGACTGCAAGAAGATCCAACAAATCAGTACTTCAGAAAATCAAGACCTAGTGTTCACCGGAAAGTTTGATCATGAGGCTGAAGCTCAAATATTTGTCCATATCATGAGATGACAGATTACCTAGAGAAGACTCTGATGTGGGAAAAATTGAAGGCACAAGAAGAAGGAGACAACAGAGGCGGAGATGGATAGATGAGCTAATTAAAGCAATGAACATGAGCTTGATGGAGCTCAGTGGGGTAATGGCTGACATGATGTGCCTGGCATCCTCGGATCCACAGGGACACAGAGAGTCAGACACAACTGAATGACTAACGAACAACAACAAAAAGTAGGATTATTGGTCCTACTCCTCTTTGCATCCAAATTCACTGTATTTTGAATTCTAGCTTTGATTGGGGTAATTAAAACTTTTCTTTCTCATTCCCTACTTCTGTCATTGATTTTTTTCTAAATTACTAATTTCTATTTCTTTTTTTATTATTATTTTTTTGTTATTTCACATTCCCCTCTTACAACTTTCTCTCATTTTCTTTCTTATATCTTATTGTTTTGTCCAATTTATCTCTCAGTCATTGCCTATTGTCTTTCTATCATCTCATACTCAGTATGTTTAATCTTATCTATTGTACCTGATGACGTGTCTGTAAAATCTTTACTTTCCAAAATCAGACTTATTTTTCTTTTGTGTTGTTTATCTGAGAGTTTCCATAACATCCTCTGTGACTGATCCCTTAGATCACCATCTAACATGTTATACCATTCCTATAGGAACTTATCATTATCCTGATCAAAAGTTTTATATAACGTCCTCTAGAAATTGTATGATCTTTATTATGTTTCCAAGGTAATAATGTCCCATTTCTACTTCATTTCAGTTATTAACATTTTTTTTTTTTTTTTTTATTGATTTTTATTAGACAGGTCAGACATATAACATAGTACACCAAAAACATTAGAAGTGATAAATAGGAATTAACAATAAACGTATTTCACATATTTGGTTTCCAGTGTGACCTCTGCCTGTCCAAAACTCCTCTCCCTTTTCCGTTTTTTCTGGTATTATAATAGCTGATACTAGCTTTTAAATAACTTAAGGCTAACGAGAAAACTATATTTAATGAAGTCCCATAACTATGGGAAAAATGTGATGAACTTGGATTCCTGACCAACTGTTGTTTTGAGCTTGGTTGGTAGCATCTAATAGAAAGATTATTCTGTGTTTAGGTTACTATGTGGGCTAATGATGTTGGGTAAATTAAGACCACTACTACTATGGATCCCTTAATAGCTCCTTTGTAGGGAGAAGTGTCACTCACCCTATTCATCTGCCGCGTCTTGTCTCCCAGGCGGCCCAGCAGGAGGCCCAGCGCTTGTAGTTATGGTCAACCTCTGCGGACAAAACGCTCATGGATCGAACAAACTCAATTTTGTTTAAGACTACTTCAAATGTTGGGGTGGGTGATTTCCAATGGGCGGCTACTACTATCCTAACTGCTAGGAAAATTTGGTTAGTTAGGAATTGTTCTGAGTTGGACATCCCTTCTACCGGTAATCCCAGGATGGCCTCTTCTGGTCTCATGGGATAGCATTGACCCCATAGTTTCTCCAGGGTTTTGTAGGTGTCCACCCATGTGTGTCTAATCATAGGGCATTCCCATAATTTATGGATTAGAGTCCCTTTTTGGTTGCAGCCCCTTTCGCATATGTCACTAATTGTCTGGTTCCCTATGTGCATTCTTACTGGGGTTAGGTACCACCTCATAATAACTTTATAGGAGTTTTCTTTCATAATTACGTTAAGTGATGTGTTTTTGGCTTGCTTCCGAATACTATTCCATTGGTCTCTGTCTAAATTTATGTTGAGGTCAGCTTCCCATGCTGATTCATAGTGTAATTTAGGGGGAGTGACTAACTCGCTTAAATGGTTATATATTATGGAGATGTTTCCGTTCCCTCCCGGGAATTTAATGCAACATTTTTCGAATAAGGATATATTTTGCCCTCCTTTATTCTTAGTGATGTGATTTAATCTTTGGTTTATAGCGATTAGGTTAAGCCATTCCCCCGGAGGAAGGGGTTTGTCTTCTAAGAATGCGGTGGTGGACCATTTTTGATTAACAACCGGTAAATCTGCCGCAATTGAGCAATTATTATCAATCCACCATCTGTATTGAGCATTAGAGTTTATTTTGGGGTTAGTTGAAAGTGGCCATAGAGGGCTGAGCCCTGACTCCGGGCCCAGCAATCTGTTCCTCTTATTTATATCTTTCCACTAGCGAATTGCCCGTCAAAAAATGACGGCAATGAAATTGTAAGGTAGCTAAATTAGTAAATGAATATAGTGTACCTATTTTGAAGCATTGTGATGAAGAGCTGGCAATCTGTGTTGATGTTGCTGCAGCATTAGTGGTGTGGAGCTGCTGTATAAGCATGCTGAATGTGTGCAGTGTAACACTGTGCGTGCGCGAGACCAAACCGTTAGCGTAGTCGTGTACTTCCGCATTGGTGTAAAATGGCGAGTAATGTGTGGTATAGGTCTGTATCGGAATATCCGTAGGTGTTTTGTGGTGTTTTGCGAGTTTCTTGTGGTGTTTTGCGAGTTTTAGAGTGCTGTAGCCTCGTTTTCGTTTTGTTCGGCGGCCATTTTTTCTCTCGCTTCGTTTTTTTTTTAGTCTCTAAAGTGTTTTATTTCGAGTAAAATCGAGGTGTAAGTTGCATTTTTGAGGTCCTGGGTGCTCCCTCTTGGTGTAGGTAAGTTTTTTATGTATGTGCTGTGTGTATGTATTGTGTTTTAAATGTTTGTATGTCGGCGTGTTGCGTCCGATGTTTGCGAGGTCGTAATGTGTGGTAACGTGTTTCGTACGTTGTTTGCGTGCCTCGTAAAATTTAGCGAGTGTCGTAATTTGTGTGTCGTGTTTTTTTGAGTAGCGACGTGAATTTTGCGAGGGTTTGAGGCCCTTGCCCAGTGACCTCGCCAGCAACTGAGGCCCTCGCTTTGCGAGGGGCCTCAGTTGCTGGCATGGAGCGCCTTCGGCGCTCCATGCCAGCAACTGAGACCCGTGCCCAGTGACCTCGCCAGCAACTGAGGCCCTCGCTTCGCGAGGGGCCTCAGTTGCTGGCATGGAGCGCCTTCGGCGCTCCATGCCAGCAACTGAGGCCCTTGCCCAGTGACCTCGCTACGCGAGGGCCGCGGCTCGCTACGCGAGGGCCGCGGCTCGCTTTGCGAGCCACGGCCCTCGCTTCGCGAGGGCCGCGGGCTCGCTACGCGAGCCCGCAAGCGTGAGCAACGACTCGTACGCTCACAACTATATATGTGATAGGGAAATTGAATGCCTCACACTTGATGGAATTGATTGGGGTAACTTGAAGCCCTGCTGGGTTGAGAGCCATAGTAACTGACGCATGATTAAATCATTGGACCCTAGTATGTGTTTTTCGAATTGAACCCATACCGGGGGGGAGTCCCTGACATACCACTTAACTAGTTGTGCTAATCTAGCAGCTTTAAAGTACCTGGAAATGTCTGGAAATCCGAGCCCACCATCCTTCTTAGTCGCAGTAGTTGTTTCTCTGTTTATTCTAGGTTTTTTATTGTTCCACAGAAAACTCATTAGTAATTTCTGTATTTTTTTCAAATCTATCGCTAAAATCGAGATAGGTAAGGTCCGAAAAAGGTAGAGCAGTTTGGGGAGTACGTTCATTTTGACGGCATGTAGCTTTCCTAACCACGAAATCTTTAGTTCTGACCACCTGTGCAGGTCCCTAGTTAATTGTTTAATGAGGGTTGGGTAGTTTGCTTCATATAGGGTCTTAGTTGATTTTGTAATTTGTATGCCTAGGTAGTTGATAGAATTCGGGGCCCATTTTATTGGGAAGTTATTGGCTAGTAGTTTTTCCGTGGTGGGAGGAAGTGATATATTAAGGGCTATGCTTTTACTTGTGTTAATTTTGAATCCTGACAGTGGGCCAAATTTAGACAAAAGTTTGAATAGATTAGGTAGACTAACCAGGGGGTTTGATATTGTTAGTAGGATGTCATCGGCAAAAAGGCTAATTTTATGATCTGTCGGGCCCGACCCGTATACCCGATATGTCAGTGTGCTGACGAATGGCAATTGCTAGGGGCTCTATACTGAGGGCGAACAGCAATGGTGATAGAGGGCACCCCTGTCTTGTCCCCCTTGTGATGTTGAATTTTAGTGAATTGTGTCCTTGGTATGTAACTTGTGCGGTTTGGTTCGAGTATAATGTCGCGATGCTTCGCAGAAAACCTTCCGGAATTCCGAATTTGTTCAGTGTGGCGTTCATAAATGTCCAATCTAACCTATCAAATGCCTTCTCGGCATCAAGCGTCAACAACATAGCGCGGCCTTCATTACTTTTGGTTATGTCAATAAGGTCAACAATTTTTCTGGTATTGTCTGGCGCTTCTCTCCCCTTAATGAACCCTACTTGGTCTGGATGTACCACTTCAGGTAACAGATTCGCTAGTCTTGACGCTAAGATTTTGGTGTATATTTTTAAATCTGTGTTGATCAGAGATATTGGTCTATCGCTAGCACATTGGGATGGGTCTTTCCCCGGTTTAGGAATCAGTATTATTTTGGCTTCTAAGAATTCCGGTTTAATTTTTTCACCAGCTAAGAAGCTGTTAAATAGCTTATGTAAGGTGGGGCTAAGTAGATCGCTCATATGTTTGTAGTAGAGGTTGGAATAGCCATCTGGCCCTGGGGCCCCGTGTGCCTTTGTGGATTTGATCGCATCCTGTATTTCTTCGACCGAGATGGGCTCTAAGAGTGATTTGGCTTTGGCAGAGTCTAATTGGGGTATATTTAAGTTATTTAGTGTATTTTCAATTTCTAGTTTGTGGGTTGGGGTGCCTGATTCGGGTGTTTTGCTGTAAAGGTCCGCATAAAATTGTCTGAATTCGCTTACTATTTGATCTGGTTTTAAAAACTGTCTGCCTATTTTTGGTGATTATTTTGGCTATGAATGAGTTTGCTCTTTTTTCTTTTAGTCTCGTGGCCAGCATTCTATCGGGCTTGTTTGCGTATCTGAAGAATTTAGCTTCAGTTCGCTGTAGGATATTGACCATTTTCCCTCTTAAAATAGTGTTTAGTTCTTGTTTGTAACTTAGTATCTTCTCATGGGTATGTCGTGATTTATCTTTAACAAATAGTTTCTGTGCTTCTGCAATTTTCTGGTTTAGAAGTAAGATTTGTGCTTGGTCTTTTTTCTTTTTGATTGAACTAATTTGTATACAGACTCCCCTGATCACTGCCTTGTGAGCTGCCCAAATTCCATCTATGTCTATCTCCCCTACTGTATTGAGGTCAAGATAATCTACGATTGCAGTTCTGACCTTATCTCGTGTGATAGGGTCGTTCAGTATACTGGGATTTAATGACCACCTCGGGTTATTTCCTTTCGGTAGGAGATTATTTATGGAGATTTTGACTAGATCGTGGTCCGACCATGCTATGGGGCAGATAGAGGCCTCAGTTAGGTTCCCTGTAACGTTCTGTGTGATCAGGATATAGTCTATTCTGGAGAGCGAACCATGTCTGGCGGAAAAAAATGTGTATTCCCTTTCTGTGGGGTTCATGTTTCTCCAGGTATCAATCATGCAGTTTGATTTTAGGAGTTTTTTGAGAGCTTTGGTCGCTGTGGGGATTTTTTGTGAACCTAAATCGTTTGACTTGTCTTTGAGCGGGTCTAAGACCGCGTTCATGTCTCCTCCTATTATCTTAAGTCCGTCTTCCCAGCTATCTGTGAGTTTCTGTATTTTTTGAAAGAATGGCGTTTGACCTGTGTTCGGGGCGTAATTGTTCAAGAATGAAACCTTACATTCGTGTATGGTCCCATGTACTGCTAAAAACCTGCCATCTTTATCTTTTTGAATTTTACTTAACTGAAAGTTGAGTCTTCTGTGGAACAAGATCGTGACTCCCTTTTGTTTGGTATCTGCGGTCGAATGGAATGCCTGAGTAAAGACTCCCCCCCAATATTTTGGTAGTGCTTGTTTTCTAAAGTGAGTTTCCTGAATCATTACGATATCAAGATTTAGTTTTTGGTAATTTCTCAAGGCTACCCCCCTCTTGATTGGTTCATTCAGACCGTGAGCGTTGTGTGACGCAATGACAATGTCCATATTTCTTAATGAGGTGTATGACCTTTTGGTGTGTCTAAATGGCTATCTCACCTTTCTGGAAGCCTGTTACTTCGTTATCCTGTGCCTCCTGCTGGTTTCCGCCCGAAGATTGCTCAGCAGCTGGCTGTGTGGGAGAGTATCTGTACTCAAAGGAAAAAAGACAACAGAGTATGAGCCAAATTGCTTATACTTAATCTTTCGGAATTATAAAAACCTGGCTCAGTAATTAAGCAAGTTCCTACTTTTCCTCTAGTGGGGATCCCTAAGGTAATCCTGGGTAAGAAGTCTAAGTACGTGAGTCTGTTTGTGTGTCTTACTGTTGGTCAGGAAGGCTCTTAGTATGTTTGAACTTAATTGTGTTCCTTACTTAAATAAAGTGTGGTAATTTAAACTACTATGAGGAGAGCGTTTGCTGTCATCTTCGTATTTTACTGGTGGGCCAGTTAGTGTCTCTAAACTGACACTGAATTGGTCCGCCTAAACTTTCCCTACTGTAGGGGTTTTTGAAGTCTACGTGTTAGCGCCCGTAGGGACGCCTTCTAGGTGTGTGTTGCTTTTGCCTTTACGGCCTGGGTTAACTGTCTATAGTGTGTATTAGAACTTTCACTGGTGTGGGTGCTACCTTATTGGATCTACTCGTTTTCAGATTCAACTAGCTTTGGTTGTCAGATTAGCATGAAAACAAGGAGAGAGAGAGAAGAAGAGAGAGGAAGAAGAAACAAAAAAAACAAAAAAACAGAGAAACAAAATAAGTGACAACTCATTGTAGTAAGTCTTTTTCTCCGTTCATGGGAGGACTCCTTCCTCTCGGGTTTTCTGTTGGTTGTAACTGCTCTCCGACAGTGACCTTGATGTTCCATTCCGCCAGCAAGTTAATGCCTTCCTCCAGTGTTCTGATAGTGAAGAATTTTCCCTCTTTGGATATATTGAGGCGAAAAGGGAAACCCCATGTATACCTCCATCCTTGAGCCAGGATAAAGTCCAGAACCGGTTTCAGTTGTCTCCTTTTGGCAAGGGTAGTCGGGGCTAGATCAGAAAAAAGCAGCGGTGTGTGCCCCTCGATGGGAGGGATGCCTTTTCTTGCGGCCTTCATGAACAGTTCTTTGGTGGAGTAGTAGTGGAATCTGGCAATGATGTCTCTTGGGCGCTCCTGTGGAGATGAACGGAATCCAAGGGCTCTGTGAAACCGATCCATTCTCAAGTTTTCTGGATGTATGTTTGGGAGGAGAAATTCACATAGATCGTTTAGGTATGCGTGTAGGTCCTTGACAGACTCCGGCACATTCCTCAGCCTTATGTTCTGTCGTCTAGATCTGTTTTCTAGATCTTCCTGTTGCAACTGTTGTCTAGATTGTTCCTCCTTCAAAGCCAAGATCTCCTCTGTTAGCTTGTTGTTATGTTGCATTATTTCCGAAATTTTAGTTTCCAGTTTTGTTGTTTTATCGTCCACCTTTTTAATTTCTGTGGTTAGTTCTGTTGTCACCTTCCGGATGTCTGATTTGACCTCCTCTCTGAAGTTGGATATTAAGTCTTTAAGGTCCTGGATGTCACTTTTAGTGCTAGGCGCTGACATTTCAGAGCTTGTTGCTGCGTGGACCGCGGCTATGGGTGCTTTATTGGTGGGAGAACTTGCTGAAGATTTGGGTAGGCAGTAAGATTGGATCCCTTTATTGTTCTTTCTCGTGGCAACACCTGCCATCTCATTGAGAGTATTGTAGATCAAGTTGTTGCCAGAGACCTGGTTTCACTTGGTTTGTCCCAGAGCAATTGTTAGCGTCCCTATATTGCTGGGCTTTTTGCTAGTTACATCTTTTTGGATTTATTAAAAGTTCTTGAACCGAAGTGGTCATAGCTTAAATGCTTATAGTTGAAAATTGAGCTTTTGTTGTCTCTTTTCACTTGCTTGGTGCTTTTGAACTTTGTCCACTAGGTGGTAGTAGAGTTCCACTAGTACAGTCTGTTATACAAGCAGGGATTCGGCCTGGAAACTAGCATTGAAAAACAAGTGGTTTTGTAATCCTGTGGCCTGTGTCTGATTAACCCTTTGTACGCTGCAAATTTCGCCCTTGGGTTGCACGCTCCTGTGTTAGAAGCCCAACGATTCTTGGACCTGAACTGTCCTGTTTTTAGGAACCCACCTCAGATATGTGTCTATGGTCCGTGGACTTCTGGGGAGGTTCTTGGACCCAGAGGGGGGGGGGTCTCCTGCGGTGGTTGTGCCTGCAGGTTCTCTTTGGGCTTTTGGAGCCCCCTACATGTGCGCCTGCAGCATGGGCCTCTGTTGGTAAGTGAGCCTGGTGTTGGGCTTATAGTGGGCCCCCTATAAGTGGGTCATTGGGGGTGGAAGGAGCTTTAAGATGGACTCTTTGCTCTCTCTTGATCTTTCCCCTCTGTGTTGTGTTCGCCCCCCTTCACCTGGTTTTTAGGGCTGTTTGGTAAGTGATGGGAGTAGGGCTAGTGTGGGCCTGTGAGGTAGACCCTTATGAGTGTAGGTCAGCGGGATGGGGGTCTGTAATGTGTTTTCCCTTACCTCACAGGTGTGACGCTGGACTCCGCTGTTGTTTGCCCTGAGGGCCCTCTCCACCTGGACTATCAGTGTTGTGCTCCTTGCTCTCACCGCTTGGGCCGTCGTTTTGCTCTTTTTTCTGCCTTTGGGGTGCCCCTGCGAGCTCCGGAGCCTTGATAGACTCTGTTATTGCCTCCTGATGCCGGGGCTGCAGCTCCTGGTGTCCTCTGAGCTGCGGTGATCCAGTTATTAACATTTTACTAAATATTGAAATATACAAGAAAAATCAAGATTTCCCTCCTCTGATTCACCAAACAGTTAATTATAGCCATACACTTTCTGGTTCCTTTTTTTTTGGTATGGCAATGTATAATTAATAAAATAAGAAATTAATATTCTTTACCTATTGTGAAATAATATATGTAGGAAGCATTGTGTTGAAGAGCTGGCAATCTGTTGTCATGTTGCTGCAGCATCAGTGCTGTGGAGCTGCTGTGTAAGCGTCATGAATGTGTGTAGTGTAATAGTGTGCGTGCGCGAGGCAAATCCGTTAGGGTAGCTGTGTACTTCCGGATTGTATAAGTTATTGTTCTAAAATGGCGACTAATGTGTGGTATGCGGCTGTGGCTGATTTAGCGTCTTTGTTTTCGGATGTCGTCCAACTTTTTCGGAATATCCGTAGCTGTTTGGTGGTGTTTTGCGTGTTTAGGATCCTTTAGCCTCGTTTTCGTTTTGTTCGGCGGACATTTTTCTCTCTCGCTTAGGTGATTTTCGGGTGTCTAAACTCCGAAATTTGGACTTAAATCGAGGTGTAATTTCACTTGCAGAGGTCCTGGATCCTTGCTGTGGGTAACCTTTTTATGTGTTTGTTGTGTGTATTTATTGTGTTTCTAATGTTTTTCGGGTCGCGCAGGTTGCGTCCTTGTTTTCGGATCTCTACGTCTTTTTCGGGAAATCCGTTTGTGTTTGGTGGGGTTTTGCGTCTTTAGAGTGCGCCTTGTTTTCATTTTTTGCAGTGGCCATTTTTTCTCTCGCTTAGGTGGTTTTTGAGTGTCTAAAGTCTTTTAATTGGAGTTAAATTGAGGTTTAACTTCAGTTTTCGAGGTCCTGGGTGCCGCCCCCCCCCCCCCCCCTTGCTGTAGGTAAGCTTTTTATGTATTTGTTGTGTGTATTTATTGTGTTTTTCATGTTTTTGTAATGGGTCGTAACGTGTCACGTATTTTGCTTTTGTAACTCAGTAAATTTTGCAAGGTCCGCAGTTGCCGGTCAAGAAGCGCCTTCGCGAGGGCCTCAGTTGCTGGCAAGGAGCGCCTTTGGCGCTGCATGCCAGCAACTGAGGCCCTCGCTTTGCGAGGGCCACAGGCTCGCTGCGCAACCCTGTAAGCGTTAGCAACGGCCCGCATGCTCACAACTATATATGTGATATATATATATATATATATATATATATATATATATACATATGAACAGGATCATTTAAAATGTTATTACTATGATAGTTATGGCAACTGAGTATTATTAAAATAAATTGTACATTTATTTTAAGTTAAATATTTTCGAGAAGATACAATGTAAGATTTCAGTAACAAGTTTATATATATTTGCCATCACATGTAAGGTGAAAATGTATAAAGTCAATAAGATTTCAGATCAGATCACCATCTTGTTACTAAGCTTCCAACTAATGACATGACAAGGACTTCCATTATGTGAGGAGGAGTAATAGTCTTCTATAGGATAATTACCTGTGTACATAGATATAATGACACCACGCGGACTTCCATTATGTGAGGAGGACTAATAGTCTTCTATAGGGTAATTACCTGTGTACATAGATATAATAAATTGCATGGTAAAAACATATATATATATAGTGAAGATAATGATATATATATATATATATTTTATATATATATATATATATATATATATATATATATATATATATATATATATATATATTAAATAAAAAGTACATCTGTGTTCACATTTGAATGTCTAAAACAAGTTAAAAAACCTGCTTCCAGCTCAGCGTTCTGAGAAAAACAGTTATTACATTGCATTCTGGGAAGTTGAGCTGGGACACACAAATGTGCCCACAAATGCCTCGCTCTTCATTCCGTAGCCATTATCAAACATGGCTTCCTTTATGCTTATGCATGCTATATTACACAGCTTTAATGCATATACTGTAAATAATAAGCCATCTAGAATATAAAGTTTTAATATATACATATATACACTAAATGTAAAGACACATGACCACCACTCTATCTCTCTTTCTTTCTTTCTATCTCTATCTATATTTCATGTAAATAAGAATCCATCTAGAGTATATTAAGTTTACATAAAAGCCCAGGTCCTCAGAGATAATCCTCCCTACCACAATATATAAATATATACACTAAAAGTGACACATAAACTCCCTTCCTCCAAGTAATGTAACCTTTATCACTTGGATCCCCAGGTCTGTGCAGCCCCACATAGATGTCTCACACAGTGACTGTAATACCCACAATACAGGGAGCAATACCATGAGAAACGATCCTGGCCAATAAAATAATTGCACAAGCGGTGACATCACTAGTTACTCGGCAGATCTATACAATACAAAATCCGTCCTATCCTTACAGTTGTATGGGCAGAGTGAGAGACATATTTATATACACCGCGTCACCATGGAAACAAGATTACATTAGAGACCCGCCCCCTATTGTGCCGAGTGACTCCTGCTTGTGCTGCTTTGCATTCTGGGACTTGAAGTTTAGTGCAGGGACTTCCTGTACATCTGGCCTAGAGCGGATCCGGTGTGCACGCGAGCTCTGAGCAGGTAAATAAAGTGATTAATGTTCCAATTAGTGATCAGGAGATAATACAGGAGGTTATTTGTGTCTGTGACTGGTTATCAGGTGCGAGTGGGAGAAAGACAGGAGCAGATACCGGGATATAATGATATTATACTATATATATAATACAGAGTGATGGGATAGGGGCTGTCTGTCTATCTCTGTATCTATCTATATATCTATCTATTTAACTCCATCTATGTATATATATATATATATATATATATATATATATATATATATATATATATATACATATAGTGTGTACATCAGTGTATTTATCATATGAGGAGGGGGAGCTCAATGTGCTGTTAGCCTGGGCGGGCTTGAACCTGATCGTGGCTCAAGCTTGTCAAACTCCAAAGTCTAATATATATTCAGTAAAGCCCTGTAACTGATGGTGGACATGAGGATTAGAAGTACTTCAATCACAAGCTGGCGCATCGCTGCTAGCCAATACTGTAATTTTTGGCCACAGCCCGTAGGGCTTCAAGTTACTGGCTTGGAGGTCACTCGAGCCTGGAGGTCCGTGCGTGAATGACCTCCAAGCCAGTAACCCGTTCTCCAAGGCCGGCGGACTTTGGCCACAAATTACAGTATTGGCTACTGGTGATGTGCCAGCTTGCCAATGTAGTACATCTAATCCTCATGCCCCCCATCAATTACAGCGCTGTACAGTGCTGCATTGAATATCTATTTAAATTATAAGATCTCCAAGCCCGTACAAGCATGGATTTAAATTCCCCGCCGTGGCTCATTAAAGGGACTGCGGCACACTAAGGCTAACCCCATTGCCACGGGGGTACAGTAAGTACCCCCACGGTAACTAACATTAACCCTCCTATGCTGCGGGGTCACCATCCGGATCCCCGGAGGGTCCCCACATTAACCCTTAGACCCTAAAAATTCAAATATCTTGCAGCACGGGTCCTTAAAGGTCCTTAAAAGACCTGCGATAAATACAACTATTAACCCCTGCCGCTGGGGTACTATAAGTACCCCCGGCACTATTTGTGTACTAATGTAATGTTTATTTTTTAACAGGGTTCAAGGAGAAGAAGACAATAAGAGGGAATGGACATGCTGGAAAGGTGAGTTTAATATTTAGAATGTTCAGAATGTTTATTTTTTTCTATGTAGTGTTAAATTCTGTACTAATTTGTAGATAGGGGGTAATGTTTAATAGATAGGGTAATGTTATTTAGATAGGGGGTTAATAGTAAGTAGTTGGGGTATGTTTGTACTGTATTTATTGCTGTAATGTTATGTATATTTATTTATGTATTTTCTTTGCAGGTGCGTAATCCTTTTTTATTTTTTGTAGTGGGTGGGTTTATAATGATCTTTTTTATTTTTTGTAACATAGGATTTTTTATTTTTTGTACTGCTTTTTTTATTTTGTGTAATTAGTGGGGTGGGGGTTTAATAGGTGGTTAGGGTAGGTGTTAGGTAGGTAGGGGTTATAAGTTAGGGTAGAGGGGGGTTAGTTTAGTGGTTTATTTGGGGGAATAGTGCAGTGTAGTGTTTGTACTTAGTGTCATGAGGGTCCTGGAGGACCCTCACGGCACTTGTAGGGTTAATAATAGGTTCTCATTGTCATATGAATGTCTTCATAGACCCTTATGGACTGATTAGGTTAAATAGAGACTTACTGGGGTCTGTATGGACCCCCATTAGTGATGGGGCTATATGGGGTTAAATAGGCCTAGATGGGGTAATATAGGCCCAGTCAGGGTTATTAGGCCTGGTTAGGGTTAAATAGGCCTGGTTAGGGTTAAATAGGCCCAGTTCGGGTTAAATAGGCCCATTTGGTGTTAGATAGGCCCAGTTAAGGTCTTTAGGTACAGATAGGGTTAAATAGGTCTAGAAGGGGTTAAGTACGCCCAGTTAGGGTTAAATAGGTCTAGAAAGGGTTAAATAGGCCCAGTTAGGGTTAAATAGGGCTTAGTATGGGTCAATGGGGTATATTAAGGGTTTATAGTGTAGTGTAGTGCTTCGACTTTGTCATGAGGGTCCTGAAGCGTTAAACTTTGGGTTAATAGTGTTCTATAGGGGTCTGTATATAGGGGTCTATTAGACTGAGGAGGTTAATGTTTGGTCTCATGGGGGTCTAATATTGACCTCCATGAGTGATGGAGTTTAATTTTAGGTGCCAGGCGGGGGTTAGTTTTTTTATGTATCGCAGGTCCTTGGATATCTTTAGGGGTGATATACACTGTAATTGATAGGGGGCTATAGGGAGAACATGGGGGTGACGTGTAGTAGATTGGCTAGCTGGCACATCACGGTTAGTCTAATACTGTCACTTGTTGCCACAAGTCCGCCGTTCTTGAGGAACAGGTTACTGCCTTGGGGTTCATTCAAGCCCGGAGTCCCGGGCTTGGATGACTCCAAGGCAGCAACCCGATCTTCAAGCCCGGTGGACTGCGGCCAAAAATGGCGGGTATTGCTAGCGGCGATGTGCCAGCTAGCCAATGTAGTACATGTAATCCTCATGTCCCCCATTGTGTTACCCATCATTTATAGTGCTGCACAGTGCTTTATTGAATTTATTTTTTAACTTTTTAGTTTGGCGGGCTAGCAGTCTGATTCGCGGGCTAACGACCGAGATCAGGTCCAAGCCTGCCAAAGCTAATGACTCATTGCCTGTCTTGCGATCAGCCATAGGAAGGGATCGCAGGGATACGGTCGTTTTGCGGCCAGGATTTGAATGAGGCCCATAGTGTGTACATCAGTGTATATATCTCAAGAGGGGGAGCTCAGTGTGTGTGTATATATATTTATATATTATTGCTTCTATCGCTCTTTTGCCCACCTTATGTTAAATTATTGTTGTGGTGAGCTACCTACTCATAAAGTCCACAACACAAGCTGAGATCCCGCTCCATGCTGATGATAGCCAGTAAGCTTGAAACCGCTGTACGTGGATGGGATTCTCAGCTTGTGTATAATCCAACCTTGGCTTTGCATTAAAGCTGTGTAATACTTCTGGCATAAGCTTAAAGGAAGCAATTTTTAAAATGGTTTATGGACTGAAGAGTGAGGCATTTGTGGGCACATTTGCATGTCCCTGCTCAGCTTCCCAGAATGCAGTGTAATAACTGTTTTTCTCGGAGTTCTGAACACAGATGTACTATATATTTACTGTACTACTGTATAGTGGAGGCTTCTATCGCTCTTTTGCCCACCATATATTAAATGATTGTTTATATATATATATATATATATATATATATATATATATATATATACTAGCGACCTGCTTGTCAAAAATGATGGGGCAATAAAAAAGTGTGGAAATTCTCTTTGTCACACAATGAGATTCTACTGTGTGCCTCAGCTGCTCGCCTCGCTTTGCAAGGCTCACAGGGCAATGAGCGCCTTTGGGCACCAAGGGGGATCAGTGCATTCCTCAACTGAGTCCAATGAGCACCTTCGCATGTCGCATAGAGCGCCTTAGTCCCGCATGTCGCCTTGCGAAAATGTGACAGGTGTCAGAGCATAATAAAGTGATTTAAATATTTAACTGCTGTCAGGCAATGAGCATTATCATAAAGTAAGGGCAGTGGAAAATATAAGATTTTTTTTTGTTTGTAATAATAAATTAATATACCTGAAGTGCTAATAATCTGTTTGGCTTTTGTTTAGGCGGGAGAACCGTCATTTCAAAAGCGTAATGTGGTAATGTGCAAGTTAGTGTTGTGAAATGGCGGCGATAGTCTATGTCACGCGCTTTGTGAGTATTTTCCGTCCTTCCTAATAGTGTATTGTGACAGATCCATCTGTATAGATAAAGTATTAAACGTGTATGTACCCCTAGACATGGATGTATCCCTTACAATGTCCCCCCCATGCATGATGTTTATACTCATTTTAATGAGAATCAGGTGATAGAGTCAATGTGATGTGTGAGTGGCATGACCGGTGAGTCACTGGTGCCAGATGGTTGGAGGGCAAAGGTTATCTAACATGCACAGCAGTAGGTCAAACATACAGGCACCAACTATATGGCCTGTCTACAGGGTTTCTCTGCCCCAGAACTAGGGGCAGAGAGAGACAGAGAGACATGTTCTCCCTTCCCCTACCTGTGCAAGAATGAATTAGGTTGACGCCCCTAAAGGCGGCCTGGGGGAGGAGACTAAAAGTTCCCACGGATTAGCCCCGTCCGATTAGACAGAGGTAATTAGCTGATTCTAAGAGTTGGGGTTTGGCTAAAGGTAGCCACTCCCTATAATGTGTTGTGCAAGGTTTTAAATAAGCTGAACCGATTCAATAAAGTGTTCTTAATTGTCATCACAACTTGAGTAAAGATGTATTATTTACCAAAGGACATATGCTGGTAGTAAAGATCGTCAGACTTACTATCCAGGCTGCCCAGCGCACACTACCCAAATGATGGGACATATAGGTCTTTGTACCTTAACGTGTGTTTTTGTACGTTCCTGGCAAATTTGTGCGCAGCTGGCAGTGTTTTGCGCGTGTAGCCTTGTTTTAATTTTTTGGGTCCGCCATTTTTTTTCTTGTTTTGGGCGATTTTTGAGTGCCGAAACTCAGCAAATTCAGCTTAAATTTGCGTGCAACCTCACTCCCCAAACGTTCAGTGCTGTGGGTGAGTGTTTTTTTATTTTATTTGTATATTTTTTTTGTTTTTTCTATTTACGCGGCTCAGGCGTTAACGTGGTATTTTTGCAAGCCGGGGTTTCTTTGGCTAAGGGATTGCGAGGTCGTACAAGTTCTGCGTTTCTTAAACTGCTTGCAGCTTAGGTCCCGCGTGCTTCAATGCCTTCCGCATTCATTTCGGCTAAGTCTTGCGTTTTTCAGTGCCTCAACTGCTGGCATCGAGGCAATAAGCGCAATTTGGAGCTCATCGCTTAAGTCGTGCAAGCTCAGAAGACTTCTGTGCCTCATTGCACCCAGCTGCGCCATTACACATGGGAGCCTCGGAAAGCCAGGCGAAGCAGCCGCCCAGCACTTAAGCAGCCGTGCAGCACCTAGACTGCAATAGGCGCCGAGGCGCCGTAACACATGCGATCCCATAACTCTAACCATGGAGTGTGTAACTCAAAAAAAATTCACCCCCAAAAAAATTAAATAAATAATGTACACAAAATTAAAACATACTCACACACAGCACAGCGGGAGGGGTGGGGGGGGGGCAGGAATCCTGGGAGTGAGGTTGCAAGCGAATTATACTGATATTGGGGCTTTTTCACCACACGAAAATCGGCTAAGCGAGGGAAAAAAAATGACGGATGAAAAAGGTAAAAAATCTGAAACAGGATAAAAACGAGGCTCACCAATGCCAAGTGCACACACAACGGGAGAACCCGAAAATAAAAACAAACATCAGTGAGGTGCGCGCCAAAGGCGCAGTTTCAAACACACACTAAGTGCCTTTGCGCTCATCGCGTGATCATGATAAGCAACGCGAGCGGGAGAGGCTTGCAATGAGCGCAAAGAGGCATTCATTGTGAAGCACAATGATGAGCGTCGAAGGCGCTTAGCGTGGGGCTCGCGATGAGCACCAAGGTGCTCAGAGGAGCAAAAGCCTTACATTGTGTGGCAAACAGCATTGACATGGCTTCAAATTTTTATGGGCAATTCTGTATAGAGCCCCATGAGTGAGGGGGGTTAACTAAGGGCTTATGGGGATCTGTATTAACCCCCATGAGAAACCGGGTTAATTAGAGGCTGATAGGGGTCTGTTTTGACCCCCATGAGTGACAGGGTTAATTAGTGGCTCATGGGGCTCTGTATAGAGCCCAGTAGTGATGGGGTTAATTGTAGGTGCCTTGGGGTGTACTTATAGTACCCCCGCTGCAGCAGTTAATTTTTTTTTTTTAGCTCTGTTTTTTTAAGGACCTACTGTAGGAGTTAAATATCTATAATTCCTAAGTAGATATAAATATATAAGAAAATAGTAATTGCTGTCCTTATTAATCAAAAAACCTAAGAAGGAGTTAATTCTGCTTTTACTCCAAGGTTCTGCACACTTTGATTCCTTCAATACAATTAAACGTATATGTGAGTAGAGATAAAGCATTGTTGGATAGGGGGGGGGGGGATTGTGTGCAGAGCCTTGTGTGTGTTTACTGATAACTAACATAGTAGAACCTTTTGTATGTTTATTGGCTAACTAGCATTGTGTGTATGTTTATTGAATAACTAGTATTCTGTGTAGAACCTTATACACGTTTACTGAATAACTAAACGTTGTTTGTAAAATATACACTGCTATCACAAGAAGGAGTTACTCATTTGTCAACATTAGTTACAAATCCTTCCAAAAACTGTATAAGAATGTAGGATTTGAAGAAGATCTTCAGTTGATTGCAGAATTGCTGAAATCTGTCAATTCACTCCAAGCTTGTATTAAACCGAAAATACCGAGTTTTCGTGTCCTATCTTATTCTTCTGAGGGCGAGTCAGTGAAAATGTTTTTCTTCAACATTTGGCGACCACGAAGGGACCACAACATCTGTCTATAAAAACACCCCGAGGTCCTGGAGTTCCTGAGGGAGTTGGCAATCGATCCGAGGCGTACTAGACCAGAGGTACACTACACGGCCTTGGAAAGTCTGTTTAGGGGATTGTATGGTCAGCATCCCCCTACCTGGAGCCCCAGTTCCCCGTAAGGAGTGAGACAGTGACGTGGCCAACCGAAATTTACCTGGCTTGACCCTCTCCTGGAATATGGTAGGTATTGTATTTTTGTTATTGTTGTTAGTAGGTTCTGGAGCGGGGCTGTAGTAAGGATTGAAGCATTTGTTGAGCAGAAGCATTTGCCTGGGGCTGGTTAAGCGGAAGAAAGAAGGAATAGGAATCTAAAAAAAAGAAAATTATAATAGATTCTAGATTAAGAGATATGGGAAACCTAGGTGGGATTCTGGGGGCGGTGCCGATTGTTGAACAGATAGAGTGTAGACTTGCTATCTTCACTCGAAAGACGTTGATGTAGGGAAAAATTCTAAATAGAATGTTTTTCGCGGCTAGGGTTAAGAATCAGTGAATGAAATTGGGCCATGAATGTGAGTGTGAGTACTGAGCGTGATTAAACTGTAAATGTCAGTACTATGTGCAGTAAGTGCTGTGTGAGAAATTGAAAATGAGGGGAATTGGTCCTCTATTTTGTGCTATTGTTGAGTGTGCTTGAACATATGTTTAAATTTCCAGTTCTTGAAGTGTGTGAGCTAGATTAAGATCTGTTTGTGTAAGAACGTCATGTATGTACTGGTTGTTGTGTTGCTTGAAAGAGAGATCTGTTGTTGGTCTCCTGGAATGGTTTATACTGAATACTGGTACCATATAGGAAAGTGTGTCCAAATTATATTAGGTTAAGGGGAAGAAAGAGCGTGACAAATCTGAAAAAGGCCCCGGTGTAAATGTCTGAGTGTTTGTGTGAGTGTATGATTAAAACTCTATGAGCCGTGGTATAAGCACTCTGTCCCCAATGTCCTGAAAAAGAAAACTACTGGCAGAGTGTATAGTGCACGGACATAGGTGTGTTTGAGGTTCCCAAAAACCCTAGGGTGTGAAAGAGAGACAAAATGTTTAAGCCATGAAGTATGTTTGATAAAAAGAATAAGGGGCCTAGCGCTGCCTCTAGTCCGATTGATGAGATGATGAATGCATACCCAGAATGCACTGAGATGTTGAAAAGTGTGAAAAAATCAGACAAAGCAGTGTCCAATACCTTGGCCAAGGTGTGGGTTGTGAGATGATTTATGTTTAATTAGTAAATTTGGTAGGTTTGTCTTTAATATGTGAAAATATATATATATACAGTTTTTTGTAATTTGTGAAGAACTATGGGTATATATATGTATACATATTATTTTTGTGAGCTAACAATTATGTTTATATGTTTTGTCATGTTTGTTTAATGTGCATTTTGTCTTTTTGTATTTTTAGAATTATATATTAACACCGGTATAAAAATCCTATGCATAGATTATCCATTCTGACTGACAGACACTTAAATTGTTTTTATGAATAATATAATCCAGAGCCTGATCCCCTCTGGATGAATATTGTAGATTATGTTATATGCTGTTGGTCATCTTGGATATTTATGATTGTTGAAATGTTTGTGGAAACAAAAGAGAAAAATAGAGAGTATTAAAAATGCATATATAGAAGAAAGGTGCATTATAACATTGGGATAGGTAAATATTGTGTAAATGGAAAAGAGATGAGATAAAAGTACATAGTGACACACAATGAGAGTGTGATAGTAAGGACGGACCGGAAATGGTAGCCTAGCGGAAGGAGAACAGCGTTTCGCGCCATGAGGATCGAGCAGTAGCTGGAGGTAGCGGGCTAGCCCAGGAGAAGCGCAGGGACATGTAAAAATAACCCACAAGAGCAGAAGCAAAAAGCACAAGAGCTGTGCCGCCGACGGAGGGGATAGGAAGACAACCCTGTCAACCCAGACCAAAGGGGCAGTCATAAGCCCTGAACGACGGAGAGTACAGAACTAATCAGAGCATAACCCTCCTGGAAGAAGCAGCCTAAGGGCAATGGCGCTCAGGCCAAGAAACGAAATGGACTGAGGGGGGCAGCACAACAACGCTGGAGCTGGACACCACAAGCTTATGCAGTGCAGCTGGATAAGAAGGTAAGGAATAAGGGAAGAAATTCTCTTACCTTATCTCATCACCTACCTTACATTCAGTCACAAAAGTTATAAAGAATGAAAGAGGGCTATAAATGTTTTTTTCTCAGCACTGACTGGTCAGTGAATTTTGGACTCACTGTATGCACTTGTCACCGGGTAAGGTAAAACCACTCAAAGCGCAAACCCTGAGGCTAACAAACCCCTACCTATGAGATCACATCACACATGGCAAATAACAAAGAACCTAAAAAGGTTCCAGTAATAAAAGGAACTTATTACAAATTTATGACCTAAACTAGGTACTGGAGTTGTACATCTATCGTACAAAACCGACCTACAGACAATTACCTTGGAAATAGCAAATGGACGTAAAATCATTAAGTATAAAGGCAAGACCACTAAATAGGTTGATCTCAAGGATCTAGGTATCCAACAAATTGTTCCGGTGGCCGTCTGATGCCACTACAACATAGGAAACGGCAGTATTCAATTTCTGTTGATATAGCACTAGTGGACAAACCCTTTTAACTTTGTGGGTTGGAATCCCTGGGTGACTCAGAGAGTTGGGTTGCATCAGTTTTCTCTGCATTACCAAATAATTGACAATATAAACCAGGGAGGAAGCTGCCAGGTTCGGTGTGGATGTCTAAATAAGGGAAAAAGAAGGCGAACAAGAAAGGGCAAAGAGAGACAAAACCTTGAATACAACACCCCATAGGGGGGAGAACATACCACGATAAAACAAAATGGCGTCTAAGAACAAATCAAAAGTACGGAAAAGCCCGACCCTAGAACCATCTCCCTTTTTTACGCCAAAAAACTCTACAACTGTCCTCCCAAAACACACCCCCAAAAGAAGCGCCGAACAAAAAACTCCTCACCCTCCTACAATGGCCCCGAGCAGAGAACTGGAAAACCAAGAGGATAATTTCCTCACCACAGACAAAACGAAAGAGATCTTGAAGAACTTTCAAGCTGAATTTTTGGCCGACATTAAAAATCAAATATGGAAAATGCCAAAGCAATAAATGAGGTAAATAAAAGATCTGCTGACTTGGAGGATAAATTGATAAACTGATCATTGATCATAACATGTTACTAGAACAATCATCCAAAATGGCGTCTCAAATCAATATACTAAATGAGCAGATGAATATGATGGAAGATAAAGCTCGGAAAAATAACCTCCGGATAAGAGGAATCCCGGAAGCAATAAAAAAGAAGATCTTCCAACATACATTGTGGATTTGTTCTCTAAAATTACTCCAAATTTCTCACACCTGGACCAAAGATTGGACATGGTTAATCGGATCCCCCTTCCAAGCCATCTACAGAACAAAAGCTCCAGAGACGTAATAGTGAGAATTCATCATTTACCCACTAAAGAAGCAATAACCAAAGCAAGTTACCTAAAAAAGTCGTTTGAACCTCCACACGACAAAATTCAAATTTTTTGCAGACCTGTAAAAGGTACAATCACCAAAAGAAAGGAGTTCACCTCTATTACACAATCCTTAAGGGAAAACAACATGGTATACAAATGGACCTTTCCAGTAGGCTTACTGGTACTAAATGGATCATCTTGGCACAGGATTAAAACTCTTACAGAAGGGGAAGAATTCTTGAGCACTGTAACAGGCAAAGTCCTGGTCGCTAAAGAACGTACGATAGACCTACAAATCTCTAGACCAGATTGGCAGAGGAAAAAATGACTTTGATGAGCCAAAGAGTTTTACAGATAAGACACCGACCAGTCTCTGCCCCGTCTCTCTTCTCGCTCCTTGTTTTTGCTCTCTCTCCTCTCTTTGTTTATGCCCCCCACTCCAAAGGGAGGAGGAGGTGAAGGTCTAACAATTGATATCAAAGCTCATAGTAGCTGGATATAAAAGGAGCTAACTGAAATAGAATCAGAGCTTGAAAGAGAGGGACGTAGATGTAAATTAACATTAAGAAGAGCATTTAGGGGGGAGGGGGAAGAGTGGGGGATAGGCAGAGGGGCAAGTTATATTGGGAGCTAACAATATTTAAGGTGTTTAAAGGAACTCGAAAAAAATAAATGGGCACTTTAGAAAAGGTTCAGAGTGAAGGGGGAAGTACAGATAAGGTAATGTAAATAAGCAAGGTTTCCAGGAAATAGAGATTGAAAAAAGCATGTATAACTCAATGGAACTTTAACTATTTTATCGCTGTCCCCGATTTAATCCGCACACCATTTCTGTACAATGGCTGAATCCCTGCGGAACAGAAGGCGGAAGAAGCTGAAGTTCAGCCTCAACTGTTCTAACTGTATGTCTGCTTGTATGAATGGTAGTAAGGAAGATTTTGTATTTTTTCCCAAGAAACTTATTATAAGGATAGTTAACCCAGTTAAAGGGTAAATGAGCCGCCTCTACAATCTCAATGTCATTAAAAATTCTTAGTTGGAATGTAAATGGTTTAAACTCTCCTAGTAAAAGGAAAACGGTCCCTTAGATATTGTAGGGAAGAGAAAGCAGACTTGTTATTTTTTCAAGAGACTCACTGGGGAAAACCAAAATTCCAAGTTTTGCGAGTGGCAACTTTGAGGTTAGCCTCCACGCAACAGGTGAAAAGAAAAAGAGAGGAGTCTCAATTTTTTTTTTCTAATAACCTAGAAACAGAAGAAACAATTTCAATATAGACCCTGAGGGACGATATATTTTATGGAATGGACAGATTAACAAACAAAAAATCACATTAATAAACATCTATGCCCCGAATGAAAATCAAGGAAAATTCCTAAAAAGAATAGGTAATTTAATCAGGAAGTTTGCTCAAGGGCCGCTTGTGTTGGCAGGTGATTTTAACTTAATCTCAAATATAAATTTAGATAGGTCAAAAAAAAAAAACGGTACTTAAAAATTTAGCTAAAGTTAGCAAAGAAGCGTCAGATATTTACGGACTGGATCAGTAAAAATAATCTGTTTGATGCTTGGCGAGTCCAGCACCCAAATCAAAAGGAGTTCTCCCTTTTACTCACATCCACACGATTTATATTCACGAATAGATCTAATATTAGTTAACCTTCAAATTATGAATAAGGTTCTACTCACGGAAATAAGCAATATTATCACTTCGGATCACGCGAACACACTTTAGTAGTAGGGATTAATAACCTAAAACTAGATAAACCACAATGGAAACTAGACGACACTATATTAAAAATGGAAAAAAACAAAGAATATTTAATTAAGAAATAGAGGAATTTTTAGACACTAACATAAACACTGTTTCGTCTCACTGCACGATTTGGAACACGCAAAAAGCATTCACAAGAGGGCTAATGATTAAACTCAAAGCCCAAATGATTAGAGAGAGAGGACCTCCCCTAAAAGTACTATACATAGAATTAAACAAACTGGAATCTAAATATATTGTAGATCCCCAACCCCAAACAATGGCAGAGATTAAAACAAAAAAGGGTGAAGTCAGAGGCACCATCAGAGAACAAACCAACCTTAATAGGTTAGTTCTATAGGCCATGATAAGCCTATCTCTGAGAGCAACCTCTTTTAAGCTCACTTGTGCCCTTCACAAGGGAGAAATATCCTGTAGTATATCAGGCTGGTCCCACTCAAAAGAGTGACCCAGCCCCGAAAATACCAGGGCAATTCTACCCTGAACAGGAGAAACAGCAAACCACAGACGCGTTTCGGCTTTATGGGCCTCGTCAGTGAGGTGCAGCTGAACTCCCTAAGGCACGTGAGCAAGGGGTCCACCGTCTGGAGTCCCCTATTACCCTTAGGGGAGACTAAACCCTAAGGGTAATTTGCATATACAAAAAGGTGTGTGAAGTCAGAGGCACTCATCAGAGAACAAACCCAACTTAATAGGTTAGTTCTATAGCCATGGAAGCCACTCTGAGAGCAACCTCTTTAGCTCACTTGTGCCCTTCACAGGGAGAAATATCCTGTAGTATATCAGGCTGGTCCCACTCAAAAGAGTGACCCAGCCCGAAATACCAGGCAATTCCTACCCTGAACAGGAGAAACAGCAAACCCCAGACGCGTTCGGCCTTTATGGGCCTCGTCAGTGAGGTGCAGCTGAACTCCCTAAGGCACAGTGAGCAAGGGGTCCACGTCTGGAGGTCCCCTATTACCCTTAGGGAGACTAAACCCTAAGGGTAATTTGCATATACACAAAAAGTGAAGTCAGAGGCACTCATCAGAGAACAAACCAACCTTAATAGGTTAGTTCTATAGCCATGATAAGCCACTCTGAGAGCAACCTCTTTTAGCTCACTTGTGCCCCTTCACAGGGAGAAATATCCTGTAGTATATCAGGCTGGTCCCACTCAAAAGAGTGACCAGCCCCGAAATACCAGGCAATTCTACCCTGAACAGGAGAAACAGCAAACCCCAGACGCGTTTCGGCCTTTATGGGCCTCGTCAGTGAGGTGCAGCTGAACTCCCTAAGGCACAGTGAGCAAGGGGTCCACGTCTGGAGTCCCCTATTACCTTAGGGAGGACTAAACCCTAAGGGTAATTTGCATATACAAAAAAGGTGAAGTCAGAGGCACTCATCAGAGAACAAACCAACCTTAATAGGTTAGTTCTATAGCCATGATAAGCCACTCTGAGAGCAACCTCTCTTTTAGCTCACTTGTGCCCTTCACAGGGAGAAATATCCTGTAGTATATCAGGCTGGTCCCACTCAAAAGAGTGACCCAGCCCCGGAAATACCAGGCAATTCTACCCTGAACAGGAGAAACAGCAAACCCCGAGACTCGTTTCGGCCTTTATGGGCCTCGTCAGTGAGGTGCAGCTGAACTCCCTAAGGCACAGTGAGCAAGGGGTACCACGTCTGGAGTCCCCTATTACCCTTAGGGGAGACTAAACCCTAAGGGTAATTTGCATATACAAAAAAGGTGAAGTCAGAGGCACTCATCAGAAGAACAAACCAACCTTAATAGGTTAGTTCTATAGCCATGATAAGCCACTCTGAGAGCAACCTCTTTTAGCTCACTTGTGCCCTTCACAGGGAGAAATTATCCTGTAGTATATCAGGCTGGTCCCACTCAAAAGAGTGACCCAGCCCCGAAATACCAGGCAATTCTACCCTGAACAGGAGAAACAGCAAACCCCAGACGCGTTTCGGCCTTTATGGGCCTCGTCAGTGAGGTGCAGCTGAACTCCCTAAGGCACAGTGAGCAAGGGGTCCACGTCTGGAGTCCCCTATTACCCTTAGGGAGACTAAACCCTAAGGGTAATTTGCATATACAAAAAAGGTGAAGTCAGAGGCACTCATCAGAGAACAAACCAACCTTAATAGGTTAGTTCTATAGCCATGATAAGCCACTCTGAGAGCAACCTCTTTTAGCTCACTTGTGCCCTTCACAGGGAGAAATATCCTGTAGTATGATCAGGCTGGTCCCACTCAAAAGAGTGACCCAGGGGCCCCGAAATACCAGGCAATTCTACCCTGAACAGGAGAAACAGCAAACCCCAGACGCGTTTCGGCCTTTATGGGCCTCGTCAGTGAGGGTGCAGCTGAACTCCCTAAGGCACAGTGAGCAAGGGGTCCACGTCTGGAGTCCCCTATTACCCTTAGGGAGACTAAACCCTAAGGGTAATTTGCATATACAAAAAAGGTGAAGTCAGAGGGCACTCATCAGAGAACAAACCAACCTTAATAGGTTAGTTCTATAGCCATGATAAGCCACTCTGAGAGCAACCTCTTTTAGCTCACTTGTGCCCTTCACAGGGAGAAATATCCTGTAGTATATCAGGCTGGTCCCACTCAAAAGAGTGACCCAGCCCCGAAATACCAGGCAATTCTACCCTGAACAGGAGAAACAGCAAACCCCAGACGCGTTTCGGCCTTTATGGGCCTCGTCAGTGAGGTGCAGCTGAACTCCCTAAGGCACAGTGAGCAAGGGGTCCACGTCTGGGAGTCCCCTATTACCCTTAGGGAGACTCAACCCTAAGGGTAATTTGCATATACAAAAAAGGTGAAGTCAGAGGCACTCATCAGAGAACAAACCAACCTTAATAGGTTAGTTCTATAGCCATGATAAGCCACTCTGAGAGCAACCTCTTTTAGCTCACTTGTGCCCTTCACAGGGAGAAATATCCTGTAGTATATCAGGGCTGGTCCCACTCAAAAGAGTGACCCAGCCCCGAAATACCAGGCAATTCTACCCTGAACAGGAGAAACAGCAAACCCCAGACGCGTTTCGGCCTTTATGGGCCTCGTCAGTGAGGTGCAGCTGAACTCCCTAAGGCACAGTGAGCAAGGGGTCCACGTCTGGAGTCCCCTATTACCCTTAGGGAGACTAAACCCTAATGGTAATTTGCATATACAAAAAAGGTGAAGTCAGAGGCACTCATCAGAGAACAAACCTAACCTTATAGGTTAGTTCTATAGCCATGATAAGCCACTCTGAGAGCAACCTCTTTTAGCTCACTTGTGCCCTTCACAGGGAGAAATATCCTGTAGTATATCAGGCTGGTCCCACTCAAAAGAGTGACCCAGCCCCCGAAATACCAGGCAATTCTACCCTGAACAGGGAGAAACAGCAAACCCCAGAACGCGTTTCGGCCTTTATGGGCCTCGTCAGTGAGGTGCAGCTGAACTCCCTAAGGCACAGTGGAGCAAGGGGTCCACGTCTGGAGTCCCCTATTACCCTTAGGGAGACTAAACCCTAAGGGTAATTTGCATATACAAAAAAGGGTGAAGTCAGAGGCACTCATCAGAGAACAAACCAACCTTAATAGGTTTAGTTCTATAGCCATGATTAAGCCACTCTGAGAGCAACCTCTTTTAGCTCACTTGTGCCCTTCACAGGGAGAAATATCCTGTAGTATATCAGGCTGGTCCCAACTCAAAAGAGTGACCCAGCCCCGAAATACCAGGCAATTCTACCCTGAACAGGAGAAACAGCAAACCCCAGACGCGTTTCGGCCTTTATGGGCCTCGTCAGTGAGGTGCAGCTGAACTCCCTAAGGCACAGTGAGCAAGGGGTCCACGTCTGGAGTCCCCTATTACCCTTAGGGAGACTAAACCCTAATGGTAATTTTGCATATACAAAAAAGGTGAAGTCAGAGGCACTCATCAGAGAACAAACTAACCTTAATAGGTTAGTTCTATAGCCATGATAAGCCACTCTGAGAGCAACCTCTTTTAGCTCACTTGTGCCCTTCACAGGGAGAAATATCCTGTAGTATATCAGGCTGGTCCCACTCAAAAGAGTGACCCAGCCCCCGAAATACCAGGCAATTCAGACCCTGAACAGGAGAAACAGCAAACCCCAGACGCGTTTCGGCCTTTATGGGCCTCGTCAAACAACTCGGAACAGCATAAATAAGATCAACCAGTTAAGATCAGAAAGAGAAATATGGCGCTAACCAACAGACATACCATCACCAAAATAATAAAAACAGTAAATTACTAGCCTCACAAGCAAAAAATAAAAAATAAAAAAATAGAATTCCTGTTATTATAGAGCAAGGAAGACATATGTCGTCCCCACAAGAAATAGGTCAAGCCTTTACAAGATATTACCAGAAATTATACAATTTGGAAACAGGTTCCTTCAGTAAACCTAGGCTAGAAGAGATTTAAAAGCTTTTTTGGATGGGATACAACTTCCTGAATTAACATCAGCTGACCAGGGTGGAATTAAATAAACCAATTACACAACAGGAGGTCCTTCAAGCGATTAAACATCTTAAACCCTATACCACCCCCAGGGCCAGACGGATATACTAATCTTTTTTATAAAACATTTTCACAAATTCTGACTCCCTTACTCACAGAAACGTTTAATGAAATCAAAACGTCTGGAAGTATGCCAACAGAGATGACAAAGGTAGCACTGATTATGATCCCTAAGTCCAAGTTGAATACACAACTCTGTGCTAATTACAGACCCATTTTCATTGCTAAACGCAGATATAAAATTTATATGCGAAAATTCTTAGCCTTAAGAATACAAAGTTATATAGGAAAACTAATTTCAATAGAACAAATGGGATTTGTAACTGGTAGACAGGGCAACCGAAAATATTAGAAAACTTATGAATTTGAGTGAAATTGCAAGACTTAAAAGTACTCCCACCCTATTCTTGTCCTTAGATGCAGAGAAAGCGTTCGACAGAGTAGGGTGGATTTACATGAGAATGGTGTTGCTCCAGTTCGGCTTTGGGAATTCGGGACCAAGGCAATAGGAGCCTTGTATAGATCTCCTACTGCAGAAGTAAGTGGTATCGGCTTTAGAGCAAACCCTTTCAAAATTACCAACGGCACTAGACAGGGTTGCCCCCTCTCCCCTACACTGTTTGCATTAATGATTGAACCATTGGCAGAAGCTATTAGGTCATCTCCATTGATTCAGGGCATTCGAGTGGGAGAGAAGGAATATAAAATCAGTTTATACGCAGACGATGTGATCTTGTCACTTACTACTCCGGAAGACTCCCTTAGTCATTTAACAAGGCTAATAGATAAATATAGTAAAGTGTCTTATTACAAATTAAATTATAAGAAATCAGAAACACTCTGTTTTAATGTCTCTACCAATCTGGTTCTCTAAATTAAAGGCTAATTACCCGTTTGACTGGAACTCAAACTCAATTAAGCACCTAGGTATTGTTATTCTGGGAAATATACAGAAAACAGTGGATAGGAACTACAAAGATCTTTTTTATAAATTCGAGACATTATAGACAACTGCGGAAGGACAGATTTTCCTTTTCTGGGAAAATAGCGGTAGTGAAAATGATGCTACTTCCCAGATGTAAATTATATACTTATGTGTATTCCGTTTAAGATCCCTAGAGCTGGCTGAAGAAACTACAACGGGGACAATTCGATGTAGTTCATCCACCAATCCAGATAATATAAGACTTAAAAAAGCGACCATGGGGAAGAAACTTCTTTAAAAGGAGGAAGTTCCTATCCTTTACTACAACCATACCAGGAAGCTAATTGCGTAGTTCACGCATTAAAATGGTTAGAAAACATCACATAAATTTCCCTGGATAGAAATAGAAAAAGCTTTAAATCCTAATTTCTGCTTATCAGCCTTATTTTTCGGGGATAAGCTATCCAATAAACATCTAGTCTTAGGATCTTTTGTCATGAAAGAAATACTAAAAAACTGGAGACAAATTAACAGGAAACATAAATTAATCCCCAAGGGTACTCTCATTACCCCTCTGAACTCTTAATACATTTAAATATGTCAAGTATCACTAAAGACTGGAAGAGTAAAGGATTACTATCTGTAGGAGACATACCGTTATTAATGGGAAAATTGCCTCGTTTGAGCAAATCCAGAAACAGTTTAAAATCTCAGGAGAAGGATAGCATACGAAGCTTACAGAGCTTCTTGTGGGATAACTAATGCAGATCTACAAAATAAGAAAGAGTTAAATCCCATGGAAAAAATTCTCCATAAATCAGAGAAAAAACACTTAATATCTAAATGTTTTTAACATTATAAATCAGCTGGAGAACACTCCAAAACTCAAGGGCGATGAAAACAATGGGAATTGATGTTAAACCTAGAAATAACTGAAACAGACTGGGACACAGCGTTAAAAGTGACTAATAGGTTTATTAAACAAACAACATACAGAGAAACCTTTTTTAAAATAATTAATAATTGGAATTTTCACACCGATAAAGGTAGCACAAATTTCCCACTCTCCAGCTGCCAGATTGTGCTGGAGAGAATGTGTAGTCCTGCCAATTTGCTGCACCTTTTTATGGGACAGTCCTAAAATTTAAACCCTTTTGGGAAGGATGCTACGAACTTTTACATAAGACGCTGGGAAACTCCTCCCTTTTTAAGGGAGAATGCAGTATTTTACATATTTTTCCAGATGATGTAATCCATTGAGAGGAAAGCAATGGCGGTTACCATTTTATCAGTTGCAAAGAATATACTAAATCCAAAATTGGAAGGAGAAAACTCCTCCCCTCGGTGCTGACATCATCTGGAGAATAAAATATATCCGAGAATTAGAGAGCAAACTACGCACGTCAAAGAGTATACTAGATAGACCCAGTAAAATGGAAATTATGGGATAAGATACAAGGAACTTCAATTTAAATTTAACTCAATCTTCTAGATGTGAATGGAAGGTGGAAGTGGATGAATGATTATGTTGTTTTAAGTGAGCACTGTATAATCGATTAAACAGATTTGTTAAGATTGTTACATTTTTCTTTATGTAATTTGTTTTATTGGAAAACGAATAAATATTAAAAAGGAAAAAAAAAAAAAAAAAAGAGAGTGTGATAGTAAGTAAAGATAGAGAGATAAGAATATTATAAAGGGAGACAGATAGTATTTCTTTTCAGAATTATAGGTTCAGGATGGAGAGATTTTTTTAACTTTCAATTCTTATTGAAAAAGAACAGGAGATTAAAACAATTGTACAGATATGATGTAGAAAAACAAATCTTGCAGTTAGGGTGCAAGTACAAAATGTAATAATTATATGATATAATACACAAAGTATACAATAATATGTTGATTAGAGTTTATGTTCCAACTCCTGAGATTTCAATTGTTTTAATTATATGGGGGAAAATTGAAAGAGAATGAGGAAAGGGGAACGTGGGATGTGGAGGTAACAACATTATAGAGAAACTGGAGGAAAAGAGTAAAAGGTAATACAAATAATATAGAGAAGGTGGGTATATGTGTATATGTGTATGTATGTGAAACTCATCATATAGGCAGCCCTAGATTGATTTCTAGATGCCTTATATTACACAGAGCATAGTGAGGATAAAATATTACAAGTTTACTCTGTTTCAACTGTGTGAGCATTTAGTTCTGTAAAAAACATGTATAGGGGGGTATTATATCAGAATGGCCATTGAAGCAGATTACTCTTTATGATGCTAGTTACCTAATAAAATGTAATATTGAGCTTATAAGACTTTGCAACTAGTAACAATATCTCTATATAAACTAAACTTTAAGAATTTGAATCTGCCATCTTAGTTGCCCAAACACAGCTCATGGGTGTGGCAGAGAAACCCAGGTCTATACACATAGAAGTTGCAACATTTGTCCAATTTTTCTCTCCTAGTAGGTATAATCTTGGTAAACATTTAAAGAGAGGTTGTAAACAAAAAAAAGCCACATAAGAGATATAATTACCCTAAGAGAAGTAGTTTACAGTTTAGGTTTAGAGAGTCAACAAATGCTCACACTACAAAAAAAAGATCAAATACTATAGAGACAGGGCCACCAAACATTTGTATAAAAATGTAAACTGAACTGTGACACTCACTAAGAAACAATAATAGATACTGTAGGAGAAAATCTCTAGGCACAGATAAAGGAATTGAGAGACAGAGAGAGATTTTTTATCTTTTAGATATCTGGTATTCAGTTATGAATAACATTATTATTCGCATTAATCACATTAAGTTCATACTATAGTGCTGATATACCACATGTTGCAAGAAAAACTTTTACTTACAATTCCTATTGTGAATGCAACTTTAAACAAATTAACTAATAGTGGGACACATTGATATTAATGTTATACACTGATAATGTGTGATATTAATGTTATACACTGATAATGTGTGATATTAATGTTATACACTGATAATGTGTGATATTAATGTTATACACTGATAATGTGTGATATTAATGTTATACACTGATAATGTGTTATAGGTTATACACGGATTTGATTCTTCAGCTTTAACATGTCTTGAAATGTTTGTTCATAAATCTTGCATTTATTCTTCTCAATAATGACCCATTTATCCACAGGACATTTCTATTGCTTATTCTATACACCATTAAAGCAATTCAACTATAATAGTGAAGGAATCTGTTAATACTAAGTTTCAAATATCACCATCTATTTCTATCAGTCATAATTCAGAGAATGTATCAGAAGGTACAAAGTCTGGAAATTTGATCCGTGAGGCAAATCTAAGCAGATCCTTGGTATATATGGAAATCATAAAACATATCAGAAATTATATTAAAAGAAATAAAAAAGGGAAGATGGGTTGATACCTAAAATATTTCAGGCTATTGTATTCATGGAATAGTCATGTTTTTGTTATATTATTTCTTTTATATAATAACATCAAAGAAGATATGATTATTAAGGAGAATTGCCCCTTAGAGTCTCTAAGTATGAACAAGTTATTTTCTCACAGAGCTTGGAAACTGTATATCATGATATATTTTTACCTATGCCCCTGCCACCTAGTGCCTTTGCAACCTATGTTGCCCATTACATGGTACAGTTCTATAAAATGGGAGGTGCCCAGTGTAGAAAGTAACCGGGATGGGAAGATAATATCAAACAAGGAAAGTCAAGAGAGCAGCAGATTGGGAGTCAGAAAGTTAGGGAATGAAGGATAAAAGAAAGTAAAGGGATTGATGTAGAAGAGGGAAGTGAAAGTGAAAGGACCAAGAGCTAAAGGCTTTGATAGGCAGTCAGCAAGGAAGGGGACAAGGAAGTGGTAGGAATAGACCCATGGGGCCAATAGAGAGAAAGGTTTGGGATGTTGAAGCAAGAAACAGATAAATTATGGAGAGAAGGCAGAATTTAAAGAGAAGTTACTGAAATATTTTCTGGAAGGTTGGGATGTACAGGGAGAACAGAATTTTAATGATATAAGAAATAGTAAGAGGTTACAGAAAGCAGAGGATGAAAAGGAGCAGTTTAGGTTAAACATATTAAGAATGCAGGAGGAAGTGAGAAAGCAGAACTTTACAAGTTTGAGACTGGAAAAGGAGGAAGAAGATAGGGATTATCAGTCAAGAATTTAAGAAACTGCCAGAGCATTCCCTATCCTTATTAAGGTATCCCCTAATGCCACTGCAGTAAATGATGTACCCTGGGGACAACAGAGATTTAGAGGGATTGATAAAAGAGCTTGCCACCATTAAGGTCAGAGATGGGTACTTTTGGAGCACAGACAGCTGGAGTTTCCCTATCAGTATGAGGATTTAAAAGCATTACTATACAAGGTTATACCCTACCAGGTAGCACCTATCTTTACTATAACCCAAACGGAGAGAAGCCTTAATAATACCCTGTATGATGTGCATCATTTGCCCAATATAGAAATATTTATGGGGGGCTATACGGACAGCTTTTCCCCACTATAAGAAATCTAATATCTATTACTAATGGGGGACAATTTGAGGTGCCTGTAGACTATATAACATAGGTGTTAGCGGACTTGGAAGGAGACTGAGGATGACTGGGACATGACTGACAGAGTTAGAGCACTGTTTATCACTGCCATATTAGGAAGGTTACCAAAGCCCATACAGCTGAAACTGGGTAATGTTGTGGAATTGTATGAGCTACCCTGGGAACAGATGCATGCCCTATAAACGCACCACATATCTCTGTGTAGAGAAAAGGAAAGAAGAACAGGGTAAAGAGAAGGAGCAGTTACAGGCTAAGTTACTGGAGAAGCAATTAGCGTTGATAAAGAAACTGAGAAAGATGAGAGGGAGGAGAGACCCATCACCGATGCCCCTGCCAGATGAGCCCTACCAACAGAGGGGAAGCCAAGGAAGAGGGATCACAATGGAGCCTCAGGATGGATGCAGGAATGACTGTTATGCTGGTATTACCAACACTGAAACTGTGAATCTGGCTTTTCTTCCTGCCACCTTAGAGGATGGGGAACCACATGACTTCATAGAGAAAATTCAAACAGTAACACTCCTTAGGAAAGATCTATCTGCTGATCCCCTGGAAAACCCAGAAATGGAGCTTTTTGTGGATGGATCTTCCTCCCTGGACCCAAGAGGGGAGAGGAAGACTGGAGCAGTGGTTGTGGAGATAAAAGATGACCAGTGCCTTTCACTATCCAAAGCCTCAAACTGACCAGGAACACAGTTAGCACAACAAGCAGAGCTTATAGCCTTGATAGAGTCCTGTAAGATTGGAAGAAAGAAGAGTTAACATCTACAGTGACTCCACGAATGCCTGTGCTGTGCCTCATGCACATGGAAAGATCTGGAAAGGAAAGAGATTACCATCGGATTGACAATTCACCTATTAAGCATGCACCCCTGCTTAGAGAGCGCCTTCAGGTCATCCACTATTAGGAAATCGTGCAGCTTATGAAGCAGCCAAAATAGCCAGTGAAACTAGAGAAGGCATGTGCCTTATGGAAGCAACATCCAGTAAAATAAGTCATGGGGAGTCCTTAATTTCCCAATCACTACAGCAAGTGCTGGAGCTGCAAGAGAAAACACTGGTAGCTAAGGAAGTCACCTGGGAAGCAAGGGGCTGTCTGGCAGACAAGGATACAGGGATCATGAGACGAGTCATCACTGAGAAAGTTGTGTTACCCTCCTCCCTGCAGATTGATGTACTGAATCAAGCTCATGGCACCGAGCATCTTGCCAGAAACCCAGATGATGAAGACACTTGCTGAAATATGGTATTTCACCTTATATGGCAGAAGCGGTACAAGCCTTCATAAACAAGTGCCATATATGCAGGAGTCATAATCCCCTAAAGGCCACTGCTAGTCTTTTGGGGTTTATGTCTCCTCCATTGGGTCCATTTTTGACCTGGTAATTGACTTTATTGACATGACTGAGGGACGGGAGCATTACAGATACATACTAGTAATTGTTTGCAGTTATTCTAGGTGGTGTGGAGTTTTTCTCTTGCAGGAATACAGATGCTATCACAATAGCAAAACACTTATGCAGACAGGGTTTCCCCCCGATTGGGATATGCTACAACTTACAATCAGGCTCATTTTAACTAATGACGTAGTGAAAGTGGTGGAAGTTCCTCATTAATAACAGGAATGGACAATTTGCATCAGGCGCTGAAAGACTTCGTCCAGGCCTTGGTTGCTGTCTCCAAATCTTCTTACTTGCAAGTATAAGATACTCATCCTGTACCCAGCACCCTTGACCAGAGACGCCATCATTTGAGCCAAGAAACTCACCTGAACCCAAATTGAGATATTGTAATCTCATTATTAGGATTTTATATTTTGCTACGGGAACACAGACCATACTGTGGGTAATGCGATATGGCTTAATGGGCACAATAATCCCTGCCATAATCAATTCCCCAGTGAGCTGTATCCTTCAGGACCAGTAGGGTCCTCTTTAGGAGCCAGTTTGAAGAAGATGCCTTTGCTTCCTATCATATGTGTAAAGTTTTAAATGTATTTCTGTAAGTTTGTAATCACAATGTTTGTAACATCCAATAAGAATGCACCCCTAGGTTAAATAGGTTATTACTGTTGTACTTTTTTCTAGTTTTTTTAGACGACACTTTTATAGTGTCGTTAGAGGGGAATGTAGGGGAGTTAAATATCTATATTTCCTAAGTAGATATAAATATATATAGAGAAAATAGTAATTGCTGACCTTATTAATCAAAAAACCTCAAGAAGGAGTTAATTCTGCTTTTACTCCAAGGTTTTCTGCACACTTTGATTCCTTCAATACAATTAAACGTATATGTGAGTAGAGATAAAGCATTGTTGGGATAGGGGGGGGATTGTGTGCAGAGCCTTGTGTATGTTTACTGAATTAACTAACATTGTAGAACCTTTTGTATGTTATTGGCTAACTAGCATTGTGTGTATGTTTATTGAATAACTAGTATTCTGTGTAGAACCTTATACACGTTTACTGAATAACTAAACATTGTTTGTAAAATATACACTGCTATCACAAGAAGGAGTAGTTACTCATTTGTCAACATTAGTTACAAATCCTTCCAAAAAACTGTATAAGAATGTAGGATTTGAAGAAGATCTTCAGTTGAATTGGCAGAATTGCTGGAAATTGTCAATTCACTCCAAGCTTGTATTAAACCGAAAATACAGAGTTTTCGTGTCCTATCTTATTCTTCTGAGGGGCAAGTCAGTGAAAATGTTTTTCTTCAACACACCGCCAAGGCGGGAAATTTGACATGCAGCTTTTGACTGATCGGGGGGAACCCAGCTTCAAGGGGTTAATGTGCTGATATAGAGGGGGGTTAATGTTAGGTGCTGCGGGTGGTACTTACAGTATAGTTAGACCATCCATAGTTATCGGTTTCTAGCCATTTATCAATATGAGAAATCATTACGGCATTATGAGTACATTTTTATATTTGGATAAGCCATGTCACCTTTAAGAAATGACCTAGCCATAGTTAACTTTTTAATTCTGATATGTTTATTGGCATGAATGAACTTGTCTATCGTCATTTGTAATTTTTGAATCCAGAAATTCTGGAACTGATAATGCAAGTGCAGTTGGATGACATAGTTTAAATATAGGCAGTAGAATCATTTCAGTTATGGCAATCCTGTCTGAAAATGAGAGTCGTTTATCCCTCCAACCTAGTATATAGTTCAGAATATTTATTTTTTTATTTTTTTTATTTTTATTTAATGAATGTCATTTTTTTTATATTGTCCTTGAACTGTATACCTAGATGGGAAAATCCATTTGAATTCCATTTAAAGTATTTTTTTTTGTTCCAGTTCTTTTCGTCTTTTATAGACATATTGATTGCTAAAACTTCTGATTGTGGTATGTTTAGTTTTTTAATATGATATTAAACTATATTTATTCAATAGCTGCATTAAATGTTTTATGGTAGTTTTTTGCATTTGTTATGGCAAGAATAATATTGTCTGCAAATAAAGCAATCTTATGTTCCCTCTCTTCCTATTCTTATTCCCTCTATTTGTTCTAATAATTTCCACAAAGGGTTCAATCAAGAGTGGGAACAAGAATGGAGAGAGGGGACAACCCTGTCGAGTACCATTACTGATTTGGAAAACAGGGGATTTAAAATCCAGTACCCAATACTGAAGCAGTGGGGTCTATGTAAAGCAAACCTATGGCGGAGGAGCCAAAGCTTCCAAAACTAATCTTATTCAGCATTTTGTGCATATACTCCCACCCTACTCAGCAAAAGCCTTTTCAGCATCTAATGACAAGAATAGGGTGGGAGTATTGCTCGCTCTTGTATGTGATACCAACTTAATTAAACTCCTAATGTTATCGACCCCTTTTCTACCTGGGGTAAAACCTGTTTGTTGAGAAGTTATCAATTTGGTCACAATTTTACTGATTTTCACGGATAACATAATTGCAAGTAGTTTTACATCAGTATTTAGAAGAGAGGTGGGTCTGGGTAATTAGCACAGTCTTGCAAATCTCCCTTTTTCTTGGGTATAGTGATTATATTAGCCAATAGCATTTCCTGAGGCATTTTACCATCTTCTTTGATTGCATTAAAGAGATTGCACAGCTCGTCTGCAATAGCAGTGTGACATATTTTGTTGAAGACACTAAACCCGTCAGGACCCGGAGCTGTACAAGTTTTCACATTTTTTATAACACTGCTTACTTCATTTAGAGTTATTGGCTCGTTTAACGTTTCTAGCATTGCGGAAAGCTAAGTGTAATATTAGAATGTCTTGCTTTATATGTTATTGTTTTTTAATAATTTATATTAATGTTATTAAATTGTAATGTTTATTTTATTCAAGGGGTGCCAGACCTGTGGCAATGAAGGATGGGCCCTTATGCTAGGGACGAAGGCCAGAAAACTGTTGTTGCATAATTGGCCTTATTTGCCCTATTATAGGTTTAGTGAGGGGGGGGGGGTTAGGTGAGATTTAGGGTTTATTACTGTATGTAGTTAAGGGTTTAATTGTATGTAGATAGGGGTATTAATGTATGTAGATAGGGTTATCAACGTATGTATTTAAGGGTTAAAGTTATGTATTGAGGGGTTTGATTTTATGTAATGTATGCTTATTTATTTGTTTTGTAACTTAGTTTTTTTGTAATGTTCATTTTTTATTTTCTGTAGTGGTGCTGTTTGTTTTCTATAATGGTGCTTTTTTTTGTAATAATTAGCGGGGTGTGGGTTTAGTAGGGGGTTAGGTAGGTCGTGTGGGTGTTAATAGGTTAGGGTAGGTGTTAGGTTGGGAAGGGGTTAATAGGTTAGGGTAGAGGGGTTTAATAGGATAGGGAGGATGGGGGTTCATTAGTTAGCGGGGGTTGATTTAGATGTATTGGTTTATTAGGGGGGTAATGTAGTATAGTGTTTATTACTTAGTGTCCTGAGGGTCCTGGAGAACCATCATGGCACTTATGGGGTTAGTGTTAGGGTTCTTATTGTTCCGTAAGGGTCTTTATAGACCCTTATTGGACTAATGGGGTTAAATAGTGACTTATGGGGGTCTGTATAGACCCCATAAGAGATAGGGTTACATGGAGACTTTTGTGGGTCTGTATAGATCCCCTTAATAGATTTGGTTAAACAGGCTTAGATGGATTTTCTTGCATAACTAGGAAGTACATTCATTAGATTTGTAATATCACCACCATTAAGCACTGAGCCCCATTTATTTAGGCCATATTTGTGTATATATTTAGGCCTATCTTATGATTTTAATTTTTAGGCCTTTTAGTTATTAGGGGACACAAGTTTGTTAGTTTATTTCTTCTGAAAAAAACTATTTAGACTCCAAATTCACCTTGGGCACATTATACATCACTTACATCACTCTGATAAATTCTTTGCATATATAATGGACAGTCATTACTTTGCAGTCTCTATATACATTCAATACAAATCCTATCACTATACCACCTTTATTTGAATTTATTTAGTTTTGCCATTTGATCCATCAATCTTTCATTATCATTGGTATATTGCATTATGCTTAAAAATCGCCCTATTCTTCCTTAGCCTGGACTTATAACACTCTTTTGCTCTCCTCGGTTGCCTTACCAACCGCAGCACATAAAAACCTCACATAGACGCCTCCTCCCTGTTTACCCTTTGAGAAAGACGTCCCCTGTGACGTCGAAACGCGTTAGGCGGAGCGTCACGTGCGGTCCACAGTGATACGTATGTAGACGCATGGTGCTCTGTTCCCGAGCATCCTCCGAATGTGATCTTTAAATAAGACCCCCTAAATAATCCCGCTGTATCCCACACAAATGTACATAGTACTAAGGCTATTTCCTTGAAATATTTTTAGAGCTTCTACAACCATATGCCATATGATACAGCCGCTTCTTATTATGAAGAATATTTAAGACTTAGAAGCATTTAGATTATAATTGGCAGATATGGGGTTTATATAGGTACAGAAATAATACACATATTTATACAGATATTAGTCTGTTTTGGACACATGATAGAACAGTGGAACTTTAGAATCCTTTGTATTCAAAATTGACACTTATAATATATGAGATTTGGATTCTTCAAGCCACATGGATGGCATTGTTTTTTAGTTTACCCTTATTACCCTTGGTTTTAACTTTTTAATCGTCGTTGTGAGATATAAGTACCTAATAAATTGTATAAACACATGTATTTTTCCCCTACTTTGCTGTATAACAATATTAGGCTTAGATGGAGTTAAATAGGCTTGGATGGGGTTAAAGGGGGTCAGTTGGGGTCAAAAAAGGGGGATAGTTGGGGTTGATGGGTTTTAGTTAGGAGTTAATGGGTATGCATAGGGTTAATAGTGTGGTGTAATGCTTACACTTTGTGTCATGAGGGTCCTGGAGGTCCCTCATGGCACTTACAGTGTTAATATAGAGGTTAATAGTGACCAATAGGGGTCTATATAGACCCCTATTGGACTGAGGGGGGTCATTTTAGTCTAATGAGAGTCTATATTGACCCCATGAGTGATGGGGTTCATTTTATGGGGCCGGGGCGGTACTTATAGTACCCCCGTGGCAGTTTTTTTTTTTTTTTTTTTAGCTCAGGTCCTTTAAGGACCTCAGCGTTGCAAATTAAAAATTTTCAATGCTGCGGGTGTATCAATAGGGACCACCCGCTGCAAGGATTAATGTGGGGAACCCTCCAGGGTTCCCAATGGGGGACCCCGCAGCATAGGTGGGTTAATGTTAGTTGCTGTATAGGTACTTTTCTGTACCCCCGCGGTTCGGCGTAACCATTAGTGTGCCTTGGGCCCTTTAAGGCACCCTGAGAGTAATTTAAAATATTTAAATACTTCAGGGGGCACGATTGGGACCCCTGCAGCAAGGGTTGATCTGGAGACACTGCAGGGGTCCCGTTCGAAAACCCCTGCAGCAAGGGGGGTTTGATTGGGAGCAGTGGGGAGGCTACGTAAGGGCTTTACAAGCCCTTGCGACACCTCCTTGGTTGAGGGTAAGCTCAAATTGGCTTCTTGCCATTTACGTGCTTGACGGGAGGGATCAAAGGAGTGCTTACAGCAATTGAATAACGATTAGCGATCCGGGCTTGCGGGCTTGAAAGATCAAAGGCTATGGTGGACGTAACTGCCGATTTCTCAAATTGCAAGAGGGGTCACAGAATGTTACGCGGTCTGAGCCCACAATTGGAGGGGAATTGAATAGCAATGTAGCTTGCGTTCACACATTGCGAGTACGTTGGCAGAAATTGGATATAATATATATATATATATATACAATGTGTACATCAGTGTATTGTATGAGTGTATACGATAGTATATTTATCGTATGAGGAGTGGGAGCTCAGTGTATATATATATATATAGCCATTTTCAAACATGTCTTCCTTTAAGCTTATACCCGCTGCATTACACAGCTTTTATGTAAAGCCAAGGTTGGATTATACACAAGCTTAGAATCCTATCCATGTACAGCTGATTCAAGCTTACTGGCTATTATCAGCATGGAGCGGGATCTCGGCTTGTGTTGTGGACCTTATGAGTAGGTAGTTCACCACAACAATAATTTAATATATGGTGGGCAAAAGAGCGATAGAAGCCTCCACCGTACAGAAGTACAATAAATAAATAGTACATCTGTGTTCACATTTGAATGTCTAAAACAAGTTAAAAAAAAACCTGCATCCAGCTCAGAACTTTGAGAAAAACAGTTATTACACTGCAATGTTTGAAAATGGCTATGGATTAAAGAGCAAAAGATTTGTGGGCACATTTGCATGTCACAGCTCAGCTTCCCAGAATGCAGTGCAATAACACTGGACTTCTGAGCTAGAAGCAGGTTTTTTAACTTGTTTAAGATATTCAAACGTGAACACAGATGTACTATTTGTTTACTATATATATCACTATAATAGTTGTAGATCTACGTGAATGTTCGGAACGCTTACGATGTTGGTAACGTACTTGCGAACCTTGCAAAGCAAGCCGTCAAGCGGGACTTGAGGCAGTTGAAGCATGTAGGACTTAGGTGGCGCTCATTGAAGCCAGCGGCACAGCACTTAGGCTGCAATGAGCGAGACAAGACGGGCACGCAAATACGAGCCTAGCGAAGCGAGCAGTTGTTCAAGCACGTAACTCTAAAAAACGGAAATCATGTACAAAAAGTTATAACCACACACACAGCATTGGGGGGGGGGGGGGGGGGTTGAGAGAGGAAGCCTGGGAGTGAGGTTGCATGCAAATTAGACCTAGATTTGGCCTTTTTTGGCACTCTAAAATCGCCTAAGCAAAAAACCAAAATGGTGGACAAAAAACGTAAAATTTGTGAAACAGCATGAAAAACAAGGACTCAGCAACGCCAGGCTTGCAGAACTTACAAAATACACGACACCAAACACACTAACATTTACACAAACAACAGCAGGCATGTCGGAAAAATTAAACCAATGACAGTCACCGCGCGCCATGCAAACATTCAGCAAACACACAGAGGGAGGAAAGGACAGTTGGGTAGATAGCTGGAAAAGAGACACATGCCATTCCCAAGCACTAAACTTGCAGGTTAACGTACCCTGCAATGAGCGTGCCGTACAGTAGGACAAGAGGAATGGCTCTGCAAAGGTGATAAGCAGGAGAGCCTTGCAATGAGCACCGAAGGTGCGGCCCAACGTGATGCGCTCCCCCAACGGATCATTGCAAAACAGGATAGTGGAAGTACATGGGGAGAGGCTCACAATGTGCGCCTAAGGCGCTCAACAAAAGCGCACTTTACACACTCCCACATGAGCAATGCAAGCATACACACTCCCACATGAGCAATGCAAGCAGAAGAGTACTCATAAGGCGCTCATCATGGGGCTCGCGATGCTCGTGACACGTGATCATTGCAAAACAGGAAAGTTTATTTACACGGGGGGAGAGGCTTGCAATGACGGACTCAAAGGACCAAAACCATTGCCAGCCTTACAATTTTATTCCCGTCAATGTTGACGGCCAAGTTACTAGTGTGTGTGTGTGTGTAATATATAATATATATATATATATATATATATAAATAGTGTGTACATCAGTGTATTTATCATATTTAGATTGTAAGTCTGTGAGCTTAAATCCCTCAAGGTGCTTTAGGGAAAGCTCTATGGACACCGGATTCCAAGCTCAAGGACAGTGCCCTGTAACTTAACTTCTGTATAGCGCTACGGAATATGTTGGCGCGTTACAAATAAAGAATAATAATAATTATATGAGAAGGGGGAGCTCAGTGTATATATATATTGTGTTCTGTTTCTACAGAAAAGCTGAAAGTAAAATGTAGGAGCCAGCCATACTAATGTCTGAGCCCAACACAAACAGGAGTAGGAATGTTGTACTGCTGGCTCTTACATATCTTCCCCAAAAGGTATTAATGTTCTTCCTATGTATATATATCAAGTCATTGCAGCACACGTCCTATTACATGGATCCCCCCAGTAAGATACATTTATGTGAGATCTTCTCAGTATCTGGAGACAGAGATTGGTCATGTATTACGTGGCTGCTATTTGTGTCTCTGACTCAGAGTCCTGGGGTCTGGTCATGTAACAAATCCTAGTGTGTGACCTTCTCGTGTTTACTAGTACTGACCATAAAGACGTGTAACAAATTCCAGCGTGTCACCATCTCATGTGTATTTGTACAGACAGTGACAAAGTGAAACCATCAGTTCTCTCAGAGTCTGACCAAGAAGAAGAGACAAATATGAGGAGTCCCCGGGAGATTAAAGAGGAGGAAATTCTTGTAAATATCAATGAAGGTGAGTAATATCTTATGGACAATTATCACTTACTTCAGTCTTTATTGGGGTGTATTTATCCTTTATCTCTCACCCATGAAGTTTACACACAACACAGCATAAAGGTGATTTTATACTCAATGACACAATATCTGGTCTTCTGTCCATACAAAGTAATACCACTTGGTTGTTTCTGTCTTTGTGCAACTTTCGACTAAAGGATTTAAATAGATTTTAAGGCACAAATGGTGAAGGTCTATAATCTGTTCATCTATATCTGTAGGACCTTTAGATGTGAAGCCTCCAGTTGTCTCCAAGGTTGAACAAGAGGAGCTGATTATAAGAGATCAGCAGCAGGTGAAGGAGGAGGAAAGTCCTGGGAATATCAGGGAAGGTGAGTAATTATTACACAATAAGAACATGAATAATCGATTCTGTAACGTCACACTGGCACCATAACAATACATTTATTTTATCTTAAAGAGAATTAAAAACTGTCTATACATTGCAATAGCTATTTATCTCTATAGTACATATTTCTTCAGATATACAGCATTGTGTGTGCAGCTCAGTATTACTATATATGGCTCAGAGAGTTTGATAAGGTTGGGGGCATCTAGAATTTAGTACTTGCCAATCATTACTAATATCAGTCTATAACTTAATGTCTAACACATCCACAGCAAATGTACAGGACAAATGTATTAATAATATTGTTCAATTTATTAAATTCGTTTATTGTTTTTTATATACAGAGTTTCTCACAATAGTAATAAACTGACTAGAGACTTGCCTGTCAAAAATGACTGCAATAAAAAGCGAAGCCTGGCAATGCTGTTTGCCACACAATGGGAGCCTCTCCCCCTCTACTTTACTGGCCTCACGATGAGTGCCTTTGGCACTCATCGCGGGTCTCGCAATGAGCACCAACGACGCTCATCACGGGCCTCGCAATAAGCGCCTTTGGAGCTTATCATGGGCCTTGCAATGAGCGCCAAGGGTCTCTCCCCCTGTCTACTTCCTCCCTTGTGTGTAATTTCCCCCTCCTCTCCCTCCCTTGTATCTACTCCCCGCTCCTGTGTTTTTACCTTCCTCTCCCTCCCATGTCTCTAACCTCCTCCCCTGTGTCTCTTTCCATTGCATGCGTAATGCGTGGCTCTCAGCAGCACTAATGGGTAGATTGTTAGTTTACAGAAACACCCACCTTGGGAAGTAACAGAAAGCAGCAGGCAGAAAATGACAGCCTGCAGCAAGCAATAATTGCATGTATAAGTTGTAATATGTAAAGTTTGTGTTTATACAGTATTTGTTATTTTCTTTTAAATAACATTTTGCAGACCATTGTATTTAGTTAAACAAAATAGTATAATTGACAATCATCGGTGTGCACCGGATCACACTGCATTCTATAGACATTCAGACATCTGTTGCCTCATTTTCATATGATTAGAAAACAATGTTGTATGTTAATAAGGAGTTACATAACTTCTACTAAATTAATAGACTAAACTAAACCCTGTTGAACCAAATTTACCTTTTATTAACTGCAAATTAGTCTGAGTACGATATAGATAATTATTGTAACTATAATAGATATATATACTAACTAATAATTTCCATTTAGAAGTATGTTAAAGCTGTCACAATTTACTTCTGGTGCTTTTGTTTCCAACAGATGGAGCTGAGATTTGGAATACCCCTGGAGAAGACCACATTTCTCATACAGGAGAAAAACCTTTTCTATGTTCTGAATGTGGGAAATGTTTCAGTCATGCCTCACAGCTTAATAGCCATAAGAGAACTCACACAGGAGAAAAACCTTTTCCGTGTTCTGAATGTGAGAAATGTTTTAGTCAACTCTCACATCTCAATAGACATAAGAGAACTCACACAGGAGAAAAACCTTTTCCATGTCCTGAATGCGGGAAATGTTTCAGTCGAGCCTCATATCTTAAAGAACATAAGAAGACCCATACAGGAGAAAAACCTTTTCTATGTTCTGAATGTGGGAAATGTTTTAGTCAGATCTCACATCTTAATAGCCATAAGATCACTCATACAGGAGAAAAACCTTTTCCATGTTCTGAATGTGGGAAATGTTTTAGTCAGATCTCACATCTTAATAGCCATAAGATCACTCATACAGGAGAAAAACCTTTTCCATGTTCTGAATGTGGGAAATGTTTTAGTCAGATCTCACATCTTAATAGCCATAAGATCACTCATACAGGAGAAAAACCTTTTCCATGTTCTGAATGTGGGAAATGTTTCAGTCATGCCTCAAAGCTTAATAGCCATAAGAGAACTCACACAGGAGAAAAACCTTTTCCGTGTTCTGAATGTGGGAAATGTTTTAGTCAGCTCTCAGATCTCAATGGACATAAGAGAACTCACACAGGAGAAAAACCTTTTCCATGTCCTGAATGCGGGAAATGTTTCAGTCGAGCCTCATATCTTAAAGAACATAAGAGAACTCACACAGGAGAAAAACCTTTTCCGTGTTCTGAATGTGGGAAATGTTTTAGTCAGTTCTCAGATCTCAATGGACATAAGAGAACTCACACAGGAGAAAAACCTTTTCCAAGTCCCGAATGCGGGAAATGTTTCAGTCGAGCCTCATATCTTAAAGAACATAAGAAAACTCACACACGAGAAAAACCTTTTCCGTGTTCTGAATGTGGGAAATGTTTCAGTCATGCCTCACAGCTTAATAGCCATAAGAGAACTCACACAGGAGAAAAACCTTTTCCGTGTTCTGAATGTGAGAAATGTTTCAGTAAGCTCTCAAATCTCAATGGACATAAGAGAACTCACACAGGAGAAAAACCTTTTCCGTGTTCTGAATGTGGGAAATGTTTTATTCAGCTCTCAGAGCTCAATGGACATAAGAGAACTCACACAGGAGAGAATTCCTTTCCATGTTCTGAATGCGGGAAATGTTTCAGTCATGCCTCACAGCTTAATAGCCATAAGAGAACTCACACAGGAGAAAAACCTTTTCCGTGTTCTGAATGTGGAAAATGTTTCAGTCAGCGCTCAAATCTCAATGGACATAAGAGAACTCACACAGGAGAAAAACCTTTTCCATGTCCTGAATGCGGGAAATGTTTCAGTCGAGCCGCATATCTTAAAGAACATAGGAAGACCCATACAGGAGAAAAACTTTTTGCATGTTCTGAATGTGGGAAATCTTTCAGTCAGCTCTCAGATCTCAATGGACATATGAGAACTCACACAGGATAAACACCATTTGCATGTTCTGAAATTTTCACAAGAGAAAAAATGTGTTTCAGTCAGATTTGAAATGACACAAGAAAATTCACACATTATAAAGACAAGTTGTATGTAAGGGATTTGGGGAATGTTTAATATGAGTCCGTCATTACACATCAACATGACATATTATGAAATTCAACTAAGATCATATAAATGCAATTATTAAACTAAGTTATATATGTATTTTTTATATAATCTTTTAATGAATTTTCTTGTTTTTTATGTGCGTTGGTTGCATCAAACAAAACATTGAGTCTGTAGAGCTTTAAAAGAAAAACACTATGCTCTTAGGTCCTGAAAGGCTCATAAATGTCAAGCTGTCTACAATTGTATTCTCTGTTTATAAGTGATACTAATATGTTTAGTATGATAAATCTTTATGTTACAGATGTTTTAATTAATTAAAGTGATTGATGAGCTCATTGTCAATTACCATTACACCTTATACTATACAAAAAGATATTTTTTTTAAATAAATATAAGGTGCTGATACTTTTATAATGAGTTAAACAGACATCTGCACTAAAAGTAACTTTTTTTAAATGCAAAATCGTTACAGCTAATGTTATTTTTTTAATTGGCTAAGAATTGACTTGGATATTGCTTGATTATCCATCACCTCATCCTCTCTGTTTTCCCTCCTAACCCTCTCTACCCCAAATCTTCCTTTCCGTTTTCCCTTTTTCACCTCAGCCAATCTCTCCTGTTGTGGTAATTTACAAATATTCATACATTTTAGTATATATATATATATATATATATATATATATATATATATATATATATAATTTATCACTTTTTTCAGCAAGTGTGATATTTGGCTAAGATGTAAGCTGTGAACCAGTCATTTTTCCATTGTAGACTATAAGGTAGGAAACAGTTAATTATGTACTCTTATAACTTTATTGTTTTTATTTGATAAGTGTAAACAAGTCGCTACTTCTCATAATAAATATGTTCTAGATCCAGTAAAAATAAACTAGCATAAACAAATATGTATTTCTGGAAGTCTACAAGGCCAATATCTGACCTATGCGCAGAAGATAAGAAATAAAGTGTTTTTGCACATCTAGTGTGACGTACAAGACATGCTTTCAGTGCGTGACCTGCACATGTGGTTGTTAGTGGGTTATACCATATTTCTGGGGGGTGGGGATGGATTGTCCCATTGTCTTTATGTAAACATTATAAAAGCTATGTTAATGTAAATATTTCTGTCAATGAGCCAGCCAGTAGCAGCCATTTTGGATGTTTTTGCTACTGACCCACATTTTTGTCTGAATAAACTCTAATAAAAAGAAAATTATCAGAGGACTCTGTTTTTTGGTATCATGACTGGGTTTCAGAGTAAAAAGTGGTTTGTGGATATGATTTTTTTTTCTCGTACACTCCCTCTGCTATTTTTCGTCACATTTTAACCCATCATTATGCCTCCTATCTCCCCCTCACTCTCCTTCCTGTATAGGTCTGTATATTCCTGCCACCTCTTCTTTATCTGATCTGCTTCGGTTAAATCCATACCTTATTTGTCTCTTATCACACTCACTTTGGCATGAAAGATTCCTTTGAGACCCCCAATGTATTTGAAGAGATCTCTTGATTTACCTATTTAGTTATCTTCTTCTATCTCTACATCGCTCATTATAGAATGTTTTTGCAGCGGAACCCATCACTGTTTTAAACTGTTTTATGATTATTATGGTTAAAATATGATCCTACTATATGTATGTTGGTTGATGTTCTACAGAATATATTGGCTCAGAATATTAGCCAGACTTTTGCAGACCTAGGCTAATAGATAATCCTGTTACAGAGATTCAAGAGATAAGAAAGTTGTAAAGGATCCTTGCATTTTCCAAAGTGTTTTCATTCTCTGATAAGAACAAAGAAGAATGATCTAATTAAGGTCTGATTGTATCCAAGTTGCCAGGGAGGTGTGACTCACCTATTGTCCTATATGTGTATTGTATGGGGGATATGTGCAATGTCTGTGTGTTATGTGTAAAAACATACTTTTACTAACTTTTGAACCCCTGGTCTGATTCATGCCATTTTTGTATATGTTGTTCCCCTGGGTGAGAGATATTGAATGGTGCGGGACTTAAAGGTGTACCCCCTGTATTTGGGGTACATCCAGAATGTGGTTAAAATTGTGTCTGTTTTAATTGTGTTACCTGTTATCTGAGGGGAGGAGACGTGGGGGTTGAACCATGCAGATAATTGGCTGTTGTGATAATTATGTGGGTGTAGCCCTTCAGAGGGCACCATTGCATAAAAAGAGATTCCCTGTCATTAAAATATAGTTCTTCTTGACCCTTCAAAACGTAGCCTCGTCTCGTTATTTGAGGGGATCGCTATCATACTGGGGATTGCTATGCTTTTGCATACTCCCTTGAGCTGTAACTACTGAACGCTTGTTCCTGATGTACTATCCTTGGAGTCTGTGGTGGTTTTGGTGTCCGGTGCGGTGCTTGTAGGCCTCGACGCAAGCTAGGACGCATCCATCAACGGAGGTACCCGGTCGGGTTGCCAGTAGATCCGTTACAGTTTTCTTCTCTCTTCTAGAACGTTACATTCAGTTGGATAAATATTTGCCTCTCTCCACTACCTTTCACTTTCCTTCTCTCCTGGGCTACTTTCAAAGCATAATCATACAGCCAGTTGCCCTTTTCACGTGAATAGCTCCCCATGGGCTTTTGTTCCATCAGGAGGAGTAGAGCCAACTCCACTGTTTATGTTCCCTTTCCTGATATCGTGTTAGTAAATACAGTAAGCATTGTGTCAGCTCCACAAAATACTTTTTAGATCTGCCTTTGCAAGCAATAATTTGATGACATCTCCACCGACCAGGTCATACAGTATACCTAAAATTACCACCAAATTATTTATAAAACAATACATACAAATATCTGGCATGTTTAACATGAATATAATCACTGTTACCACAAATGTAATGCACCTAGTAATATAATATAGTCAAACACACACCTCTGTAGTACAGTGACTATACCCATAGCTTAAAATGGTACAACCATTACAATGGATCCCTTAGCCTAGAGGCCCAGTGCAAAGAGAATACTATATACAACCAAGATAGGCACATGTGGGTTTTTGACTTTGCTCTGTGAGCACCAACTATCTTTCCAGTGGAGCAATATCACTAAGTGCTGCAATTCTCCTCTCCAGTTCTTCAATTTTAGCTTCAAGATAGACAACATGGTCACACCTGACGCAGAGGTATGGATCCTGGATCAGTTGCTCCAGCAGTTCATGCATATGCCAAGATGTACACTGATAGAGGTTTTCCCTGAAGTGAGTCAAATTGCCAATTACATAAAATACATTTGTATAAAGTAAAAAAAGAATATATATATATATATATATATATATATATATATATATATATATATCTTTTTTCTTCCCCCCCTTGTTTCCTCCTGCACTACAATTACCCCCTTTTCTTTGAATTCCTTTTATTTAAACTCCTACACTTATACAGGCACTGCACTTTTAGGATTTCTGTTGGTCCAGGCTAGGTGCTTCCACTTTTGTCGACATGGGTTTGATTCTTACTCAGAAAACCAAGAGGTCACACCACCCTTAAGCCGAGCAGGGTGGGGCCTGATCATTACTGGGATGGAAGACCACCTAGGAATACCAGGATGCTGTGGCCCACTGAAGAAGGAACTGACAACCCACTCCAGCATCTCTGCCATGAATACCAAGAGGATCAGCATCACCATGGATATAAAGATGTTATGGTCCATGAGGTCACGGAGTGTCAGAAACGACTGAACAATGCAAACAAAATCTGTCTCTCTCTCTCTCTCTCTCTCTCTCTCTCTCTCTCTCTCTCTCTCTCTCTCTCTCTCTCTATATATATATATATATATATATATATATATATATATATATATATATATATATATATCCTACTACCCCAATTAGCCAGCTATCCTCTGGATTCTTCACTTAAATAATAACCATGAGGGCCACCCATGACACCTATTATTAACCCCTATACCATTTGGTACCTACAGACCCCCATGGTATATTATGTTATAACATTGGGGGTCCTTAGAACCACCATGGCACCTAAAATTAACCTTGTTACTATGTGGCTCTCACATGGTATCCCACACTATAATCTTGGGGGAACCTATGGACTCCCATTGCACCTAATATTAACCCCTATAAAATAGGGGTCTTTATGGATCCCTATGATATTCTAAACTATAATCATAGCAGTCCCTATGGTGCCCTATGACACTTAATATCTATGGTGTCCCTACTGATTTGTGTATTCTGATTTGTTAGACGTTTAACCAATCAGCAATATGGCAGGAGAAATTCAAATATTTAATTTTGATATATGAAGCTTCTGGTGGTAGATAGGATGCCATGGGAGTCCTTGAGGACCCCCAAGGGATGGGGTTCCTTTTAGTTGCAATGAGGTTTCATTTGACTCCTCATAGTTAAAGTATAATATTCCATCAAGGTCCTCAGGAACCCATAATATAGGGGTTAATAGTAGGTGCCATGAGGTCCATGGCTATAGTTTACAATACCATAAGGTCTGTAGGTACCACCATGCTATGGGAGTTATTATTTGGTGTCATCAAGGTACATAAGGATGCCCATGGCTATACTTTAGATTGGGAATCCCCTGGGATACCAAATCTCATTGGGATAGTGATAAGAGATCCCGGGATACACTGGCTCATAGGAGGTAGCGGTATTAAACCATTAATTGTGTCAGATTTGAGCAATAAACCTCAAATTTGACACAAGTTGTTAGTTCCTTCATAGCGACAGATTTAAAACATCCAGACTTCTCAAGGGCATTTTTTGCCTTCTCTCAACCCCCCCCGTCTCTCTCCCTCTCCCTCCCTGCCTCGTCTCTCTCTCCCCCTCATTCTCTCCCCTCCTTCTCTCTCTGCCTCCCTCTCTCTCTGCTTTCCCCTCATTCTCTCTCTCTGCCTCCTCTCCCTCTCTCTCATCCTCCTCTCTCTCTCTCTCTCTCTCTCTCTTTCCTTTCATCACGGCCTCCCCTCCTCTCTGCCTCCCTTCCTCTCTGTCCCACTCCTCCTCTCTCCCACTTCCTTACTTCCCATCCTCCTCTCTCCCCTTCCTACTCTCTCTCCCCCTCTCTATTTCCCTCTGTCTCCCCTCCAACTCTCTCTCTCTCCCTCCCACTCTTTCTCCCTCTCTTTCTCCCCCTCCTTCCCTTTCTATGCCTCCCCAATCCTTCTCTCTCTACCTCCTCTCTCTCCCCCTCCTTCTCTATCTGCCTCCTCTCTCCTGCTTTCCTTTTCTTTACCTCCTCTCTCCCTCCCTCTCTCCTCACATCCTCTCTTTCCCTACCTCCCTCACTCCCCTTCCCTCTCTCTCCCTCCCACTCTTTCTCCCTCTCTTTCTCCCCCTCCTTCCCTTTATATGCCTCCCCTGTCCTTCTCTCTCCCCCTCAATCTCTATCTGCCTCCTCTCTCCCTCCTTCTCTTTCTCTATCTCCTCTCTCCCCTCCCTCTCTCCCTACATCATCTCTTTCCCTCCCTCCCTCCCATTCCCTCTCTCTCCTTCTCTCTCTCCTTTACTCTTTCTGCCTCCCTCTCTCTTTGCCTCCTCTCTCCCCACCTCCTTTCTTTCCCTCCCTGACTCCCCCATCCCTCTCTCTCTCCTTTTCTCACTTTCTCCTCTCTCCCCCCTACCTGTTTAGAACAGGAGACGCCATGCAGCTTTCATCTCCACCCTCAGTAAGGTATCTGATGTCATCACCCAGGGACAGACAGTACAGGTCTGACACATGCTGGTCTCTGTGGAAGCAGATGACGTGAAACACGTGTGTCAGACCTGTATGGTCTGTTCCTGGGTGATGACATCAGAAACCGCACTGAGGGTGGAGATGAAAGCTGCATGGCGTCTCCTGATCTAAACGCTGAACCAGTCATCAGCACTAAGAAGATTTTCTTCTATACTTAAAACACAGGTGACAATGGGAATTAGTCCATATTGCAGTAAGAGTAGATTATAAACTTAGGGATTGTATTTCTTATCTTAGACATCACTAGGGGTAAGTGGTGGGTCCCTAACCTCTGCCACACAAGAGTTATTGTAGGGACACAGTGTAATGTGCATCCATTCCCTTTATTATTCTTTAATACTAATGTCACCTGGGTCTCACTATACTTAATATCATTTACACGGTGATTATTGTTGTGATTACCTTATCTCTCATAGGAATTATTAAATCTATGGATTAACCATTAATTACCTATTATGTATGGATTAGCCATTAATTACCTGTAATATATGAGGACTGTTTTCTCTATAAAGGGTGTAGATAAGGACTGTGCTACAAGTGTGTACCCAGGGATATCTTGTGTTGATAAAAAAAATGTAATCTACGTTTATTAATTACTTGTTTACAATATTATTTAATAAAAGGTATATTTTAACTATCAGTGTCTCTATCATAGTTGTGGCTAATATACTTCACAAAGGCTTATTGCTGAAATTACTATATTTTTTACTTTACTTAAAGTTGGATGGTTCTCTCCCATGGGTGAAACCTATTCTCCTCTCCTAAACAATATGATACCTGGCCACAAGATGGCAGTAGAGTACTATCAGATACATTGTGGCATTGTGTCATTTGGAGTTGCTTTATTTATTTAGTACATATAATGCCCCTGTGTGTGCTCTGTGTGTGCCAGGTCAGTGATGTGAGGTGTATAGTGGTTATAATGACTTATAAGAAGTGGTTATGCTCTAAATAATATAAATCCATGGTGTGTTTTCTTAGTTTCACCTACTAATAAACTAACAGAATATATCACTAACACATCCTGATGACTCTCACCCACGACTGCTTCCAGGATGTCCCTGTTCATACCTTTATTACTCTCCCTGTGTACATATGTCCTTTGAACTTAGTGTATCTGATATCAAGGGTGAATTCAGGCTTTGTTGTTGTTTAGTCGTTCAGTCAAGTCCGACTCTATGTGACACAATCAGCAGAAGCACCCCAGACACATCTTTTCTCTTGTTCTGCTTAGCCATTAGGTTTTCTTGACAAAGATACTAAAGTGGGTCTGTGTAAACCTCTGATAGCGGAAGATGGACCAAACGTAGGAACCACGCCCCCGAGCTTGCTTCCACAGACAAGGATATCAGGAAAACCATATAATTCCTTAGAATTAGTATTAATTTATAGACTGACACTTACACCTTTTTTATGTAAGTACAGACAACACCTTCCGTATCATTATTAATTGTTACATTTTGTATATTTTTCTGGCCTGCAGGCTGGCCAATCACAGTAAGCCCTATCCCTAAATTATAGGCTGCCCCCTGCTTACTGGGAAACTCTGTACATCTGATGAGCTCAGGGTTTTATTCTTATCCTGGTGAATATATTTAGGTGGGACTGAGTCAGTAATCACCAGATAATAACGCTGTAACATAATAGGCTGCTCCTGCTTACTCAGAAACCCCGCACATCTGATGAGCTCAGGCTCCTATTCACATCCTGGTGATTGTATTAATGAACACTTTGCTGTTATCCTAAGGTTGCACTGGGAGCTTGCCAGGCTACTCTACCTCTCCAACCCCTTAGTAAAATCAATCCAAGTGATAATCTTGGTGGCTCTCTGGGCCCCCTACCTCCTGCAGTCCAGGGTGAATTCTCCCTTCTTCCCAGTGGTGTAATGACCTTCCCAAGCCCCTGGAGGACCCTTCAAGGCAGTCCAGGGGAAAAAGTACATCCAGGCTAGTAGGTCCAGCAAAAATTTGGTAGGGACCTTCCCCATCTGAGATGGTATCAGGTATCCTTGGTAAAATAGAAGACCCCAACCTCTCCGTTGCCAATGATTCAAGCCAGTGGCTCCTCCTTTCCAGTGAGAGGTACACAGTGTCTTTGGGCTGCTGCAGGGAAGTCAATGCAGGGAGGCCAGGTGACAAACCACACCCTATCCTCTGTGGAAATCCAGGAAAATTGACCCACACAGTGGTGAACAAATCTGGGGCAATCCTGGGACCTCACCCTCCTCAACCAAGCCAGTACAAACACCTGACTGGTGGTATTTACAACAGTCCATTGGCCTAGGGGACCATTCTTCCCCTCCCCATGTCTGCACATCTACTTCCCCTGTCCAGTGTTTGAATCCTGGGGAATTTAATGGACCTTTTGGCTTACCCAATTCAAGTGGTCCCAGGGGCCTATCCAGTTCCAGTAACTGCTCATCAGGGATTATCCCTATTTTACACCCACCCCCAAAAGAAAGGGGCAGTGCCCATTCTTTCCCCCTTGATTGGGGAAAACATTATTCTGGGGCATCCCATACAACAATAGTTCCACTAAGGACTGTACCTGCCACATCTGCCAGTCTGTACTTCTCCTGTTGGCCTTGCCTGGGGACTCAACTCCTTGCCTGGTAGCATGTCTCCAGTCTCAGCATTTGACAGCACTTGGAAAACAAACACAACTGTCTTTTCTCTGTCTCCAAGCCACAACCTGGATTTCCATATACAATGTCCCAAAGTGCCACTTCCAGTCCCAGTGAAAAACAGGGCCCCCCATGAGGTATCCCAACAGGTCCCCCCAAGCAATATTTTGCTCTTCTAGGGCTACCTCCTCACATACTAATTCTTCTAGCCATTCCATTAGCTCTTGACCTGGCCAGAGTCCCAGGAACGCCATCCATTTATTTAGAAGGCCCATTCCTTGACAGTCCTTTCCAGTCACCACAAAATTATCTGTCTCTACTGGGGATAAGCATTTCCCCTCCACAGGAGCTGGGAAAGGGCCATGGCTTACCCCTCTCCACTTCTCCTGTACCTCCTGTATTATCTGTGCCTTAAGGGCCATCAACTGCTCTGTAGTAGTATCCTCTGGCATGGCCGCTTTCCATCTCTGAAATCTTATGAATGCCTTATCCTCCTCTGCTGCAGACAGCTCTTTATAAGTTGCCATTTTACTGTATTCCACAGAGGTACCATGACTGCCAGCCAATTGTCACGATCTGCTACTTCAATTGGACCTGGTTCAAACCTATCCAGCAGAATCAATGGCTCCTTCTACACCTCTGATAGCAGAAGATGTACCAAACACAGGAACTACGCCCAGGAGATTGCTTCTACAGGCCAGGATGACAGGAACACCATATAATCCCTTAGAATTAGGATTAATTCACAGATTGACCCTCACATCTTGTTTATGCAAGTACAGATACAACTGTTATACCTTTATTAATTGTCACATTTTATACCTTTTTTTGGCACACATAATAGCCAATCACAGCATCCCAAAATAATAGGCTGCCCCTGCTTAGTGGGAAACCCTGTACATCTGACGAGTTTAGGGTCTTAATCTCACCCAGGTGATTATATTTAGGTGGGACTGAGTGAGTTATCACCAGAGAACAAAACTGCAACATAATATGCTGCCCCTGCTTACTGAGAAACCCTGCACATCTGATGAGCTCAGGCTCCAAATCTCATCCTGGTGATTGTATTAACGATAATCCTTTGCTGTAATCTTGAAGTGTGTGTACAAGCAATAGACTGTAGAATATCTGATATGTATTTTTACAACAACAGTATAACAGTGTAATCATATGTTAACCATAAATACATGACCATAATAATAAAAACAGTGTAACTCTGGCCAGTCAGGTCCAGGCTATAGTATAAAACCGTCAAGTCAGGCCCTGGGCATGACAAAGTACTTGTTATTACTTATGGTTTTAATTATTATTTTTTTTATAACACAACATAATATACAGTTATACATTCAATCAAATATATAAATTCATTTGTATCAAAATGTATTTGCATATCTTTATTACATAGGTTGAAAAATAATTTAGTACATCAAGTTCAACCTTTTTACATCTCCTCTGATCTGCAATACGTGGATTTATTGTTAATTGATCCAGAGGAAGGCAAGCAGAAAAAAAAAAAAACAGTGAAACTTTGCCAATTGTCTCAACAGGAACAAAATATAAAATTCCTTCCTGACCCCAGACACTAGCGATCGGATTCATCCCTGGATCAATACTACCTCTATTTATCCAGGATAGCCCTTCATGCCCTTTTTATATCCAATCCCTTTTTAAAGTTATCTATCGAATCTGCTGTCACCACCTCCTTTGGTAGATATTAACCAACCTTACTGTGAAGAACCCTTTTCTTTCTTTCTAAGGTTTGAGTTGACACAAAAGACCTCCATGAGGATATGCTCGAGAGGCAATTGGAAACATGAGTTAGCAGTGAGGGGGATAGTTCAGGTTCAGATATTTAGATTTGGGTGTCATCAGCATAAGATGATACTGAAATCCAAAAAGATTTTATATGGGCACCAAGGGAGAATGTATAGATGGAGAAAAGGAGGGGGTCTAGAACTGAAACTTGGGGCACACCAACAATTAGAGGGAAAGGAGATGAGGAGGCATCAGAGAAGGAGACACTAAATGTTCGATATACTAGATAAGATATGAACCCAGAGAGAGCAGTGTCATGGATGCCAAGAGAGTGGAGAATTTGGATAAGAAGAGGATGATCAACTGTGTCAAAGGCACCAGAGAGATCCAGGAGAATTAGAATAGATAAATGACCCTTTAATTTGGCAGTGAGCAGGTCATTAGTAACTTTTGTAAGAGTTGTCTCTGAGGAGTGTTGGGACCGGAAGCCAGACTTTAAGAGATCAAGGGGGGTGTTGGAGGAAATGAATTGTGTAAGGAGATTGTAGACAACATGCTCAACTAGTTTAGAAGCCAAGGGAAGTAGAGAGATAGGGCGGTAATTAGATGGAGAAGCTGGATCAGATGAGGGTTTCTTAAGAATGGGAATAATTGTGGCATGTTTCAAAGGTGATGGAAACTTGCCAGAGTCTAATTAAAGGTTGAATAGATGTGTGAGAGCTGGGATAAGTGTGATAGAGAGGGGGGATCAGCTGTGATGGAAAAGGATCATGTGGACAAGTTGTGAGACGAGAGGTTGATAGAAGATTAGCAACTTCATCCTCAGTTACAGGGTTAAAGGAGTTTATAATGGCAATAGGTTTGGGAAAGGGTGAATGCAGGGTGCTGTTTGTTGAGAAGGTGTGATATGGCCACATTGAGAGGGGATATTTTCAATTATACTATAAAAGTGTCTAGCAAAATCTTCAGCTGTAAGAGAGGAAGGGGCGGGAGGTGGGGGAGGGCAGAGGAGAGTGTTCAAAGTGGAGAACAAATGTTTGGGGTTGGAGGCCAAATTTGATATTACTGATGAGAAATAGCTCTGTTTGGCAAGATTGAGGGCATAATGATAGGAGTGTAGGATAAACTTGTAATGAAGGAAGTTTGCTGAGGAGCGAGATTTCCTCCATAATCGTTCAGCGCTACGGAAGCACCTCTGGATGTAGCGTATTTGTGTGGTGTGCCACTGTTGTAGGTAAGAGCGAGGGAGTCTACCAGTGGTTATTTTGGCTAGAGTGTCCTGGGTGGAATTGAGTCAAATTGGATTGTGTGGTAGTAATATCAGGGCAAGTGAGGCTAGTGAGAAGACTGAGAAGGGGTTGTAGTAAATTGGAAAGGTGTTGTGAGTTAAGTGCCTTCAGGATTCTATGGGTTCTGGTAGTTAGGTGGAATAAAGGGAAGATAGTGGAAGAGGTTATGAGGCTATAGGTTAAGAGAAGGTGGTCAGAAAGAGGGAGTGGGAGATGATAAGATTGGAGATAGAGCAGTGATTGAAGAAAATTAGGTCAAGAGAGTGTCCATCCTGGTGGGGGGGGATTCTATCCATTGTGAGAGGCCAAGGGAAGAGGTAAGTGCAAGTAGTTTTTTTGGCTGTAGGGGAAGTGGGAGTGTCAGTGGCAATGTTGAAATCACCAAGAGCCAGTGAAGGTATGTTAGAGTAGAGAAAGTGAGGGAGCCAGGCGGCAAAATGATCCAGAAATTGAGAGGCTGGACCAGGTGGGAGATAGATGACAGCCACTCACAGAGAGATGGGTGAAAAGAGACAGATAGTGGGAACTTTGAAAGAAGAGAACTAGAGAGTGGGAACTGGGGGCATGCAATTGAATGATCAGCGGGTGAAAAGTAATATGCCCACGCCTCCACCTTATGAGGGTTTTGAGTGTATTTTGCCCTGTTGGCTGAGCGTGACTTATAAAAGATAGGAATGAATGAGGGGCCTGGGTTATCTCCAGCAGCGAATAAAATAGGCAATGAAAGAGAGAGGAGGTGAGAGTAGGACAGTAGAAATGTTTCTGCTTATTGACCTTAGAAGAGGGAGGAGATGGTGACTGGAGAAAGTAGAGGAGCTCGTCGGAGCAAAGAAGAGGGGAAGAGAGCAGGGAGGGTGATATAGTAATACAGTTTGAAACATACAGGATGAGGGAAGAGGAAACATTGTTACACTGTGTGTTCTTAAATCGCCCCCAAAAATGATTAGGGTACCAAGTGAGGAAGTATATATGGAGAAAAGGAGGTGACCTTGGAGAGAACCTTAAGAAGCAGACACAAAATGTTCAATTTTCTAGATATGATGTGAACAATAAGAGAGCAGTGTCATGGATGCCAGGAGAGTGGATAAGTTGGATAAGAAGAGAATGGTCAACTATGCCAAAGGCAGCAGAGAGATCCAGGACAATAAGAACAGAGAAGTGACCCTTTGACTTGGCAGTGAGCAAGTTATTAGTGACTTTAGTAAGAGCTGTCTCCATGGAGTGTTGGGACCAGAAGCCAGATTGGAAGGGGCCAAGGAGTGAGTTGAAGGAAATAAATGGAAAAGGGTAATTGTAGATAATACATTCAAGCAGATGGAGAAGCTGGATCAGATGAGGGTTTCTTAAGAATAGGTGTAACGAAGGCAGGCTTTAAAGGTGATGGAAACCTGCCAGTGTTTAGGGAAAGGTTGAAAAGATGTGTGAGAGCTCGGATAAGTGTGATAGAGAGGGGATAGATCAATTGTGATGGAATAGCATCATGTGGACAAGTTGTAAGACGAAAAATGAAAAAAAAAAGACTAGAGACTTCATCCTCAAAGATGTCCATTATGAATGTTGTAATGGGTAAGTGGTAAGTCTGGGTATGGTTAGTCAAAGTTGTCCATTATGGAAGTGGGAATGAGTAAGGGGAAAGTCAAGGTGTTGTTAGTTTGTTGAGAGGCGAGTTGGTTAGGGTCTCACTGAGAGGAGAGTTTGTTAAGGATGTTTTTCATTTTTTATTAAATTGGCTAGCAAAGTCTTCAGCCATGACACAGGAAGGGGCGTGAGTTGGTGGAGGGCAGAGGAGAGTGTTGAATAATGCAAACAAATGTTTGGGATCGGAGGGTTAATTGGATATTAGTGATGAGAAGTAGCTGTTTGGCAAGTTTTAAAACTACAAGAATTGTAGTGGGGGAAGTCTGCTGAAGTGTGATATGTTCTTCCTTGTCGTTCAGCAGTGAAGGAGATCCTCTGAATGTAGCGTGTTTGTGTAGCGTGTTTGTGTAGTTGTAAGCGATAGTGAGGCCATCGTCTGTGGTTATGGAAGCAAGAGTATCTATTAACTATGTTCATTTTCCCGACCCCCACTGATTATTTGTAGTTTACTCCTTAGTTCACCAAGAAATACATCTTAAAATAGAAAAATCAAATCAAATATAAGAGGTAATTTATGGAGGATGAGGCTATTTTGCATTGTGTTTTTTCTATTATGGGATACCATCCTTAACAGAAAAGATGTTTATTATTGTGTAAAGTTACCAAATCTCATTTTTGTCATCTCTGTACATCCAAGAGAAATTGTTATCATGGCACCTTTACTTAATAAAACTAATAAAAATAACAAGTGGTTTAAAATTTGGTCAAACACATTAAAAAATTATTGTTTGGTGGGAACGTCTATTAAAACTGTACACACCATTTATATTCCTCTGACTATTTTGCGCAGGTGGAATAGGGATATTTATGAGACTCACCCTGGAGGGTTTGCCATAGGAGGTGCATTTGACCACGTGTGGTGGACATGTGAGCAGGTGCAAAAGTGCTTGTAGTATGTGATACAATTACCCTACAAGGTCATAGATAGAACCATCAATTAGTGAAATTAGTGTTTACTGAACATAGGATGGCAAAACATCATATAGTAAAACTCAGATATAATAGATTACAATGTATGTCATCAATATATAATGTTTGCTACAAAAATATAGATTTTGGAAAAATAAGGTCATTCCAAAAGCTCAGATCATTAAAAGAATGGATGACATTTGCATTTTGTAAATAAATCACCATATATTAATAAACCGAATGGGGAAATATAACAGTATCTGGTCGCCATGATTAATGCCTTTGAATTGAGGTGTAAAAGAACGTCTTAGATTCCCTTGGACGGCAAGAAGATCCAATAAATCAATATTACAGGAAATTAATACAAACTGTTGATTAATGTGCCTGGCGTGCTAAGGTCTATATGGTCAGGGGAAATCGGACACAACTGAATGTCTACACAATGACAACAACAAAACTATAATACAAAACCAGTGGCGGCTGGTGACTTTTCAAGTTGGAGGGGCGACAGGGCGAAACATAGCCACTCCCCCTTTTTCAAACCACACCCATTTTATAACTCCTCCCCCTGACGTCATAATGACCGTTATAAGCCCCGCCCAATGACCTTATGCTTGTAAAGCCCATTGAAATACATGATCTGCAATGCAGAAATGTCAAGAAGTAAAGTAACAATGTGTTAAATTCATTGGTATACAATATAGATTGAAAAAACTCATGTGACAAGACTACAGCAATATCATAATTGCACCTATACGTATTAACAGAAAAATTAAAGGAGTGACACCTACCATTAGTCGGCTCTTCTTCTCAGGGTATTCACGTTCATTAAGTTGACCAATGAGTAGAAACAAATCTGCAGCCACATAGGGTTTGCACCTGGGGTTGAAAGAAAACAAGCAAATCAATCATACCATTCAAGAACAAAACCATACTTAAAAAACATTAAACGACCAAGTGGAACCATATAGGCCCCAAACATACCTTAGAAGACCAAGTGTGACTATATAGGCCCCAAACATACATTAGAAGACCAAGTGGAACTATATAGGCCCCAAACATACCTTAGAAGACCAAGTGTGACCATAGGCCCCAAACATACCTTAGAAGACCAAGTGTGACTATATAGGCCCCAAACATACCTTAGAAGACCAAGTGTGACCATAGGCCCCAAACATACCTTAGAAGACCAAGTGGGACCATATAGGCCTCAAACATACCTTAGAAGACCAAGTGTGACCATAGGCCCCAAACATACCTTAGAAGACCAAGTGTGACTATATAGGCCCCAAACATACCTTAGAAGACCAAGTGTGACTATATAAGCCCCAAACATACCTTAGAAGACCAATCAGCACTGCATAGGCCCAAACCAGTGGATCTTGGGATTCAAGAAAACAACAACATTTCACTTCTGTTTAGACAACACAATAATCAATGTCAAACAAACACGTTGAATTAGCATATGGATAACCATATGAGCAGTAACGCCACGCCAAGGCTTCAACAATTGTTACTGACCATTCACACACCTTTCATAGCTCCTTCAATATGCACACCCACACACCATTCATACTTTACTTACCACTAGTTATTTTTGGTAGTGAGGTGGTGCCATTTCTGAGAACTTTACGTACCCTTGAAGGTGCCTCCAATTCCTTCAAACCAATGCATTTAACCGCTACAGGGCCATGGTGCTTTTTAATTACTTTTTTGATCCTCTTCAATGTGGAGAAGCATCTTTCTGGTTCTTTAGTAGTCTTCGTTGTTGTAAGCAGGATTCCTTATAGCTTCACTCACTCTGTTAAATTATGTAGATTAAATTGATGCTAAAGTTGCTGCAGAGCAACAGCACTTGTACAGACATGGAATTCTTGCTTCCTGTACACAAGTGACAGCTACCCTTGGAAGTGCCTCCAATTCCTTCAAACCACGCCAAGGCTTCAACAATTGTTACTGACCATGAACACACCTTTCATAGCTCCTTCCATATGCACACCCACACACCGTTCATACTTTACTTACCACTAGTTATGTTTGGTAGTGTGAGGTGGTGCTGCTTAACGCAGTTTATCTTTGCACACCTTGGGGGTCTGCATTCTTCTTTGCTTCAATCACTTGTATTTTAATTTTGCACGGCGATCTTTCAAAGAAGAAAACTTCTCAATGGTTTTTTCATTGAAGTCTGGGATCTCGGAAATCAGTTGCTTTTCCATTGAGAGCATCGCCAATGCATTCAACCGCTCCAGGGACATGGTGCTTCTTAAAAAGGTTTTTATCCTCTTCAATGTTGAGAAGCATCTTTCTGATTCTGCAGTAGTCATTGGTGTTGTAATCAGGATTCTTAATAATTTTACTGTCTCTGTGAAATCATTCTGCAGATTAAATTGATGGAAAAGTTTGTGCAGAGCAACAGCACTTGTACAAGTATGAAACTCTGTCTTCCCATACAGAAGTGACAGCTCAGTGCGTAATTGTTCCTTCTTCAGTATTGGATATGCTTGCACGGTGTCTTCCAGAGCTTGGGTTGGAAAGCAAGTGTCATGGGTTTTATACAAGTCACTTTGAACAAGTTTGGCACTGACTAGGTGATTTGAAAATGAAAAACGTTCTTTTGCATGAACCACCACTATGTCACATACCTCTCTTGAAAGTTGTCTCAAGGTTGAGATCTCCGCACTCCGTCTGTTGACTGTTAGATCGCTCGGTCAAACTTGCTTCTATCTCTTCCACAGAATTCCAGATTTTCTGGATGCTGGCGACAAAGTCTTCTGTGACTTTTTTGATATAAACAGTATCCGTGTCTCGCTTCTGAAGCTGACTATAGAGGATGTCTACATGTGGCATTATTAAATGAAATAATTTAAGGAAGTAAAGGAACTCCCTGTCTTCCAGCATTCCAATGAAACCTGCGGCTTCCCGTATAGATGTTGGATCAAAGTTTAGACATGCTTCAATTGTCTGGAAACACTCAAGTAGCGCATCTCTGTTCTCGTAGATCACGTTCACGGTCCTAACGTTGAAGTTCCATCGTGTCGGTGCACCTCTTGGAAGTCTTCTACCAACTACCTCATCCAGAACTCCAGTCCTTTTTGGAGAGCGTGAAAAAAAAGATGGTATGCTGCCTATGTTTGAAAAAAAAACTCTAACTCTTCCAATCCTTGAAACTGCTTTCTCCATTATTAGGTTCAGTTGGTGAGCATAGCAATGGATGTAGTGTGCGTTCGGGTACACGTCTTTTATTTTTCTTTGAACTCCTCCTTGATCTCCACGCATCACACTGGCACCATCGTAGCTTTGAGCTATGAGTTTCTTCTTGTCTTCTGGCTCTGGGAGAACAGTATTCAGTGTTTCCAGCACAACAGCAGCAATGGAGTCTGCATCCGTTGATTTCATTTCCGTGAAGCCATCAAATCTTTCCACCACTTGATGCTTCTTGTCAATGTAGCGATAGACTACAACGCACTGTGTCCTAGCGGAAATATCGGTTGTTTCATCCGCTTGGATTGCCACAAACTGGGCTTCTTTAAGCTCTTGGTGAATCACTTCCTTTATAACTTCATGCATGCAGTCCAGTAGCTCATTCTGCACGGTTTTGGAAGTGCCCTTAAACACAGTTGCAGTCTTCAAATGCTGTTCCATTGCACTATCGATACTGCCAACCAAATCCACCAGGCCTCTAAACACTCCTGGATTTAGCGATGTTTCACTCTCGTCGTGTCCTCTTAATGCCAGTTCAAAAGCGCCACAAAAGCGAACACAATCAATTATCTTGGAAAGGATGTACCGGTTCTTAGCCACTTCTTCGTTGTGTTTTTGAATGCTGACTTGGTATCCTTGGTCCAGTTGAACAGCAATGTTCGCCTGTCCAAGCATCTCAAACTTGATCCTGTTATCCAAGTGAGCTTTAGAACTTTTGTGTTTTGCCAATTTGTCAGCTAGATGTTTGACGTCAGTCACTCCGGTTTTGGTCCAAGCAGCGTCACCACCAAATAGGATGCATGGGAAACAATATAAGGACTTCCTAGAAACGCTTCCAGAAAGCCAGTCGTTCTTCTTGTACCATTCAGTATTGAAATTACGGACATATTGCTTCCCTCTATCTCTTGCGATTTGCTGCAGATTTATCTCTGGTTGGTCAGCTCCTAACCGTTTTACTTCCACCTTCTCCTCATAGGTTAGGGTGCCGAAAGGCTTCACAAGTAGAGAGTCAATAGTATTCATTTCTGATATTGATACCAATAAAAGAAAGAGATCACGGTATATTAATTTATATTATGTCACAAAATTACTTTAAAATAACAGTGTGTTGATTTCATTGGTATACATTACAGATTGCAAACCCTCATGTGACAAGACTACATCAACATCAAATTTGCACCTATACACATGGACAGAAAATTAAAGGCAATGATACTCACCAACAGTTGACTCTCCTTCTCGGGGTATTCACGTACAGTAAGTCAACCAACAAATCCAAACAAATCTGCTTTCACAGATAGTTTGCACCTGGGGGGTGATAGAAAACAAAAAAAAAAACATTAGAAATCTCAAGACCCAAACCGTAACTTTTAAAACCTTAAAAGACCAAGTGTGACCATATAGGCCCCAACTGCACCTTAAAAACCTTAAAAGTCCAAGTGTGACCATATACTCACCAACAGTTGACTCTCCTTCTCGGGGTATTCACGTCCAGTAAGTCAACCAACGAGTCCAAACAAATCTGATTCCACAGATAGTTTGCACCTGGGAAGTTATAGAAAACAAAAAAAAAAACATTAGAACGTTTAAGACCCAAACAGTAACGTTTAAAACCTTAAAAGAGCAAGTGTGACCATATAGGCCCCAACCGCACCTTAAAAACCTTAAATAACAAATTGGGACCATATAGGCCCCAACCGCACCTTAAAAACCTTAAATAACAAATTGGGACCATATAGGCCCCAACAGCACCTTAAAACCCTTAAATAACAAATTGGGACCATATAGGCCCCAACCGCACCTTAAAAACCTTAAATAACAAATTGGGACCATATAGGCCCCAACCGCACCTTAAAAACCTTAAATAACCAATTTTGACCATATAGGCCCCAACCGCACCTTAAAAACCTTAAATAACATATAGGCCCAAAAAAATAAAAAAAATAATATATAAATAAATAAATGAATATATATATATATATATATATATATATATATAAATATATATATATATATATATATATATATATATATATATTGATAGATATATATATATATATATATATATTTATAGATATATATAAAAATTTATATAAATATATCACAATAAATAAATATATATATATATATATATATATATAAAAATTTATATCAATATATCACAATAAATAAATAAATATATATATATATATATATATATCACATATTATATTTGTCCTGCTACGAGTCGTCGTCACGCTGTTTGCGTGGTCCGTACGAATAGCGGGCTTAGCGATGAGCGCCGCAGGCGCTCATCGCCCGGCGAGCCTCGCGAAGCGAGGCGAGCCGTTAACCCGTAGAACTTTAGCGGGCTTAGCGATGAGCGCCGCAGGCGCTCATCGCCCGGCGAGCCTCGCGAAGCGAGGCGAGCCGTTAACCCGTAGAACTTTAGCGGGCTTAGCGATGAGCGCCGCAGGCGCTCATCGCCCAGCGAGCCTCGCAAAGCGAGGCGAGCCTGTGAGCGTAAGGGCCGTTGCTCACGCTTGCGGGCTCGCATAGCGAGCCCGCGGCCCTTAGTTGCTGGGAGATGTCATCTACACCCGGGGACCCGCGCCAGACCCACAACCCACCACACAGTAGTCCACCAGCCACCCGGACAGGCCTCCGACATCCAGGGCCCCCAGGACATGGTGAGCCCGTGGCCCTCGCGTAGCGAGGGCTGCGGGCAAGGGCCTCAGTTGCTGGGATGAAGCGCCATCCCAGCAACTGAGGCCCTTGCCCTCAGCCCTCGCTGCCCTTGCCCGCAGCCCTTGGCCTCAGTTGCTGGGAGATGTCATCTACACCCGGGGACCCGCGCCAGGCCCACAACCCACCACACAGGAGTCCACCAGCCACCCGGACAGGCCTCCGACACCCACGGAGGAGGCTGGGAACCCCGCCCCCAGGCACAGGGCCGACCCCGACATCCAGGGCCCTTAGGACATGGTGAGCCCGCGGCCCTCGCGTAGCGAGGGCTGCAGGCAAGGGCCTCAGTTGCTGGGATGAAGCGCCATCCCAGCAACTGAGGCCCTTGCCCTCAGCCCTCGCTGCCCTTGCCCGCAGCCCTTGGCCTCAGTTGCTGGGAGATGTCATCTACACCCGGGGACCCGCGCCAGGCCCACAACCCACCACACAGGAGTCCAGCAGCCACCCGGACAGGCCTCCGACACCCACGGAGAAGGGTGGTACCCCGCCCCCAGGGACAGGGCCGAGACCGACATCCAGGGCCCCCAGGACACGGTGAGGGTCATGAGGAACACAGCAGAGGGAGAGGGGGGGAAAGGGTGGAAAGAGAGGGAGGGAGAGGGGGGAAGAGACACAGGGGGTTAGAGAGGGGGGAAGACACACAGGGGGTTACAGAGGGGGGAAAGAGACACAGGAGAGGGAGTAGATGGGGAAGAGACATAGGAGAGAGGGGAAAGACAGGGGAGGGAGAGGGGGTGGAAGAGACACAGGGGAGAAAGAGGGGGAGGAAAGAGAAACAGGGGAGGGAGGGGAAAATACATAGCGGAGGGAGGTGGAAAAAAGAGACACAGGGGAGGGAGGAAAGAGACACAGGGGAGGAAGAGGGTGGGGAAAGAGACACCTGGGAGGGAAAGTAGGGGGAAATGACACACAAGGGAGGGAAAGGAGGGGGAAAGGAGACACAGCAGCACCCCACCACTAATGCTCCAGCAACATCAAAACAGATTGTCAGCTCTTTAACACAATGCTTCAAAATAGGTAAAGTATATTCATTTATTAATGTATTATATATTTCATTATTATACACCAAACAGCATTAGCTACCTTACAATTTCATTGCCGTCATTTTTTGACGGGCAAGTCGCTAGTATATATATATATATCAAATTGATATATATATATATATATATATATATATATATATATATATATATATATTTATCTATTGTGATATATTGATATTAATTTTTATATATATATATATATATATATATATATATATCCAAATATATATATATATATATATACGCATAAAAAATACACATAAATATACATAAACATATACATACAACAATATATATTAATTGATATTTATTATTTGATTAATTGATGTTCTTTATTACTTGTTATATTATATTGTTCATGCATTTCTATTACACTTTATTTGTTATACATATTACAGTGCTATTTTTTGGCTATACATGTTACAGGATATTATCCTGTAACATGTATATCACATAAAATAGCCCTGTAATATGTATAATACATACAGGGTCAAACAAGTTCACACTAACCTTTTTTACCCTTACAGGCTTCCATACCTGCTTGCTGATTTGCTAATTTTTTGAAGACTCTCATTGGTTGAAATCGATGTCAATCAAAAATTTCAGCCAATCAGAGTCCTTCAAAAATTAGTATATATAGCAGACCGTGGGAAAAAAACAATTAATCGCGGGAGGGGCTCCTTGTAGGAGGAGCTCTTTTAGTGTGTTGTTTTTTTTTTTTTTAGAGTGTCGTTTTTTTTTTGTGGAGGCCTCTTTCAATGGGCCAGAATGGATGGATGGACAATGGCTTCAATAAAGATTGGATTATTTTTGACCATTGGCTTCAATCAACATGGATTATTTTATTTTGACCATTGGCTTCAATCAACATGGATTATTTTATTTTGACCATTGGCTTCAATCAACATGGATTATTTTATTTGACCATTGGCTTCAATCAACATGGATTATTTTATTTGACCATTGGCTTCAATCAACATGGATTATTTATTTTTCATGACTATATCCAGAGAGGACAGAAGGCCAACGCTGGAGGGGTCAATTTTACAGGTAAGTATGTGCTGTTGTTTATTTTATTTTTTATTAATGTTTGTTTAAAGCTGTTTATTTTTGTATAAAATGTGTTGTGTTACTAACTGTACTAACAATGTGTTAGCTTACTGTTTAATTGTAATAATGTTTTTACTGTATTTTTTTTCCCTTCCCTTATTTTTATTTTATCTTTAGAAGTGACAGGCACATATACATGCCTGTTACTTCTAAAAATGGAATAAAAATAGGGGGGGGGGGTAGGTAGTTGGTTCATCCAGGGTGGGGTCGGTCACGGTCAGGCGCCCATCGGTCGCCCATAGGCCACGATCAGGGGTGGCACAGGCCTCATGGGGGTGAACATCCACCCCCATGTGGCCTGGTCAACCCCGCTCACTGCCCGAATACCCGGGGTAGCATAGGCCGCATCGGGGTGGTGCCGGCCCGGTGGTGATCGGGCCTCGGGGGTGGCATAGGGCGGCAACATGGAGGTCATCAGGGGTGGCACAGGCCTCATCAAGGGGGTGATCCGATCACCCCCATGTGGGCCTGTGCCACCCCGATCACCACCCGACTACCCCGATCCCGTGATCGGGGTAATCCGGCGGTGGCATGATGGCATAGCTAGGCTAGCATAGGGCAGGCCTGATCGGGGGTGGCACAGGCCACATGGGGGTGATGGCTGGGGTCGTCGGTGGTAGTTGGTGGGTGGCTGGGTAGGTGGCACTGGCAGGCCAGGCAGGCATAGTGGGGGACTGGGGGTAACTGGTCACCCCTAACTTTTATTAGGGGCTACTAGGGGTTTTGGTTTGGCCAGGGGCAGGGCAGGTGCCAGGCAGAGGCAGGTGTAGACTTACTGTGTTAGGCAGGCAGAGCAGATGAGTAGATTCAGCCAGGGAGGTCTCTCAGTCTCAGCGTGACCAGGGTCAGGAAACAGAAAGGGGGAAGGGACAGGCAACTGGTGGTTTTATTGACTGTATCAGTCAATCAAAATGTTAACTCGAGGCCCTATTTGCTGGCGGGCGCTCAGGGCTAACAGTCTGGGTGGATTTAGATTGATCACTTAGTAACTGGACAGCCTTCCATCATTGATTGGTCAATGATGGAAGACTGTCAGTTATTAATTGATACATTTATGACCGCCCATGCATATCGTCACTGTGATGGTGGGCGGCATGCATTAACGGTCAGGGGGCCAGGCCAGGACTCATTGAAGAGAGAGAAGACTCTAAGGTTAGTGTACACAGTGTATAACTATTGTAATTTGATCACACAGGGTGCAGGCAGGGGGCTATATAGATACACAGCATTAGTTAATGTAGCGCAAGGGTTATTTTAAAGTGACAGTGTCCCTTTACTAACTTTACTTCATTTTTAATACTATTTAGACTTGAAATGATGATGTACACCTTATATTTATTTGTTTTTGGGTTATACTAATACATTGTTGTGTTTTTTTTATTGCAGGGTGAAGAAAATATTTGGGGGGGCGTTTGCCCTGACGCCCCAATGGACGGGCCGCCCCTGTACAAAACAAAGACCACTTACTGTATTATCTTGAGACGGCACCATTTAATTGAGAATGGCCCTAAATTATCCTTCAGTCTGTTCGTAAGTCTCTCTGTCTCTATATTCCCATATTTTAGGTATGACTAAGTCTAGTCTGGAGATCAGAGAGGTGTTACAAGTAGGTCTTTCAGTGTAGATAGAGTATTCTGTTTTCTATTATATTGTTCCCATGGATGGTGAAGTTGAGAATCCAGGGGTCTAAGGGGGTTGTATTTCTCGAGAAGTAGCTATAAGGGCAATTATTGACAACAAATAAGCTTGAAGTTCAGCGCATGTCGATCATATGATTATATATGGACTTCTAGAAGACAACCCTTCCAGTAGAGGACACTGGGGATTTGGCTCATTTCATACTATATGAGGGGGTGAGATACACTGATGTGGGATATTTGTAGGATTGCTCTTATAGTTCAAGCAAATGGAAATTGAGTTTGTCATTTGCTAAGTCAGGTTCCCATTAAGTGATATCGGGTAAGGGGAGGTATTCCCAGAAGACTGGACAAGCATATACAGGTGGGAAATAGTCCCTAGGGAATAAGTCAGCACAATATCTCATATGTGGTAAGTAAGGATAAGTCTACTTTATTACTATTACTTACCAGATTATACTTTTTAGGTAGTATATGCCCATGTCTTCTTCTTCAGAGCTCTTATCTAATTTCTTAACTATTCCTCCCTTAGTTTTCATCTTTTCGCTAATATACCTAAAGAAAGTTTAGTGACCCTTTTATTGAATGTGCTATTTTCTGCTCTGCTTGGGCCTTGGCGCGTATGATAACCTATATTGCTGCCTCTATTTAGTTCTATATGATTCTCTATCCTCCTTTGGGTAAGTCTGTCTATATTTACCATAAGATAGTTGTGGAATTTACAAATGGCGGCCTCCTCTTTATGGTCCCAGATTGTTTTCCTTCTCTCAATAAACATAACGCAGTGTGATGTATCATCTAAAATTGCTTGTTTCAGGTATTACCTCTGATCCTCCGCTACACTCAAAATGCCAAGGAATAGAAGTAGATTTCCATTAGAAAGTCATTGTTTTGTTCTTGTACAGTAAGAGGCCGCCATTACTTGTTACTAAACATACTGACTGATGATCACTAGACCCTAAGCTCTCACCCATAGGTGCATATGACACTATATCACCTGTTATGAAGTGATGCCACTTGTAAAGAATATACAATATAATTACTCCAGGCTCATCCAACAGTAGGAACCTTCCAGTCCACATCTGGGACATTAAAGTCTCCTATTACAATTATCTCCCCCATCATTGTCATTTTAGTTATTTCTTCCATTAGTGCTCTGTGTAATACCTCACCTTGTCCTGGGGGGCTATAAATGACACTTACCCTAAACATTTACCTCTCACTCTCTATAGTTACCCAAATGTACTCAATACACATATAAAAGTTTAATGCGAATTTGATAATGTTTCACAGTGCGTCTTCTTTTTTTTTTATTTAAGGTCTCAAAGCACATAAATGTTATTAAACTTTTGGGGACTTTCCCTCTGTTACCAATGAGATCTTCTTTTCCTGCTCATCTCTCTACTTTGTTCTCTTCCCCATGTCTCTTTTTTGTACATTTTCTCTCTTCCATTACACTTGTATCTCTCTCCCAATTATCTCTGCCTTTCCCCATCTCCTTCTCTTTCTTTCCCATTCTCATTTTTTCAGTCCTGATCATCCCCTCTTCAACCTCTTTTCTCTTATAACTTATTTTTACTTTCTCCTACTCATCTCTTTTTTTCTTTCCACTCCTCCTCTTGATTTCTTGTTCACATCCTTTACTTATTATTTCTCCTATTCCTTCTTTTCTCTCCCACTTGTCATCCCCTTTTCCCTCTTACCCTTCTCTCCCTCTCATCTCATATCTTTCCACCTTTTCTCCTTTTTTCTTCTCTCTTCACCCCCTTCATCACTGTACTACACTGTACCTCTATATATCCTCTTCTTTCTCTTCCAGTTACTCCCTATTGTCTCTTCCATTTCTCTCACTTAATCTTAATTTTTTCCCCTTCTCTCTATTTCATTCCCTCTTCTATCTCTTCCTTCACTCTTCAATGTCTCCCTTCTCTCTTCCACCTCCTCTCTGTATGCTCTCTCTGTTCCTTTTCTCTCTAACCTCTCTATCTCTTTTCCGCTCCTTGTCTCCCTCCACTCTCACCCTCTCACATTCAGTCTTTCCACACTCCTTTACTGCTCTTATCTGTATTCATCCTTCCTTTTCCATTCCTTTAATTCTCTCACCATTTTTCCACTTTATTTATCTCCATATATTTCTGATTTAACTCTCTCTTTCCCATCCATCTCCTCTTTTCAATACCCTTTTTCTCCCTCATCCCCTTCTCTCTCTATCTTTATCTTCCCCCATACCCCCCTCTCGATCAGAAAAGGAAAGGACCAAGATGACACTAAGACCACATAGAAGAGAGGATTGTACAGAAAATATGGCGACGGTGTGTGTCAGAGAGAAAGAGATGGGCAGATGAGAATGAAGCAATGAAATAATGACACTATAAATGAGAGCTCTACTTCACAATGGGATTTCATACCAGAGAATAAATAGATAAATACACATAAAATCACAAAATAAATATTGTTTTATTATGGTTAAATGGGAAGTAGTTTAAATGAAAAATATATATCTAAGTTATATTCTTTAAGAGAGGTAAATAGTTTCTACAACTTACAAATGTATGTACAAAATAACATGTTTAACTTCTGAACCTCTGTTATGAATATAAACCAACACCACAACATTACTTAATAATTACTTATAAACATGTTTATTTAAACCATATTAACTTATAACATTGTTGAAATTTGTACATGTAAAAGGTTATATAAAAATAATCTAATGCTGAGTAGCAAAGTTGCTATAAACGTATACAAAAGAAAAAGAAGGATAAAGGCAACTTAGTCTGATACTCAGAATATATAATCTGTATATGAAGGAAAACAATCCCTTCTACTAGTAAAGAGAAGAGGTGAGATGGATTAAGGGAGAACATGTTTTATATATATATATATGTTGGCTCATGGAATGACCATAGAATGTATCAAAACATCTCATGTGGTCATATCATTAGAATCATCACTGACTATAGGATGAGATATCATAACTATGATCAATATCTAATGGCTCATAAAGACCATATGGGAATAAAATGTAACTTTTAATAATATTACTTAAAAATAATTACAAACAAATATATAAAATATATACACCAACACTGTGCATCTTAAAAAAGAGTATAACATAAGAGGGATAGAGACTAGCAATGTAGGGGCCAAAGCCTCTAGTCCACCTAGGTACCACACTAACATGCAGGGAATATATATAAATTGCTAAACCTTTAAATTTGAACTAAATGGTAAAAAAAATACCACGTCTCCTAGCAAAAACCAAAGAATCCAATTAACATCAGGTCTTAGACTTATATAGATGTCATTTTAAGTCTATATGTTATCATGACTAGAGACACAGTGATACAGACTTACAACTTTTGTGGATAAGGGTGTTTTAGATTCACCTGTTGAATGGATTCTTTGTTTTTTCTAGGAGGCGTGGTATATTTTTACCATTTAATTTGAGTTTAAAGGTTTAGCAATTTATATATATTCCCTGCATGTTAGTGTGGTACCTAGGTGGACTAGAGGCTTTGGCCCTTACATTGCTAGTCTCTATCCCTCTTATGTTATGCTCTTTTTTTAAGATGCACAGTGTTGGTGCATATATTTTATATATTTTTTTGATTTTTAAGTAATATTATTAAAAGTTACATTTTATTCCCATATGGTATTTATGATCCATTAGATATTGATCATAGTTATGATATCTCATCCTTTAGTCGGTGATGATTCTAATGATATGACCACATATGAGATGTTTTGATACATTATATGGTCATTCCATGAGCCGACAGATATATATAAAATTATTTCTCCCTTAATCCATCTCACCCATTCTCTGTACTAGTAGAAAGTATTGTTTTCCTTCATATACAGATTATATATTCTGATTATCAGACTAAGTTGCCTTTATCTTTCTTTTTCTTTTGTATACATGTAAAAGGTTAGAGCCCTGTGTGAGTCCGTTGGTGTCTGCGTTGGTGTGAGTCCCCTCCCTGTCACACTCTAATAACTTCCTGTGCACTAAAAGTGTTTCCTCTCTCAGCAGACATTAATTCTGCACAGATCCAACAGAACTACACACCAGTCCCACTTCTAAGTAGACATTATTCCTGCACAGATCCAACAGAACTACACACCAGTCCCACCCTACCCCTCAACCCACGCACCCCTATTTGCCCTAAATGTATGGAATCACACAAATTTCTTTCAGCTGATAGATTTGGAACACCTGCTATTTCTAAGTTAACCTGTACACAATGATTCATCCTGCCTTCTTCTTCTTAACCTGCTGCCTTTTCCTCAGGCTCTTCCTCTCAACTTATCCACATCATGTCTTCTGCATAACCATCTCACCTTCCAATGCTCTCATCTCCTCTTTTATGCTGCCATGAGCTACACTCCTTCCGCCACCCAATATCTCCTCCCCCATCTCAAACTCATAAGCAGAAACACTTTTGTGAGTCCCATTTGCATCTCCCTTCCTTCTCCCTCCTTCTGGCTTCTGGAGACACATTTCCTAACCCAGGGCCTGGCCTGACATTTCCACTAGCAGTTACATTATCTGACCACTAGGGACAGATAACATATTACACACCTGTGCCATTCCCCTCACAATGTCACATACCTTCCTACCTAAGAAAACATTCACTTCTTCCTCTCCCTTGCTATCCTCTATCTCTTCCTCCCCAAGTTTCTGCCTCTTCCACCCCCTTTAGATTGTAAGTAGTGAGTTTCCAATGTTGTAGGGTGCTTTGGAAAAAATCACTTTCTACAAAGATTCTAAGCTCAAAACAGGGCCCTCCATTTTTCTGCAGTTAACATTGTATTCTTCCTTGTCCTTATCATCTGTACAGCGCTACCGAATATGTTGGTGCGATACAAATAAAGATTAATGATAATGATAATACAAGGTAATCCCTGAGTGCCTGAGATCTATCATTTCAGAGAAGACAATTATGTATCTGCTAAAAAGACCACTTTAGTATCCTGACAAATAGGACCTAATTAGTTTATTTGTTATGTGCTTAGAAATAATATCTGTAATGCCAAAAATATGTATATGATTTTGACCTTTACTGTTGGTGGTTTTGGCAAATCTACTTCTCTCTACCACCAGTGAAATATCTAGCTATTACTTACCTGTTTGGTTACTTGATATATGATGTGTTAGATGCTCCAAGGGGTCGCCGTCCGTCTCCATGGCTGATGCCCCTTAGTCTGCTATAGCCCAGCTTTGACCTGATCATACTGGATCTGCCCTCCTATGTTTCTACAGCTATTGTCTGTAGAATATTTTATATTTCAAACTGTTCCCTGATTGGCTAAGAAGGCTAGATGTTCAGTCAATCAAAGTATGCAAGACTTGATTATTTATTTGCCTTAACCCCTTTACTAATTAATTTGAGAGTCAGTAACATATATTCCATCTCTTGGTCAGATCATGAACCTAGTTCAATAATAACAAGACAATCCAAAGCCCATTTTCATGGAGACTTAATGATTCCCTAATATCTCAAGAGAACTACTTAAAGCAAACAGAATCATAGGGCCCTTTGTTTACCAAAAGCTCATAGGATCCTAGTCTTAGACAGTAATAAGTAACACTGAGAAAATTACATTTCTGCCATTGTTGAATTGCATTCTTCAGGTGATCCTTCCCGTCTTAAATGTTTTTAAATAAATAAATAAATATTGACTTTGCGTTCTAATTACTGATTGTGCTTTTCTCATGAGTTCCATGTCCCTTTACTGATAAGGAGGTAATTTCTAACCACTTAAAGAAGGTAATTATTCTTTAGTATTCAGTGATCAAGACCATAGAAAGGTTTGTACATTCTCTGTTCCTATGCAAAGATGACCAGTGACAATAAACATAACTTTACTGCAGGACTTCATGTTCTCTTGTGTGACACATTTGGAGGTATGGAGTTTGTGGTCCTGTGGATACCTGAGATAAGGTTATGGTCCCAGATTTCAATCCATTGATTTACTTGTTGTCCACACGTATTATAACACATAATAGGATTATAACATACTCACCAGTGACAGATGTTTTATTCCTCTTTGTGGGCAGATGATGCTCAATGCCTGACTCTCTTTTCACGTCTAGCCTCTCTAGTACAACAACTGGATAACCTATAAACATGGAATGGACCGTTGGTTCCAATTCTGTGATATTGATATAAGAAATATATGTTGTGAGGGATTCCTACTTGTCAGGAAAGAAATATTTAAATTTACTTGATGTGCTATTGAGAAGTGAGATCATTTATTGCCGACATTGTTCTATTTAAGGTCCTCTGTATATTTTATACCTAATATGGTAAATTCTGGAGAATTATATGATGTCCTAAGATCTAATATAAGACTCACACAATTAGTCATACAAGTCTTGATAATATTACAGACAATACATTTATGTGACTTTTAATAAGATACAGAGTTGTGTTGTTTTTCCCAAGTAAATTGTACTGTAAATGTGTATATCACATATATAGTTGTCAGTGTTGGGAACGTTTGTGATGTCGGTCAAGCTTTTGCGTCCCTCACACAGCGTTGGATGCAACTGTGAGCCTCGCAAAGCAAGGCGGGCCATTGAAGCAGACTCGATTTAGGCTGCAATGAGCGCTAAATGCACTCATTGGACTGCAAGCATCGCAAAGTCAGTCGAGCAGTTTAGGCACGTGGGACTTAGGCTCCAATGAGCACCAAAGGTGCTCAATGCACTGCGAGCCTCGCAAGAAAACACCCAAAACCCACCAAAATAATTCTAAAAAAATAATAACACACTCACACACAGCACAGAAAGAGAGCCAGGAAGCCTAGGAGTAGAGTTGAAAATTAATTAGAGCCATATTTGCCATTTTCCGCTGCTCAAAAATCGGCTAAGCAAAGGAAAAAATGGCGGACGAAAACATTCTGAAACAGGATTAAAAAAAACAAAAGGCTCAGCAACGCCAGGCACGCAGAAGTTAGAAAATACACAACAGCGCAAACAGTAGCACTATAATGCCAGGCACGTGGGACTTTGAAAATAAAACCAACGGGGACCAAAAGCCTTACATATAGTATATTTATATTTTTTACTTTCTAAATGCAGTTAGGTTGCAGTGAAATATTGAGGTAATTAAGGTAGACGCCATCTGCTTGCCCATGAGGGTCTCCACCGGGCAGTCTATGGTAGTATTTCTTCTCCTTTGTTGTTTTTTCATCAAGGAGACCATATTCAGCATCTCACTATTACCTCTGGGAGATGCACATTCAGGAATTTGAGTAGCTCCGTGGGCAGGGGTAGCTAATGGCCATCCAGCCCCATATTTCCTCATCCTGACACCTTTCTATACTCCCTTCTTTCTCTTTCCATCCTCTCACCCAATAGAGAAGACAAGGATCCAAGCAGTGACCAAATGAAAATGAGTAATAACACTACATGAGGAGTAATACTGCTCTACTGTAAACATGCAAACAGAAAAAGGGTAAAAGGGAGTTATATATCACATATATAGTTGTGAGCGTACAAGTTGTTGCTAACACTTGCGGGCTCGCGCAGCTAGGGCTGCGGGCGAGGGCCTCAGTTGCTGGCATGGAGCGCCGAAGGTGCTCCTTGCCAGCAACTGCGACCCTCGCAAAATTTACGTTCATACGCAAACAACCACACAACAACCGCGACCACGCAAACAACATGACACACCAACTACGACCCTCGCAAACTTTACCTCGCAACGCAAACAACATACGAGACACGTTACCACACATTACGACCTCGCAACAATCGGACACAACTCGCGAACATGACAAAATTCAAAACACAATAAATACACACAGCACATACATGAAAAGCTTACCTACAGCAAGAGGAAGGATCCAGGACCTCAAAAAAACAACTTACAACTTCATTTAACTAAAAATAACGGAGTTTAGACACTAATAAATTCGCTAAGCGAGAGAAAAAATGGCCGCCGAACAAAACGAAAACGAGGCTACAGCACTCTAAACACGCAAAACACCACAAGAAACTCGCAAAACACCACAAACGACATACGGATATTCCGTTAACACGCATACCACACATTACCCGCCATTTTACGCCAATGCGGAAGTACACAATTACGCTAACGGTTTGGTCTCGCGCACGCACACTATTACACTGCACACATTCAGCACGCTTACACAGCAGCTCCACACCACTAATGCTGCAGCAACATCAAGACAGATTGCAGCTCCTCAACACAATGCTTCAAAATAGGTAAAGTATATTCATTTACTAATGTATTATATATTTCAGTACTACACACCAAACAGCATTAGCTAACTTACAATTTAATTGCCGTCATTATTTGACGGGCAATTCGCTAGTATATATATATATATATATATATATATATATATATATATATACAGGGAGTGCAGAATTATTAGGCAAGTTGTATTTTTGAGGATTAATTTTATTATTGAACAACAACCATGTTCTCAATGAACCCAAAAAACTCATTAATATCAAAGCTGAATATTTTTGGAAGTAGTTTTTAGTTTGTTTTTAGTTTTAGCTATTTTAGGGGGATATCTGTGTGTGCAGGTGACTATTACTGTGCATAATTATTAGGCAACTTAACAAAAAACAAATATATACCCATTTCAATTATTTATTTTTACCAGTGAAACCAATATAACATCTCAACATTCACAAATATACATTTCGGACATTCAATAACAAAACAAAAACAAATCAGTGACCAATATAGCCACCTTTCTTTGCAAGGACACTCAAAAGCCTGCCATCCATGGATTCTGGCAGTGTTTTGATCTGTTTACCATCAACATTGCGTGCAGCAGCAACCACAGCCTCCCAGACACTGTTCAGAGAGGTGTACTGTTTTCCCTCCTTGTAAATCTCACATTTGATGATGGACCACAGGTTCTCAATGGGGTTCAGATCAGGTGAACAAGGAGGCCATGTCATTAGATTTTCTTCCTTTATACCATTTCTTACCAGCCACGCTGTGGAGTACTTGGACGCGTGTGATGGAGCATTGTCCTGCATGAAAATCATGTTTTTCTTGAAGGATGCAGACTTCTTCCTGTACCACTGCTTGAAGAAGGTGTCTTCCAGGAACTGACAGTAGGACTGGGAGTTGAGCTTGACTCCATCCTCAACCCATAAAGGCCCCACAAACTCATCTTTGATGATACCAGCCCAAACCAGTACTCCACCTCCACCTTGCTGGCATCTGAGTCGGACTGGAGCTCTCTGCCCTTTACCAATCCAGCCACGGGCCCATATATCTGGTCCATCAAGACTCACTCTCATTTCATCAGTCCATAAAACCTTAGAAAAATCAGTCTTGAGATATTTCTTGGCCCAGTCTTGACGTTTCAGCTTGTGTGTCTTGTTCAGTGGTGGTCGTCTTACAGCCTTTCTTACCTTGGCCATGTCTCTGAGTATTGCACACCTTGTGCTTTTGGGCACTCCAGTGATGTTGCAGCTCTGAAATATGGCCAAACTGGTGGCAAGTGGCATCGTGGCAGCTGCACGCTTGACTTTTCTCAGTTCATGGGCAGTTATTTTGTGCCTTGGTTTTTCCACACGCTTCTTGCGACCCTGTTGACTATTTTGAATGAAACGCTTGATTGTTCGATGATCACGCTTCAGAAGCTTTGCAATTTTAAGAGTGCTGCATCCCTCTGCAAGATATCTCACTATTTTTGACTTTTCTGAGCCTGTCAAGTCCTTCTTTTGACCCATTTTGCCAAAGGAAAGGAAGTTGCCTAATAATTATGCACACCGGATATAGGGTGTTGATGTCATTAGACCACACCCCTTCTCATTACAGAGATGCACATCACCTAATATGCTTAATTGGTAGTAGGCTTTCGAGCCTATACAGCTTGGAGTAAGACAACATGCATAAAGAGGATGATGTGGTCAAAATACTCATTTGCCTAATAATTCTGCACTCCCTGTATATATAAATAAAAATATAGCAGTGGCCGATACAACAAATTTAGCAGTGGCCGATACAATCCCCAAAAAATTCAGTACCAAGGAGTGCTCCAATTATCAAACAATTGCATTCATTTTGCAAGGTAATGCTTAAGATCCTACAAGCTCAACTCAAATAATATATGGACTGGGAACTACTGAATGCACAAGCCGGGCTCTGCAGAGGAAGAGGCACAAGAGATCAAAGAATATGTATGTGGACCAAGAACTCACAGTCAGAACCAAATATGGGACAACAGAATAGTTTAAGTTCAGGAAAGCAGTTTGACAAGGTTGTACTTTTCCACCTTATTTATTAAACCTATACGCGCATGTAACGGAACTGTGACATCAGAGGTCAATATCTCTGCTAATAAATAACGAAGATAGCCAAGTATAGTGCAGCCCGGTTCCACAAGTCCTTCTTTCCACAATGGACGATACACACCGTGGATTTTCAGTACAGGCATCATTTTTAATTATTTTACACACACATATATATATAGTCAGAACGGGGGGGGGGGGGGGGGTGAGAGTCTCCACAAGGACAATGGAATACTCCCACCTTTGGCCATACAAAGACTTAATTAGCAACTGGATTATAATCTTTAATCTTTTAATCAATAGAGCTTTTACAAACAAAGCAGATGGATAATTGGGTTAGCTCTTCCTGTCCCTTGCAGACTTCCATTTCTACACAAAGATGATGGAAAGCCAAGATTAACCCTTGGGCCTCGTATTGTCCAGTTAACCCTTCACTGGCTTGGTATAATGCCCTGGGCAAGGATGCAATGTCCTTGGTATAATAACAGTGATGGGTTTCTGTTACACTGCTTCCCCGTGACCATAAGCCGGCATACACGGTCTGGTCCGGGCAAAACTTTTTGTTGGTCACTTTTCTAGTTCCGTTTACCTAGACAACCCATCAGCATTACTGTTGTGCTTGCTCGGGCGATACTGGATTGTGCATTCAAAGGGTTGCAGCGCTAGACTCCAGCGCAAGAGTCGGGCATTGTCTCCAGACACCCGGTTGAGCCACACCAATGGGTTGTGGTCAGTAAACAGGGTAAAGGGTTGTCCATACAAATATGGCTGTAACTTTTTGAGTGCCCATACTACAGCCAGGCATTCCTTCTCGATGGTGGCGTAGCTTACTTCCCGGGGTAGCAACTTGCGACTCAGATAAGCCACCGGGTGGTCGCCGCCGTCAGGTCCAACTTGGCTCAATACGGCTCCCAATCCAAACATAGAAGCGTCTGTGTGGACAAGAAAACGTTTGGTTGGATCAGGAACAGCCATCACAGGGGCCTGCATCAGAGCCGTTTTCAATTGCTGGAATGCCTGTTCACACTCTGAGGCCCAGTCTACCTGCCTAGGAAGGTTCTTACGGGTCAAAGCAGTAAGGGGCTTGGCTAGAGCACTATAGTTGGGCACAAATTTGCGATAGTACCCTGCTGTCCCCAGGAACGCTAGGACCTGGGTTTTGGTCCCGGGGGGTGGGCCACTGGCCTACTTCCTCTATCTTGGCGGGTTCGGGTTTCTGCTGCCCGCTACCTACCCGATGGCCAAGGTATTGTACCTCTGCCAAACTTAGGTGGCACTTGCTTGGTTTGAGAGTCAACCCTGCTGCCCTAATGCGGTCTAAAACTAGTCCTACGTGGGTCAGGTGTTCCTCCCAGTGGTCACTATAAATGGCAATATCGTCCAGGTATGCACAAGCATACTCTTGGAGCCCATCCAATAGCCGGTCTACCATCCGCTGAAACGTGGCCGGAGCGTTTTTCATCCCGAATGGCATGACCCGAAACTGGCACAGGCCAAACGGGGTGACAAACGCCGACTTGGGTATGGCTTCTGCGGCTAGTGGAATTTGCCAGTATCCCTTACACAAATCTATGGTGGTGAGGTATCGCCCTCGGGCCAATCTATCTAGGAGCTCATCTATCCAGGGCATGGGGTAGGCATCAGACACGGTTCGGGCATTTAGCCTCCTATAATATACACAGAACCGGGTCGTTACGTCCTTCTTGGGTACTAGCACTACCGGGGAGGCCCAGGGACTATCAGAGTGCTCAATAACTCCTAAATGTAGCATTTTCTGAATCTCTTTCCGCATCGACTCCTTTACGGATTCGGGGATGCGGTAGGGGGGCTGGCGTAGGGGTAATTTGGTGGGGGTGTCTACCCGGTGAGTGGCCAGTGGGGTGTACCCAGGCAGGTTGGAGAAGGTGGCCTCCTTTGCTCGTAGCAACTCCTGTATCTGCGTATGCTCCTGTGGGCTCAGCCGCTCTCCTAACTGTACCCCTCCTAAACCCTCTGTCTGGTCCCCCTCGTCTAAAAGGTCGGGTAGGGGAAGGTTCTCAACATCTTCAGAGGATGGGGCGCAGATAGCTGCCACATCCTCCGTGCGCTCATGATAAGGCTTTAGCATATTCACATGGAGCATGCGTTTTTTCCCTACTCCTGAGCACGGGTCAATCACATAAGTGGTATCACATTGTTGTGCTACCACCTTGTATGGGCCCTGCCAGGCGGCCTGCAGCTTGTCAGTGTGGACAGGTTTTAACATTAAAACTTTCTGTCCCACTTGAAAGCTGCGGTCCCTAGCTCCCCTATCGTACCACCGGCGCTGGCGTTGTTGGGCCGCCTGGAGGTTGGAGCGTACAATCTGGGTCAACTCCTCCAAGCGGTCCCTAAACTCCAACACATATGGGACGATAGGGGTACCGTCTACACTGGTCTCTCCTTCCCACTGTTCTCTTATTAAATCTAGGGGACCTCTCACCCATCTCCCGAACAATAGTTCAAACGGGGAGAATCCGGTGGATTCTTGGGGTACTTCCCTATATGCAAATAACAAATGGGGCAGAAATCTTTCCCAGTCCTTTCCAGTGTCGGTGAACGCCCGGAGTATCTGTTTCAGCGTCCCATTAAAGCGTTCATATAGGCCATTAGACTGGGGGTGGTAAGCGGTGTTCACTATGGGCTTAATGCTGCAGAGTCTCCAGAGTTGGTGGTTGACCTCGGCTGTGAATTGGGTGCCCTGATCCGAGATAATCTCACGGGGAAATCCCAGGCGAGAGAAAATTTGCATCAGTGCATCCGCAACCGTCTCAGCGTGGATATTGGTCAGTGCCACCGCCTCTGGATACCTAGTGGCATAATCTACGATGGTCAAGATATATTTCTTGCCAGACGGGCTTAGCCTATTTAGGGGCCCTACTAAGTCTACGGCCACCTGGCTAAATGGTTCTTCTACCATTGGCAGGGGGCGAAGTTTGGCTTTCTGGCGGTCTCCCCGTTTACCCACCCTCTGGCATGTGTCCCAGCTCTTACAATACTGCCGGTTATTCTTGGATATCCCTGGCCAGAAAAAGTTCTGGGTTAGCCGGTATTTAGTCCGACTAACCCCTAAGTGTCCAGATAGAGGGATATCGTGGGCAATCCGGAGCAATTCCTGCCTATATTTCTGGGGCACTACCAACTGCTTAGTGAATATCTGTATAGACCCAGGCCCTACCCTCTCTGTATTCCTATACAGTAATCCCTTGTCCCATGAGTACTGTTCCCCCTCTAACCCTGCCTGACTGGAGAAGTGACTGGCTGGCAAAACGGTTAAAGTGAGCGGGCCCAAATCATTCCCCAGAAGTACATCCGTGGGCAGTTTTTGCATCAACCCCACTTTTACAACTCCAGATCCCGCACCCTAGTTCAGATGCACCTTGGCAGTGGGTAAGCGGAGTACTGCTCCCCCTGCTACCCTTACGGCCACTGATCTACCGGTATGGGCTTGATCTGTGACCAAATGGGTCTGAACGAGGATCAGTGTGGCTCCGGTGTCCCGTAATCCTTGAACATTCTTTCCCTCTAGCCACACTGGTTGTCGGTGGTGACGTTGGTTGTCCGAGGCTGCCTGAACGGGGTTTACTTCGTGTAACACCCCTAGCTGTTCCTCTGAGTAGTAGTGGTTGGCATCGTGGTCACTGGGCTCTGTGTGGTAGCAATGGGCTGCGGCTCTGCTTGGCGGTGGAGGACCCGGACGCACCCCGGGGGTACGGGTCCTGTTCTGGGGGCATTCCCACTGCATATGGCCTGTCTGCTGGCATTGGTAACACCGGATCGGGGTACAAGAGGGTACCTGGGAGCGGATGGGTTGGTTCCCCTGGCGTGACTTGAGGTTACTCCGGTCACAGTGGCGTTGGTCAGCACTGTGGATCAGGAGGTGGTGCAAGGTGGTGGTTGGGGCTGGGGGCGTTTATCAAAGTGCTTGTCGGCCAGCCGGGTGGCTTCGTGGGCGGTACGGGGGTTACGATCCCTTACCCAAACTTTTACTTCTGTGGTTAGTCTGCTGAAGAACTGCTCCAGCAACAACAACTGTAGCAGCTCCTCTAGGGTGGTGACTTGGTTCGCCTGAACCCATCCCATGGCCGCTCGGTGTAGGCGACAAGCCCACTCTGCATGGGAGTCCTTCTCTTGTTTGAGGAGCTCCCGAAATCGGCATCGATAGGCCTCTGGGGTGATCGCATACCGGGTGAGGATAGCTTGCTTCACCTGGTAGTAGTCTCGGCTGTCCTCGTCAGGTACAGCCCTGTATGCCTCTGCTTGCTCAACACCATGTATATGGCACAGTCTTTCAAAGTCCTGCAAGTATCCATCTATATCCTCGTCCGTATCTGTGATTGCTTTGACGGCATTATATGGGAGCTTGGCTTTTTCTTGCGTGGGTCCCGACATTGCGGGTGGCCCCTCTCTGGATCGCTGGTCCGCTAGTTGCAGCTGTAGGGTCTGTTGCTGGTTGGCCAAAACATAATTCTGTACCTCCGCCATCACTCTGGTGATAGTCTCTTCTGATGGGGAGTTTTGGTAAAAGGACAACCTTACCCTTAGCTCTTTAGCGACTGCGCTCTCCTCCATCTCTGGTCCCGGTTCAGCACTGCTGGCTCGGTCTCCCTCCATCAGTTCAGCAATTAGGATGTCTTTCACCTTGTTGCTGGCTACTTGGCCCCTGGCTTCCAGCAGTTCTTTTAACGTTGGTCTTTTTAGGGCTGCGTAGTTCATCTTCATGCGAACCGCTGCTGCTGTTTCGCTGTGAGGCTTGGCTTCTATCCCGTCACTGCCACCAAATGTAACGGAACTGTAACATCAGAGGTCAATATCTCCGCTAATAAATAACAAAGATAGCCAAGTATAGCGCAGCCCGGTCCCAGAAGTCCCTCTTTCCACAATGGACGATATACACCGTGGATTTTCAGAACAGGCATCCTTTTTACACACATATAAATACAGTCAGAACGGGGGGGGGGGGGGGGAGAGTCTCCACAAGGACAATGGAATACTCCCACCTTTGGCCATACAAAGACTTAATTAGCAACTGGATTATAATCTTAAAACATCATCACTGGAGCCGACTGGTCCCCTACACAATAGAGCTTTTACAAACAAAGCAGATGGATAATAAGGTTAGCTCTTCCTGTCCCTTGCAGACTTCCATTTCTACACAAAGATGATGGAAAGCCAAGATTAACCCTTGGGCCTCGTATACTCCAGTTAACCCTTCCCTGGCCTGGTATAATGCCCTGAGCAAGGATGCAATGTCCTGTGTATAACAGTGATCGGTTTCTGTTACAGAGCCTCACATCATGTGTAAATCAAGGGTGGATGTATCCAAAGCCAGAATCAATATTGATGAGGGTGAAAGAAGAAAGTGTTAAAGCTGGCCTGCTGCGCAGTGTTAAAAATACAAAGATTAGAGCACAATTGTAATCCTAGTTCCTGGCAAATATATTGGGGAAAAGTGGAGGCAGTGACAGATTTTATTTTCCTGGCCTAGAAGGTCTTTTGCTTATGTACAGAAAAGCTATGACAAGTGTGGACAAGCTAGTAAAAAGTAACAATATTACAATATCAACAAATGTCCACATAGTTTGAACTATGGTATTCCCAGTAGTTACACACAGATGTGAGAGCTGGATCATAAAGTAGTTTTAGTGCCATGGAATTGATAACAAATATAAAATGTGGCTCCGTCTCCAGTTCCTTTGTCCCTGCTCTCATCTTCCTCTTTTTCTCCTTCTCATTCATCACATTTCTCTCCCTTTTTCTCGTCTTAACCTCTTACTTTCTCTCCCTTTTTCCCACATTTTCACACATTTCTCCTTCTCTCCCCTTCACCTTTTCCCTCTCTTTTCTCCCCTTCCCCCTCTCCATTCAGGAGTCTGGTTTGTTGCTCACAGAACCACAAGCTCCCCAGATATTTCCTCCTTGCAGATCTCAGGCAGTATAATATCTGCTCTACTCACATGACAAGAGTGGGTCCATGATGGCAATGGCTGGGCTCCTCTGGTGGCTGCAGATAGAAGCTTCCTTGTTCCACATTAACAGGATCAGTTATACCTGAGACCCATCAAATAAGGAAACAAGGAATAAGTGTCTGTGTAATCTCCCAAGGTCTGTATCTAAACTCTGAGTATTATTTCCCCCAGATCCAATAAGATTACAGTAGTATAATTAAGACTAGAGGCAATTGCACCTGAGGTGTCTGTGACTCCGCCCCATTTGTGTCATGTGATCTCACTGATTAGAGGCCGCCTATCACACCCTGTATACAGTACATAGGGGTTTATCTTTATATTGATAATATTTATATACTTTGATATGAATCAAACAAACAAAAAACATTATTTTATTTATACTACATGTCAGACATCTTAATGACTATCCATCTATTCCTTTTCCTTTATGTATATATATAATCAGAGTATTACAATATATAGTGATATATTTATCTATATACATCTCTCTCTCTCTATCTGTAAATATATATATAGGTATTGGAACATAAACCTATAAATCTATGTGCATATATATATCTATGTTATTTATGCTGCTGGGGCTATGCAGATAGAAACTTCCTGCATATTTATAGTCTCCTCACACATCAGGCAGCTGAGCTACTGAACACAAAATGGCCGACTGAACACAAAATGGCCGACTGAAAACAAAATGGTGACTGAAAACAAAATGGTGACTGAACACAAAATGGTAACTGAAAACAAAATGGTGACTGAATACAAAATGGTGACTGAAAACAAAATGGTGACTGAATACAAAATGCCCAATTCCATAGTAGCATAAATACAAAGAAAATTAATACATCAGAGGATTGTGTCCTATTTCTAGACTAACATGTTTATTTCATCTCTAACATGATTATTTCTAGTGTAATATGACTGTAATTATCTGGTGTAATTTACCTAATTGCACTGTTTATATATTACATATGACATATAATATCACATTTAAGTCATGAGATGTTGAGCTTCATTTGTGAGGAGGAAAGAGAAGAAATCACCATCTAAACTGCACTTATTGTGTGACACAGATCTGATTTATACACAACACAGATCTATACTATAAACTGTCTGTGTAAATGTGATGGAGAAATCTGTATAAATGTGACAGAACTCACCAGTGTGACTTATATGAGGTAAAGAGACACGTTATATAACACAAGATGGCTGACAGCTGGAGCTGAGGTATCACAGGCAGATAAAGGACTACAATTCATTGAAACTACAAAATCTTTATTTATAAACAGGAAGACAGATATTTCACTATCTTACTTGGGACTGCTGGTTATATAATAAAAGATGACTGACAGTTGGAGGTGAGGTATCACAGGCAGATAAAATACTACAATTCATTGAAACTACACATTCTTTATTTATACACAGACAGACAAACATCCCGCCAGCTGTTTACAACAGCCTCTTAATTATTGTAATTACTTCCCAGCGATTATACATTTTCCCAGTAAAGATACTAATGATACAGACCTGCTTACACATATTACACAGGACAGGGCCCAGCCCAGAGGATAATAGATCATCACTAAGTCTAGTGCAGAGCCGCCATATTTCTTGTGCTTTTTTCTTTATTCTATATCATGTTCATCTCTAGAGGACAATTCCAGCCGATTAACTTCCAGTTACAGAAGTGAAGATCAGTGTTAATACTATCACTAAACATGACATTTATATCTGTATTTACCTGGTATTGTGTAACCTGGTGGTCATTGTCACCGCGTGTAACAGTAACTATATAATGTCTGTATGGTCAGGACACGGTCAGAGTGGCTAAACCAGCCTCTAAATGGTTACAGGGCCACTGTAGTCCTGTAGTTATACTATTATATACATTTATACTGCAGTGAGATCGCCATTGTGGTTTCTGATCTACTTCCTGAGGTGGGAAGAGAATGAATGTGGAAGAGGCTTCTACGTGCACAGTGGGAATGAGGCAGCTAAAACTACCAGTACTTTTAGTGGGTCTAATGGAAAGCTGATGAGTATACATTTTTTAGGAAAGAAAATTAAAATCTACAAAAAAGAATAATTATAATATTCTAGGAACATTTAGCCCATTACCCAGTTTGTCATTCTGAGTTGTCAGTAAGCCTTTCTGATCCACCTACAACCCAATATTATATTTTTTTATTAATGACAGATTATTGTCATTGAGAAATTAGGGCCAACGTTTTGGTGCAGCCATCTGCATAAGTCTAATGTTGGTTAGACCAAGGTGACTTCAATGTTCTCTTATTAACAAAATATCTGGATTGTGAGGGGATCAGAAAGGCTGACTGCCAGTCTGTTCAGGGTAGAATTGCCTGTTATTTCGGGGCTGGATCACTCAAACTCATATAGTACAGGATAGTTCTCCCTGGGAAGGCCACAAGTGACTAAAACCAGACGCATATGACAAATTCATTCTTAGATGAGCAACTCTACTCTTTTTGATAGCTAAATATTACAAACTTTAAAAACATGCCAGACAGTAAAATAACATTAAGGTTTGTAACATTTAGCTTTCAGTCAGCCTTTCTGATTCACCTACAAACCAATAGCCCTATTATGTTTCCCTATATCTTTAAGAGCAAAGTAAATCTCGCTATGTATTATATTCACCCCTCACATAATCATTGCAAGAGAGCTACCCCGACAGACTTAGGGTGGATACAAGAGGGAGGTGACCACCACATGTGGATCAACAGATAGCACAGGTCACTGGATCTTCACATGGAGCTTGTAAGGAACAGGATGGACATGGCCATATAGAGACAAATCGTGACAAGGAGGATTACAGTAATGTCCTGAAGCTGTTCACAAAGACCAACAAACAGGAGGCTGTGGAGAGGCACATGGAGCACCAGGAATCTCACCTCCATCAAGGAGAATCATGGGTACATCTGGAAAGTCCCACACCATTACTGTTGTTCTTGTGGCAATATGTATACCAATAATGATCATGTGACATGCCGTGCTAGTCTTAATGTATCAATTAATTATTAATTAGTCATGTGATATGATTAACAACCCTTCAGTGGAATGATGAGCCACATCAGTGACACTATATATATATATATATATATATATATATATATATATATATAAATATATATATATATAAATATATATATATATATATATATAAATATATATATATATATATATATATATATATATATATATATATATATATATATATATCAAAGTATTAACTCCCAATAATCAGCAATGATCTTATTCACCCATGCACTAGAAAATGGTGATGATAACCTTTCAAAAACTGTTTGAACTCATTTTGGAAATATTAAGATATGTGATCACTTGTAAACCACATTTGTGTCACTGAAATGTTCTGCTATCATCCAATGCTTGAAGATATTGCACATTAATATCATGGGTGTGGTGTGGGCAGACCTGAGAGGACAAGAAATTGGGGAAAACGGATAAACCTAAAGGGGTCAATGAAATAATTTATAAATAATAATGTACTGTATAATAATAATGATGCATAGCACCTACAAGAGTCACATGTGATTATTACACCACATAAACCACAATCAAATGAAAAAAAATGTAATTTATCACTCCATACAATAGATGCAACTAGTAATGCACATAGCGCTTACATCATGTCCTTATCTGCTCCATTATATAGGTGCATTAACTTATGGATTATGTAAATCAATTTAATTACACACATACAGTGTGTTCAGAATATCAAAAATGTCAAAAAAGGTGGTCAGAAGCAAAAAAAAAGAAGAGAAGAAAAAATATATAAAAATCTGTATGTACAGTACCGTGGTAAATACTGTTGCTGTAACAATAAACCAACTTATATGAATTTTATCCACAAGAAGTGAAAATCATTATGTATCTGTCATGAGCATCACCATTAGCAATAATATTCTGATTTGTGGCCTCTGTAGCAAATGCATACTTATACTCTGAATAATTTAATGGGCATCCCTACAGAGTCTCAATCTGTATATGCTGCAGCTGATACACCCTTATGTTTAGTCTCAAGTGGATGTTTCCTAATTGTATATCTATCTGGTATTTGATGCAGCTATTTGTCACACTTATGATGCTGACCACCAATGAGAGTGATGTGTAACGTTCCTGGATTTGAGGAGGATAGATGATATATCTATCCCTAGTGAGAGGGAGCTCACATCTAAGTCTCATTGGTGTGTTTCCATTGGATTATTGTTATCCATGTGTGTGGGTATGTTGGTTTATCTGATATTCACCTGACAAAGAGGCTGGATCCGGTGTTGTCATCAAGCCTGGAGCTCCAGGGACAATCCCTTTTGCCATCATCTCCTTCAGCAACTTCTCAAAATCCTTGTACTGGAGGTCACTTTGGAGCCACTACTTGAAGCTCTCACTGCTCTGGCCCCCTCTTTCATCATCCTCCTGTTCTTAGCCTGGCTGTCATCATAATGGTGCCTAACTGACCTCACATCCCTTTCTGCAAAACCAACCTTAGTGACTGCAGCTACTACCTCCTTAAAGGCCTTGGAAATGGGGCCTGGCCTTACTTCACTCACTCCCCCATATAAATATGGTGATGTGGGCACAGATGATGTTGAGGAGTACCACTATATCCTCATGCTTATAGTTAGGGGCCCTGTGTTTGCCTCCAGTCTCTTGTCCTCCCAACTGTAGATTGAAAACCGGACCTCCCTGCTCTGACCCTGACATTTGTCTCTCCCCAGCATGAACCCTCTAGGATCAGGCTCCTTCCCCTATGACCCTGAACTAAGGGTACCTATCACTATGGGTAAATTGCTCCCTCCCTCTTCCTCACCACCCACCCTCGTCTCAGAACTACCACTCTTAGCCCCCCCCCCTCCTCTTCTACCCTATATCCCTTTTCCTTCCCTCTGCTCTCTCCCGCCACTCCCATGGCCGCTTCTCTCTCCTCTTTTTTCTCATTCCTTCCTCCTCTCCCCTTTCTTCATTGGTAAACAAAATATATATACATATAAAAGGATACATAAAACAAAGTGTATATGTATATAATTTAGATGGAAAAAATAAATATATATATATATATATATATATAATGTTTTTTTGTTTGTTATATATGTTGAGAATTGGGTCAGGGTGTGTGGATATTGTGGCCTAGCTATAAGTGTGCTATTTGCATTAATGTGTATTGTACAATTAAGTGTAAAGTAGTATTTAATTAGCTAATATAATAAAAAAATATATATAAACCTGCACTCCAAACTTTTACTTCTCATGCACTCTCACTGTGGCTACAAAACCCCCCATCTCCTGTGACCTTCATGCTAACTTGGGAGCTTGCAAATATATAATGTATCCCTGTTATCAGTAATCAGTTTGCCATTTTCTATTGGCTCCTATGGCTGTGGCCTAGAAAAAAATACTATGGAGTTTATGGGTGTAATTTGTGCAGGTCCCGTATTCCAGACCATTCAATGCTACTGACGAGAGCATGGTTTATGGATGCTAGGCTGGATCAATAAGATTGTGAGGGAAACAATTTGAGAGGGAGAGAGGGAAAGAGACACAGGGGAGGGAGGGGGAGAGGCACAGGGGAAGGAGGAAGAGACACAGGGGAGGGAGGGGGGAGAGGCACAGGGGAAGGAGAAGGGAGGAAGAGACACATGGGAGGAAGAGGGGGAAAGAGACTCAGCAGGGGGAAAGACACTTCAAATATTGTCCCGGGCAAGTTACTAGTAACTATATAACCTTCAACCCTTTAAACTCACCTCAAGAAATTGACACCATCCAGCACCTTATAAGATCCAGTTTCCCTTTAGGAATCCCATTTCACCCAATAAAGTATCAGTACTGGTTACTAGGGACTGAAGGAGACCAGCCAATGGCCCCTGTGCTAGTGGGCTTGTAGTCAGTAGAATGCTGATGACATCACAATCCCTATGACATCAGCCATGTTATATCTGTATATTAACTAGTGAGTGATCAGTGCTGACCTCAGAGCCTCTGTGTATAAGAGGATATATGTATAGAGAAGTGAGACTGCAGAAGAGATAGTCATAGTGATGTGAGACTGCAGAGGAGATAGTCATAGTGATGTGAGACTGCAGAAGAGATAGTCATAGTGATGTGAGACTGCAGAGGAGATAGTTATAGTGATGTGAGAGTGCAGAGGAGGTAGTCATAGTGATGTGAGACTGCAGAGGAGATAGTCATAGTGATGTGAGACTGCAGAGGAGATAGTCATAGTGATGTGAGACTGCAGAGGAGGTAAGAACAAGAATGTGATCCTTTCAGAAAATACTCCTATTATACCTGTAATCTCTGAAATCTATATTACAATTACTTACCTTCTTTCATTTATAAATCACAGAAAGTTATCTTGGATGAGGAGTGTCACAACTGCCCATTTTGTTTATGCCCTGAAGACCCCCATAACTGATTGATTACCTTTGCAGCACTGTCAGGACATCCATCTAAATGATCACAAACAGAATTGACTGCCCGATGCAAGGCTTGAACCCGCAGCTCCAGAGATTAGAGTCTGGAGCATTTACCCACAGAGCCACCCTTTTGATAATGAGATAATGTTTTCATGAGATAATGTTTTAAGAGAATGTCCCTGAATTGCTTAAAATAGTGATTTGTAAACCATCTGGGCAATGGACCTAATGAGCTTTAGTTGATTTAATTGCTATTGTAATTTCTTCTTCCATAATGGGGGCAATAAGGGTGTTTATTACCCCTTTATCTATTTGAGTGAAATATATATTGGACTAGCGATTTGCCCGTCAAAAAATGACGGTCCTAAAATTGTAAGGCAGGTAATGCTGTTTGCCCCACAATGTAATGCTTTTGGTCCTCTGAGTACCTTTGGCGCTCATTGTGAGCCTCTACCCTCGTATACTTTTGGTGGTGTGAGCACCTTCAGTGCTGATTGCAAGCCCCGCTCTGAGAGCTTCTCCGCTATTTTTATTTTACATATATATATTGTAGCGGAACCCATCACTGTTTTACCCTGTTTTATGATTATTTAATTCTTGGTTAAAATATGATCACATTGCTGTACTGTAGATATGTTGTTTTATGTTCTACAGAATATATTGGCTCAGAATATTAGCCAGACTTTTGCAGACCTAGGCTAATAGATAATCCTGTTACAGAGATTCAAGAGATAAGAAAGTTGTAAAGGATCCTTGCATTTTCCAAAGTGTTTTCATTCTCAGATAAGAACAAAGAAGTGTAATTGAATCAATGTCTGATTGTATCAAAGTTGCCAGGGAGGTGTGACCCCCCTATTGTTCTCTTTATGTGTATTGTGTGCAGCCAAATATGGGCATGTGTATTGCCTGTGGCCAAAGAGATGTATAAATATTTCTGCAATAACAAAATAAAGTCAGTATTCATTTGACTCCCAAATTGTGTGTCTTCCAATATGGGAGGTCGGGAATGGTGAAACTGTAGTGCCTCTTGGGTATTTTATTGTATACCAGCGGAGATTTTGGACTGCGTGTTCCTGCTCCGTTACATATATATATATATATATTTTTTTTTAATAATAATTCATTATTTAAGTAAATAATAAATGAATGTACTTTACCTATTGCATTTCTAAGTAATATATCCAGCAATCAGTATGCTGAAGAGCAAACAATCTCTTTTGATGTTCCTGCAGCATACAATGTACATTTGGACTGTTGCTGACCTGAGGAGAAAGCAATGTGACAAGCGTGCAGTGTAAATAGGCTGCGTGCACAAGGCCAAATTGTTTGTTTAGTTGGCTAAAGCACCATTTTAGAATGGTAATGTTATTAGTTGCAAGTTAGTGTTGTAAAATGGCGGTGATTGTCTATGTGTTACTCTGCCCTCGAGTATTTTCTGTCCTTCCTAATAGTGTATTTTGTACCTTGTACGTTCCTGGGTAAAAGTCTTATATGCCTGGCGGTGTTTTACGTGGTTATGGGTCGTGTAGCTTTGTCTTCGTTTTTTTTGGCCTCCATTTTTATTGTCGCTTAGGCGATTTTCAAGTCCCGAAATGTAGCAAATTCTGTTTAAATTTGGGTGCAACCTCAGTCCCCGACGTCCTGGCTGTTCCCTGTGCTGTGTGTGATTTTTTTTTTACTGTTTTTTTTATTTATTTGTGTTCTTTTTTTTTGGGATGTGCGTAGTTCGGCAGTTAACTTTGTATTTTTTTGTCCTTGGATTGTTTATTTTCTAAGTCCCGCGGCTCGTATTCTCCCCTCCTCCCCACTTTCTTTAATACCTTTTTTTGTACCTTGTACATTCCTGTTTTAAAGTCTTATGTGCCTGGTGGTGTTTTTCGTGGTTAGGGATCGTTTTCAGTTTTTTCAGCCGCCATTTTTTTTTTGTCGCTTAGTCAATTTTTGAGTGCCGAAACTCGGCAAATTCTGTCTAAATTTGCATGCAACCTCACTACCAGATGTCCTGGCTGTCCCCCCGTGCTTTATTTATTTATTTTAGATGTGCGCGGTTTGGCCGTATTTTTACGACCTCTGATTTTTATGTGCCATAAATTTTCCATGCAACTGCTACGGGTGTCACATTGTAACTTGTATGTCATGATTTAATGCTTAAGGACTCATATTGTCAGTAATTTCTGAA
>CM050170.1:17649529-17778354 GCA_027410445.1 Discoglossus pictus
CGATCTCCAATCTCCATTACTTTGGTAGTTAGGGGGTAAATAGTCACATATATAGTTGTGAGCATGCGAGTTGTTGCCGAAGGCGCTCCTTGCCAGCAACCGCGGCCCTCGCAAAAAACTACGAGACACGTTACGACGAATTACGACCTTGCAAAAAACGTCCGCAACCCGCGGACATCAAAAAATGAAAAACACAATAAATACACACAGCACATACATAAAAAGCTTACCTACAGCAAGAGGGAGCATTCAGCACCTCAAAAAATGAAGTTACACCTCAATTTAACTCAAAATAAAAGAGTTTAGACACTAAAAAATTCTCTAAGCGAGAGAAAAAATGGCCGCCGAACAAAACGAAAACGAGGCTACAGGACTCTAAACACGCAAAACACCAACAGAAACACGCAAAACACCACAAAACAGCTACGGATATTCCGCCACAGACACATACCACACATAAGCCGCCATTTTAGAACAATAACTTATACAATGCAGAAGTACACAGCTACGCTAACGGGTTTTTTCTCGCGCACGCACACTATTAAACTACACACATTCATCACGCTTACACAGCAGCTCCACACCACTAATGCTGCAGCAACATCAAAAGAGATTGCAGCTCTTCAACACAATGCTTCCTGCATTTATTACTTCAAAATAGGTAAAGTATATTCATTTATTAATGTATTATTTTTTTCATTATTATACACCAAACAGCATTAGCTCACTTACAATTTCATTGCCGTCATTTTTTGACGGGCAATACTCTAGTTATACTATAAACCTCTGTATGGACCCCCAAGGTAGTAATTGGGTTAATAGGGAAGCAAAAATATGATTTTGCTGAAAACATAGATACAGTAAATAAATAGCACAACTAAATCAACTTATTTTTAGACATTCAAATGTTAACACAGATTTACTATTTATTATTTACTAGCGAATTGCCGTCAAAAAATTATGGCAATGAAATTGTAAATGAGCTAATGAGAAGACCCCATTTGTGAACCAATGAAAAAAGTATACACCCCAAAATACAACGCTGATTGGATAACACACCTGTCAATCTTTATTTGAACCAATCCTAAGGCTTTATTGCCATCAGCCAATCACAATGGAATATACCCCCACTTACTGCGCCTTCACATTGGCTGTAATATTGATTGATATTAACAGTAGCCAATGAGAATGCACAAATCCTTCACCAATCAGTATGTGAGGGTGTATTCCATTGTGATTGGCTATTGTCAGTACAACCAATCAGAATGCGCAGAGGCTCCAACCAATCACCCTGTGGGGGTGTATTCCATTGTGATTGGCTGAAGGCATCTGCGCCTTGTGATTGGTTTAAATAAAGATTGACAGGTGCATTATCCAATCAGAGTGGGATTTTAGGGGGTATCCCTTTGTGATTGGTTCACACATTGGCGCCTCCTGATTGGGTGAATTTGATAGACAGCGTTTTCAACCAATCAGAAGGCGCCATCGCTTATTTTCTTCCGGAAACGTCTCCTGGAGCCTCATTAGCGTCGGGGATGTCCGGGAGTGTGGATGTAAGTATATATATATATATATATATATTTTTTTTTTTTTATATATTATATACAGGGCGTGGCAGAAGAGGATCCGGAGGAGGCCGGAGACATCGCGGGGAGGTAAGTAGAATGTAGATTATGTTTATTTTATTTTGATGTATGTGTATTAATGTTGTGTTTTTTTTAACAGTTGCCGCGCCGGAGAAGGATTAAAAGAAGAAGGACGGGACATGCCGGAAAGGTGAGTAGAATATTTAGAATGTATAGAATGTATAGAATATTTAGAATGTATAGAATGTATAGAATGTTTATTTTAGAACTGTAAACGTGTTGCACTAATTTATTTTTATTTATTTTCGTAGGTGGCTGATCCCAATGGACATCTGCAAAGGTAAGTGGTCTTAATTATTTTATTTTAGCTTAGACTTAGATTAGTTAATATATAAATAGCATTTATTGTATGTTAGCTAGGGGTATGCATTTTATATAGATAGCATAGGATGTATTGTAGATAGATTGTGGTATTTATTTAGATAGATTAGGGATGTATTATTATATAGATAGCATGTATATTAGATTATGCTATTTATTTAGATAGATTGTGTGATGTATATTAGATAGGGGTGTATTGTATTGTAATTGTATGTATTTGTATTGTATGTATTTGTATTATATGTATTTCCTTTTCAGGTGTGTATTTTTTTTTTCTGTAGTGAGGGGGGGGGGGTTAACGTTTTATTTTTCCCTGTAATATTCCTTTTTTTATTTTTTGTGACTTAGTTTTTTTTATTTTCTGTAATGTAGTTTATTTTTTTTGTGAGTTAGGTTTTTTATTTCATGTAATGTTTTTTTTTTGTGTGACTTTAGGCTTTTTTATTTTCTGTAATTAGAGTGGTGGGGGTTAATAGGGGGTAGGTAGTGTAGATGTTAATAGGTTAGTGTAGATGGTGTTTAGTTGATCTTTAATGTTTTATTGGGGGTGGTATAGTGCAGTATAGTGTTTATACTTAGTGTCATGATGGTCCTTGAGGACCATCATGGCACTTATGTGGTTAATGTAGTGTTGTAACAGGCCCATAATGGTGTTAATATACCCTTATGGGACTGATGGGGTTAAATAGAGGCTTATGGGGATCTGTATTGATCCCCATGAGTGACAGGGTTAATGATGGGTTTATGGGGGTCTGTATTGACCCCCATGAGTGACAGGGTTAATGAAGGGCTTATGGGGGTCTATATTGACCCCCATGAGTGACAGGGTTAATGAGGGTTTTATGGGGGTCTGTATTGACGGGTCCTTTATAACACAGGAATTTTGATTGCAGCGGGGGTCCCCGATCGCGTGCTATCGGGACTCCCACTGCGATGGTTAATGTGGGGTTAATGCAGGGCTCCGAGCTTATCACGGATCCCCTGGGGTTAATGCGGGTTTCCGAGCTTATCTCGGATCCCTTCTTGGGTAAGTTGTAGGTGGCTGGGTGGTCCTGGGTCTTTGAGCCTCGTTTTCATTTTTTTCGGCGGCCATTTTTTCTCTCGCTTAGGGGATTTTCGTGTGTCTGAACTCGGGAATTTGGACTTAAATGGAGGTGTAACTTCACTTTCAGAGGTCCTGGGTGCCCCCCCCCCTTGCTATGGGTAAGCTTTTTATGTAGTTTGTGTGAGTATTTGGTGTGTTTTCACTGTTTTTAGTTGCGCACGGGTCTGCCTTTATAGTCGGATTCTTAGTGCGTGTGGGTGTTTGTTACATTAAGGTTGGTTCCGAGGTGGGTTTAACGGCTCGCCTCGCTACACGAGGCTCGCCAGCAATGAGCACCTGCAGCGCTCATTGACTCATTGCCTAAGTGCTTTGCGGGGACCCGCATTTGCGGAGACGTTGGGATGCTCCACCACCGCAAATGCGGCCCCTCGCTTCGCAAGGACCGGCATTTGCGGGGAACTGCGTGTGGGCAACGGCTCGTATGCTCACAACTATATATGTGATATATATATATATATATATATATATATTTATATATTTATATATATATATATATATATATATATATATATAGAGAGAGAGAGAGAGAGAGAGAGAGAGAGAGTTATACATATATATATAAAAAGAGAGATCTTATTATCTTATTATTGTGTATGCAACACTAAACATGTTATTTCTTAAATGGATACAGCAAAATGTATAAATATGACAATTTAATACAGGTACTTTATCAGTTTACATTTGTTTTAAATATATATCTTCCATTATACTTACATTGGAGTTTCTAATTCTTGTTTGTTATTTGAGATTTCAGATTCCCCAGCTGTATATTTTTGCCTTTGTCATAGATAAACATCATAATCTAATAAAATGCTGTACCACTCTTGGCCTCCCTTTACACATCTTTACTTCAGAACAGACAAACCTTTACCTTTTTTCTATTTGCATGTTTACTGTAGAGCAGTATTACTCCTCATGTAGTGTTATTACACATTTTCATTTGGTCACTGCTTGGATCCTTATCTTCTCTATTGTGTGAGAGGATGGCAAGAGAAAGAAGGGAATATAGAAAGGTGACAGGATGAGGAAATATGGGGCTGGATGGCCATTAGCTACCCCTGCCCACAGAGCTACTCAAATTCCTGAATGTCAATATCACAGAGGTAATTGTGAGATGCTCCCATAGACTAGACTGCCGGGTGGAGACCCTCATGGGCAAGCAGATGGCGTCCCTAGGGATCTGGCTGAAGGTGCTTATAAAGGAGGGGATCATGCTGGAAGAGCGATATAATGATCTTCATACGCATGCTATGTTGATGGCATCCCTACATCAGCCTGGGGTTGTTTGATTGGCTCCAGGAGATGCTGCGCTGTGATCCCGAGTGTGGCAATGGAACAGAGCAATGTTGGAGAAGCCTGTCAGATTAGCGCTATCAGCAGCTGATGAGAGAACCGCGTAAAGTAGCAGCTACACTTATTCAGTAGGTAGCTTTAAAAAGGCGTTGGATGAACTTTTCTTTAAAAATGACTTCAGGGTAATGTTAAGTAGCTATAATATGTAAGATATAAATGCAGGTGCAGTCCAATTACCACTGTTTAGAATAAGGAGGCAAGTTTTTCCCAAATGAGACAATTGTCAGGGTCTCAAAGGGTGTTTTTTTGTTTTCCTCCCTCTGGATCAATGAACAATTCACAAAATATAAAAATGTCATAAGATGTAAAAAGGTTGAACTTGATGAACTAAAAAAAGTATTTTTTCTATCTTACTTAGCTTGTAAAATATTTCATTGCAACTTAACTGCATTTAGAAAGTAAAAAATATAAATATACTATATGTGCGGCTTTTGGTCCTCATTGGTTTTATTTTCAAAGTCCCACATGCCTGGCATTTAAGTGTTACTATTTGTGCCATTGTGTATTTTCTAAGTTCTGCGTCCCTGGCGTTGCTGAGCCTTATTTTAATCCTGTTTCAGAATTTTTACGTTTTTCCTCCGACAGTTTTTCCCTCGCTTAGATGATTTTTGATCAGCGTAAAATTGCAAATATGGCTCTAATTCATTTGCAACTTCACTCCTAGGCTTCCTGGCTCTCCCCCTATTCTGTGTGTGAGCGTGTTATTATTTTTTTATAATTATTTTGGTGGTTTTTGGGTTACGCGTTTGAACCAATTGCATGCTTCAATTGCTCGCCTCACTTTGCCAGGCTTGCAGTCCAATGAGTGCCTAAGTCCCACGTGCCTCAACTGCTTGCCTCGCTTTGCGAGGCTCGCAGTCCAATGAGTGCATTCAGAGCTCTTTGCAGCCTAAATCGCACATGCATCAATGGCTCGACTCACTTTGTGATGCTCACAGTTGCATTCAATGCTGTGTGAGGGATGCAAAGGTTGACTGACATCGCAAACGTTCCCAACACTGACAACTATATATGTGATATACACATTTACAGTACAATTTACTTGGGAAAAACAATACAACTCTGTATCTTATTAAAAGTCACATAAATGTATTGTCTGTAATATTATCAAGACTTGTATGACTAATTGTGTGGGTCTTATATTAGATCTAAGGACATCATATAATCCTCCAGAATTTACCACATTAGGTATAAAATATACAGAGGACCTTAAATAGAACAATGTCAGCAATAAATGATCTCACTTCTCAATAGCACATTAAGTTAATTTAGTTATTTATTTCCTGACAAGTAGGAATCCCTCACAAAATATATTTCTTATTCCAATATCACAGAATAGAAACCAACTGTCCATTCCTTGTTTATAGGTTATGCAGTTGTTGTACTAGAGAGGCTAGAGGTGAAAGGAGAGTCAGGCATTGAGCAACATCTGCCCACAAAGAGGGATAAAACATCTGTCACTGGTGAGTATGTTATAATCCTATTATGTGTTATAATACGTGTGGACAACAAGTACATCACTGGGTGGAAATCTGGGACCATAACCTTATCTCAGGTATCCACAGGACCACAAACTCCATACCTCCAAATGTGTCACACAAGAGAACATGAAGTCCTGCAGTAAAGTTATGTTTATTGGTCACTGGACATCTTTGCATAGGAATATAGAATGTACAAACCTTTCTATGATCTTGATCACTTAATACTATAGAATAATTACCTTATTTAAGTTGTTAGAAATTACCTCCTTATTAGTAAAGAGACATGGAACTCATGAGAAAAGCACAATCAGGTAATTAGAACGCAAAGTCAATATTTATTTCTTTATCTAAAAACATTGTAGACGGAAAGGATCACCTGAAGAATGCAATTCAACAATGGCAGACATGTAATTTTACAAGTGTTACTTATTACTGTCTATCTAAGACTAGGATCATATGAGCTTTTGGTAAACAAAGGGCCCTATGATTCTGTTTGCTTTGAGTTGTTGAGATATTAGGGAATCATTACGTCTCATTGAAAATGGGCTTTGGGTTGTGTTGTTATTATTTCACTAGGTCCATGATCTGACTTATAGATGGAATATATGTTAATGTCTCTCAAATTAATTAGTAAAGGGGTTAAGGCAAATAAATAATCAAGTCTTGCATACTTTGATTGACTGAGCATCTAGCCTTCTAAGCCAATTAGGGAACAGTTTGAAATATAACATATTCTACAGACAATAGATGCAGAAACATAGGAGGGCAGATCCAGTATGATCAGGTCAAAGCTGGGCTATAGCAGACTAAGGGGCACCAGCCATGGAGACGGACGGCGACCCCTTGGAGTATCTAACACATCATATATCAAGTAACCAAACAGGTAAGTAATAGCTAGATATTTCACTGGTGGTAGAGAGAAGATTTGCCAAAACCATCAACAGTAAAGGTCAAATACATATAGATATTGTTGGCTTTACGGATATTATTTCTAAACACAAAATAAATTAACAAATTAGATCCTATTGTCAGTATACTAAAGTGGTCTTTTTAGCAGATACATAATAGTCTTTTCTGAAATGATAGATCTCCAGGCACTCAGTGATTACCTTGTAAATGATAGTCGGACAGGTAATGAATAGGCATAATCATAGACTACTTTCCATAAATTATTTTCAGCCTATCAAAGTGTATGTTTTTATTAAATAGATTCTATTAAGTGAAAGTGGAAAGATGATTCTACAAGGCTTTTGGTATAATTAATTGTATGAATATATTTTTACTCACTATCTTTATAACATCTTTTCTTCTTCCAGATATTTGTTCTAATGCTTCACATCCAGATCCAATTCCAGATAGAAGTAGACCATCTCCCCAAGACCTGACAATAGTAGAGGATGAAGACTGTGACCACTCATTGGATGTAGCTCAGGAGTCATCTCAAGATGATGATGAATTTCCAGACTTCGAGCAGCTCAAAGCCCCGACTGAGTCTGAGTGTGGGGAAACAGTAAAGACTAAAGAAAATCTCTCCAGTATAAATGTGCTGGACCCTGGAGAGAAACCATTCATCTGTACAGAGTGTGGGAAATGCTTTAAACTAAAACAGACACTTCAATTTAATTTCATGATTTACACCGGGGAAAAACCACACACATGTACAGAGTGTGGGAAAAGGTTTATAAGAAAGAGTGATCTTCAAAGACACCTGGCGGTTCATACAGGGGAGAAACCATTCACCTGCACAGAGTGTGGGAAATGCTTTAAACAAAAACGCACACTTCAGTTTCATTACAAGAGTCACACAGAGGAAAAACCACACACATGTACAGAGTGTGGGAAAAGGTTTACAAAGAGTCATTGTCAAAGGCACCACAGGATTCATACAGGGGAGAAACCATTTGCATGTACTGAGTATGGAGAAAGGTTTACAGCAAAGAGTGTTCTTCTAGCACACCACAGGATTCACACAGGAGATAAACCCTCCTTATGTACAGAGTGTGGGGTGAGCATCAAACACAATGACTCTCTGCAATATCACCTGATGTCTCATACAGGAGAGAAGCCTTTCACATGTACAGAGTGTGGGAAAAGCTTTAAAAGAAAGAGTCATCTTATAACACACCACAAGGTTCATACAGAGGAGAGACCTTTTAAATGTGCAGAGTGTGGAAAAGCTTTAAAGAAGAGTGTTCTTCTAATACACCACAAGGTCCATACAGAGGAGAGACCGTACATATGTACAGAGTGTGGGAAAAGCTTTAGACATAACAGCACATTTCGCAGACACCAACGGACTCACACAGGACTGTAACCTTTTACATGTATACAAAAGAAAAAGAAAGATAAAGGCAACTTAGTCTGATACTCAGAATATATAATCTGTATATGAAGGAAAACAATACCTTCTACTAGTAAAGAGAATCTGTGAGATGGATTAAGGGAGAACATTTTTTATATATATCTGGAATGACCACAGAATGTATCAAAACATCTCATGTGGTCATATCATTAGAATCATCACCGACTAGGATGAGATATCATAACTATGATCGATATCTAATGGCTCATAAATACCATGTGGGAATAAAATGTAACTTTTAATAATATTACTTAAAAATAGAAATATATAAAATATATACACCAACACTGTGCATTTTAAAAAAGAGCATAACATAAGAGGGATAGAGACTAGCAATGTAAGGACCAAAGCCTCTTGCCCACCTAGGTACCACACTAACATGCATGGAAAATATATAAATTGCTAAACCTTTAAACTCAAATTAAATGGTAAAAATATACCATGCCTCCTAGGAAAAACAAAGAATCCAAGCAACATTAGGTGAATCTAAAACACCCTTATCCACAAAAGTTGTAAGTCTGTATCACTGTGACTCTAGTCATGATAACATAGAGACTTCAAATGACATCTATATAAGTCTAAGGCCTGATGTTAATTGGATTCTTTGGTTTTTGCTAGGAGGCGTGGTATTTTTTTTTACCATTTAGTTCAAATTTAAAGGTTTAGCAATTTAAATATTTTCCCTGCATGTTAGTGTGGTACCTAGGTGGACTAGAGGCTTTGGCCCCTACATTGCTAGTCTCTATCCCTCTTATGTTATGCTCTTTTTTAAAATGCACAGTGTTGGTGTATATATTTTATATATTTTTATTTTTAAGTAATATTATTAAAAGTTACATTTTATTCCATATGGTCTTTATGAGCCATTAGATATTGATCATAGTTATGATATCTCATCCTTTAGTTGGTGATGATTCTAATGATATGACTCTCATATGAGATGTTTTGATACATTCTATGGTCATTCCATGAGCCGACATATATAAAATTGTTTCTCCCTTAATCCATCTCACCCATTCTCTGTACTAGTAGAAGGTATTGTTTTCCTTCATATACAGATTATATATTCTGAGTATCAGACTAAGTTGCCTTTATCCTTCTTTTTCTTTTGTATACATGTATAGCAACTTTGCTACTCAGCATTAGATTATTTCTCATTATATATATAACTTGCCTCTATTTTTATATAACCTTTTACATGTACAAATTTCAACAATGCTATAAGTTAATATGGTTTAAATAAACATGTTTATAAGTAATTATTAAGTAATGTTGTGGTGTTGGTTTATATTCATAACAGAGGTTCAGAAGTTAAACATGTTATTTGGTACATATGTTTGAAAGTTGTAGAAACTATTTACCTCTCTTAAAGAATATAACTCAGATATATATTTTTCATTCAAACTACTTCCCATTTAACCATAATAAAACAATATTTATTTTGTGATTTTATGTGTGTTTATCTATTTATTCTCTGGTATTAAATCCCATTGTGAAGTAGAGCTCTCATTTATAGTGTCATTATTTCATTGCTTCATTCTCATCTGCCCATCTCTTTCTCTCTGACACACACCGTCCCCATCTTTCCTGTACAATCCTCTCTTCTATGTGGTCTTAGTGTCATCTTGGTCCTTCCCTTTCTGATCGAGAGGGGGTATGGGGGGAGATAAAGATAGAGAGAGAAAGGGATGAGGGAGAAAAAGGGATTGAAAAGAGGAGATGGATCAGAAGTAGAGAGTTAAATCCGAAATATATGGAGATGAATGAAAGTGGAAAAATGGTGAGAGAATTAAAGGAATGGAAAAGGAAGGATGAATACAGATGAGAGCAGTAAAGGAGTGTGGAACGACTGAATGTGAGAGGGTGAAAGTGGAGGGAGACGGAGCGGAAGAGAGATAGAGAGGTTTGAGAGAAAAGGAACGGAGTGAGCCTACAGAGAGAAGGGAGAAGAGAGAAGGGAGATATTGGAGAGTGAAGGAAGAGATAAAAGAGAGAATGAAATAGAAGGGAAAAAAGAAATTTAGATTAAGTGAGAGAAATGGAAGAGACAATAGGTAGTACTTAGAAGAGAGAAAGAAGAGCATATATAGAGGTAGAGTGTAGTACAGTGATGAAGGAGGAGAGAGAAGAAAAAATGAGAAAAGGTGAGAAGATATGAGATGAGAGGTAAGAGGGAAAAGGGGATGACAAGTGGCAGACAGAAAAGAAGGAATAGGAGAAATAATGAGTAACGGATGTGAACAAAGGGGATCAAGAGGAGGAGTGGAAAGAAAAAAAGAGATGAGTGGGAGGAAAGTAAAAATAAGTTATAAGAGAAAAGAGGTTGAAGACGGGATGACCAGGACTGTGGAAAATAGAGGGAGCATGGGAAAGAAAGAGAAGAAGTAATAATATAGTATAATAATAAGATAATTGGGAGAGAGATACAAGCGTAATGGAAGAGAGAGAACTTACAAAAAAGACAAAGAGGAAGAGAAAAAAGTAGAGATGAGCAGGAAAAGGATAAGAAGGGAAATAAAAACAGGTCTGAACAAGGAAAAAGAGAAGCAGAGAGAACAAAGCAGAAGAAAAGAATGGGTGAGAGAAACAGAGGAGAGGAAGGATGGAAGAGAAAAAGAATGGGATTTGAAGTGAAGGATGAGAACACGGAAAAGAAAGGAGGGGAATGAAGGGAGAAAGGTAAGAGGGGAGCAGGAAATGGGAAGGATAAAGAGAGGGAGAGATGGGGAGAAAGAAGAGACAGGAAGGAGGTAGAGAAAAAGAAATAATGATTATAAACGTCACAAAACTGATTATCCAAGAAAAGAAAAGTTTTCACCACTAAAATGTGCTGCAATCATGTCATAAATGTCCTAATATCCATCATTTAGACACCGTTATAAAAGTGCCCAAATTTATAACAAACCAGTCTCTGTACGTCATATAATGATAATTAGTGATAAGCCAAAACTTGTTTGTGTTACCTCTCAATGCAAAACAAACTGTGTTCTTATACTTACAATTTATATCATATTTTACATTTCTTTATTCAATTATTATCTCAAAACTACAATTATAAATAAATATATATAGTGTAATATTGTGATGTCATTCTGTGGATATAACATCACAATTTAAAGGGACATGGGACACTACTATTATTTTTCATGGATTTACAGAATAGAACTGATGTTTTTTACATGAAAAAATATAAAATGTGCTTAAACTTCTAACTTTCTAACTAACAGTAAATATAAAGAGCATACTTCAGTCTGAAGATCTCATTGGTAACAGAAGGAAAGTCCCCAAAAGTTTAATAACATTTATGTGCTTTGTGACCTTGATTAAAAAAGAGAAGACTTTCCAATTTACTGCAACCCCTTCTCAGTCTTCTCACTAGCCTCACTTGCCCTGATATTGCTACCACACAATCCAATTTGACTCAATTCCACCCAGGACTCTCTAGCCAAAATAACCACTGGTAGACTCCCTCGCTCTCACCTACAACAATGGCACACCACACAAATACGCTACATCCAGAGGTGCTTCCGTAGAGCTGAACGATTATGGAGGAAATCTCGCTCCTCAGCAGACTTCCTTCATTACAAGTTTTTCCTACACTCCTATCATTATGCCCTCAATCTTGCCAAACAGAGCTATTTCTCATCAGTAATATAAAATGTGGCCTCCAACCCCAAACATTTGTTCTCCACTTTGAACACTCTCCTCTGCCCTCCCCCACCTCCCGCCCCTTCCTCTCTTACAGCTGAAGATTTTGCTAGACACTTTAATAGTATAATTGAAAATATTCGTAATGAACTCTCCTCTCAATGTGGCCATATCACACCTTCTCCTCAACAAACAGCACCCTGCCTTCACCCTTTCCCAAACCTATTGCCATTATAAACTCCTTTAACCCTGTAACTGGGGATGAAGTTGCTAATCTTCTATCAACCTCTCGTCTCACAACTTGTCCACATGATCCTATTCCATCACAGCTGATCCCTCCCCCCCCTCTCTATCACACTTATCCCAGCTCTCACACATCTATTCAACCTTTAATTAGACGCTGGCAAGTTTCCATCACCTTTGAAACATGCCACAATTATACCCATTCTTAAGAAACCCTCATCTGATCCAGCTTCTCCATCTAATTACCGCCCTATCTCTCTACTTCCCTTGGCTTCTAAATTAGTTGAGCATGTTGTCTACATACGCTTTACACAATTAATTTCCTCCAACACCCGCCTTGATCACTTCCAGTCTGGCTTCCGGTCCCAACACTCCTCAGAGACTTCTCTCACAAAAGTTACTAATGACCTGCTCACTGCCAAATCAAAGGGTCATTTATCTATTCTAATTCTCCTGGATCTCTCTGGTGCCTTTGACACAGTTGATCATCCTCTTCTTATCCAAATTCTCCACTCTCTTGGCATCCATGACACTGCTCTCTCTGGGTTCATATCTTATCTAGTATATCAAACATTTAGTGTCTCCTTCTCTGACTCCTCCTCATCTCCTTTCCCTCTAATTGTTGGTGTGCCCCAAGTTTCAGTTCTAGACCCCCTCCTTTTCTCCATCTATACATCCTCCCTTGGTGCCCATATAAAATCTTTTTGGATTTCAGTATCATCTTATGCTGATGACACCCAAATCTAAATCTCTGCACCTGAACTATCCCCCTCACTGCTGTTTCCAATTGCCTCTCGAGCATATCCTCATGGAGGTATTTTGTGTCAACTCAAACCTTAAAGAAAGAAAAGGGTTCTTCACAGTAAGGTTGGTTAATATGTGGAATTATCTACCAAAGGAGGTGGTGACAGCAGATTCGATAGATTAAAAAGGGATTGGATATAAAAAGGGCATGAAGGGCTATCCTGGATAAATAGAAGTAGTATTGATCCAGGGATGAATCCGATCTCTAGTATCAGGGGTCAGGAAGGAATTTTATATTTTGTTCCCTGTTGAGACAATTGGCAAAGTTTCACTGTTTTTTTTTTCTGCTTGCCTTCCTCTGGATCAATTAACAAAAAATCCACGTATTGCAGATCAGAGGAGATCTAAAAAGGTTGAACTTGATGTACTAAATTATTTTTCAACCTATGTAATAAAGCTATGCAAATACATTTTGATACAAATGAATTTATATATTTGATTGAATGTATAACTGTATATTATGTTGTGTTATAAAAATAATAATAATTAAAACCATAAGTAATAACAAGTACTTTGTCATGCCCAGGGCCTGACGACGGTTTTATACTATAGCCTGGACCTGACTGGCCAGAGTTACACTGTTTTTATTATTATGGTCATGTATTTATGGTTAACATAGGATTACACTGTTATACTGTATGTTTCTTGTTTTATGTACTATGTTTCATGTTATAGGAATTGTTGTAAAAATACATATCAGATATTCTACAGGCTATTGCTTGTACACACACTTCAAGATTACAGCAAAGGTTTATCGTTAATACGATCACCAGGATAAGATTTGGAGCCTGAGCTCATCAGATGTGCAGGGTTTCTCAGTAAGCAGGGGCAGCATATTATGTTGCAGTTTTGTTCTCTGGTGATAACTCACTCAGTCCCACCTAAATATAATCACCTGGGTGAGATTAAGACCCTGAGCTCGTCAGATGTACAGGGTTTCCTAGTAAGCAGGGGAAGCCTATTATTTGGGGATGCTGTGATTGGCTAGCATGTGTGCCAAAAAAAGGTATAAAATGTGACAATTAATAAAGGTATAACAGTTGTATCTGTACTTGCATAAACAAGGTGTGAGGGTCAACCTGTGAATTAATTCTAATTCTAAGGGATTATATGGTGTTCCTGTCATCCTGGTCTGTGGAAGCAATCTCCTGGGAGTAGTTCCTGTGTTTGATACATCTTCTGCTATCAGAGGTGTAGAAGGAGCCCTTGATTCTGCTGGATAGGTTTGAACCAGGTCCAATTGAAGTAGCAGATCGTGACAATTGGCTGGCAGTCATGGTACCTCTGTGGAATACAGTAAAATGGCAACTTATAAAGAGCTGTCTGCAGCAGAGGAGGATAAGGCATTCATAAGATTTCAGAGATGGAAAGCGGCCATGCCAGAGGATACTACTACAGAGCAGTTGATGGCCCTTAAGGCACAGATAATACAGGAGGTACAGGAGAAGTGGAGAGGGGTAAGCCATGGCCCTTTCCCAGCTCCTGTGGAGAGGAAATGCTTATCCCTAGTAGAGACAGATAATTTTGTGGTGACTGGAAAGGACTGTCAAGGAATGGGCCTTCTAAATAAATGGATGGCGTTCCTGGGACTCTGGCCAGGTCAAGAGCTAATGGAATGGCTAGAAGAATTAGTATGTGAGGAGGTAGCCCTGGAAGAGCAAAATATTGCTTGGGGGAACCTGTTGGGATACCTCATGGGGGGCCCTGTTTTTCACTGGGACTGGAAGTGGCACTTTGGGACATTGTATATGGAAATCCAGGTTGTGGCTTGGAGACAGAGAAAAGACAGTTGTGTTTGTTTTCCAAGTGCTGTCAAATGCTGGGACTGGAGACATGCTCCCAGATAAGGAGTTGAGTCCCCAGGCAAGGCCAACAGGAGAAGTACAGACTGGCAGATGTGGCAGGTACAGTACTTAGTGGAACTATTGTTGTATGGGATGCCGCAGAATAATGTTTTCCCCAATCAAGGGAGAAAGAATGGGCACTGCCCCTTTCTTTTGGGGGTGGGTGTAAAATATGGATAATCCCTGATGAGCAGTTACTGGAACTGGCTAGGCCCCTGGGACCACTTGAATTGGGTAAGCCAAAAGGTCCATTAAATTCCCCAGGATTCAAACACTGGACAGGGGAAGTAGCAGACATGGGATGGGGAAGAATGGTGACCACTTGTGGTCCCCTAGGCCAATGGACTGTTGTAAATACCACCAGTCAGGTGTTTGTACTGGCTTGGTTGAGGAGGGTGAGGTCCCAGGATTGCCCCAGATTTGTTCACCACTGTGTGGGTCAATTTTCCCGAATTTCCACAGAGGATACCACAGGGTGTGGTTTGTCACCTGGCCTCCCTGCATCGACTCCCCTGCGGCAGCCCAAAGAAACTGTGTACCTCTCACTGGAAAGGAGGAGCCACTGGCTGGAATCATTGGCAACGGAGAGGTTGGGGTCTTCTATTTTACCAAGGATACCTGATACCATCTCAGATGGGGAAGGCCCCTCCCAAGTTTTTGCTGGACCTACTAGCCTGGATGTACTGTTTCCCCTGGACTGCCTTGAAGGGTCCTCCAGGGGCTTGGGAAGGTCATTACACCACTGGGAAGGAGGGAGAATTCACCCTGGACTGCAGGAGGTAGGAGGCCCAGAGAGCCACCAAGTTTATCACTTGGATTGATTTTACTAAGGGGTTGGAGAGGTAGAGTAGCCTGGCAAGCTCCCAGTGCAACCTTAGGATTACAGTAAAGTGTTCATTAATACAATCACCAGGATGTGATTAGGAGCCTGAGCTCATCAGATGTGCGGGGTTTCTGAGTAAGCAGGGGCAGCCTATTATGTTACAGTGTTATTATCTGGTGATTACTCACTCAGCCCCACCTAAATATATTCACCAGGATAAGAATAAAACCCTGAGCTCATCAGATGTACAGGGTTTCCCAGTAAGAAGGGGGCAGCCTATAATTTAGGGATAGGGCTTACTGTGATTGGCCAGCCTGCAGGCCAGAAAAATATACAAAATGTAACAATTAATAATGATACGGAAGGTGTTGTCTGTACTTACATAAAAAAGGTGTAAGTGTCAGTCCATAAATTAATCCTAATTCTAAGGAATTATATGGTTTTCCTGATATCCTTGTCTGTGGAAGCAAGCTCGGGGGCGTGGTTCCTACGTTTGGTCCATCTTCCGCTATCAGAGGTTTACACAGACCCACTTTAGTATCTTTGTCAAGAAAACCTAATGGCTAAGCAGAACAAGAGACAAGATGTGTCTGGGGTGTTTCTGCTGATAGTGTCACATAGAGTTGGACTTGACTGAACGACTAAACAACAACAAAGCCTGAATTCACCCTTGATAACAGATACATTAAGTTCCAAGGACATATGTACACAGGGAGAGTAATATAGGTATGAACAGGTACATCCTGGTAGCAGTCGTGGGTGAGAGTCATCAGGACGTGTTAGTGATATATTCTGTTAGTTTGTTAGCAGGTGAAACTAAGAAAACACACCATGGATTTATATTATTTAGAGCATAACCACTTCTTATAAGTCATTATAACCACTATACACCTCATATCACTGACCTGGCACACACAGAGCACACACAGGGGCATTATATGTACTAAATAAATAAAGCAACTCCAAATGACATAATGCCACAATGTATCTGATAGTACTCTACTGCCATCTTGTGGCCAAATATCATATTGTTTAGGAGAGGAGAATAGGTTTGACCCATGGGAGAGAACCATCCAACTTTAAGTAAAAAATATAGTAATTTCAGCAATAAGCCTTTGTGAAGTATATTAGCCAAAACTATGATGGACGGTATAAACAACAGAATAGTGTAAGCTAAATTGTATATATAAAAAATGTAGAAAAAGACACTATTAGTATCTGGTATTAACATCCCTTTGATGTGGCATCATTACAGTATAACACAGCTAATGACAATTGGAAAACATGATTGAGACGCCGGTAGTTAAAATATACCTTTTATTAAATAATATTGTAAACAAGTAATTAATAAATGTAGATTACATTTTTTTTATCAACACAAGATATCCCTGGGTACACACTTGTAGCACAGTCCTTATCTACACCCTTTATAGAGAAAAACAGTCCTCATAAATTACAGGTATCTAATGGTTAATCCATACATTATAGGTAATTCATGGTTAATCCATACATTTTATAATTCCTATGAGAGATAAGGTAATCACAACAATAATCACTGTGTAAATGATATTAAGTATAGTGAGACCCAGGTGACATTAGTATAAGAGAATAATAAAGGGAATGGATGCACATTACACTGTGTCCCTACAATAACTCTTGTGTGGCAGAGGTTAGGGACCCACCACTTACCCGTACTGATGTCTAAGATAAGAAATACAATCCCTAAGGTTAAAATCTACTCTTACTGCAATATGGACTAATTCCCATTGTCACCTGTGTTTTATGTATAGAAGAAAATCTTCTTAATGCTGATGACTGGTTCAGCGTTTAGATCAGGAGACGCCATGCAGCTTTCATCTCCACCCTCAGTGCGGTATCTGATGTCATCATCCAGGAACAGATCATACAGGTCTGACACACGTGTTTCACGTCATCCGCTTCCACAGAGACCAGCATGTGTCAGACCTGTACTGTCTGTCCCTGGGTGATGACATCAGATAACTTACTGAGGGTGGAGATGAAAGCTGCATTGCGTCTCCTGTTCTAAACAGCAGAGAGGTAGGGGGAGAGAGGAGAAAGTGAGAAAAGGAGAGAGAGAGTGATGGGGGAGTCAGGGAGGGAAAGAGAGGAGGTGGGGAGAGAGGAGGCAGAGAGAGAGGGAGGCAGAAAGAGTAGAGGAGAGAGAGGAGAAGGAGAGAGAGGGAATGGGAGGGAGGGAGGGAAAGAGATGATGTGGGTAGAGAGGGAGGGGAGAGAGGGGAGAGAGGAGATAGAGAAAGATAAGGAGGGAGAGAGGAGGCAGATAGAGAAGGAGGGGGTGAGAGAAGGATGGGGGAGGCATATAAAGGGAAGGAGGGGGAGAAAGAGAGGGAGAAAGAGTGGGAGGGAGAGAGAGGGAAGGGGAGTGAGGGAGGGGAAGAGAGGATGTGAGGAGAGAGGGAGGGAGAGAGGAGGTAAAGAAAAAGAAAGCAGGAGAGAGGAGGCAGATAGAGAAGGAGGGGGAGAGAGAGGAGGTAGAGAGAGAAGGATGGGGGAGGCATAGAAAGGGAAGGAGGGGGAGAAAGAGAGGGAGAAAGAGTCGGAGAGAGAGAGAGTTGGAGAAAATAGAGAGGGAGGAGAGAGAGTAGGAAGGGGAGAGAGGAGGATGGGAAATAAGGAAGTGGGAGAGAGGAGGAGAGGGACAGAGAGGAAGGGAGGCAGAGAGGAGGGGAGGCAGTGATGAAAGGAAAGAGAGAGAGAGAGGAGGATGAGAGAGAGGGAGAGGGGGCAGAGAGAGAGAATGAGGGGGAAGCAGAGAGAGAGAGGGAGGCAAAGAGAGAAGGAGGGGAGAGAATGAGGGGGAGAGAGAGACAAGGCAGGGAGGGAGAGGGAGAGAGAGAGGGGGGTTGAGAGAAGGCAAAAAATGCCCTTGAGAAGTCTGGATGTTTTCAATCTGTCGCTATGAAGAATCTAACTACTTGTGTCAAATTTGAGGTTTATTGCTCAAATCTGACACAATTAATGGTTTAATACCACTACCTCCTATGAGCCAGTGTATCCCGGGATCTCTTATCACTATCCCAATGAGATTTGGTATCCCAGGGGATTCCCAATCTAAAGTATAGCCATGGGCATCCTTATGTACCTTGATGACACCAAATAATAACTCCTATAGCATGGTGGTACCTACAGACCTTATGGTATTGTGAACTATAGCCATGGACCTCATGGCACCTACTATTAACCCCTATATTATGGGTTCCTGAGGACCTTGATGGAATATTATACTATAACTATGAGGAGTCAAATGGAACCTCATTGCACATAAAAGGAACCCCATCCCTTGGGGGTCCTCAAGGACTCCCATGGCATCCTATCTACCACCAGAAGCTTCATAAATCAAAATTAAATATTTGAATTTCTCCTGCCATTCTGCTGATTGGTTAAATGTCTAACAAATCAGAATACACAAATCAGTAGGGACACCATAGATATTAAGTGTCATAGGGCACCATAGGGACTGCTATGATTATAGTTTAGAATACCATAGGGATCAATAAAGACCCCTATTTTATAGGGGTTAATATTAGGTGCAATGGGATTCCATAGGTTCCCCCAAGATTATAGTGTGGGATACCATGTGAGAGCCACATAGTAACAAGGTTAATTTTAGGTGCCATGGTGGTTCTAAGGACCCCCAATGTTATAACATAATATACCATGGGGGTCTGTAGGTACCAAATGGTATAGGGGTTAATAATAGGTGTCATAGGTGGCCCTCATGGTTATTATTTAAGTGAAGAATCCAGAGGATAGCTGGCTAATTGGGGTAGTAGGATATATATATATATATATATATATATATATATATATATATATATATATATATATATATATATATATATATATAGATAGATTGATAGACAGATTTTGTTTGCATTGTTCAGTCGTTTCTGACACTCCGTGACCTCATGGACCATAACATCTTTATATCCATGGTGATGCTGATCCTCTTGGTATTCATGGCAGAGATACTGGAGTGGGTTGTCAGTTCCTTCTTCAGTGGGCCACAGCATCCTGGTATTCCTTCCATCCCAGTAATGATCAGGCCCCACCCTGCTCGGCTTAAGGGTGGTGTGACCTCTTGGTTTTCTGAGTAAGAATCAAACCCAGGTCGACAAAAGTGGAAGCACCTAGCCTGGACCAACAGAAATCCTAAAAGTGCAGTGCCTGTATAAGTGTAGGAGTTTAAATAAAAGGAATTCAAAGAAAAGGCGATAATTGTAGTGCAGGAGGAAATAAGGGGGGGGAAGAAAAAAGATATATATATATATATATATATTTTTTTTTTTTTACTTTATACAAATGTATTTTATGTAATTGGCAATTTGACTCACTTCAGGGAAAACCTCTATCAGTGTACATCTTGGCATATGCATGAACTGCTGGAGCAACTGATCCAGGATCCATACCTCTGCGTCAGGTGTGGCCATGTTGTCTATCTTGAAGCTAAAATTGGAGAACTGGAGAGGAGAATTGCAGCACTTAGTGATATTGCTCCACTGGAAAGATAGTTGGTGCTCACAGAGCAAAGTCAAAAACCCACATGTGCCTATCTTGGTTGTATAAAGTATTCTCTTTGCACTGGGCCTCTAGGCTAAGGGATTCACTGTAATGGTTGTACCATTTTAAGCTATGAGTATAGTCACTGTACTACAGAGGTGTGTGTTTGACTATATTATATTACTAGGTGCATTACATTTGTGGTAACAGTGATTATATTCATGTTAAACATGCCAGATATTTGTATGTATTGTTTTATAAATAATTTGGTGGTAATTTTAGGTATACTGTATGACCTGGTCGGTGGAGATGTCATCAAATTATTGCTTGCAAAGGCAGATCTAAAAAGTATTTTGTGGAGCTGACACAATGATCACTGTATTTACTAACACGATATCAGGAAAGTGAACATAAACAGTGGAGTTGGCTCTACTCCTCCTGATGGAACAAAAGCCCATGGGGAGCTATTCACATGAAAAGGGCAACTGGCTGTATGATTATGCTTTGAAAGTAGCCCAGGAGAGAAGGAAAGTGAAAGGTAGTGGAGAGAGGCAAATATTTATCCAACTGAATGTAACGTTCTAGAAGAGAGAAGAAAACATTCTATAAATGAGTGATGTAGAGATAGAAGAAGATAACTAAATAGGTAAATCAAGAGATCTCTTCAAATACATTGGGGGTCTCAAAGGAATCTTTCATCCCAAAGTGAGTGTGATAAGAGACAAATAAGGTATGGATATAACCGAAGCAGATCAGATAAAGAAGAGGTGGCAGGAATATACAGACCTATACAGGAAGGAGAGTGAGGGGGAGATAGGAGGCATAATGATGGGTTAAAATGTGACGAAAAATAGCAGAGGGAGTGTACGAGAAAAAAAAATCATATCCACAAACCACTTTTTACTCTGAAACCCAGTCATGATACCAAAAAACAGAGTCCTCTGATAATTTTCTTTTATTAGAGTTTATTCAGACAAAAATGTGGGTCAGTAGCAAAAACATCCAAAGTGGCTGCTACTGGCTGGCTCATTGACAGAAATATGTACATTAACATAGCTTTTATAATGTTTACATAAAGACAATGGGACAATCCATCCCCACCCCCCAGAAACATGGTATAACCCACTAACAACCACATGTGCAGGTCACGCACTGAAAGCATGTCTCGTACGTCACACTAGATGCGCAAAAACACTTTATTTCTTATCTTCTGCGCATAGGTCAGATATTGGCCTTGTAGACTTCCAGAAATACATATTTGTTTATGCTAGTTTATGTTTACTGTATCTAGAACATATTTATTATGAGAAGTAGCGACTTGTTTACACTTATCAAATAAAAACAATAAATTTATAAGAGTACATATAGTCTACAATGGAAAAATGACTGGTTCATAGCTTACATCTTAGCCAAATATCACACTTGCTGAAAAGTGATAAATTATATATATATATATATATATATATATATATATATATATATATATACTAAAATGTATAAATATTTGTAAATTACCACAACAGGAGAGATTGGCTGAGTTGAAAAAGGGAAAACGGAAAGGAAGATTTGGGGTAGAGAGGGTTAGGAGGGAAAACAGAGAGGATGAGGTGATGGATAATCAAGCAATATCCAAGTCAATTCTTAACCAATTAAAAAAATAACATTAGCTGTAACGATTTTACATTTAAAAAAAGTTACTTTTAGTGCAGATGTCTGTTTAACCCATTATAAAAGTATCAGCACCTTATATTTATTTAAAAAAAATATCGTTTTGTATATATAAGGTGTAATGGTAATTGACAATGAGCTCATCAATCACTTTAATTAATTAAAACATCTGTAACATAAAGATTTATCATACTAAACATATTAGTATCACTTATAAACAGAGAATACAATTGTAGACAGCTTGACATTTATGAGCCTTTCAGGACCTAAGAGCATAGTGTTTTTCTTTTAAAGCTCTACAGACTCAATGTTTTGTTTGATGCAACCAACGCACATAAAAAACAAGAAAATTCATTAAAAGATTATATAAAAAATACATATATAACTTAGTTTAATTAATTGCATTTATATGATCTTAGTTGAATTTCATAATATGTCATGTTGATGTGCAATGACGGACTCATATTAAACATTCCCCAAATCCCTTACATACAACTGGTCTTTATAATGTGTGAATTTTCTTGTGTCATTTCAAATCTGACTGAAACACATTTTTTCTCTTGTGTAAATTTCAGAACATGCAAATGGTGTTTATCCTGTGTGAGTTCTCATATGTCCATTGAGATCTGAGAGCTGACTGAAAGATTTCCCACATTCAGAACATGCAAAAAGTTTTTCTCCTGTATGGGTCTTCCTATGTTCTTTAAGATATGCGGCTCGGCTGAAACATTTCCCGCATTCAGGACATGGAAAAGGTTTTTCTCCTGTGTGAGTTCTCTTATGTCCATTGAGATTTGAGCGCTGACTGAAACATTTCCCACATTCAGAACACGGAAAAGGTTTTTCTCCTGTGTGAGTTCTCTTATGGCTATTAAGCTGTGAGGCATGACTGAAACATTTCCCGCATTCAGAACATGGAAAGGGTTTCTCTCCTGTGTGAGTTCTCTTATGGCCATTGAGCTCTGAGAGCTGAATAAAACATTTCCCACATTCAGAACACGGAAAAGGTTTTTCTCCTGTGTGAGTTCTCTTATGTCCATTGAGATTTGAGAGCTTACTGAAACATTTCTCACATTCAGAACACGGAAAAGGTTTTTCTCCTGTGTGAGTTCTCTTATGGCTATTAAGCTGTGAGGCATGACTGAAACATTTCCCACATTCAGAACACGGAAAAGGTTTTTCTCCTGTGTGAGTTCTCTTATGTTCTTTAAGATATGAGGCTCGACTGAAAAATTTCCCGCATTCGGGACATGGAAAAGGTTTTTCTCCTGTGTGAGTTCTCTTATGTCCATTGAGATCTGAGAACTGACTAAAACATTTCCCACATTCAGAACACGGAAAAGGTTTTTCTCCTGTGTGAGTTCTCTTATGTTCTTTAAGATATGAGGCTCGACTGAAACATTTCCCGCATTCAGGACATGGAAAAGGTTTTTCTCCTGTGTGAGTTCTCTTATGTCCATTGAGATCTGAGAGCTGACTAAAACATTTCCCACATTCAGAACACGGAAAAGGTTTTTCTCCTGTGTGAGTTCTCTTATGGCTATTAAGCTTTGAGGCATGACTGAAACATTTCCCACATTCAGAACATGGAAAAGGTTTTTCTCCTGTATGAGTGATCTTATGGCTATTAAGATGTGAGATCTGACTAAAACATTTCCCACATTCAGAACATGGAAAAGGTTTTTCTCCTGTATGAGTGATCTTATGGCTATTAAGATTTGAGATCTGACTAAAACATTTCCCACATTCAGAACATAGAAAAGGTTTTTCTCCTGTATGGGTCTTCTTATGTTCTTTAAGATATGAGGCTTGACTGAAACATTTCCCGCATTCAGGACATGGAAAAGGTTTTTCTCCTGTGTGAGTTCTCTTATGTCCATTGAGATCTGAGAGTTGACTAAAACATTTCCCACATTCAGAACACGGAAAAGGTTTCTCTCCTGTGTGAGTTCTCTTATGGCTATTAAGCTGTGAGGCATGGCTGAAACATTTCCCACATTCAGAACATAGAAAAGGTTTTTCTCCTGTATGAGTGATCTTATGGCTATTAAGATGTGAGATCTGACTAAAACATTTCCCACATTCAGAACATGGAAAAGGTTTTTCTCCTGTATGAGTGATCTTATGGCTATTAAGATGTGAGATCTGACTAAAACATTTCCCACATTCAGAACATAGAAAAGGTTTTTCTCCTGTATGGGTCTTCTTATGTTCTTTAAGATATGAGGCTCGACTGAAACATTTCCCGCATTCAGGACATGGAAAAGGTTTTTCTCCTGTGTGAGTTCTCTTATGTCTATTGAGATGTGAGAGTTGACTAAAACATTTCTCACATTCAGAACACGGAAAAGGTTTTTCTCCTGTGTGAGTTCTCTTATGGCTATTAAGCTGTGAGGCATGACTGAAACATTTCCCACATTCAGAACATAGAAAAGATTTTTCTCCTGTATGAGAAATGTGGTCTTCTCCAGGGGTATTCCAAATCTCAGCTCCATCTGTTGGAAACAAAAGCACCAGAAGTAAATTGTGACAGCTTTAACATACTTCTAAATGGAAATGATTAGGTAGTATATATATATCTATTATAGTTACAATAATTATCTATATCGTACTCAGACTAATTTGCAGTTAATAAAAGGTAAATTTGGTTCAACAGGGTTTAGTTTAGTCTATTAATTTAGTAGAAGTTATGTAACTCCTTATTAACATACAACATTGTTTTCTAATCATATGAAAATGAGGCAACAGATGTCTGAATGTCTATAGAATGCAGTGTGATCCGGTGCACACCAATGATTGTCAATTATACTATTTTGTTTAACTAAATACAATGGTCTGCAAAATGTTATTTAAAAGAAAATAACAAATACTGTATAAACACAACCTTTACATATTACAACTTATACATGCAATTATTGCTTGCTGCAGGCTGTCATTTTCTGCCTGCTGCTTTCTGTTACTTCCCAAGGTGGGTGTTTCTGTAAACTAACAATCTACCCATTAGTGCTGCTGAGAGCCACGCATTACGCATGCAATGGAAAGAGACACAGGGGAGGAGGTTAGAGACATGGGAGGGAGAGGAAGGTAAAAACACAGGAGCGGGGAGTAGATACAAGGGAGGGAGAGGAGGGGGAAATTACACACAAGGGAGGAAGTAGACAGGGGGAGAGACCCTTGGCGCTCATTGCAAGGCCCATGATAAGCTCCAAAGGCACTTATTGCGAGGCCCGTGATGAGCGTCGTTGGTGCTCATTGCGAGACCCGCGATGAGTGCCAAAGGCACTCATCGTGAGGCCAGTAAAGTAGAGGGGGAGAGGCTCCCATTGTGTGGCAAACAGCATTGCCAGGCTTCGCTTTTTATTGCAGTCATTTTTGACAGGCAAGTCTCTAGTCAGTTTATTACTAATGTGAGAAACTCTGTATATAAAAAACAATAAACAAATTTAATAAATTGAACAATATTATTAATACATTTGTCCTGTACATTTGCTGTGGATGTGTTAGACATTAAGTTATAGACTGATATTAGTAATGATTGGCAAGTACTAAATTCTAGATGCCCCCAACCTTATCAAACTCTCTGAGCCATATATAGTAATACTGAGCTGCACACACAATGCTGTATATCTGAAGAAATATGTACTATAGAGATAAATAGCTATTGCAATGTATAGACAGTTTTTAATTCTCTTTAAGATAAAATAAATGTATTATTATGGTGCCAGTGTGACGTTACAGAATCGATTATTCATCATTCATTAATCATGTTCTTATTGTGTAATAATTACTCACCTTCCCTGATATTCCCAGGACTTTCCTCCTCCTTCACCTGCTGCTGATCTCTTATAATCAGCTCCTCTTGTTCAACCTTGGAGACAACTGGAGGCTTCACATCTAAAGGTCCTACAGATATAGATGAACAGATTATAGACCTTCACCATTTGTGCCTTAAAATCTATTTAAATCCTTTAGTCGAAAGTTGCACAAAGACAGAAACAACCAAGTGTTATTACTTTGTATAGACAGAAGACCAGATATTGTGTCATTGAGTATAAAATCACCTTTATGCTGTGTTGTGTGTAAACTTCATGGGTGATAGATAAAGGATAAATACACCCCAATAAAGACTGAAGTGATAATTGTCCATTAGATAGATATTACTCACCTTCACTGATATTTACAAGAATTTCCTCCTCTTTAATCTCCCGGGGACTCCTCATATTTGTCTCTTCTTCTTGGTCAGACTCTGAGAGAACTGATGGTTTCACTTTGTCACTGTCTGTACAAATAAACATGAGACAGTCACACTCTGGGATATGTTACATGTCTTTATGGTCTGTACAAATAAGCATGAGATGGTCACACGCTGGGATTGTTACACGTGTTTATGGTCTGTACAAATACACATAAGACGGTCACATGCTGGGATTTGTTACACGTCTTTATGAGATGGTCACACGCTGGAATTTGTTACATGTCTTTATGTTCAGTACAAATAAAATTGGAACTTGTTACAGGTCTTGATGGTCTGTACAAATAATTATGAGACTGTCACACGCTGGGATTTGTTACACGTGTTTATGGTCTGTACAAATACACATGAGACGGTGACACGTTGGAATTTGTTACACGTCTTTATGGTCAGTACTAGTAAACACGAGAAGGTCACACACTAGGATTTGTTACATGACCAGACCCCAGGACTCTGAGTCAGAGACACAAATAGCAGCCACGTAATACATGACCAATCTCTGTCTCCAGATACTGAGAAGATCTCACATAAATGTATCTTACTGGGGGGATCCATGTAATAGGACGTGTGCTGCAATGACTTGATATATATACATAGGAAGAACATTAATACCTTTTGGGGAAGATATGTAAGAGCCAGCAGTACAACATTCCTACTCCTGTTTGTGTTGGGCTCAGACATTAGTATGGCTGGCTCCTACATTTTACTTTCAGCTTTTCTGTAGAAACAGAACACAATATATATATACACTGAGCTCCCCCTTCTCATATAATTATTATTCTTTATTTGTAACGCGCCAACATATTCCGTAGCGCTATACAGAAGTTAAGTTACAGGGCACTGTCCTTGAGCTTGGAATCCGGTGTCCATAGAGCTTTCCCTAAAGCACCTTGAGGGATTTAAGCTCACAGACTTACAATCTAAATATGATAAATACACTGATGTACACACTAATTATATATATATATATATATATATATATATATATATATATACACACACACACACACTAGTAACTTGGCCGTCAACATTGACGGGAATAAAATTGTAAGGCTGGCAATGGTTTTGGTCCTTTGAGTCGCTCATTGCAAGCCTCTCCCCCCGTGTAAATAAACTTTCCTGTTTTGCAATGATCACGTGTCACGAGCATCGCGAGCCCTATGATGAGCGCCTTATGAGTACTCTTCTGCTTGCATTGCTCATGTGGGAGTGTGTAAAGTGAGCCTTTGTTGAGCGCCTTAGGCGCACATTGTGAGCCTCTCCCCATGTACTTCCACTATCCTGTTTTGCAATGATCACGTTGGGAGCGCATCACGTTGGGCGCACCTTCGGTGCTCATTGCAAGGCTCTCCTGCTTATCACTTTGCGAGCCTTTCCTCTTGCCTACTGTACGGCCCGCTCATTGCAGGGTACGTTAACCTGCAAGTTTAGTGCTTGGGAATGGCATGTGTCTCTTTCCAGCATCTACCCAACTGTCCCTTTCTCCTCTGTGTGTTTGCTGAATGTTTGCGTGGCGCGCGGTGACTGCCATTGGTTTAATTTTTTCCGACATGCCTGCCGTTGTTTGTGTAAATGTTAGTGTGTTTGGTGTCGTGTATTTTGTAAGTTCTGCGAGCCTGGCGTTGCTGAGCCTTGTTTTCATGCTGTTTCACAAATTTTACGTTTTTTGTCCACCATTTTGTTTTTTGCTTAGGCGATTTTAGAGTGCCAGAAAAGGCCAAATCTAGGTCTAATTTGCATGCAACCTCACTCCCAGGCTTCCTGTCTCTACCCCCCCTCCCCCCATGCTGTGTGTGTGTTATAATTATTTGTACATGATTTCCGTTTTTTAGAGTTACGCGCTTGAACAACAGCTCGCTTCGCTAGGCTCGTATTTGCGTGCCCGTCTTGTCTCGCTCATTGCAGCCTAAGTGCTGTGCCGCTGGCTGCAATGAGCGCCACCTAAGTCCTACATGCCTCAACTGCCTCAAGTCCCGCTTGACGGCTTGCTTTGCAAGGTTCGCAAGTACGTTACCAACATCGTAAGCGTTCCGAACATTCACGTAGATCTACAACTATTATAGTGATATATATAGTAAACAAATAGTACATCTGTGTTCACGTTTGAATATCTTAAACAAGTTAAAAAACCTGCATCTAGCTCAGAACTCCAGTGTTATTACACTGCATTCTGGGAAGCTGAGCTGTGACATGCAAATGTGCCCACAAATCTTTTGCCCTTTAATCCATAGCCATTTTCAAACAATGCAGTGTAATAACTGTTTTTCTCAGAGTTCTGAGCTGGATGCAGGTTTTTTTTTTACTTGTTTTAGACATTCAAATGTGAACACAGATGTACTATTTATTTACTGTACTACTGTACGGTGGAGGCTTCTATCGCACTTTTGCCCACCATATATTAAATTATTGTTGTAGTGAACTACCTACTCATAAGGTCCACAACACAAGCCGAGATCCCGCTCCATGCTGATAATAGCCAGAAAGCTTGAATCAGCTGTACATGGATAGGATTCTAAGCTTGTGTATAATCCAACCTTGGCTTTACATAAAAGCTGTGTAATGCAGCGGGTATAAGCTTAAAGGAAGACATGTTTGAAAATGGCTATATATATATACACTGAGCTCCCACTCCTCATACGATAAATACACTATCGTATACACTCATACGATACACTGATGTACACATTATATATATATATATATATATATATATATATATACATATATACATATATATATATATATATATATATATATATATATATATTATATCCAATTTCTGCCAACGTACTCGCAAGGTGTGAACGCAAGCTACATTGCTATTCAATTCCCCTCCAATTGTGGGCTCAGACCGCGTAACATTCTGTGACCCCTCTTGCAATTTGAGAAATCGGCAGTTACGTCCACCATAGCCTTTGATCTTTCAAGCCCGCAAGCCCCGGATCGCTAATCGTTATTCAATTGCTGTAAGCACCCCTTTGATCCCTCCCGCCAAGCACGTAAATGGCAAGAAGCCAATTTGAGCTTACCTCAACCAAGGAGGTGTCGCAAGGGCTTGTAAAGCCCTTACGTAGCCTCCCCACTGCTCCCAATCAAACCCCCCTTGCTGCAGGGGTTTCGAACGGGACCCCTGCAGTGTCTCCAGATCAACCCCTTGCTGCAGGGGTCCCAATCGTGCCCCCTGAAGTATTTAAATATTTTAAATTACTCTCAGGGTGCCTTAAAGGGCCCAAGGCACACTAATGGATTCGCCGAACCGCGGGGGTACAGAAAGTACCTATACAGCAACTAACATTAACCCACCTATGCTGCGGGGTCCCCATTGGGAACCCTGGAGGGTTCCCACATTAATCCTTGCAGCGGGGGTCCCTATTGATACACCCGCAGCATTGAAAATTTTTAATTTGCAACGCTGAGGTCCTTAAAGGACCTGAGCTAAAAAAAAAAAAAAAAACTGCCACGGGGGTACTATAAGTACCGCCCCGGCCCATAAAATGAACCCCATCACTCATGGGGTCAATATAGACTCCCATGAGACTAAAATGACCCCCCTCAGTCCAATAGGGGTCTATATAGACCCCTATTGGTCACTATTAACCTCTATATTAACACTGTAAGTGCCATGAGGGACCTCCAGGACCCTCATGACACAAAGTGTAAGCATTACACCACACTATTAACCCTATGCATACCCATTAACCCGAACTAAAACCCATCAACCCCAACTATCCCCCTTTTTTGACCCCAACTGACCCCCTTTAACCCCATCCAAGCCTATTTAACTCCATCTAAGTCTAATATTGTTATACAGCAAAGTAGGGGAAAAATACATGTGTTTATACAATTTATTAGGTACTTATATCTCACAACGACGATTAAAAAGTTAAAACCAAGGGTAATAAGGGTAAACTAAAAACAATGCCATCCATGTGGCTTGAAGAATCCAAATCTCATATATTATAAGTGTCAATTTTGAATACAAAGGATTCTAAAGTTCCACTGTTCTATCATGTGTCCAAAACAGACTAATATCTGTATAAATATGTGTATTATTTCTGTACCTATATAAACCCCATATCTGCCAATTATAATCTAAATGCTTCTAAGTCTTAAATATTCTTCATAATAAGAAGCGGCTGTATCATATGGCATATGGTTGTAGAAGCTCTAAAAATATTTCAAGGAAATAGCCTTAGTACTATGTACATTTGTGTGGGATACAGCGGGATTATTTAGGGGGTCTTATTTAAAGATCACATTCGGAGGATGCTGGGGAACAGAGCACCATGCGTCTACATACGTATCACTGTGGACCGCACGTGACACTCCGCCTAACGCGTTTCGACGTCACAGGGGACGTCTTTCTCAAAGGGTAAACAGGGAGGAGGCGTCTATGTGAGGTTTTTATGTGCTGCGGTTGGTAAGGCAACCGAGGAGAGCAAAAGAGTGTTATAAGTCCAGGCTAAGGAAGAATAGGGCGATTTTTAAGCATAATGCAATATACCAATGATAATGAAAGATTGATGGATCAAATGGCAAAACTAAATAAATTCAAATAAAGGTGGTATAGTGATAGGATTTGTATTGAATGTATATAGAGACTGCAAAGTAATGACTGTCATTATATATGCAAAGAATTTATCAGAGTGATGTAAGTGATGTATAATGTGCCCAAGGTGAATTTGGAGTCTAAATAGTTTTTTTCAGAAGAAAATAAACTAACAAACTTGTGTCCCCTAATAACTAAAAGGCCTAAAAATTAAATCATAAGATAGGCCTAAATATATACACAAATATGGCCTAAATAAATGGGGCTCAGTGCTTAATGGTGGTGATATTACAAATCTAATGAATGTACTTCCTAGTTATGCAAGAAAATCCATCTAAGCCTGTTTAACCAAATCTATTAAGGGGATCTATACAGACCCACAAAAGTCTCCATGTAACCCTATCTCTTATGGGGTCTATACAGACCCCCATAAGTCACTATTTAACCCCATTAGCCCAATAAGGGTCTATAAAGACCCTTACGGAACAATAAGAACCCTAACACTAACCCCATAAGTGCCATGATGGTTCTCCAGGACCCTCAGGACACTAAGTATAAACACTATACTACATTACCCCCTAATAAACCAATACATCTAAATCAACCCCCGCTAACTAATGAACCCCCATCCTCCTCTACCCTAACCTATTAACCCCTTCCCAACCTAACACCTACCCTAACCTATTAACACCCACACGACCTACCTAACCCCCTACTAAACCCACACCCCGCTAATTATTACAAAAAGGGGCCCATCCTTCATTGCCACAGGTCTGGCACCCCTTGAATAAAATAAACATTACAATTAATAACATTAATAAAATTATTAAAAAACACAACATATAAAGCAAGACATTCTAAATATTACACTTAGCTTTCCGCAATGCTAGAAACGTTAAACGAGCCAATAACTCTAAATGAAGTAAGCAGTGTTATAAAAAATGTGAAAACTTGTACAGCTCCGGGTCCTGACGGGTTTAGTGTCTTCAACAAAATATGTCACACTGCTATTGCAGACGAGCTGTGCAATCTCTTTAATGAAATCAAAGAAGATGGTAAAATGCCTCAGGAAATGCTATTGGCTAATATAATCACTATACCCAAGAAAAAGGGAGATTTGCAAGACTGTGCTAATTACCCAGACCCACCTCTCTTCTAAATACTGATGTAAAACTACTTGCAATTATGTTATCCGTGAAAATCAGTAAAATTGTGACCAAATTGATAACTTCTCAACAAACAGGTTTTACCCCAGGTAGAGAAGGGGTCGATAACATTAGGAGTTTAATTAAGTTGGTATCACATACAAGAGCGAGCAATACTCCCACCCTATTCTTGTCATTAGATGCTGAAAAGGCTTTTGCTGAGTAGGGTGGGAGTATATGCACAAAATGCTGAATAAGATTATAGGGCGAAAAATACGGTAATTGTATTGAAGGAATCAAAGTGTGCAGAAACCTTGGAGTAAAAGCAGAATTAACTCCTTCTTAGGTTTTTTGATTAATAAGGTCAGCAATTACTATTTTCTTATATATTTATATCTACTTAGGAATTATAGATATTTAACTCCTACATTCCCCTGTACGACACTATAAAGTGTCGTCTAAAAAAACTAGAAAAAGTACAACAGTATAAACCTATTTAACCTAGGGGTGCATTCTTATTGTGATTACAAATTACAGAAATACATTTAAAACTTTACACATATGATAGGAAGCAAAGGCATCTTCTTCAAACTGGCTCCTAAAGAGACTCTGGTCCCTGAAGGATACAGCTCACTGGGGAATTGATTATGGCAGGGATTATTGTGCCCATTAAGCCATATCGCATTACCCACAGTATGGTCTGTGTTCCCGTAGCAAAATATAAAATCCTAATAATGAGATTACAATATCTCAATTTGGGTTCAGGTGAGTTTCTTGGCTCAAATGATGGCGTCTCTGGTCAAGGGTGCTGGGTACAGGATGAGTATCTTATACTTGCAAGTAAGGAGATTTGGAGACAGCAACCAAGGCCTGGACGAAGTCTTTAAGCGCCTGATGCAAATTGTCCATTCCTGTTATTAATGAGGAACTTCCACCACTTTCACTACGTCATTAGTAAAATGAGCCTGATTGTAAGTTGTAGCATATCCCAATCGGGGGAAACCCTGTCTGCATAAGTGTTTTGCTATTGTGATAGCATCTGTATTCCTGCAAGAGAAAAACTCCACCCACCTAGAATAACTGCAAACAATTACTAGTATGTATCTGTAATGCTCCCGTCCCTGAGTCATGTCAATAAAGTCAATTACCAGGTCAAAAATGGACCCAATGGAGGAGACATAAACCCCAAAAGACTAGCAGTGGCCTTTAGGGGATTATGACTCCTGCATATATGGCACTTGTTTATGAAGGCTTGTACCGCTTCTGCCATATAAGGTGAATACCATATTTCAGCAAGTGTCTTCATCATCTGGGTTTCTGGCAAGATGCTCGGTGCCATGAGCTTGATTCAGTACATCAATCTGCAGGGAGGAGGGTAACACAACTTTCTCAGTGATGACTCGTCTCATGATCCCTGTATCCTTGTCTGCCAGACAGCCCCTTGCTTCCCAGGTGACTTCCTCAGCTACCAGTGTTTTCTCTTGCAGCTCCAGCACTTGCTGTAGTGATTGGGAATTAAGGACTCCCATGACTTATTTTACTGGATGTTGCTTCCATAAGGCACATGCTTCTCTAGTTTCACTGGCTATTTTGGCTGCTTCATAAGCTGCACGATTTCCTAATAGTGGATGACCTGAAGGCGCTCTCTAAGCAGGGGTGCATGCTTAATAGGTGAATTGTCAATCTGATGGTAATCTCTTTCCTTTCCAGATCTTTCCATGTGCATGAGGCACAGCACAGGCATTCGTGGAGTCACTGTAGATGTTAATTCTTCTTTCTTCCAATCTTACAAGCCTCTATCAAGGCTATAAGCTCTGCTTGTTGTGCTGTGTTCCTGGTCAGTTTGAGGCTTTGGATAGTGAAAGGCACTGGTCATCTTTTATCTCCACAACCACTGCTCCAGTCTTCCTCTCCCCTCTTGGGTCCAGGGAGGAAGATCCATCCACAAAAAGCTCCATTTCTGGGTTTTCCAGGGGATCAGCAGATAGATCTTTCCTAAGGAGTGTTACTGTTTGACTTTTCTCTATGAAGTCATGTGGTTCCCCATCCTCTAAGGTGGCAGGAAGAAAAGCCAGATTCACAGTTTCAGTGTTGGTAATACCAGCATAACAGTCATTCCTGCATCCATCCTGAGGCTCCATTGTGATCCCTCTTCCTTGGCTTCCCCTCTGTTGGTAGGGCTCATCTGGCAGGGGCATCGGTGTGGGTCTCTCCTCCCTCTCATCTTTTCGGTTTCTTTATCAACGCTAATTGCTTCTCCAGTAACTTAGCCTGTAACTGCTCCTTCTCTTTACCCTGTTCTTCTTTCTTTTCTCTACACAGAGATATGTGGTGCGTTATATGGGCATGCATCTGTTCCCAGGGTAGCTCATACAATCCCACAACATTACCCAGTTTCAGCTGTATGGGCTTTGGTAACCTTCCTAATATGGCAGTGATAAACAGTGCTCTAACTCTGTCAGTCACGTCCCAGTCATCCTCAGTCTCCTTCCAAGTCCGCTAACACCTATGTATATAGTCTACAGGACCCTCAATTGTCCCCATTTAGTAATAGATATTAGATTTCTTATAGTGGGGAAAGCTGTCCGTATAGCCCCACATAAATAATTTCTATATTGGGCAAATGATGCACAATCATACAGGGTATTATTAAGGCTTCTCTCCGTTTGGGTTATAAGTAAAGATAGGTGCTACCTGGTAGGGTATAACCTTGTATAGTAATGCTTTTAAATCTCATACTGCTAGGGAAACTCCAGCTGTCTGTGCTCCAAAAGTACCCATCTCTGACCTTAATGGTGGCAAGCTCTTTTATCAATCCCTCTAAATCTCTGTTGTCCCCAGGGTACATCATTTACTGCAGTGGCATTAGGGGATACCTTAATAAGGATAGGGAATGTTCTGGCAGTTTCTTAAATTCTTGACTGATAATCCCTATCTTCTTCCTCCTTTTCCAGTCTCAACTTGTAAAGTTCTGCTTTCTCACTTCCTCCTGCATTCTTAATATGTTTAACCTAAACTGCTCATTTTCATCCTCTGCTTTCTGTAACCTCTTACTATTTCTTATATCATTAACATTCTGTTCTCCCTGTACATCCCAACCTTCCAGAAATATTTCAGTAACTTCTCTTTAAATTCTGCCTTCTCTCCATAATTTATCTGTTTCTTGCTTCAACATCCAAACCTTTCTCTCTATTGGCCCCATGGGTCTATTCCTACCACTTCCTTGTCCCTTCCTTGCTGACTGCCTATCAAAGCCTTTAGCTCTTGGTCCTTCACTTTCCCTTCCCTCTTCTACATCAATCCCTTTACTTTCTTTTATCCTTCATTCCTAACTTTCTGACTCCCAATCTGCTGCTCTCTTGACTTTCCTTGTCTGATATTATCTTCCCATCCCAGTTACTTTCTACACTGGGCACCTCCCATTTTATAGAACTGTACCATGTAATGGGCAACATAGGGTGCAAAGGCACTAGGGCAGGGGCATAGGTAAAAATATATCATGATATACAGTTTCCAAGCTCTGTGAGAAAATAACTTGTTCATACTTAGAGCTCTAAGGGGCAATTCTCCTTAATAATCATATCTTCTTTGATGTTATTATATAAAAGAAATAATATAACAAAAACATGACTATTCCATGAATACAATAGCCTGAAATATTTTAGGTATCAACCCATCTTCCCTTTTTTATTTCTTTTAATATAATTTCTGATATTTTTTATGATTTCCATATATACCAAGGATCTGCTTAGATTTGCCTCACTGATCAAATTTCCAGACTTTGTACCTTCTGATACATTCTCTGAATTATGACTGATAGAAATAGATGGTGATATTTGAAACTTAGTATTAACAGATTCCTTCACTATTATAGTTGAATTGCTTTAATGGTGTATAGAATAAGCAATAGAAATGTCCTGTGGATAAATGGGTCATTATTGAGAAGAATAAATGCAAGATTTATGAACAAACATTTCAAGACATGTTAAAGCTGAAGAATCAAATCCGTGTATAACCTGTAACACATTATCAGTGTATAACATTAATATCACACATTATCAGTGTATAACATTAATATCACACATTATCAGTGTATAACATTAATATCACACATTATCAGTGTATAACATTAATATCACACATTATCAGTGTATAACATTAATATCACACATTATCAGTGTATAACATTAATATCAATGTGTCCACTATTAGTTAATTTGTTTAAAAGTTGCATTCACAATAGGAATTGTAAGTAAAAGTTTTCTTGCAACATGTGGTATATCAGCACTATAGTATGAACTTAATGTGATTAATGCGAATAATAATGTTATTCATAACTGAATACCAGATATCTAAAAGATAAAAAAATCTCTCTCTGTCCCTCAATTCCTTTATCTGTGCCTATAGATTTCTCCTACAGTATCTATTATTGTTTCTTAGTGAGTGTCACAGTTCAGTTTACATTTTTATACAAATGTTTGGTGGCCTGTCTCTATAGTATTTGATCTTTTTTTGTAGTGTGAGCATTTGTTGACTCTCTAAACTAAACTGTAAACTACTTCTCTTCGGGTAATTATATCTCTTATGTGGCTTTTTTTTTGTTTACAACCTCTCTTTAAATGTTTACCAAGATTATACCTACTAGGAGAGAAAAATTGGACAAATGTTTCAACTTCTATGTGTATAGACTGGGTTTCTCTGCCACACCCGTGAGCTGTGTTTGGGCAACTAAGATGGCAGATTCAAATTCTTAAAGTTTAGTTTATATAGAGATATTGTTACTAGTTGCAAAGTCTTATAAGCTCAATATTACATTTTATTAGGTAACTAGCATCATAAAGAGTAATCTGCTTCAATGGCCATTCTGATATATACCCCTATACATGTTTTTTACAGAATAAATGCTCACACAGTTGAAACAGAGTAAACTTGTAATATTTTATCCTCACTATGCTCTGTGTTATATCAGGCGTCTAGAAATCAATCTAGGGCTGCCTATATGATGAGTTTCACATACATACACATATACACATATACCCCCTTCTCTATATTATTTGTATTACTTTTACTCTTTTCCTCCAGTTTCTCTATAATGTTGTTACCTCCACATCCCACGTTCCCCTTTCCATTCTCTTTCAATTTTCCCCCATATAATTAAAACAATTGAAAGCTCAGGAGTTGGAACATAAACTCTAATCAACATATTATTGTATACTTTGTGTATTATATCATATAATTATTACATTTTGTATTGCACCCTAACTGTAAGATTTGTTTTTCTACATCATATCTGTACAATTGTTTTAATCTCCTGTTCTTTTCTCAATAAGAATTGAAAGTTAAAAAAATCTTCTCCCTCCTGAAACTATAATTCTGAAAAGAAATACTATCTGTCTCCCTTTATAATATTCTTATCTCTCTATCTTTCTTACTATCACACTCTCATTGTGTGTCACTATGTACTTTTATCTCATCTCTTTTCCATTTACACAATATTTACCTATCCCAATGTTATAATGCACCTTTCTTCTATATATGCATTTTTAAAGCTCTCTATTTTTCTCTTTTGTTTCCACAAACATTTCAACAATCATAAATATCCAAGATGACCAACAGCATATAACATAATCTACAATATTCATCCAGAGGGGATCAGGCTCTGGATTATATTATTCATAAAAACAATTTAAGTGTCTGTCAGTCAGAATGGATAATCTATGCATAGGATTTTTATACCGGTGTTAATATATAATTCTAAAAATACACAAAGACAAAATGCACATTAAACAAACATGACAAAACATATAAACATAATTGTTAGCTCACAAAAATAATATGTATAAATATATATACCCATAGTTCTTCACAAATTACTTATTAAAACCTAGAGTTACCAAACTGTATATATATATATATATATTTTCACATATTAAAGACAAACCTGCCAAATTTACTAATTAAACATAAATCATCTCACAACCCACACCTTGGCCAAGGTATTGGACACTGCTTTGTCCGATTTTTTCACACTTTTCAACATCTCAGTGCATTCTGGGTATGCATTCATCATCACATCAACCGGACTAGAGGCAGCGCTAGGCCCCTTATTCTTTTTATCAAACATACTTCATGGCTTAAACATTTTGTCTCTCTTTCACACCCTAGGGTTTTTGGGAACCTCAAACACACCTATGTCCGTGCACTATACACTCTGCCAGTAGTTTTCTTTTTCAGGACATTGGGGACAGAGTGCTTATACCACGGCTCATAGAGTTTTAATCATACACTCACACAAACACTCAGACATTTACACCGGGGCCTTTTTCAGATTTGTCACGCTCTTTCTTCCCCTTAACCTAATATAATTTGGACACACTTTCCTATATGGTACCAGTATTCAGTATAAACCATTCCAGGAGACCAACAACAGATCTCTCTTTCAAGCAACACAACTTCACATGACAACCAGTACATACATGACGTCCTTACACAAACAGATCTCAATCTAGCTCACACACTTCAAGAACTGGAAATGTAAACATATGTTCAAGCACACTCAACAATAGCACAAAATAGAGGACCAATTCCCCTCATTCTCAATTTCTCACACAGCACTTACTGCACATAGTACTGACATTTACAGTTTATCACGCTCAGTACTCACACTCACATTCATGGGCCCAATTTCATTCACTGATTCTTAACCCTAGCCGCGAAAAACATTCTATTTAGAATTTTTCCCTACATCAACGTCTTTCGAGTGAAGATAGCAAGTCTACACTCTATCTGTTCAACAATCGGCACCGCCCCCAAGAATCCACCTAGGTTCCCATATCTCTTAATCTAGATCTATTATAATTTTCTTTTTTTTAGATTCCTATTCCTTCTTTCTTCCGCTTAACCAGCCCCAGGCAAATGCTTCTGCTCAACAAATGCTTCAATCCTTACTACAGCACCGCTCCAGAACCTACTAACAACAATAACAAAAATACAATCCTACCATATTCCAGGAGAGGGTCAAGCCAGGTAATTTCGGTTGGCCACGTCACTGTCTCACTCCTTACGGGGAACTGGGGCTCAAGGTAGGGGATGCTGACCATACGATCCCTAAACAGACTTTCCCAAGGCCGTGCTGTGTACCTCTGGTCTAGTACGCCTCGGATCGATTGCCAACTCCCCTCCAGGAACTCCAGGACCTCGGGGTGTTTTATAGACAGATGTTGTGGTCGCCAAATGTTGAAGAAAAACATTTTCACTGACTCGCCCTCAGAAGAATAAGATAGGACACGAAAACTCTGTATTTTCGGTTTAATACAAGCTTGGAGTGAATTGACAGATTTCCAGCAATTCTGCAATTCAACTGAAGATCTTCTTCAAATCCTACATTCTTATACAGTTTTTGGAAGGATTTGTAACTAATGTTGACAAATGAGTAACTCCTTCTTGTGATAGCAGTGTATATTTTACAAACAATGTTTAGTTATTCAGTAAACGTGTATAAGGTTCTACACAGAATACTAGTTATTCAATAAACATACACACAATGCTAGTTAGCCAATAAACATACAAAAGGTTCTACAATGTTAGTTATTCAGTAAACACACACAAGGCTCTGCACACAATCCCCCCCTATCCAACAATGCTTTATCTCTACTCACATATACGTTTAATTGTATTGAAGGAATCAAAGTGTGCAGAAACCTTGGAGTAAAAGCAGAATTAACTCCTTCTTAGGCTTTTTGATTAATAAGGTCAGCAATTACTATTTTCTTATATATTTATATCTACTTAGGAATTATAGATATTTAACTCCTACAGTGGGTCCTTAAAGGATCGTAAAGGTCGTTAAAAAAACAGAGCTAAAAAAAAAAAATTAACTGCTGCAGCGGGGGTACTATAAAGACACCCCAAGGCACCTACAATTAACCCCATCACTACTGGGGCTCTATACAGAGCCCCATGAGCCACTAATTAACCCTGTCACTCATGGGGGTCAAAACAGACCCCTATGAGCCTCTAATTAACCCTGTTACTTATGGGGGTTAATACAGATCCCCATAAGCCCTTAGTTAACCCCCTCACTCATGGGGCTCTATACAGAATTGCCCGTAAAATTTGAAGCCATGTCAATGCTGTTTGCCACACAATGTAAGGCTTTTGCTCCTCTGAGCACCTTTGGTGCTCATCGCGAGCCCCACGCTGAGCGCCTTCAACGCTCATCATTGGGCTTCACAATGAATGCCTCTTTGCGCTCATTGCAAGCCTCTCCCGCTCGCGTTGCTTATCATGATCCACGCGATGAGCGCCAAAGGCACTTAGTGTGTGGTTTGAAACTGCGCCTTTGGCGCGCACTCACTGATGTTTGTTTTAGTTTCAAAGTCCGACTTGCCACCGGGTTCTCCGTTGTGTGTGCACTTGGCATTGGTGAGCCTCGTTTTTATCCTGTTTCAGATTTTTTACCTTTTTCATCCGTCATTTTTTTTCCCTCGCTTAGCCGATTTTCGTGTGGTGAAAAAGCCCCAATATCAGTATAATTCGCTTGCAACCTCACTCCCAGGATTCCTGTCCCCCCCCCCCCCCCCGCTGTGCTGTGTGTGAGTATGTTTTAATTTTGTGTACATTATTTATTTTATTTTTTTGGGGTGAATTTTTTTGAGTTACACACTCCATGGTTAGAGTTACGGGATCGCATGTGTTACGGCGCCTCGGCGCCTATTGCAGTCTAGGTGCTGCACGGCTGCTTAAGTGCTGGGCGGCTGCTTCGCCTCGCTTTCCGAGGATCACATGTGTAATGGCGCAGCTGGCTGCAATGAGGCACAGAAGTCTTCCGAGCTTGCACGACTTAAGCGATGAGCTCCAAATTGCGCCTATTGCCTCGATGCGAGCAGTTGAGGCACTGAAAAACGCAAGACTTAGCCGAAATGAATGCGGAAGGCATTGAAGCACGAAAGAAACCCTGGCTTGCAAAAATACCACGTTAACGCCTGAGCCGCGTAAATAGAAAAAAACAAAAAAATATACAAATAAAATAAAAAAACACTCACCCACAGCACTGAACGTTTGGGAGTGAGGTTGCACGCAAATTTAAGCTGAATTTGCTGAGTTTCGGCACTCAAAAATCACCCAAACGAGAGAAAAAAAATGGCGGACCCAAAAAATTAAAACGAGGCTACACGCGCAAAACACTGCCAGCCGCGCACAAATTTGCCAGGAACGTACAAAAACACACGTTAAGGTACAAAGACCTATATGTCCCAGCATTTGGGTAGTGTGCGCTGGGCAGCCTGGATAGTAAGTCTGACGATCTTTACTACCAGCATGTCCTTTGGTAAATAATACATCTTTACTCAAGTTGTGATGACAGTTAAGAACACTTTATTGAATCGGTTCAGCTTATTTAAAACCTTGCACAACACATTATAGGGAGTGGCTACCTTTAGCCAAACCCCAATCCCCCTCTGAGCCAATGGAGTAACTCTTAGAATCAGCTAATTACCTCTGTCTAATCGGACGGGGCTAATCCGTGGAAACTTTTAGTCTCCTCCCCCAGGGCCGCCTTTAGGGGCGTCAACCTAATTCATTCTTGCACAGGTAGGGGAAGGGAGAACATGTCTCTCTGTCTCTCTCTGCCCCTGGTTCTGGGGCAGAGAAACCCTGTAGACAGGCCATATAGTTGGTGCCTGTATGTCTGACCTACTGCTGTGCATGTTAGATAACCTTTGCCCTCCACACATCTGGCACCAGTGACTCACCGCTCATGCCACTCACACATCACATTGACTCTATCACCTGATTCTCATTAAAATTAGTATAAACATCATGCACGGGGGGGACATTGTAAGGGATACATCCATGTCTAGGGGTACATCCACGTTTAATACTTTATCTATACAGATGGATCTGTCACAATACACTATTAGGAAGGACGGAAAATACTCACAAAGCGCGTGACATAAACTATCGCCGCCATTTCACAACACTAACTTGTACATTACCACATTACGCTTTTGAAATGACGGTTCTCCCAACTAAACAAACGGTTTCCCCATGCGCACGCAGCCTATATACACTGCACACTTAGCACATTGCTGACACTTTCTCCTCAGATCAACAGTCTCCCTGTACATTTAAAAAAAAAAAAAAAAAGCCAAACAGATTGTTAGCTCTTCAGGTATATTAATTTATTAATTATTACAAACAAAAAAAAATCTTATATTTTCCACTGCCCTTACTTTATGAATAATGCTCATTGCCTGACAGCAGTTAAATATTTAAATCACTTTATTATGCTCTGACACCTGTCACATTTTCGCAAGGCGATATGCGGGACTAAGGCGCTCTATGCGACATCCGAAGGTGCTCATTGGACTCAGTTGAGGAATGCACTGATCCCCCTTGGCGCCCATTGCACTGTGAGCCTTGCAAAGCGAGGCGAGCAGCTGAGGCACACAGTAGAATCTCATTGTGTGACAAAGAGAATTTCCACACTTTTTTATTGCCCCATCATTTTTGACAAGCAGGTCTCTAGTATATATATATATATATATATATATATATATATATATATATATATATATATAAAACAATCATTTAATATATGGTGGGCAAAAGAGTGATAGAAGACTCTACTATACAGTAGTACAGTAAATAAATAGTACATCTGTGTTCAGAACTCCGAGAAAAACAGTTTTTACACTGCATTCTGGGAAGCTGAACAGGGACATGCAAATGTGCCCACAAATGCCTCACTCTTCAGTCCATAAACCATTTTAAAAATGGCTTCCTTTAAGCTTATGCCAGAAGTATTACACAGCTTTAATGCAAAGCCAAGGTTGGATTATACACAAGCTGAGAATCCCATCCACGTACAGCGGTTTAAAGCTTACTGGCTATCATCAGCATGGAGCAGGATCTCAGCTTGTGTTGTGGATTTTATCAGTAGGTAGTTCCCCACAACAATAATTTAACATAAGGTGGGCAAAAGAGCGATAGAAGCAATAATATATAAATATATATATATATATATATATACACACACACACTGAGCTCCCCCTCTTGAGATATATATACTGATGTACACACTATGGGCCTCATTCAAATCCTGGCCGAAAAGCGGCCGTATCCCTGTGATCCCTTCCTATGGCTGATCGCAAGACAGGCAATGGGTCGTTAGCTTTGGCAGGCTTGGACCTGATCTCGGGCGTTAGCCCGCGAATCAGAGTGCTAGCCCGCCAAACTAAAAAGTTAAAAAATAAATTCAATAAAGCACTGTGCAGCACTACAAATGATGGGTAACAAAATGGGGGACATGAGGATTACATGTACTACATTGGCTAGCTTGCACATCGCCGCTAGCCAATACCGTCATTTTTGGCCGCAGTCCACCGGGCTTGAAGATCGGGTTGCTGCCTTGGAGTCATCCAAGCCCGGGACTCCGGGCTTGAATGAATCCCAAGGCAGTAACCTGTTCCTCAAGCCCGGCGGACTTGTGGCAACAAGTGACAGTATTGACTAACCGCGATGTGCCAGCTAGCCAATCTACTACACGTCACCCCCATGTTCCCCCTATCAATTACAGCGCTGTATAGTGCTGCATTGAATATATATCACCCCTAAAGATATCCAAGGACCTGCGATACATAAAAAAATTAACCCCCGCCACTGGGGTACTATAAGTACCCCCTGTCACCTAAAATTAAATCCATCACTCATGGAGGTCAATATAGACCCCCATGAGATCAACATTAACCCCCTCAGTCCAATAGACCCCTATATACTGATCCCTATAGGACACTATTAACCCAAAGTTTAACGCTTCAGGACCCTCATGACAAGTCGAAGCACTACACTACACTATTAACCCTAAATATACCCCATTGACCCATACTAAGCCCTATTTAACCCTAACTGGGTCTATTTAACCCTTTCTAGACCTATTTAACCCTATCTGTACCTAATAACCCTATCTGTACCTAATAACCCTAACTGGGCCTATCTAACCCCAACTGGGCCTATCTAACCCCAACTGGGCCTATCTAACCCCAACTGGGCCTATCTAACCCCAACTGGGCCTATCTAACCCCAACTGGGCCTATCTAACCCCAACTGGGCCTATCTAACCCCAACTGGGCCTATCTAACCCCAACTGGGCCTATCTAACCCCAACTGGGCCTATCTAACCCCAACTGGGCCTATCTAACCCCAACTGGGCCTATCTAACCCCAACTGGGCCTATCTAACCCCAACTGGGCCTATTTAACCCCAAATGGTCCTATTTAACCCTAACTGGGCCTATTTAACCCTAACCGGGCCTATTTAACCCTAACCGGGCCTATTTAACCCTAACCGGGCCTATTCAACCCTAACCGGGCCTAATAACCCTAACTGGGCCTATCTTACCCCATCTAGGCCTATTTAATCCCCATATAGCCCCATCACTTATGGGGGCCCATACAGACCCCAGTAAGCCTCTATTTAACCTAATCAATCCCATATGACAATGAGAACCTATTATTAACCCCACAAGTGCCGTGAAGGTCCTCCAGGACCCTCATGACACTAAGTACAAACACTACACTGCACTATTCCCCCCAAATAAACCACTAACCCCCCTCTACCCTAACCTATAACCCCTACCTACCTAACACCTACCCTAACCACCTATTAAACCCCCACCCCACTAATTACACAAAATAAAAAAAGCAGTTACAAAAAATAAAAAAACCTGTGACAAAAAATAAAAAAGAGCATTATAATCCCACCCACTACAAAAAATAAAAAAGGATTACGCACCTGCAAAGAAAAAACATAAACAAATATACATAACATTACAGCAACAAATACAGTACAAATATACCCCAACTACTTACTATTAACCCCCTATCTACATAACATTACCCCTATATATTAAACATTACCCCCTATCTACAAATTAGTACAGAATTTAACACTACATAGAAAATAATAAACATTCTGAACATTCTAAATATTAAACTCACCTTTCCAGCATGTCCATTCCCTCTTATTGTCTTCTTCTCCTCAAACCCTGTTAAAAAAATAAACATTACATTAGTACACAAATAGGTGCCGGGGGTACTTATAGTACCCCAGCGGCAGGGGTTAATAGTTGTATTTATTGCAGGTCTTATAAGGACCTTTAAGGACCTGTGCTGCAAGATATTTGAATTTTTATGGTCTAAGGGTTAATGTGGGGACCCCCCTGGGGATCCGGATGGTGACCCCGCAGCATAGGAGGGTTAATGTTAGTTACCCTGGGGGTACTTACTGTACCCCCGTGGCAATGGGGTTAGCCTTAGTGTGCCGCAGTCCCTTTAATGAGCCGCAATGGGGAATTTAAATCCAAGCTTGTACAAGCTTGGAGATCTTATAATTTAAATATATATTCAATGCAGCACTGTACAGCGCTGTAATTGATGGGGGGCAGGAGGATTAGATGTACTACATTGGCAAGCTGGCACATCACCAGTAGCCAATACTGTAATTTGTGGCCAAAGTCCGCCGACCTTGGAGAACGGGTTACTGGCTTGGAGGTCATTCACGCACGGGACCTCCAGGCTCGAGTGACCTCCAAGCCAGTAACTTGGAGCCAGACGGGCTGTGGCCAAAAATTACAGTAATGGCTAGCAGCGATGCGCCAGCTTGTGATTGTAGTACTTCTAATCCTCATGTCCACCATCATTTACAGGGCTTTACTGAATATATATTAGACTTTGTAGTTTGACGAGCTTGGGATCAGGTTCAAGCCCGCCCAGGCTAACAGCACATTGAGCTCCCCCTCCTCATATGATAAATACACTGATGTACACACTATATGTATATATATGTATAGATAGAGTTAAATAGATAGATATATAGATAGACAAACAGTCCCACTCCCATCACTCTGTATTATATATATAGTATAATATCATTATATCCCGGTATCTGCTCCTGTCTTTCTCCCACTCGCACCTGATAACCAGTCACAGACACAAATAACCTCCTGTATTATCTCCTGATCACTAATTGGAACATTAATCACTTTATTTACCTGCTCAGAGCTCGCGTGCACACCGGATCCGCTCTAGGCCAGATGTACAGGAAGTTCCTGCACTAAACTTCAAGTCCCAGAATGCAAAGCAGCACAAGCAGGAGTCACTCGGCACAATAGGGGGCGGGTCTCTAATGTAATCTTGTTTCCATGGTGACGCTGTGTATATAAATCTGTCTCTCACTCTGCCCATACAACTGTAAGGATAGGACGGATTTTGTATTGTATAGATCTGCTGAGTAACTAGTGATGTCACCGCTTGTGCAATTATTTTATTGGTCAGGATCGTTTCTCATGTTATTGCTCCCTGTAATGTGTGTATTACAGTGACTGTGTGAGACATCTATGTGGAGCTGCACAGACCTGGGGATCCAAGTGATAAACGTTACATTACTTGGAGGGAGGGAGTTTATGTGTCACTTTTAGTGTATATATTTATATATTGTGGTAGGGAGGATTATCTCTGAGGACCTGGACTTCTATGTAAACTTAATATACTCTACATGGATTCTTATTTACATGAAATATAGATAGAAAGAAAGAAAGAAAGAGAGAGTGGTGGTCATGTGTCTTTACAATTAGTGTATATATGTATATATTAAAACTTTATATTCTAGATGGCTTATTATTTACAGTATATGCATTAAATCTGTGTAATACAGCATGCATAAGCATAAAGGAAGCCATGTTTGATAATGGCTACGGAATGAAGAGCGAGGCATTTGTGGGCACATTTGTGTGTCCCAGCTCAACTTCCCAGAATGCAATGTAATAACTCAGAACGCTGAGCTGGAAGCAGGTTTTTTAACTTGTTTTAGACATTCAAATGTGTACACAGATATACTTTTTATTTAATATATATATATATATATATATATATATATATATATATATATATATATATATATATATATATATATCATTATCTTCACTATATATATATATGTTTTTACCATGCAATTTATTATATCTATGTACACAGGTAATTAGCCTATAGAAGACTATTACTCCTCACATAATGGAAGTCCTTGTGGTGTCATTAGTTGGAAGCTTAGTAACAAGATGGTGATCTGATCTGAAATCTTATTGACTTTATACATTTTCACCTTACATGTGATGGCAAAATATATAAACTTGTTACTGAAATCTTATATTGTATCTTCTCGAAAATATTTAACTTAAAATAAATGTACAATTTATTTTAATAATACTCAGTTGCCATAACTATCATAGTAATAACATTTTAAATGATCCTGTTCATATGTATATATATATATATATATATATATAAATATATATATATATAGTTGTGAGCATGCAGACCTCGCAAAATTTACTGAGTTACAAAAGCAAAATACGTGACACGTTACGACCCATTACAAAAACATGAAAAACACAATAAATACACACAACAAATACATAAAAAGCTTACCTACAGCAAGGGGGGGGCACCCAAGACCTTGAAAACAGAAGTTACACCTCAATTTAACTCCAATTAAAAGACTTTAGACACTCAAAAACCACCTAAGCGAGAGAAAAAATGGCCACTGCAAAAAATGAAAACAAGGCTACAGCACTCTAAAGACGCAAAACACCACCAAACACATACGGATTTCCCGAAAAAGACGTAGAGATCCGAAAACAAGGACGCAACCTGCGCGACCCGAAAAACATTAGAAACACAATAAATACACACAACAAACACATAAAAAGCTTACCCACAGCAAGGGGGGCACCCGGGACCTCTGCAAGTGAAGTTACACCTCGATTTAAGTCCAAATTTCGGAGTTTAGACACCCGAAAATCACCTAAGCGAGAGAAAAAATGTCCGCCGAACAAAACGAAAACGAGGCTAAAGGACCCTAAACACGCAAAACACCATCATAAACACGCAAAACACCACCAAACAGCTACGGATTTTCCGAAAAAGTTGGACGACATCCGAAAACAAAGACGCTAAATCAGCCACAGCAGCATACTACACATTAGGCGCCATTTTAGAACAATAACTTATACAATCCGGAAGTACACAGCTACCCTAACTGATTTGCCTCGCGCACGCACACTATTACACTGCACACATTCATGACGCTTACACAGTAGCTCCACAGCACTAATGCTGCAGTAACATGAAAACAGATTGCCAGCTCTTCAACACAATGCTTCCTGCATATATTACTTCACAATAGGTAAAGTATATTAATTTCTTATTTTATTAATTATTCATTGCCATACCAAAAAAAAAGGAACCAGGAAGTGTATGGCTATAATTTTGGTGAATCAGAGGAGGGAAATCTTGATTTTTCTTGTATATTTCAATATTTAGTAAAATGTTAATAAATGAAATGAAGTAGAAATGGGACATTATTACCTTGGAAACATATTAAAGATCATACAATTTCTAGAGGACGTTATATACAACTTTTGATCAGGATAATGATAAGTTCCTAAAGGAATGGTTTAACATGTTAGATGGTGATCTAAGGGATCAGTCACAGAGGATGTTATGGAAACTCTCAGATAAACAACACAAAAGAAAAAAAAGTCTGATTTTGGAAAGTAAAGATTTTACAGACATGTCATCAGGTACAATAGATGAGATTAAACATACTGAGTATGAGATGATAGAAAGACAATAGGCAATGTCTGAGAGATAAATTGGACAAAACAATAAGATATAAGAAAGAAAATGAGAGAAAGTTGTAAGAGGGGAATGTGAAATAACAAAAAAAAATAATAAAAAAAGAAATAGAAATTAGTAATTTAGAAAAAAATCAATGACAGAAGTAGGGAATGAGAAAGAAAAGTTTTAATTACCCCAATCAAAGCTATAATTCAAAATACAGTGAATTTGGATGCAAAGAGGAGTAGGACCAATAATCCTACTTTTTGTTGTTGTTCGTTAGTCATTCAGTTGTGTCTGACTCTCTGTGTCCATGTGGATCCGAGGATGCCAGGCACATCATGTCAGCCATTACCCCACTGAGCTCCATCAAGCTCATGTTCATTGCTTTAATTAGCTCATCTATCCATCTCCGCCTCTGTTGTCTCCTTCTTCTTGTGCCTTCAATTTTTCCCACATCAGAGTCTTCTCTAGGTAATCTGTCATCTCATGATATGGACAAATATTTGAGCTTCAGCCTCATGATCAAACTTTCCGGTGAACACTAGGTCTTGATTTCCTGAAGTACTGATTTGTTGGATCTTCTTGCAGTCCAAGAGATACTAAATAGTTTTCTCTGACACCACAATTCAAAGGCTTCAATTCTAAAGCGCTCAGACCTCTTTATGGTCCAGCTCTCACATCCGTATGTTACTACTGGGAAAACCATAGGTCTAACTATGAGGACCTTTGTTGATAGAGGTTGGAAAAGGATACAGGCTATTAAATATGGTTAGGAACAAGTGCAAGTACAGGGTTTATAGAACAAGCTTTATATATGTTGGAGAAATCTGACGTAACTTATTATAATGACGGTATGTTATAGTAAGATATGAGAGAAGAGCAAACTAAGAGAGAAGATTTACTGGGATATAAAGAAAATATATGTTTTGCGTTTTTCTATAGAATTTTCTGTTTAGGAGAATAATATTAAAACTATTATTAGAAAAACTGGGACATTCTTATAAAAGATAATGACTTGAATGGAATTATACCCGATGAGCTTAAGATCCCTTTATAGAGAGGCCCCAATGATAATGGATCACAGACAAAATACATATTGCAAAATTATTCACCCCCCTTGTCTATTTACCTATTTTGTTACATTACAGCCTTAAGTTCAATGTTTTTTTTATGTGATGGATCAGAACACAATAGACTAAGTTGGTGAAGTGAAATGAGAAAAATATATACATAAAACTATTTTTTAGAAAACGAAAACAGAAAATTGGCATGTGCGTATGTATTCACCCCCTTTGTTATGAAGCCCATAAAAAGCTCTGGTGCAACCAATTACCTTCAGAAGTCCCATAATTAGTCAAATGATGTCCACTTGTGTGCAATCTAAGTGTCAGATGATCTGTCATTACACATACATACCTTTTTTGAAAGTCCCCAGAGGCTGCAACACCTAAGCAAGAGGCACCACTAACCAAACACTACCATGAAGACCAAGGAACTCTCCAAACACATAAGGGACAATGTTGTTGAGAAGTACAAGTCTGGGTTAGGTTATAAAAAAATATCCAAATCTTTGATGATCCCCAGGAGCACCATCAAATCTATCATAACCAAATTGAAAAAACATGGCACAACAGCAAACCTGCCAAGTGACGGATGCCCACCAAAACTCACGGACTGGCCAAAGAGGGCATTAATCAGAGAGGCAGCACAGAGACCTATGGTAACCCTGGAGGAGCTGCAGAGTTCCACAGCAGAGACTGGAGTATCTGTACAAAGGACGACAATAAGCCGTACGCTCCATAGAGTTGGGCTTTATGGCAGAGTGGCCAGAAGAAAGCCATTACTTTCAGCAAAAAACAAAATGGCACGTTTTGAGTTTGTGAAAAAGCATGTGGGAGACTTCCAAAATGTATGGAGGAAGGTGCTCTGGTCTGATGAGACTAAAATTGAACTTTTCGGCCATCAAAGAAAACGCTATGGCTTGTGCAAACCCAACACATCACCCACAGAACACGATCCCCACAGTGAAACATGGTGGTGGCAGCATCATGCTGTGGGGATGTTTTCCAGCAGCCGGGACTGGGAAACTGGTCAGAGTTGAGAGAAAAATGGATGGTGCTAAATACAGGGATATTCTTGAGCAAAACCTGTACCGCTCTGTGCGTGATTTGTGGCTATGCCGGAAGTTCACCTTCCAGCAGGACAATGACCTCAAACACACTGCTAAAGCAATACTTGGGAGGTTTAAGGGGAAACATGTAAATGTGTTGAAATGTCCTAGTCACAGCCCAGGATTAGATTCTTGTTCTTACCTCCTCTGCACTCTTACCTTATTATGTCTACCCCCTGTACTCTCTCACATCACAATGACTATTTCTTCTAGAGTCTCACAAAGCCGACCTCAATGCAGTCTCATATGACTATCCTTACATCCTCAGATACACAGAGGCTCTGAGGTCAGCACTGATCACTCACTAGTTATTATACATATATAACATGGCTGATGTCATAGGGATTGTGATGTCATCAGCATTCTACTGACTACAAGCCCACTATCACAGAGGCTGCAGCCGCCATTATCTGGTCTCCAGTTACTAGTAACCAGTACTGATACTTTATTGGGTCAAAAAAGGATTCCTGAAGGTGTGCTGATTCCTGAAGTGCTGGAGAATGCCAATGTCTGAAGGTGAGTTTGAAGGGCTGTATGGATATATATATATATATATATATATATATATATATATATATATATATATATATATATATATATATATACACATATTTCATATATATAGTTGTGGTAATTATGAATGTTGGTCACGCTATGTTAATAGTTATGGGTTGGCACATGCGCAATGAACACCCAAGGCACTCATTTCGGGCCTCGCGATGAGCGATATAGGCGCTCATCGCAAGGCCCGCAGGACTTAGTCTGCAATGAGTGGCAAAGGCGCTCTATGCAGGGTTTGCAATCAGCACCATATGCGCTCATTGCAGCCTAAGTCATGTGGGCCTCGCTTACTTACAACCTAAAAAGATCATTTGACGCTTAATTGGCATTTTTTGTTGATTGCAAATCGGCTAAGCGAGGAAAAAAATGGCGGCGGTAAAGATGTCAAAATTGAATGACTAAATAACAATAGTACCACTGAAGTTATGTTTATTACATAATATTGTCACTATTCTTTAGTTTTCCTCCTCGTGATAATTGTTATTTTGTGCGGTTCACGTTTGTGGTATAAAAGTACTGATTGCCAATCTGGAGAATGTCAGAGCGACCAGGGTTGTTACATTTACTGGGCCAACTAAAGAGATTGAGAAAACCCAAAGTTTTCTTCATAACTTTATGAGCTCACTAGAAGAAGATCTTCTAAATAATGTCCCAAATCTACAGAAGCGTATGTGAGGAGTTAGATTAGGTTTAATCCCTCTACATCCCAACAAAGGGGAGTAATAAATAAAGAAACCCATTGACATTAGCTAGTGATTAGTACTGGACCTTACATCACTGCTGGTTTGGACTTCATGGTCACATTATTATCTTTACATACATGATCCATGTTAGTTGTTGAGCTGCTGTGGTCCAAAACTTTCTATAATAATTTCAAAGAACATCTATTAAAGATTTCTACCTTTTTTATTTTGTTTATAAAATAAATGATATTTATGTAAAACATAAAGAACATGACTGATCCAGCCTTTATCTTTCTAGACAATTGGGAGACGTGTAACCAAGTGTCATGGAGAGCGTGTTATATTATCAGTTGAAAACTTCTTGGCACAAAAAGCTCCTCTGACAACTCTTTATACTGACCCTGGATATATTTATATAATGTTATATATCCTCTTAGACGCCTTTTTTCTAGAGAAAATAAGTTTAGTTTTCTTAGTCTTTCTTCATAACTTAGCCCCTCTATATAATGTAAGCAATATGACATCACTGTAAGAACAGGGACATTGATTATATATCAACATGGTAAATAAAAGAGGGAACCAAGCCCTTTGTATCTCTGACAGTTTATATTGAATAACACCAGAATTATCTCTTTCTTAATCTTACTGATGTCACAGAACAAAATAAAATGCTGTGGAAGGACCATAGTCCTGATCTAGGACCTGGAATGATCTTATGTCTAGTACTGAGTTACTCTGCCTAGCAATAGTGCATGGATGTCAGGACAATAATAATATCTGCACAGCAGCCCAATGGATCTCTCATGAGAAGAGATGGACAGGTCCGATGATGAGAGATGGACAGGTCAGATGATGAGAGATGGACAGGTCAGATGATGAGAGATGAGTAAAGTTATCATCACGGTAGTAAACAACCAGGCTGAATGTAGCAAAGGATAAATAAAACATGATTTCCAAATAGCATTGATTTCCAGTACCCTAGATGGCATCCACTTGGTTGTCCCACTGGCATAAGGGTCTTCAGCTTCCAGTAGAAATATTCCCCTTTACTACGTGAAGCTTTGCATTTTAGTTGGGTTTGCACAAAGTGCAGAGATATTATTTATACCATATAGCCCCAATCACCGGGTATTAGTTACAGTACTTGACATCAGATAACTAACCTGCATGGAGTAACACTTTGCTTTGGTGACTATTTCCCCACATCAATCCTTTCTGTCAGCCCACGGGACTATCATTCCCAATCTGGGAACCCCATGCTTAGTACTGTGCCATCAGGAGGGTTATTATTAAACTTTATTCCATGTGAGAAAGCAGTCAATTTTTTGTTGATCAGTTCACTTTTACCTAGAAAAATAAATATATAAACATAGAGAAAAGTTTTTACATTCTATTAGTTATAATCAGTTTATCTAATTAAAAAGAGTTGTTATGTGTCTGCGGACTCATATTCTTCATGAACATTTCATCAGTGAAGAGGGTGAGTCCAAGGTTAAATAATTTGAGGGTTAATATCTTTTTCTAAGGGCATGCAATGGTTGGAGAGGTGCTGCAATGACTATTTAATCCCATAGGAAATATCCGTTGAAGCCTCCAATTCATGGAGTAAAATTTGTAAAATGGCGATGTGTGGGACAGGATCTGTTTTGATCTCTAAGATTAAGATAGGATCTCTCATGACCTCTCTATAGGGTGGTATTTCTCTCGACCTCTGCAAGCATGAGGATCCCTCCTATCATGGGTTTTCACAACCCCTCTGGATCTATGTTGGCAGTGCAGGATGCCCAAGATCCCTGTGAATTGGTCAAATTCCCACTAAATCTTTGTAGAAAGAATAGGATTTCTCTGAGCTACTGCACGTTGGAAAACATAAAAAGCACCTTTTAGCGGTACTATAAAACTCTTGGCCTAAGCAACTAAGTAAGGCCCACCTTTACTGTCTTTGAACTTGGCAAAATCCCACTGAGTGTATAGTAGCTCAGTAAGAAGAGCAGGATCCTATTGGAAATATACTGTCTCAGTAAGCCAGGAAGGATCTCATTGGATTTACTTTGGTTCTCATTGGATCTATATTAGCTCAGCAAGTAAGGAAGGATCATATTGGCTTATACTGGCTCAGTAAGAAGGCCAGGTTTTCACTGGATCTATGTTGGGTCAGTAAGCAGGACAGTATCCCACTAGATCTGCATTGCTTGAGTAAGCAATGAAGGATCTCATTGGATCTCCACTGGTTCATTAAGCAGGACAGTAAGCAGGGGCAGAATATCACTGGAAATAAATTAGCTGAGTTGGTAGTGATTGGGCCTACATTAGCTCAGTAAGTAGGCCAGGGTCTGATTAGCCCTACATTAGCTGAATAAGCAGGGCAATATGGGATTGGGCCTACATTAGATCAGTAAATTGGGCGGGATCTGAAATGACCTACATTAACTGAATAAGCCGGACAGGATCTGATTGGGCCTACATTAGATCAGTAAATTGGGCAGGATCTGATTTGACCTACATTAACTGAATAAGCAGGACAGGATCTGATTGGTCCTACATTAAAAACAGGAAATGATCTGAACTGACCAATATTAGCTGAATAAGCAGGGTGAGGATTTGATTGGACCTAAATTAGCTCAGTAAGCAGGGCAGTATCTACTTGGGGTTACATTTGTTCAGTAGCAAGGATAAGATCTGTCTGGGCCTGTATTAGCTTTATATGTAGGGCACGATCTGATTGGGCCTACATTAGCCTAGTAAGCAGGGTAAGCAGAGTAAGCAAGATCTCCTTTGATTTATCACTGACTCAGTAAGCTGACCAGTATATGATTAGCTCTGAACTGGGTCAGTAATAAGCTCAGGATATCATTGGTTTACACTGGCTCAGTAATCAGGGCAGGACATTATTGTCTACATTGGTTCAGTGATCAGATTCAGATCTTATTGGAACCACACTGACTTGGTAAACCAGCCTGGATATGACTGGGTCTACACTGTCTCAGTAAACCAGGCAGGATCTCACTGGCTCTACATTGGATCAGTAAGCAGGACAAGATCCTATTAGCGTAAATTAGCTCAGTAAGTAGGGCATGAACTGATTGGGCCTACATTAGATCAACAAGCAGTGCAGAGTCTAATAGGATCTATATTGGCTCAGTCTGAAGGTTAGGATCTCATTGGATCTACACTGGCTCAGTAAACCAGCCAGGATATGATTAGGCTTACACTGGCTCAGTAATTGGGCTTGCTTTCATAGGCTCTACATTGCTAGTTAACATGGTAGAATCTCATTTGATTGTCATTGGTTCAGTAAGCAGGACAAGATCCAATTGAGCTTAAATTAGTTCAGTGTGTAGGGCAGGATCTGATTGGACCTACATTAGATCAGTAAGTAGGCCAGGATCTGATTGAACATAAATTAGCTCAGTAAGCAGGGTGGGATCTGGTTGGACCTACATTAGCTGAGTAGCAGGGAATAATCTGATTGGACCTACATTAACTTAGGAAGCAGTGCAGGATATTATTGGGTGTACATTACCTCCTTAAGCAGGGCAGAATGTAATGTAATCTACATTGGTTTACTAAGAAGGGAAGTATCTCATTGAATCGTCATTGGTTTAGTAAGCAGGATAGGATCACATTGTATCTACACTGGATCAGTAAGCAGGGCAGGATCTAACTGGATCTACATTAGCTGAGTAAGTATGGCAGGATCTGATTGGGTCTAAATTAGCTGAGTAAGAAGGCCATGGCCATGTCTGATTGAATCTACATTATATGAGTAAGTAGGGCAGGATATTTTGGGGTCTACATTAGATCAGTAAGCAGGACTGATCTTATTGGGTCCATATTAGATCAATAGGTAAGGCAGGATCTGATTAGGTCTACATAAGATCAGTAATCTGTGTTTGATCTCATTGAACCTATTTTTGCTGCACAAGTAGGGAGGGATCTCATTGGGTCTATATTAGATCAGTAAGCAAAACTGGATCTCATTGGGTCTACACTGGCTAGGTAAATAGGACAGGATCTGACTGGGTCTATATTAAATCAGTGAGTAGGGCAGGGTCTAAATGGGCCTACATTAGGTCATCATGCAGGCAAACCCCATTGGGCCTATATTGGCTTAATAAGCAGGGTCCCAGTAGGCCTACATTAGATCAGTAAGCAGGACAAGGTCCCATTGGGCCTATATAGGCTCAACAAGCAGCCTAGGATCTAAGTGAATCTCTGTACACATAATAGGATTGTCAGAACCACCATGTGTCAGTAAGTGCTGTGTGATGTATTCTCATTGCATTGGACCTCTAGACTAAGGGACTTACCATACTGATGGTACCATGTTCAGTTCTGGGCATATCAGTATACTGTAGAGGTGGATGTTTCACTGTACTGTGATCCTGGATGTTTATATGTGTACTAGCGAATTGCCCGTCAAAAAATGACGGCAATGAAATTGTAAGTGAGCTAATGCTATTTGGTGTATAATAATAAAATAACTAATAGATTAATAAAGTAATATACTTTACCTCTTTTGAAGTAATATGTGCAGGAAGCATTGTGTTGAAGAGCTGACAATCTGTTTTGATGTTGCTGCAGCATTAGTGGTGTGGAGCTGCTGTGTAAGCGTGCTGAATGTGTGTAGTGTAATAGTGTGCATGCGCGAGACAAAACTATTAGCGTAGCTGTGTACCTCTGCATCGTATGAGTTATTGTTCTAAAATGGTGGCTAATGTGTGGTATGTGTCTGTAGCGGAATATCCGTAGCTGTTTTGTGGTGTTTTGCGTGTTTCTGGTGGTGTTTTGCGTGCTTAGAGTCCTGTAGCCTCGTTTTCGTTTTGTTCGGCGGCCATTTTTTCTCTCGCTTAGAGAATTTTTTGGTGTCTAAACTCTTTTCTTTTCAGTTAAATTAAGGTGTAACTTCATTTTTTGAGGTCCTGGATGCCCCCTCTTTTTATGTATGTGTTGTGTGTATTTATTGTGTTTTTGATTTTTTGATATCCACGGGTAGCGGACGATTTTTGCGAGGTCGTAATTGCTCGTAACGTGTCTCGTATTTTGTTTGCTTCGCGAGGGCCGCAGTTGCTGGCAAGGAGCGCCTTTGGCGCTCCATGCCAGCAACTGAGGCCCTTGCTTTGCGAGGGCTGCGGGCTCGCTACGCGAGCCCGCAAGCATTGGCAACAACTCGTATGGTCACAACTATATATGTGATGTAACAGCTTCCTATAGTGATTATATTCATATTACACATGCATAATATTTGTATGTATTGTTTAATAAATAGTTTTGTTGTAATTCAGGGTATTCTGTGTGACCTGGCCCACAGAGGTGTAATCAAATTATTGTTTATAAAAGCATGGATGAGAGTTGACCCTGTATTGTAACAATGGTCTCTGGGTGCTCATTGCAGGACAGCTCTTCCTCTGTGTATGGACACTGGGATCCCTCTTGATCTTCCATAGTCCCCAGAAATGACTTCTCTTACTATAAATATACCTACCTTATAAAGGACAGTAATAAGAATAAGTATCTGTTCTTATTTTCCACTAATTGCTCTTAACAGACAAGTCCTATAAGTGAAAAGCTAGTAAGTTTCCAATATGGCCACCACTGGGCTGCTCCCTGAGTATCTCATATGTTAAGAAACCCCTTGGTAACCCTATACTAGACTTATCCTTTAACCCATTCAACAAGTACCTGTCACTTTGCTCTTACAGACTGACCATTAAGCCCATTAAACATATCACTGTCATTAGGCCATTTAGTTCCTACATCACTGACTCTTGGTTTATCAGTTTAAACATATTACTGATATTAGGTCACTTTGCCCCCACATGAGACATTTTCTTTAAAGTGTACACATAAATAAATAAATATAATTGCTAATTTTTATTTAAGATTTGGATAATTAAGTTTAAAATGGGCCATTTTACTATTTTATTATATTTATTTCTATGTGTATATTTTATTTCAGCAATAAATGGGACCTGTTCTGTGCCCATCTAAAAGATACTGTATATTTTAGATAAATAATTAAAAGCATATATTTTAGAATAAAAAGGAGAGAAAAAGATACTTGTTCTAATAATTAAAAAAAAAAATCTACAGAAAATATCTAGCCAAGCAAAATGTCCCGTCCATGGCCCCCTTTTGAGTGACTTCACTGAGAGCTGAGTTACACAGACCCATAAAATAAAAATGGGAGGAGCAAAAGTTACAGTTATGAGTAGAGTTGGCAGATTTGAATAGTAATAGATGAATCATGGTGTCTGTATGGTGTTATCTTCAGAAGAACTTTTCGACCCTTAGAAATGTCACTTTATGAAATAAAAGGTACACATCCAGCATCACTGTACCCAGATTTATTCACTTCAAGTGGAACATTAATTCCTAGCCCTGTCTCTTGAATGTGTCAGACTCACTAGTCTGCAGTTACCAGATATCTGTGCTGAAGAACAGCTCAGAAAGTCGTGTAAAAAGGTGATTAAAATATAAAGATTATGGGGAACCGAATATGGACAATTTTACCAAAAATCACATTCTCTGATGCTACAAATTCTGATACAGCGGAATAATCCAATATAACACAAACCATAGATCTGAGGAAGCCTCAGCTGTTATGTAACTGTATAAATCACGGAAAAGGTTCTGATGGTCAGTAGGCGACATGAGATGAATGATCATGTGATCTGATATCTATGTTTTAAGTGGATTGTCCCCTGATTGAGATCTCTGTCCCCATGAAATATTGTCCAAGAAATGTCCTCATATTACAGAGTAGGCAGGTGACACAATAGAAAAGGGCTAATGTTTTCCTTTATACCCAGAGTGCATGTGTGCAGGTCATTATTTTTGCCCAGTGTATGTATTCGGTCCAGACCACTGTGCCTATTTACTAGACTTGCAAACAGTGTGTGGTAGTGCCGTATTGACGAGTCTGTAATTAATAATTAAAAACGAAATCATTATAAATAATCTTTACCCTGCCAGTGTCTTTACTGCGTTCACCTCCCACCAACACACTTATTTATAGTATCAGATTATATTATATCTATTTAATGTGAGACCAGACCAAGACTCATTGGCCATGGCTTGATGGTCTAGTAGCAGCCATGATATCAGCTATGGCCAGTGTTCCAGTGATGTCATACTGGGCATTGTGACATCATCACTGATACTTACAGGTGCTTTATATTAATTAAGATGTCTCCCTATCTTTTTTACAGATTTTATTCTTTACATTTGTATGGAATAACACACATTCTAGAAGTAAAGCATATTATCTATAGACATAATAATATAAGTGGTCTGTCTGTTCCTCTTTTACATAACTTATAAAGAGCTGCACAATTATCACAACTAACTTTATGACATTCTAATGAAAATCAACCATTTTGTCTTCTTTATCATTATGATATACAGTATTTAATGTGGGAAGAAAACGGCAAGAGATGTATTGTTTATTGATAATCCCTATACTAAACATTCTTTATCTTTACGTTCTTCTTATAGATATGAAAAGAATCTCAATAAAAAACAATCACTTTTATCTCATGTTATCTAACTTCAGAAAAGGGAAAAAAAAATTGTATAACTTTTATACTAATAATAAATTATTTAATGAATTACAATATGTTTACCAATTGCCGAATAATTAAATTTTTCATTATTCACAATTTCCTATCAATTCAATATAATTATATGAATAAATCTTTGAAACAATTTTCACTACACAAAGAGGCCCTCATTCCGTTATGTTTTCTAATCGTATTCATTTTATACCAGGTGAAATTAAATTGTCTAAAAGGAAAACTAAAGAATAGAAAAACATTTTATATGAATTATATACAGGAAGTAGAAATGTTTCAATAACGGAAACGTATTTAATACTAACGACTTGCCCGTCAAAAAATGACGGTCAATAAAATAGTAAGGCTGGGAGTGCTGTTTGGCACACAATGTAATGTTTTTTGTCATCTAAGCACCTTTGGCGTTCATTGCATACCCCGCTCTGAGCGCCTTCGGCACTCATTGCGATCCTCTCCCGTGGTGTACTTTTGCTCCTCTGAGCACCCTCTGCGCTCATTGTGAGCCCTGCGCTGAGCGCCTTTGGTGTTCATCGTGTGGATCTCAATAAACGATTTCGGCGCTCATTGCGAGTCTTTGGGATTGTGTAATTTTGGTGGTGTGAGCACCTTTGTTGCTCATTACAAGGGCCGCACTGATGGCCGTTGGCGCTCATTACAAGCCTCTCCCCTCATGCAGTTTTGCTCCAGTATTGCTCACAACTATATATGTGATACATAGATTATATAGTCCCAATAGGAGGTGCATCTGTAGGGTATTTATTACACTATGACTTAGCTCATGATATTATATCATAACAGTGTCCTCAGGTCCCTTTATTATATTTACTTGCACTAAGAGGTGGTGCACTTCTCTCCCTCCCTCTTTTTTTATATTCTGTATTAATTATAACTAGGGACTTTCCAATCAAAAATGACGGCAATAAAATTTAAAGCCTGGCAATGCTGTTTGCCACCAAATGCGAGAATATGGCCCCTCTTAGCACCTTTGGCGCTCACTGCGAGCCTATTCCCCTGTCTACTTTACAGGCCCTGCTATGAGCACCTTCGGCGCTCATGGCAAGCCCTTTTGCCAAGCTGCACCTTTCCTGCTTTGCAATGATCCCCTTCGGCGTTCATTGCAAGTCTCTCCCCCTTTGTACTTTATAGGCCTGTGTAGTTTAGGGGCCTATTGCCTTGGGTTAAGTGTTACTGCCTTGGTGTAAGTATTACTGGCTTGGGTTAAGTGTTACTGCCTTGGTGTAAGTATTACTGGCTTGGGTTAAGGGTTACTGCCTTGGTGTAAGTATTACTGCCTTGGTGTAAGTGTTACTGCCTTGGGCTCAGTGTTACTGGCTTGAGTTAAATGTTACTGCCTTGTATTAGGTGATACTGTTTTGCGTTACGTCTTAGTGCTTAGGGGTCGTATTTACGTCCTTCGGCCTCGTTTTATGTCCTTCGGCCTTGTTTTTGTTTTGTTTCTGTTTTTTCAGCAGTCATTTTTTTTTTCTGCTTCAGCGATTTTTCATGAAAAAAGGCAAAATATGCCTCAAATTAACTTGCAACCTCACTCACAGGCTCCCTGGCTCTCTCCCTGTGCTGTGTGTGAGTGTTAAAGTTAATTTGAGGCATACCTGTGTTTTTTTGCAGGTCTTTCCAGTTCGGTGGGTTGTCTGTTAAAGTCGTATTTTTACGAGTCCCGCAGTCCATCTACGTGCTTCGGTTCCTAAGACCTACGGACTGTAATTTTCCACCCTTTGGCGCTCATTGCAGCTAAGTCCCATGGCGCCTGCAAGGCCTGCAATGAGAGCCTTAGGAGCTCATTGCAGCCTAAGTCAAGCGGGCCTCGCGGTTATGGCCCGTAATGGGTCGCTTCGCGAGGCTCGCAGTTGACTGCTCGCCTCGCAATGAGCTTCTAAGGCGCTGATTGCAGGCCTAAGGCGCTCATTGCCAGCATCGCCGTGGGACTTAGCTGCAATGAGCGCTAAAGGCGCTCATTTCAGAGGTGGAGATGAGCGCCACAGGTGTTCATCCCGAGACACACAAGCTGCAATGAGCGCCGCAGGCCAGAAAATTACCGCCCTTAGGACTTAGAAACTAAAGCACGTAGATGGATTGTGGGGCTCGCAAAAATATGACTTTAACGGACGACCCACCGAACTGGAAAGAGCGAGCCCCGCAATTTTAACATTGTGTTGTCAACAAACCCGCATTTACGACAATTTTTTGTGTGGCAGTGAATAGGTTAATCACTGTTTTGGTAGAGTGTGGCGAAGAAAGGGGCTTCAGATATAGCTTCTCTAGGAAGGGGTTAAATACTGTATGTGGTCAGGATGGGGTTAATCACAGCTTGCTCAGTCTCTGATACTGAAGGGGTTAATCACCACTCTACAATACTTTGTGTATGTGCTGTGCCTGTCATATATTCCCATGCTCTGTGTCACGTCTCAGTACAGATCATGTGATCACCTTCATCTAACACGAATTATAATGATGTTAATCCCAATTTACACACAAATCACACTGAGCTGTGCTCTGAGAGACATGGAGTTAAACACCTGATTGGCCAAACACAGATAATGAGCATATCTCACAGCGAACCAGAATGCAGCTTGTCCTCAGAGGCGGGATAATACTCACTGCTGTTTTAAACCTGTGTACTCTAAACTGATCAAGTAAAGCAAAGGGCGGGAATAAAAGCCAACAGTTCTGATTGGATGAGTGTAAAGAATGATAATGTCTATGGCCAATCAGGAAAAGGTTACAGTTTTACCTCATGTATTAGAGAATACCACAAGGACCAAATGAGAAACATAAAAACACTGGGTTTAAAATGAGGCAAAGTGTCTCTCATGTGTTAGTCTGTCTGTAACACAACCAAGCTCTTTGTGTTATTGGTGAGTAGAAGAATATTACATTTAATCCCTTGTGTAGATAATTTAGTTTGTTCCCTGAGTCTGTGACAATGTGACAGGATCTAATACACTGATACAGCTAATTACCCTCTTAATGAATCAGATATAGAAAGAGGGTGAAGGGCCCTAAAATGATGTATTATTTATATTGTATTAATGCTGTTTGTGAATGCTACCTGCATTTAATGACCACTTTATTCTATTTGTTAAGGTATATTGTATTAGTCACTATATTGATTAAATATTTATTATAATTAATGGTAAAGAATGGATGAAAGGAGCACAGAAGTGTAACATTTATAGACTACTCTTATAAAGAGATTAATAAAGACCTTAATAATGTACATATAATACATACAGTTCTTATTTTTACATTTTAATTATATTTTTAATTATTTAGTTTTGCTTTAATGGTAGCAGACACTTTTATTTGTTCCTAACAAGATTCAACACCTTATAGGAATAGGATGATCTCGATTCAGTTCTGTTACAGCCACTTGATAATAGACCATAATAAACTGAGAATAAAAATGCACTTTATTATTACAGTACAAATATGAGTATTTAGAGGGATCTTGTACTATATTGTCCATTCAGTCCCTGTTGGGGTGTGTCAATAACAATTACTCACAATATTCAAAATGAGCACAAAATGATGCACTGGAACAAAGAAAAATGCATAAAAACTAAAAAAAGTAAAAATTGTATTTATTTTGTATTTCTAATAATGATTATTTATTCAAACAACCATAAACAAAACATCATGACTCTTGGTCTTTAAATGTCTTTCCAACTCCACCCACTAATGACTAAAACTGCAGAGCAGCCATTTTAAGTCTGACCATTTCAGATTAAAACAGAAAAGTGGCCATTTTAAGAGTGCTCTGAAGAGAGGATTCAGTCAGGTAAAGCATGTTATAATGAGAGAATATATGTATACGGTGATATAAACATGTTACAATGAGGGATACAGTGATCTAATAATGTTATAATGAGAAAGATAGTGATATAATAATGTTATAATGAGAGACTATAGTTATACAGCTACAGTATATAATAATGTTATAATGAGAGACTATAGTTATACAGTTACAGTATATAATAATGTTATAATGAGAGACTATAGATATACAGTATAATCACATATAGTTGTTAGTGTTGGTCATGCAATGTTAAATAATTGTGGCCTTCGTGTAGCGAGCGCCGCAACTGCGAGCCTTGTGAAGCGAGGCAGTCGACTGCGAGCCTCGCAAAACGAGGCAACCGTTGCAGGCCGCAATTGCAAGGCTTGCGGGACTTAGGCTGCAATGGACGCTGGAGTTGCTCATTGTAGGCCTGGCGATGAGCACCAAAGGCACTCATCACCAGCGATGCAAGACTTAGGCAGCAATGAGCAATGAAGGTGTTCATTGCAGGGCTTGCAATGAGCGCCACAGGTGCTCATCGTCAGAGGTTCAGGACTTAGGCTGCAATGAGCCCTGTAGGACTTAGGATCGAAGCACGTAAAATGCCAGAACCACAAGATTGGAAATACCAACAAAAAACAACAACTATGCCTCAAATTCACTTTCATACTCACAAACAGCAAGATAATTTGAGCCACATTTGCTGTTTTTTTAACATCGAAAATCGCCTAAGCAGAAAAAAAATGGCGGCCCAAAAAACGTAAATATGATGAAAACAAGGCCGAAGGCTCAATTTAACTCCAAATAAAAGAGTTTAGACACCCGAAAATCCCCTAAGCGAGAGAAAAATGGCAGCTGAAAAAAAAACGAAAACGAGGCTACAGCACTCTAAAGACGCAAAACACCACCAAACACCTACTGATTTTCCAAAAAAGACGTACGAGATCTGAAAACAAGGACGCAACCTGCACGACCCCAAAAAACATTAGAAACACAATAAATACACACAACAAACACATAAAAAGCTTACCCACAGCAAGGGGGGGAGCCCAGGACCTCTGCAAGTGAAGTTACACCTCGATTTAAGTCCAAATTTGGGAGTTTAGACACCTGAAAATCACCTAAGCGAGAGAAAAAATGGGCGCCGAACAAAAAGAAAACGAGGCTAAAGGACCCTAAACACGCAAAACACCACCAAACACCTACGTATTTTCCGAAAAAGTCGGGCAACATCTAAAAACAAGGACGCTAAATCAGCCACAGCAGCATACCACACATTAGGCGCCATTTTAGAACACTAACTTATACAGTCCGGAAGTACACAGCTACCCTAACGGATTTGCCTTGCGCATGCACACTATTACTCTTCACACTGCACACATTCATGACGCTTACACAGCAGCTGCACAGCACTAATGCTGCAGCAACATGAAAACAGATTGCCAGCTCTTCAACACATTGCTTCCTGCATATATTACTTCACAATAGGTAAAGTTTATTAATTTCTTATTTTATTAATTATTCATTGCCATACCAAAAAAAAACACCAACGCTGCTCATAGCACACAAACAACCAAGAGCCTCGCAATGAGCGCCGAGGGCGCTCAGCGCGAGGCTCGCAATGAGCGACGAAGGATCTTAAAACACCAACAAAATTAATTTTGCACGCAAACAACATTACCTGCCTTACAATCTTATTGCCGTTATTTTTTGACGTGCAAGTCGCTAGTAATGTTATCATTAGGGAGATAGGGATATCATCACATATATAGTTGTGAGCGTACGAGTTGTTGCTAATGCTGCGGGCTCGCGTAGCGAGCCGAGGGCCGCGGCTCGCACAGCGCTCCATGCCAGCAACTGCGATCTTTGCAAACTTCACGTCGCAACCCAAACAGCACGACACACACATTACGACACTCGCAAACAACATACGACACACGTTCACACACATTACGACCTCGCAACACCCGGATGCAACTCGCGAACATTACAAAATTAAAAACACAATACATACACACAGCACATACATAGAAAGCTTACCTACACCAAGAGGGAGCACCCAGGACCTCAAAAATGCAACTTACACTTTCATTTCACTCGAAATAAAAAAGTTTACACACTAAAAAATTTGCTAAGCGTCAAAAAAATGGCCGCCGAAAAAAACTAAAACGAGGCTACACACGCAAACACCATACGACACACGTAAACAGATATTACGACCTTGCAAACATCGGACGCAACACGCCAACATACAAACATTTAAAACACACTAAATACACACAACACACACATAAAAAGCTTACCTACAGCAAGACGAACCATCCAGCACCTCAAAAAAACAAGTTACACCTTTATTTAAATAAAATTAAAACACTTTAGACACTAATAAAATCGCTAAGCGAGAGAAAAAATGGCCGACGAACAAAACGAAAACGAGGCTACAGCACTCTCAACACGTAAAACACCACAAGAAACTCGCAAAATACCGCACGAAACTCGAAAAACACCACGCAGCACCGACGGATAATCCGCAAAGACGTATACCACAGATAACCCGCCATTTTACGCCAATGCAGGAGTACACCACTACGCTAACGGTTTCGTCTCGCGCACGCACAGTATTACACTGCACACATTCACCACGATTACACAGCAGCTCCACTCCACTAATGCTGCAGCAACATGAAAACAGATTGCCAGCTCTTCAACACAATGCTTCAAAATAGGTAAAGTATATTCATTTATTAATGTATTAAATATTTCATTATTACACACCAAACAGCATTAGATATTAATTTATTAATGTATTAGATCTTTCATTATTATACACCAAACAGCATTAGCTACTTTACAATTTCATTGCCGTCATTTTTTGACGGGCAATTCGCTAGTAATGTTATGATGAGAGACTACAGATATACAGTTATATAATAAGTTATAATGAGGGAGATATAATGAGAGACTATAGATATACAGTGATATAATAAGTTATAATGAGGAGATATAATGAGAGACTATAGATATACTGTGATATAATAATGTTATGAGGGAGATAGGGATATGATAATGTTATAATGAGAGACTATAGATATACAGTTATATAATAATGTTATAATTATGGAGTATAGGATACAGTGATATAATAATACTAGCGACTTGCCCGTCAAAAATTACGGCAATAATATTTGAAGCCTAGCAATGCTGTTTGATACATAATGCGAGGCTATGGCCACTCTGAGCTCCTTCGCATTCATACCGACTCCCGCGATGAGCGCCTTTGGAGCTCATTGCGTAACTCGCAATAAGTGCCTTCGGCACTCATGGCGAGCCTCAACTTTGCTGCTTTGCATTGATCACCTTCAGCACTCATCGCAAGCCAATGATGAGCACCTTTGGCGCTCATCGCGTGGTAATCCACTCATCCTGTATACTTTATAGGCCTTGCGCTTGAGCACCTTCGATGCTCATTGAGAACCTGTCCCCCCTGTGTAGTTTAGGGGCATCACAATGAGTGTTACTGCCTTGGATTAAGTGTTACTGGCTGAATTAGGTTTTATTATTTTCTGTAATTAGGTGTTATTTTTTTGTTGTTGTAATTAGTAGGGTAATAGGGATTTTTTTAAGGTGGTAGGTAGGTAGTGTAGGGTTTAAAAGAGTAGAGGGGGGTTAATAGTGTAGGGTAGGAGTTGGGTAGGTAGTGTAAGGGTTAATAGGGTAGGGTAGGATGGAGTTTACTGGGAATATTTGGGGTTAAATTGGCCCAGTTAAGGTTAAATAGGACTAGATAGGCTTACATAGCACTATACATGGTTACATATGTCTACGGGGGGTTAGATAGGCCCAGTTAGAGTTAAATAGGTTTAGATGGGGTTAAATAGGCCCAGTTAGGGTTAGGCCCTGTTACGGTTAAATAGGCCCTGTTAGGGTTAAATAGACCCAGATGGAGTTAACTAGGTTCAGATAGGGTTAGCTAGGCCCAGTTAGGGTTAAATAGGTCTAGATGGGGTTAGATAGGCCCAGTTAGGGTTATTGGGTCCAGATAGGGTTAACTGGGTTTAGTATGGGTTAATGGGGCCTTGTTAGGTTTAAGGGGTTAATGGGATATAGGTAGGGTTAATAGTGTAGTGTAGTTCTTAGACTTTGTGTCATGAGGGGCCTGGAAGACCCTCGTGGCACTTATAGTGTTATTATAGGGGTAATTAGTGTCCTATAGGGATCTATATAGACCCTTATTGGCCTAATGTGGTTAATTAATGTCCCATAAGGGTCTGTATAGACCCTTATGAGATTAATGGGGTTAATTAGGGTCTCATGAGGCTCTGTATAGAGCCCCATGAGAGATAGGATTAATTAAGGGCTCATGTGGACTCTGTATAGAGCCCGTGAGTGATGGAGTTAATTTTAGGTATCTGGGACCCCCAAGGTGGGAAATTTGAATTTTTAAAAGCAGGGGGGGTCTGATCAGGACAGATTGGGCCCCCCGCTGCAAGAGTTAATATGGGGACACTGTGGTGGTCCCAATGGGGACCCCCTGCATAGAGGGGGGTTAATGTTAGGTGCCTTGTGGGTACTTACAGTACCCCAGTGGCCGGGATTGACCAAAAGTGTGCTTTAAGGACCCACAATGGGAAATGTAATTTTTTAAATGCAGCTGGGGTCCAATCGGGCCCCTCACTGCACGGGTTTATATTGGGACACTTTGGGGGTCCCAATGGGGACCCCCAGCATGTGGGGGTTAATTTTAGGTGGCAAGTGATTATGTGGGGAGCCTGCAAGATCATCTCACAGGCTTTTACGTGCCATGATGGACGGCCGTTCTGCGTGTCTCACAAGTTGCTCACTGCAGGTCTAATTAAATAGCGTTGTAACTTTTTCAAATTTGAAGCACCTATTGCTTAAGTTCTAACTTTGTATCTACGAGGCGAGAATTTAATGGGGCTGGATATCAGTGTAAAATATGTTATGATGTGGTGCTGGTTTTTATGACAAAATATTAATAAAAATATGTATAAAAACATTATAACACTGTGAAATAATTATTAAATTATATAGATAAATGGATTATTTAAATTAAATATTAATAGCAATGTTTATAAAAAATCATAAGCCTGTAAAATAATTATTAGGGTAGGAATTAGGGTTAGGGATTAGCGTTAGAAAAGACATAGTAAAATAATGGCTTATTCAACACTTTTTTAATGTGTCATATTTGTCAATATCCTAACCCTAAACTCTAACTGTAAACTCTATCCCTAAATACTAAACCGAACCTGAGCAGTAAACTTGAGCGATATCTTTACTATTATCTGCGGAGCACAATTGTACAACCTTCTGGGTACTGCACACCACTGTATGTTTATGTTTAGGGTCAGATTTAAAGCTAGGGTTAACATTAGGAATTAGGGTTAATATTTAGGGTTAAGTTTAATTTTTAGGGTTAGGTTAATTATATAGAGGTTTAGGATTAGGGATTTAGGGTTAAGTTCAATGTTAGGGTTTATGGTTATGTTTAATGTTTAGGGTTTACGTTTAAGGTTAGTATTATGTTTAACGTTACTATGCAAGGTTTAATGTTTACTATATGTTATCTGCTACTACCGTAACCCTAAACCTTTACCCCTAACAATAAACCCTAATGCTAAACATTAAACCTAACTCTAAACCCTTACTGCAACCATTCAGTGACGTGCAGTACCCAGCAGGGGGTGTAGTGGTGTTGCACAGATAATAGAAAATATGTTGCTTAAGGTTAAAGTTAGGGTTCGGTTTATTGTTAAGTTCAGCATAGGTTAGGTTTAGGTTTATGTTTAATATTTAAGGTTAGAGTTTGGTTTTATGTTTATGTTTAGGATTTAGGATTAGATTTTGGGTTAGGGTTAGAGTTTGGATTATGGTATTGGTAGGTATAAGCAAAGACAATTTGAAATGGTTGGAAATATACATTTACTTTATTAAAAGATTTTGCATTTCAGATGTATATTTTAAGTGTTGAAAATATATTTTTTAAATAAAATTATTTTTAACCACATTTTATAAGTATATTAAGTGGCATTACATTGTTTTTCAAACACTGCCAGCATTAGATGACAAAACATTTTAACTTTTCAACATTATAAGAAATACAAAGTCAAGTCACATTATTATTCCGACCACCAACTAATATCCCGAATAACCGATGTGTGCAGCACGGGCGTCAGCTAGACGGCATGGTAGTGAGTCAATAAGATACTGGAAGATTAGCAAGGGTATCTGGAGCCATGAAGACTGCAGTGCATCTGACAGCTGCTGAAGAGTGCATGGTAGAGGATCCATACGGCAAACATGGAGATCAAGGAGGTCCCACAGGTTCTCAATGGGATTCAAGTCTGGGGAATTTGCAGGCCAGGAACTTGGAAGTCTTTGTCATGCTCCTCCAACCACTCCAGGACAATTCTGGCCATATGGCATGTTGCATTGTCCTGCTGGAAGACCCATTCACTCCAGAAAAGACTGTCCTTATCTGCAAGGATGGATAGATAACCCAATCATTTGAGAGTGCCTTCCAGAGGTATGAGTGGAGCCAGAAAATAGCAAGAAAAAATTCCATGAGTGGTTTCAGTGTTGGTTCTTAGAGGTTTCGCACCTGACCTGCAAAAAACATGATTCATCAGAGAAGGCAACCGTTTGCCACTCAGATGACGTCCAATTTTGGCGCTGTCATGTAAATTGAAGCAGCGTTTGATGATGAACCCTCGTGAGCATGTGTGCAGTGACCAGCCATTTGCTTCATAGCCTCATATGCAGCAGGGTTTTCTGTACTTTTATCAGTTGGCCCTCACACACCTTCATAGCTGACATTCCCCTCTGATATCAATACTATGTGGTGCTCCAAAGGATCGATACCATTTCTGTGCAATGGTGCTGTTTGTCTAGTCATGGTATACATTAACCTCAGCAGCACAAGAAAAAGTTCACAAACTGTGCTGTTTTAGAAATACTGCCACAATACCTGCCTGACAGTGATGGTTGATATGTTTGCATAATGCCTATATGTCACCTTATATACCCACCAAGTGAGCTCACAACTCGTGCTGTATTTCATGGACTTCAGGAGTTTTAGGGTTAATACTGTTTGGTCAGAATTTGCACTATTGTATGTCATTATTATTATATGGGGAGGGCAATTACTCAAAGGACTGGATGTGATAGGGACTTATTTTAAATTACTAGTTGAAAGGGCATTCATATTTTTATGCAGTTGCCATCTTGGCATTAGGAGGCCATGATATTTTTTATTTGGTATTTCTTATGGCCAACTTACCATTTACGACTTTGTAATTTTGGCACCACAAGAGACATTTATTATCCTGCCCTGAGCAGCATAGATCAGATAAGCAAAGATTGTAAACAGGACGCTGGAAATAAAATGAGTGTTTTAAGATGTAATCTGTGTGTTTTATTAATCATGATATTATGTTGAAGTAGGTTTTCCATGAATAGGAACTCCACTAACCCCCCAGGTCTGACTGTAAAGGAAAGATAATAGACACTTCTGGTCCCTGGGCCCCAGATGTTAATTGCGCTCTATAGGATCATAAAGTTGATAAGTTTACCGGGCTGATACCCCTTCCCCAGACTACCTAGACATCTGTAATCAATGAGAACACAACAGCTATAAAAACAAGCCTGCCAATCAAAATAAGATGGAAGGAGATCAAACAAGTTATTAGTAATTGGTCACAGCCTTAATTCCCAAAGAGCGGGTTTAATGTAGATTTATTAATGTCCTGCTTAAATATCTATGTAAGTAGAATAACACGTTTCTGGAGTCATATAAGAATTGTGTGTATTTCATTCAGGGAGAAAATGTTGGTCCTGCATGGGATTATCTATGCTGACCCTGCCTTTAATGCTGGTTACAATCGGAAACTTGGTCAGACCCTGGTAACTGGTCCTAATGCTGGTACTATTGGTGGAACCTGTTTAAGCCTTGGTCTATATCCTTATAGCAGGGGTACAATGGACCTCCGATCTGATGGGTAGTATTAGTAAAGTACCTTTTTCGAAGCCCAACCAAGTAGTAGATTGTGACATGATTCATACCAAATGTATTCAACTTTTAGCGATATAAAGGAAAATTCTATGTGCTGTATAATGTGTCTGAAAGGCAGCTTTTAGTCAGTGAGACCACATGACACAAATGGGGCAGATTCATTCTGTTTCAAATAGACACCTTGATTGCAATTTTCTCTAGTCTTAATTAAACTACTCTAAGCTGAATCCAGGTAAAATAATACTCAGAGTTTAGATACAGACTCTGGGAGAGAACCACAGACACTTATTCCTTGTTTCCTTATTTGATGGGTCTCAGGTACAACTGAACAAGTGAGTGTGAAGCAAGAAAGCTTTTATCTGCACCCTGCCAGAGGAGTGCAGCCATTGCCAGTATGGATCCATGCTTGTCATGTGAGTAAAACAAATATTTTGCTGCATGAGATCTGCAAGGATGAAATATTTGGGGAGCTTGAATAAAGAGGGGGAAGGGGGGAGGAAAGAGGGACATTTTGAGGGGTAGAGAAGGAGAGGTAAGTAAACATGTGAGGGAAAAACAGAAAATGAGAGTTAGGGGAGACACAAAGAGAGAGAAAAGTGAGAGATTAGAAGGAGAGAGACAAATGGGGAGAGCAGAGGTGTAGGAACTGGGAGGTAAGATAAACATTATATTCTGCATTAATTATATGGTGTGCAGCCTTCTTTATGGTCCAGCTCTCACATCTGCATGTCACTAAGGTATGTAGACCTTTGTTGATAATGTAATAACTTTGCTTTCTACTAGCTTGTCCAGACTTGCCATAGCTTTTTTCAGAAGAAGCAAATATATTTTTAATTTCATGGTTGGCGCCACCATCTGAAGAGATTTTGGAGCCCAAGAAAAATAAAACCACACTAATTCCACGTTGTGACAATCCAGGTGTAGGGGCTATTACTTCTCAGGGCCACCTGCTATAGACTACAGATTAACCACCCACATGGACCATTGGGTTCTTGGAAATCTCGTCACCAGCACCCTGATATCTGGCTTCTGTATCAGTCATTGTCTGTCCATCAGGAATCAGCGCTTCCAGGAGTCTCAGTAACCCTCCTGTGGTAGTGACCAGGACAAGTTACATACAGGCTGGAGACAGGATCAGTATCACAGCCACCAGGAGCAAATAAGAGAACATACCATTTATATATGTCTTAGCAGTGAACTGATATATTTTTGGAATGTCAACAATATGTATAGGGGTTAGCTACAAAGGGGGCTGTATATAATACACAAAAATGACAGGGAGTGGCAGACAAACACATGAGATTAACTCCACATAGGGTCTAATAGTCTGGCATCCTGTCTAGCACCTGTGAACAATAGGCCATCTTTCAAATACACATAATGCTGTCTTTGTGTCTAGTGTTCCAGACCTCAAATAGAGTACATTAAAGGCATATGTAAGTGAGCTGGGTTAGGATTGCATCTTATAGAGGGGAATTAGTAGTGTATGATTACATTTATTTGCATGCACTATGTGTTTTTAGCTTTGCCTTAAAAAAAAATGTTGTGGGTTATGTTTACACCCCTAGGTGCTTGACAGTTCGTTTTTGTAAAAATGAACCCTTGCTATGTGTGCATGCGCGATGCTGATCGGCTTTGCAGCCAATCAGCAATGAGAGGTGATGTCAGCCGTTGAGTTGAGTGTCTGTGTCGGTGTGAGTGTCTGACTCTGTGTGAGTATGAGTGTCTGTGTGAGTGCATGTGTCTGTGTCAATGTGTGTGAGTGTGTGCCTGTGAGAGTGTCAGTGTGAGTGTCTGTGTCTGTGAGTGTCTCTGTGAGTGTTAGTGTCCGTGTGAATGCATGTGCCTGTGTGAGTGTCTGTCTGTGTGAGTGTATGTGTGAGTGTGTGTGTCTGTGTGAGTGTCTGTCTATGTGTGAGTATGAGTGTCTGTGTAAGTGAATGTGTCTGTGCCAATATATGTGAGTGTGTGTGCCTATGTGAGTGTATGTCTCTATGAGTGTGAGTGTCTGTCTCTATGAGTGTGAGTGTCTGTATGTGAGTGTCTGTGAGTATCTGTGTGAGTGTCTATCTCTGTGAGTGTCTGTTGGAGTGTGTGTGTGTCTGAGTGTCTGTCTCTTTGTAATTGTTACTGTCTGTTTTACTGCACATGGCTGTATGAGTATCAGTGAGAGTCTCTGTGAGTGTGTGTATCTGTATGAGTGTCTGTCTCTGTGTGAGTATGAGTGTCTGTGTAAGTGAATGTGTCTGTGCCAATGTCTGTGTGTGTCTGTGAATGTCTGTGTGTTTATGTATCTGTGAGTGTGAGTGTATGTGAGTGTCTTTCTCTGTAAATGTGTATGTGTGAGTTTGTGTTAGTGTTTGTCTTTTCTTGATTGTTAGTGTCTGTGTGAGTGCACGTGTCTGTATGTGTATCTGTGAGAGTCTCTGCGTGTGAGTGTCTGTATGATTTTCTGTCTCTTTGAGTGTGAGTGTCTGTGTAAGTGTGTGTGTCTGTGTGAGTGTCTGTCTCTGTGTACGTTAGTGTCTGTGTACGCGAATGTGCCTGTGAGTTTGTTTGTCTGTGTGAGTGTCTATCTCTGTAAGTGTCTGTGTGAGTGCGTGTGTCTTTGTCAATGGCTATGAGTGTCTGTGAGTGTTTCTGTGTGATTGCCTGTGTGAGTATCCGTGTGAGTGTCTGTCTCTGTAAGTGAGTGCCTGTGTCAGTGTGTGTGTCTGAGTGAGTGCATGTGTCTGTATGAGTATCTGTGAGAGTGTCTCTGTGAGTGCCTTTGTGAGTGTATGTGTGTGAGTGTCTGTCTATGTGTGAGTGTCTGTGAGTATGTCTGTGTGAGTGTCTGTCTCTGTGTGGGTGTCTGTGTGAATGCCTGTCTTTGTGAATGTGAGTGTCTGTTTAAGTGTCTGAGTGAGTGTCTGTCCCTGTGAGTATGAGTGTCTGTGTAAGTGTGTGTGTGTCTGTGTGAATGTCTTTGAGTGTGTGTGTGTTTATGTGAGTGTCTGTCTCTTTGAGTGTGAGTGTCTGTGTGAGTGCATGTGTCTGTGCCAATGTCTGTGAGTGTCTGTGAATCTCTTTGAGCTTCTGTCTCTGTGTGTGTCTGTGTGAGTGTCTGTCTCTTTGAGTGTCTGTGTGAGTGTCTGAGTGAGACTATATATCTGTGTCAATGTTTGTGAGTGTGTGTCTGTGTGAGTTTCTGTTTGAGTGGGTGGGTCTGTGTGAGTGTGAGTGTCTGTGTGAGTGTGTATGTCTGTGTGAGTGCATGTGTCTGTCAGTGTCTGTGTGAGTGTGTATGCATGTGTGTGTCTGTGTGAGTACATGTCTGTGAGTATCTGTGTTAGTGTCTGTATCTGTGAGTGTAAGTGTCTGTGAGTGTGTAGGTCTGTATGAGTGCATGTGTCTGTGTATCTGTGTGAGTGTGTGTGTCTGTGTGAGTGCATGTGTCTTTGAGTGTCTGTGTGAACGTTTGTGTCTGTGTGAGTGTGTGTGTGAGTGCATGTGTCTTTAAGTGTCTGTGTGAGCGTTTGTGTTTATGTGAGTGTCTGTGTGAGTGTGTGTGTCTGTGTGATTGTATGTGAGTGTCTGTGTGAGTGTGTCTGTGTGAGTGAATGTGAGTGTGAGTGTCTGTGAGTGTGTATGTCTGTGTGAGTGAATGTGTCTGTGGGTGTCTGTGTGAGTGTCTGTCTCTGTGAGTGTCTGTGTGAGTGCATGCATCTTTGAATGGCTGTGTGCGTGAGTCTGTGTGAGTGTGTGAGCACATAGGTATTGAATCCAGAGGAAGGCAAACAGTAAAAAAAAAACATTTCAACTTAGCCAATTGTCTCAAAAGGGGAAATAAAATAATTCCTTCCTGACCCGATTAAATGGTGATCGAATTACTCCCTGGATGAATCCTGTCTATTTAATTATTCATTGAATTTTGTTAACAACAGCCTTATTAAATTGTGATTTGGCCAATTGAATAGGGCTCTATATAAGCACAGAGCATCATTTTTTTACAGAAGTTTTTAAGTTAGTGAAGTCCTTGCTTTTGAATAGAAGTTCACTAACTAAAAACTTTTGTAAAAAAAATATGCTCTGTGCTTATATAGAGCCCTATTCAATTGGCAAAATCGCAATTTAATAAGGATGCAAATGTTTATGCTGCAAATGACATAAATCTTTACTAACATTCAATAAATTAACTTTTCAAACATTGTGAAATACAATGTTAACAATGCAAACATTAACATAAGATAAAAACATTTAACATGAATGTATTTAAAACTATAGTGATCTTGAATATTGAATCCAGAGGAAGGCAAAGGCAAAAAAAGCACATTTAAACTTGAAAAAACTTGAAAGTGGTGCCAAAAATTCATTCCTTCCTGACTCCATTAACTGGCAATTGGATTCCTCCCTGGGTCAATAATCTATATATCATGAAACATTAATATTTTTCAACAAATGATGATGCTGCTACTAACATTAAACCTTAATTATATAGAGTGCATTAACTTTTCAGTCCTTTGCAAACAGAATTTTAACATTACAAACCTGAAATAAATGTATTAAATTTGAAACAGTAAATGTAATAAAATGCAAGCTAACTGTTTTGTGGGGCCAATCGTGGCGAAAGTGACTTCCAAGACATTCCATTTTTTTTTTTTTGTCTGTTAAAGTGGTTGCCTTTGAAAGAGCCCAGCAGATTTTTATTTGTGTCTATGGGATGTAACCACTGTTTTTTCCCCTTTCTTCCTTTTTTATTGGCTATTACTGTATTTTTCTCAAATTAGAGATAAAGTTTTGTAAGTGAAATAGTGGTCCTCTAATAAGAGGCCAAGTGACATTACATTTCTTACTGAAAATGAAACCACTATTCTCTCTGATTACAAAAGCTCATAGTACACAATGTTTTTTGTAAAAGGACGTCCATCGTGTAGTAGATCACTCTGACTTGGGTTGTCTTCAATTGAAACTTTAATCTCATCTAGATTTGTGCACCTTGAAAAAGCGACAATCGAGTTGCCCATGTGCAAAAACTGGTTCCTGTAAAAAACATGCCCACAGACTTAAAAGTTTGATGGTCAAGGCAAATGCCATGATAACTGGAAATGATCTCATTTGAAGGACAAAGGGCAAACCACTCTCACTTCGAGCCAAATTAATTCTTGGTATACAAACTTGTTCACCTTTATGGTTCCCAGTCATAATTTCTGCATGCATAAAATGATCTTTTAAACCATGCACAATTAATCTGGTCCTATTACAAAGTCCTTTTTTTGGATTCATATTTATTAATAGCATGACAATTGCCCCTTTTTTCAATTGCAAAACATGTGGTGGCATTCCAGATGGGGTTAAAGAATTAATACATTATATACTAAAATTAGATTCACTGTCTTTATCGTCAGCCAGAACTGAATCTGCACTGTAATCATTATTTTGGGGTGTGTTGATGAATTTTAACATTTCATTATTTAGATTCAAGGCATCTATATTTTTTTATGTTAATATCACTTTGTTTGCAATGTCTGAGAATCGTCGTTATTCTGAGTGTTTAGAAAGATTGCTGATATGAGTCATTCATTGCAAACCATTTGTGCTGAAATTCCCATGGTATCATTGGATAAATCATGTATTTGTGGATGTATCCTCCAATTTGAATGAGCCAATCATTGAATTTGTTTTGGCCTTTAGATCTCATATTTAATTCTAATTTGAGGTGTGTAAATATTTTCCACAGTTTACTTGTCTTGATACATGTCTCAATGATATCAGTCCTATTTCCATGTGGCACAACAGGTAATGTTTGCCTAAAATCTCCTCCTAACAATATCACCTTTCCCCCAAATGGCAAAATATTATCCATCACTTATTTTAAGATTCTATCAATACATTGCAAAGCATGACATGACATCATTGTTGCCTTGTCTATGTAATTGATTTACTTTTTTTTAAATGTTTTGACTTTTAAAGAATTCAGTCGAATATCTGACACTGATGTTTCTAAAATGGGAACAGGCAGTTTAAATTCACTATGCACAGTTTTGCCACCTTCTAACAAAAGTGCTGCAATTCCAGTTGTTGCAAATGGCATTGCTATTTGACCCTGTGCTTGAATGTAACTCATCAAACAATTGTACAGATATGTTTTTCCTGGTCCACTAGGGCCATCTAGATAGAAATAATGGTCTTTGACCATACATCATCTGTAGCATTTGTGATGGCATTATATGCTTGCAATTGTAAAGTATTTAAAGTTGCCAGTTTTTCTTTTGTTTTTTTTGTTATTGAAGCTCAGTGTCATAATCATCAAAGTTGATGTCATCTATAAGTCTTGGATCAGGCAAATTAAAACTTGCAAAATTTAATCCATGAGCAAAATTTTTTGCTTGAATTTCCATTAAAGTTTTTAACAGTGCAATTTGCTCATTGTAACATTTCAAGAAGTCTTCCAACATATTTAATTTAAATGTTTCCCACAAAGCAAATGCATCAGGTACATTGCAAAAGATGCAAATGAATGCAAATTGTTCTCTCATTTGCTTTGGCATTTGACATAGTGCTGCTTCTTCTAGACACCTCTCCCATTCTGTATCATTTGCTGTGAAGTTTTGATGTCTTGCAGCTAATAGGAAAGTCTCATAAACTATGTAATTCCCTGTGCGTAAATGTTCAAAACTTTGTGCACCAGGAACATGTAAAAGAAGTAATCTTAAACTGAAACGTGCAATGTCTCTTGGACTGACGGTATACATTTGTGTTATAATTTTATGTGTATCTCTTTTTTGTTGTCGCCATAGACCATTTACAAATACATATTGATATGGAATCTCAATGTGTAAAAATTGTCTGGCCTGCGTGTCCTGGCAGTTTAATTTAAACCATGCAGTCAGTGTTGTTTTTCTGTGTTCACTTTGAGCTAAGGCAGTTCTTTCATTGCCTGCAGTACAGCATACAAACTGACTTTGTGGCAAATGTACAGCTAATCGATACACAGCATGTGACCGATCATGCATCTTAAATTTCAAAAGCGACCACATTGCTTTCGGAGCACTGACATAGCAAGCATCTAAATAATTAGAAAGTTTGTCATGTAAAATTGGATTTTCCTTTTCGTTTGCTGCACCTTGCACAACAACAGTTGCTGCATCATATCCTTTTTATACATATTTATACACATATTGTATGGATGTAATAGAAGTGCAAGCTTCCACATTTATGTGTGCATTGTACTTCATGAGCAAATGTGGATTGTATGGAACGACATATCTATTATTAACCTTTTGTCCACAGATAATAGCTGTTTGTCCTTGTTTTCTTTTATACAAAGGGTATCCATCATAATTAGCATAAGTTTGCATTTGAAATTGTTTTGGAAATTCTTTTGTACACTTTTTATTTTCCATACGTGGTGAATTTGGATTGATATCTCCACATGGCCCATGAACCATTCTGTGTGTTACAATTTTTAAAAAGTTTGAACTATTTTTCTGAATGTGGCAGTTCAGCAGTAATTACTGAATCCACTCTCTCTGCAATATTCAACTTACCTTTTTCCTGCAGGTTTAAAAGTATGTGGCAGTCCTCTTTTTTTAAATTTAATGGTATAAAGACAAGCCACACATTTTCCAAATAACTGTGTTTTAGTTATATCATGTATTAATGAATTGAGTTTTATTTTGAATATTCTTGCCAATACATCTGGTTGGTCAGAAGTAGTTTGTCCAAGATTCAAATTGTCCTTGATCTCTGGCCATTGGGGATTACATGTGAATGTAATGAATAAATCTGTTTTTCCAAATTTTGTGACAATAGCCATGGTATCATTATATCTTTCTCGCATATTGCGAGGAGATCCTTGGAAAGTGGATGGCAAAATAATTGCTCTTCCAGCTGGAATGTCTCTGTTGGTTGCCAATTCAGTAACATAATTCATCAATCCACAATATTGCTCTACTCAAAGCCTATTTTGTTGAAATTTTATAAAATATAAATTATTTGCTTCGACTTGTAGATAGGAATCAATAATCCATTGTTGTGTGAGTTTCCCCCCACATAAAATAGGATTCAAATAAACCTGAATAGCAGTTTGTGCCACTTTATATTCCAGCATAGAAATATTGCATCTAAAACAAACTTTACTTTTGGGATAACTTTGCAATTGTGATTTTGGTTCCCATCCAGGTTCACCATTTGGAAAGAAAATGGGATATGTAATTGGATCTAAATTACAACTTATTATATTTAAGTTTATAAAAGGTTGTTCTTCATTGCATGGATATAATCTAATATCCCACTGAAAAGGTGGTTCACCGTCTTCATTTTTAAAGACCATGGCAACCTCATTTACTGTTGGTAAATTATACCGTCTTTGATCAGTGTTGCGATCTCTTTTTAACACCATATTTACTCTTGGCATTGTCAGTTGATGTCTTTGAGCATGTTGCTGTTCTTTTTCAATCTGTGCTAATTGTTTGTATGCTTGACTGTATGGGTTGTTGGCCATAATTTTATCCAGCTGTTCAAAGACACTGTTTATTTTCTGGAAGTGTCATCCTTTGTTCAACGGCTTCCATTGTATCTAAGACATATAACTGTGCAAATTTCCTTTGCTCTCCTTCTTGTAGGTGTGAAAGTGAAGTGCAGTGGTAAATATGATAAAACAGTAAGGACCATGTCCTGGGACATTTTCTGCTAATGTAGCACCCATTAAAGCAAATTAAATTGAGACCTTATGTTTTTTTTTTAAATTGGTATAATTTGTAAATGTTGGATCGCTCATGATACTTTGTAAGTAATCTGGAAATGTGTGTCTTTGTGGAAGTCTTACCTTTCCTTTCTGACAGCAACTAATGAAGTCTCCATCAGTTGGTCCTTCCTTGAAAAAATGATAAGCCCCACAAAACTGTGGATTACTCAACAACATTGAGTAATCCACAATAATGAGTGTCTACTGTTAGTGCTCTAATAAATGCAGTATCCTGAGCTTCCTAAAAATAGATATCACTACACTTTCTATATCTACATTGGTGTCATGTGTATGAACATTGGTGTCAATAGGCAATATTGGATCATTGGGCAATGTTTCACAGACATGTTTTTGTTTACTTTTTCTTTTATTTGAAGCTCCAGAACACTCACTTTGTGTGTTCTTATTCATGTTTCTTTTATTTAAAAGTCTCTTTCGGTCTTCTTCCCTTAAGCGTTGGGAAGGTTCGGGTGACTGTGCATCTCTCCGCCGTTGCTTCCTTTCCCTTGCCGATCTTCTTTTGCATTCAATCGTGTCGTCTCCATTATCCGCCATTGTAATCTATAATTGTAAATACAGGTGTAAGATGTTATGTTTATTTTGTTCTGTACATATTGTTTATAGCTGTTCTAAATCCAAAGGTAAATAGCATTGATTAAAGAATTTGAAAATCATTTTAAATTTTTCTATGAAATAAATGAAACCATTTTTTTTGTTTTATTGGCATACATTAAAAAGCAAAGCACTGCATATATATATATATTTTTTTTTGACTTATGCATTATTAAGTCATTACTAAATGAATAAACGTTACTGAATTAATCAATAACTGACATCAATGGTAAACCTAAAAAGTTAATTACCGTATGTTGTCGTAAAGAAGGGCAAACAGAAAAAGCTATTAGCAAAGTATAGATGTGGCTTAAGATAATGTGCAATTTTCTTAATGATGAAATCAATTTACTTATTAGGTCTAATTTACATTCTTTAAAAGTTAATTAGGCAAGCATATATATATGCCTACTTTTTTTGTTTTTGTTATTGTAATGGAAAAATTAAATACTAAAGACCTCATTCATTTTCAAATGTTCAAAGCAATAGGGCACTATATAAGCACTGCATATATATATATATATATATATATATATATATATATATATATATTTTTTTTTTTTTTTTTTTTTTTTATATTTTTTTTGAACCTTAGTTTTGGATAGATGTTCATTAACTAAAATGTTATGTAAAATAATATGCTATGTCCTTATATAGAGCCCTATTCAATTTTTCAAATTGCAATTTAATGAGTCCCTAAATAAATATAGGTTAATTAATGAATCATTAAGTGTTATCAAAACAAAATAATAAGGGCATCATGAAATCATATACCTGTGAAATTGCTGTTGTTTCCGTAAAAATCCTTGAGAATTCACTCTCTGTCTTCAGTCAGGTGCAGAGATGAATAATCTGTGAAATAACATTAAAATAAATTGTTAATCATTGTATTCAATTAATTTGTGATTGAATGAAACTATGATGTTTAATTTGCATAGATGTAAAAGATAAATGCATAATCATCAATATATTCATAACTGAAATCATTATAACATATTAAATGTAACACATGTCCTAACGCAAGACAGTGCTTTAAATATTAAAGTGCTTTAAAGGTCCTATCCCTCTCAGGCAATTATAAGCAGTCCATATATTTAAGTGCTTTGTAAAATGTACATCTTTTTTTTAAGTCTTATAACCCCATTTTTTTTAAATATTATTATGAATGAATAGTTCCAAAAGCAATGTACATGAATGAGCAGTAAGGCAGATATATAAGTGCAGGTTAAAAATTGTTATTACTTTTATTGCAGTATCAATTATTATTATTATTATTTTTTTAATGATGACTATTTATTAATTAATTAAAATATTATTAAACGTTAATTAATCAATAACTGTTATCAATGCAAAAAAAAAAAAAAATTAAGCCTTTTTTGTTCCCTAAGTACATACCGTATTTATCGGCATATAACATGCACCGGCTCATAACACACACCTCATTTTAAGAAGGGAATTTCAGGGGAAAAAAAGTTCAAATAAAGAACTTTGAATCAAAATCCTCAACCTCAACCTCCCTCCTCATCCTCAACCCCCTCCTCAACCTCCCTCCTCAAACCCCCCTCCTCCACCCCCATCCTCATCCTCCTTCCTCAACCCCCCTCCTCAATCTCCCTCCTCATCCTCAACCTCCCTCCTCATCCTCAACCCCCCTCCTCATCCTCAATCCCCCTCCTCATCCTCAACCCCCTCCTCAACCTCCCTCCTCAACCTCCCTCCTCATCCTCCCTCTTCAACCTCCCTCCTCAAACCCCCTCCTCAACCCCCCATCCTCAAATCGCCTCAACCCCAATCCTCAACCCCCAATCCTCATCCTCTTTCCTCAACCCCCTATCCTCAACCTCCCTCCTCAAACCCCCCCCCCCCCCCCTCAACCCCCCATCCTCAAATCTCCTCAACCCCCCAATCCTCATCCTCCTTCCTCGACCCCCCTATCCTCAACCGCCCTCCTCAACCTCAACCCCCTCCTCAACCTCAACCCCCCTCCTCAACCTCAACCCCCCTCCTCATCCTCAACCTCCCTCCTCATCCTCAACCCCCTCCTCAACCTCCCTCTTCATCCTCCCTCCTCAACCCCCTCCTTAACCTCCCTCCTCAACCTCCTTCCTCAAACCCCCTCAACCCCCCATCCTCATCCTCCCTCCTCAACACCCCCTATCCTCAACCACCTCCTCAACCCCTCTCATCAACCTCAACCCCCTATCCTCAACCCCCTCCTCAACCTCAACCCCCCTCCTCAACCTCCCTCCTTATTCTAAACCCCCCTCCGCATTCTAACCCCCCACCACCTCATTCTAAACCCCCCCCTCCTCAACCTAAACCCCCCTATCCTCAACCCCCTCCTAAACCTCAACCCCCCTATAGGGGGGTTGAGGAGGGAGGATGAACTGTCAAATAATATGGAAATAATTTGTAATATTTTACTTCATCCCTATCAGGCAATCAGAAGCAACACAGATATATTGGCATAGATGCAAAACATAAAACATACTCACCAATCTATTGTCAAATAAAACCTTTTTTTGTAATGATTACTAATTATTAATTAATTAATATATTAAAATACTTTAATTAATCAATAACTGTCATCAATTCCAAATAAAAAGACTAAGCATATCACCAGGGCCCTCCTACTGGAGGACCCCATTTAATCTTCCTCTAAGCAGTGCCGCAGGCTTTCCACAACCATCAGGTGCAGCAATGAAACCACCACCATTATGGGGCAATGCTACAGCCAGACCCCATAACCTCCCCACTTAGCCACTACAAAATCCAGTTTCACACATACAGTGTATTTGCAAATCAAAATTCTGTAAATAAGTGGGGGGGGGGGGGAGGCAGAGGAGGATTAAAAAAACATGCATGAATAGTACAATGCTAAATACTGTACCAATATACCGACTAACCATTAACTAGTTATGAGGATAACGCACTGGCCATGACCATTAATAATGATGTGTCATCTCACAAAAAATGCTTAGCTGTGATCAGCGGCAGTGGTCCAGGTGTACTATCACTGTCTCAATATGATATTGTTAGTCAACATTGATATCACATCCATCAGCTATAAAGGTTTTAGCACTTATTAAAGGATACTCATGATATTAGCAATATGGGAAAATACCCATTAATACGGAGAGGACACAAAGGTCAGCAGACAGATTCACTGTTACTTACAAGGATCTGTTCTCAGACTGATATTAAGGTCATGATCAAATGCTTCACTAGTGCATATATTAATGCTGGCTGCCATTAACATGCCATTGTGAAACTTTGCAAGTCCTCCACAATAGAGGTATTAGTCTACATTTAAACTAACAACAATCATGTTTGAGATATCTGGATAGCTTTAAAATTGTGGGAGCTACATGTTAGGGAGGGGGCTGTCATTGAAGGAATGTCTACATGAGAGGCACTGTGAAAACTTTAAACCTCATACATTTTCTTCACAATGCCTGCAGATACAGATGATGCCCTCATGGACCTAAATTGTACCTAAAACAAAACAAAAACATAACACTTACAAAATAAGGCATTGAAAAAGATAGGGACTGCAGCACCTCTTCTCGACAGCATTCCTCAGTGACCATGGTGAAATGTTAAACAGAACCCTACGTGTCAACATAGAACAGGATCACGGACCATGTGATGGGAGGTAGCCATCTGTGTACAAAATATCATCATCACATAGGCCAAGATCCAAGACTCTGTAGCCAGGATAGCGTATGTTAACATCTGTCACTGAGGAGTGCTGTTGAGAAGGCATAAACATATGTGCAGCCCCTAGGTCTTCCTCCACCTAGCCACAGGGCCCCAATCCCCCATGGCTGGCCACCTTCTCCTTGGTGGTGGTGGTGATTGAGGGGGGCAGGGGGAGGCATCCCTCCAGGAAACAGCGGCAATAGCAGTGGTGGTATTGCTGGTTGCCTTGGTGGAGGCATGGGGGAGAAGAGGAGTGGCCAGGTTGCGGGTGGGCGGAGGAGGACTCCAGGGTGGAAAAGGTAGGGCTGGGGACCAGAGCACTGGGCAAGGCATCCATAGTCAGGTGTTGAAATGCAATCTGGTCCACCCCATCTTAAGCAGCCCGGCAAGGTAGGACTTAGTCATGAGATGGTATCTCCTCCCTTTTGCACCTGGCCAGGCTGTGCATAACCTCCACTTCATTGGCAGAGATGCTGGCCTGGATCCCCTGAAGACACTACAACTGCTGGTGCATGATGACCAGCATTTCCGCTTGTGCAGCCTGGCTTGGTGTTGGGGATGGAGGTCCCTGGGCCGATGCCTGGTGAAGAGGTGGCATTGGTGATGGCCCAGTTTGGAGGGTATGGGGCCCGACTGGAGCATTGCTCCATAGGGGTGGTGGTTTCATTGCTGCACCTGATGGTGGTGGAAAGTCTGCGGCACTGCTTATGGGAGGAGGAAATGGGGTCCTCCAGTAGGAGGGCCCTGGTGATATGCTTAGTCTCTGAAGGAGGGGAACAGTGGGGTTAAATGGTGATGGTGCGGCCAATGGTACTGCTGATGACCCCACTAGCCAGATGACATCCTCCTCCTCTGAACCAGGGCCCTTGGCTCCTCTTCTTTCCAGCTCCCCCTGCACCAGGGGCTCTCTCCTCGACTTCCTGCTCTGGTGAAGCCGACACCCCTGCATCCGGCTCATCACTGAACCCAGACCTCCTTGATGATGAAAGAGAGAAAAGAAAGGTATATTTTATTATTATGATGAATGCATTGTTTTGTTTTCATTTCTATTTGACATTTAGGGTTGTACCTGGATGATTCTCTTAATTGCAACTCAGATTAGCTATCATTTGCTAGATGTGATCTATTCTTTGGTTCTTGATCTTGGTCATTCATAGCTCCTAACGCTATCTTTATTCCGGCTGTGGTCTATAACTGCATACACTGCATTGGGCACACCAATACATGGACTCTATTGGTTGCTTACTGTTGTTGTGCCCACGAATGACAGTGACTTGTCAGGTTCAAGGATTTAATGACGCATTCATCTATCCCTTGTTAATTCCATAGAGCTGACATGTCAGTGTCCTTGTTGGTCATCATGTACAGTACATGTGTTTTGTGTATGTGATATTCACCTGACATGGAGGCTGGGTCCTGCTGGGCCACCAGGTCTGAAGCTCCAGTGGCAGGCATGTGGCTGGGAAGGTCCTTGGCCCCCCTTTCCCACTTGTTGGGCAGCTTGCTTGTCCTCCTTGGCCATCGTCCTCATCTTGGCCCTAATGTCATCAAAACAGTGTCTGACAGACCTCACATCCCTTTGTGCTGTGCCTACTGCTGCCACCTCCTTCCATGCCTGGGCTCTAAGACCTGGCCTGACTTCCCTCCCCCTGCAAGGATCATGGGGTTGCCACGGATGGCACCAAGAAGGACCACATTCTCCTGGTGCGTGTAGTTATGGGCCCAGTGCTTGCCCTTAACCTCTTGCTCTCCCAACTGTGGACAGGGATCCTGAGCTCCCTCATCTGTCCCTGAGGCCTGTACCTCTGCCAAACTACCAACTCCCTGGGATCAGGCCCAGCCCCCTCGGTCCCTGCCCTAGATGTGCCTCTTGTTAGGACCTCCCTGCCACCACCCACCTCCTCCTCTCCACTTTCCTCCTCTCCTTCACTCTCCACCACTACTCCACCACTCTCCTCCTCCGCCACCACCTCCTCCTTCTCCACCACCTCCTCCTCCTCTCCTCTGCCACTCCTCACCTCCTATCCTCCACCACTCCCCAGGGCCACCTCTCTCTCCTCCTCGCCTCTCCTCTTCTCCTCCTCACGGCTTCTCCACTCCTCTCCCCTTCTCTCTCCTCCTTCCATTTAAATCCCCCAAAAAATATAAGGATAAATAAAAATTTGTGTTTCTGTATATGTATCAAGAAACAAAATGTGTGTATTATGTGCATTTATTAACTGTTGGGGGATGGGGTGTAGGGTGGCATGGGGGTGTATGGAGTGACTTATCTCTATTTGTATCTACGTGTGTAATTTAATGTATGTGTATTGCTATTATATGTAATCTGTAAATATGTGTAATCAAGGATTAAGTGCAAATTCGTAATTAGATGAATAGAAATAAACAAAACCGCAATATACTGCTCTCAGAACTCACCTACTCTCTCACTCTCTGCCAAAAACCTCCAACTCCGGGTCCTGCTTCCTACTTCGGAAGAAAATACAACATAGTCAACACATGGGCATGTGGAACGCAACTTTATAATCTCTCTCTTGCCAATCATCTGCAGGTAGACCACTTTCTATTTGGTGAGAGGCCTGTGTCGAACTCCGTTATACCGTGATTGGATCGTAAGAGAAGATCGCATCTCGACCAACCCATTAATAGTTTGCAGCCGCAAGAGGGGTTTACAGGCATGAGGCCTCGGCCAGTAACTTGCTCCCTTGCTCAATTGAATAGTGCCAGAATCGAAGATTTCAAGCCCACAGCACGCCCGCAGATATATGGCCTGTATACCACGAGATGTGGGCTTTGAATTTAATTGGGCTCAATGTATTTTGTATGCTAATTTTAGCTGTGATTTACAGGGGGTGTCAACATTGATAGAAAACAATTTGCAAATGTAAGAAATTCAGCAAACTTTAGCGTAACATTTTAAATGCTTATTTTGGTATTTTTTCAAGCCATTTTTTTTCTTCATACACTACTAATTCTCCTCTATCAGATGTATTCATAATCCAGCTCACTTACCTATGCCTTTAACTTTATCTGGCAAACAATGGGACAAAACAGATTAAAACAGAATTGAGGTGTTTATGCACATTGTCCAGTGGCTGGAGCCAGTCTGTCCTTTATGGTGGCTCAATGGGCTAAGATCCACGAATAGGGGTCCGTTACATTACTCATTTTCCAGACAGCAGTTCTGGGGCTGTGATCCTTATCAGATGATAGTCTTGAATTGCAGCCCAAGTCCAAGGCCCCATCCAGAGGAGAATAAATGTTGACCCAAGAGCCACTGCAAAAGTCCCATTGCATGTCCTTCTCCTGGAGGGGGTAGTAGGTTTGCCCGTCTTGGGGTGGTTGCCCATCTTTCAGGAATGCGGCCACAGTCTCTAACCCCAATTTTTGTAGGGTCTTAGGAACACAATCCGATTGTACAGTCATTCCAGGGGGTATCTGAGCTAGCAGCCATTTCTCAGCTACTCTCCTTTTTCTTCACAACATCTAGGATATCAATCCCCAAGGTAGCAACACATCCCGACCCCAGCTCCTTTTCCTTCAATAACCCACCCCAAATTGCAGGCATTGCATTATTCTTGGGGGCACATCCAAGGTCTCAGGAACTAGGTCTCATCCAGTAGCATATTGCTACCTCCTTGGCCACAAGCAGGTAGGGGCTCTGGGGTATCCCATCTAGGGAGCAGCTCATGCAGGCATAAAAAGCATTTCCCCGCCAGCACAATTTCCTTATGGTCAGTTGGGAAAAACAGAGCAGGACTCTAGATGGAGACGCTTTCCTTGATGACCTGGGTAGAAGACTTTGCTGGGGTCAGTAGCTCCTTAGAGTTAGTATCCTCAACTGCTGGTAAGGTTGAGATCACCTCTGCAGTTAGGGTACTCTTTGTCAGGTCCTCTGGTACCCTGGGCTGCTTGCCCATATCCTTTAGCTCTGGTGCTGCCTGGAGTGAAGCGATCCCTGTCAGCCCTGCTAGCAACTCTGCAGGGCTTCGGAGTGGACCCTTAACTTGCTCCTTCCTCAGGGTCTCAGGGCCAGTGCCCTCACCTGAACTTTCACACTTATCTGGATCCACCTGATTCATGCCGGGGAAGAGCTTCAGGGTCACTCGGGACGCTCCCTCTCCTGATAGCCTCATGTTCCATTATCGCATCACATTATCCATGACTGTCAGCCTTGGTACCTCCAAGTGTTTCCTTACAGCCTGCAATTCAGCGGTCTGTGGTTCAGAAAAGGTAAGTGTCCATGGGTAGTTAGGCAGACTCTCAGGGCTTGCACCCTCCTCTGTCATCTGTTCAGCCTCCAGCTTCTCTGGTTGTTGGTCATCTCCTAGTTAACACTGCTACCCGGTCTAGTATCTACCAGGGTCTGGACTGTTTTCCTTGCCTCCCGATCATGGTGAATTCCCAGCTGTCCCTCTGATCTCGACTGTTATGTAGCGATCAGATCTCCAGGCACCTTCTTGTTTTCTTCCTCAATCTTATAGGGGTGTAGCCAACAGTCCATTTCCTCTTGTAGTGTATCCTCTACTAGCTCAGCTGGGGAAGCATGGGTTAACTCCAATACTTGAGCCAGGTCCCACCTGTGCCTACCTCCTCCAGCAGTTCCTAGTACTCTTTTTCTAAATGTATTTCTCTATGGATCAACGGTTTGGTCGACATTTATTCTTCTGTCCCTGGGTCTATTTCCATGTCCTTTAGGCATCATGTCAATATCATTTTCCAGTGCTCTGCGGCTTCAAGGCCACAGTTTGGATCTCAATGCAGCACACCCGGGAGCACTTCCACCAGTCCAAGCCTGTAGTAAAAGGACCATTGTGATACAGTAGTCAAAAGCATTAGGTCCTCATACTGACCTTCCAAGTCAAGCACCATCCACAGAGGGTCCTCAAGCTGCTCTTTTAGTTCCTCACCATGCTGAAGCGTCAGGGATGAAATCCGCTGATTCAGAACAGCTGTTCCCTGATTCTGTAGCAAGCCGTTGCCATCACCACTTCCTCATACTGGTGATCAGGCTTATTTTCTTCTGCATCACCTCCAACCTGCAGGTATCAATGTGGCCAAACTTGTCATCAAACCAGTAACATTCTCCCTTGGGCTTGTAGGTCTGGATAAATTGCTGATAGGTTTCTTCATTGCCGCCAAGCTACCAAAAAAAAATGCACTTCAATCTTTCATAGGTCACCATATGCCATTCTTCAGCTGCTGGTTACAGCACCAAGATTCCACCACTGCCACCACATGTGACGATCCAGGGGTAGGGGCTATTACTGACCATTGCCACCTGCTATATATAACTACAGTTGAACTACCCACAAGGACCGTTAGGTTATTGGAAATCTTACCACCAGCACCCTGATATCTGGTTTCTGTATCAGTCAGGGTCTCTCCATCAGGAATCTGCACTTCCAGGAGTCTCAGTGTTGTGACTAGGACAAGTAACTTGCAGGCTGGAGATAGGATCAGTATTACAGACACCAGGAGCAACTAAGAGAACATACCATTTCTTTATGTCTCAGCAGTGAACTGATTTATTTTTGGAACTGTTGGGGAAGAAGAGGAAGGTATGGCTGAGTGTTGATGTGTATTGTGACCTTGTATCTCCTACTAGACACCAGGGATAAGCTCTATATCTTAAATAATTCGTTTTTCTTATAGTTTAAATTAGCAATTAGGCAATAATTGTGTATTTTAGTTTGTAACAATATAATGATTTTTTATTTTTATGTGCCTACTGCCTTTTTAAATATAGAAATATAGACTGAAACATATGAACCAGTAGGCCCATCTAGTGTTCATATTTTCTGATCTACCAAAAAAGCACAGAGAACTAGAAAAAATAAACCGTAATCCAATAATACAGGAAATATAAACAACTTAAATGTTAATTATTTAAAAGAAATGCAGTTTGTTAGTGACTGTTGCTTTGACAGTTTTTATTTTAGCATCATTAACAATGAAATCAGTCCCATCCTTATGACATTTTGTAAATTCATGAGTAAACAGTATTAAAACCTTCTTATAGAGAAAATTGGAGAGGCTTTATTAATATTTTGCCAAAAATGAGCCCTGTTCTATTTAATGTTTTGAAAAGTTACACCATCAAAGACCACAAAGTAAATATCACTAATTATTGTATTTACCCATGGTAGCATCATTGAGAGAGAGCTACCCCGAATTACTGTGACAAGCCAGAGCCACAAATTATGGCAAACTTTTCCTTTTATTTTTTCACTGCTGAAATAATTTGAGTTACTCCTTCACCAAAACACTTTTCAATTGAGACTTTATTGATCACTCGTAAACTACTGCAGAATCATAACTTTAAAAATCCCAAAGAAAAATTACAGGTACTAAACACTACTTGCAAATGGTTTTAAAAAACATTCCTGATGGCTTGAACTTCACCTAAAGAGACAGGTTACCACTCAAAAACAATAGAAAAGCATTCAGCAATATTATCACAAAGGAATATTATACATTGCTATAGGCACAAATGTGCAATGAAAAACATTTTATTTATCAATTTGCATGTGACTCATCATTCATATAGGAAAATCAGATGCATTGCAGTGCAGTGGTCACACCAGTTAAAGAGACAGTACAGCAATACAAAAGAAGAACAAACATTGAATATTATTAAAATATGGTGCTGTACCTTCTCATAGTCACATATATTTAATTAACAACAAATTATTTTCAGTTATCATGTTTGATTTATCATAAATATGGGAACATCAGGTGCATCGCAGAGCACTAACAAAATATTTTAAACAACTTTCCCGTTGCCGCATTTGTGAAATGTAGAAATATGATATGTTTATTATGATAATGTTCATGCCATAACACAACATCCAGGGCAACACAGAACCCAGTTCTCAAATGGTTAATACATAACAGGAAATCACATGGACTATTAACAGAGGCTCTAATGCATTGTCTTTTGAAGGACTAGCCCTATTAGCATATATATTTACTCTGTAAACCAGTCCTTGTTCAAGCAGACTTCAATAATCAATAGCTTTACTTTGTAACCAATCCTTGGTGAAGAAGTCTTCAGTATCAACAACACATCTTCTAGTCTCACAGTCTAAATCACACTCCTTCCTCTTCTGGCTGTAGGGCCTACAATCTTTCTTGATTAAGATTAGGTGTAGTGGCTTAATTGAGCTGCAGTTCAATTAACCCTATCCAATCTAAACTGGATATACAGCTCTGCTCAATATCAGGTTTACATACACTCCTTGCTTTTCTAGTAGATAGATAGATAGATAGATAGATAGATAGATAGATAGAGTTAATAAATAGCACATCTGTGTTCACATTTGAATGTTTAAAAATAAGTCTTATTTTTAGACATTCAGATGTAAACACAAATGTACTATTTATTTACCATATTCTGTACAGTGGAGGCTTCTACCACTCTTTTGCCCACCATAAGTTAAATTATATCATAGATAATATGATAAAATGCTGTACCACTTCTTGCCTTCCTTTACACATCTTGACTTTAGAACAGACACCATTTTATCATTTGTCTGTTTGCATGTTCACTGTAGAACAGTAGTGCTATTACTCTTCATGTACTGCAATTACTTGCGTTCATTTGGTCACTGTCTGGATCATTGTCTTTTTAAAACACTATTATTTTTTTTTAAAATCCTACTCAATTGGGTGAGAGGATGTTAATAGAAAGAAGGGAATATAAAGAGATAGCAGGATGAGATAATATGAGGCTGGAAGGACATAAGCTATCGTTTCCCACAGAGCTACTTTGAGTCTTAAATGCATATCTAACAGAGTTACAGCCTTATTAAATTGCAATTCAGCAAATTCTAAGGGGCTCTATATAAGCACAGAGCATATTTTTTTCCAGAAGTTTTTAGTTAGTGAAGACCTTGCTTTTGCATAGAAGTTCACTAACTAAAAACTTCTGTAAAAAAAAATATTCTATGTGCTTGAATAGAGCCCTTTTCAATTTGCTGAATCGCAATTTAATAAGGCTGATAATTAGGGAGAAGCTGAGTATGATCACCTGGATAAGAGAGCGTTGAAGGAGGAATGCCATAGACTGCTGGGTGGAGACTTTCATGGAACATCGGATGATGTCCCTAGGGATCAGCAATTCAGAGAGCTAGTAGACTGGCTATAGGAGATTTATAGTAGGAAGCCATGCTGGAAGAGCAGTACAATGATCTTGTGAAGCATGCTATCCCGATGGCACCCCTACTTCAGACTGGCACCATCAGAAGCTAATGATAGCACCAGGTACAGCAGCAGCTACACTGATTCAACTTTTGATCCACCATGAGAAGATGCTAGAAGAGGAGTAGAATAATTGGGGTGAGCCAGTGGTCATGCCTAAAGCAGGGAGGCCTTTACGGAGCTGATGCCATCAGCAAAATGTGGCAAACAGGAGGTGATTGTGGTTGACCTGGGTCTGGGCCAGTACACTTTCTATTCCCACCAGCTTGATAGAGGCCAGGTTGCCAATGGCGATTGTGCTGGCAGGTTTCCATTTAAGGCCCTCTTGGAGCTTCTCCGTTGTTGTTAGGGAAATATTTGTTGTCGTATTTGTATTGGTATGTGGGTCAACAGTATTATATGAATACCTTTTACTCCAAGGAGACGGGGCAACACCACAGGATTACTGGGTCATTCCAGTAACAAGGACCCCGGCATGTTTTGCAGTGCTTTGCACTTGGAACTCTGGCAGACAAAGTCTTGTCTGATGCTGTCAAGACTCATGGGAGTCTTAAACATTTTGGACAATTGAAAGGGGGGGTCATTGTGACAATCAACTTGGAGCCTGCTGGTCAAGTAAAGGCAAGTAAAATGTTGCCATGCAATAAGAGGGGAATAGAAAGAAGCAAGGGAAATAAATATAATTTTGCCACAATATACATCCCCTTTAAGACCTCATTTGGAACATGGAGTACACTTTTGGGCAGCAAAAAAGGAGCTAGAAAAAGACCAGACAAGGTCAACAAAGTTAATTAGGGGCACACAAGGAATGGTTATGAAGAAAGACTGACCAAATTACATTTGTTTTCTATAGTACGTACAAGGTGATATGATTACATTATATAAATGTATGCAGGGTCAATATAAGGCTTTGTCAGGAGGACTTTTGTTAGAGTTGACAAGGGGTCATCCCTTGAGGTTAGAAGAAAAAAAAATGATTTTACCTTTAGAAGATAACTTGATGTATTTTTGTTTAAAACATAATTCATGATAATATCAGGTAACTGGAATATGTAGGATAGTGATGCAGGGAACAATACGATTGTCAATGTTTGGATTAAGGAGGTATTTTTTTCTAAAATGAGAAAAATGGTAAGGTCTGAAAGGGTATTTTTTGTTTGTCTCCCTCTTGATTAAATAACAATTCACAAAAAATAAAGATTCAAGAAGATATAACTCAGCTTTTACTGATGTGTTTTCCATTTTTTGTTTATAGGTTATCCAGTTGTTGTACTAGAGAGTCTAGAGGTGAAAGGAGAGACCGGCACTGAGCATCATCTGCCCACAAAGAGGAATAAAACATCTGTCACTGGTGAGTATGTTATAATCCTATTATGTGTTATAATACGTGTGGACAACAAGTAAATCAATGGATGGAAATCTGGGACCATAACCTTATCTCAGATATCCACAGGACCACAAACTCCATACCTTTTTTTTTTACTATATAAATATTATTCCTTTTTTTTTCTTCAGTTCTTGTTTCAAGTGTTATGAACTAAAATATTAAACTTCATATTATTAAAGGGGCATGAAAGTCACAATAACTCCACTGTCCAAGACTAGGATCCTATGAGCTTTAAAAAAACAAACAAACTTACAGCCTTATTAAATTCCAGCCTCATAGATAAGAGGCTTCTACTTAAATCCTACGTGCTGCAAATTTCTCAAAGTTATGACGCTATTAAATTAGCCCTGCTGCGAGCAACGTGTGAGCTACGCAGCAGGGCCGTCCGTATCAACACGGCGAAAATGTACATGAGTAGTGACAGCCTGCGAGATGATCTTGCAGGCTCCCCCACCTCATCAATTGCTGTGGGGTCCTAAATGGGACCTCCGCGGCAGTCCCACACATAAACCCTGCTGTGGGGGGTACTCCAACTACCCCCCCACATTAACCCTTTGCAGCGGGGGTCCCCGATCGGCACCGATCAGGCCCTCGCTGCATTTAAAATGTTTAAATTCCCCGCCGAGGCTCCTTAAAGGGCCCGCAGCACACTATTAGCAATCACGGCCGCGGAACCTAAAATTAACCCCCCTCTATGCTGAGGGTACCCATCGGGACCCTCGAAGTGTCCCCACATTAACCCCTTGCTGCAGGGGTCCATAGGGACCCCCGCAGCCCCCCCACATTAACCCCTTGCAGCGGGGGTCCCCGATCGGCACCGATCGTGACCCTGCTGCATTTACATTTTTAAATTTCCCGCTTGGCGGGTCCTTTCCCGCCTCACGCTAAAAAATATTAACCCTGTGCAACTAAAATTAACCCCATAACTCATGGGGGTTAATACAGCCCCCCATAATCACTTAATTACCCTATAACTCATGGGGGTCAATACAGACCCCCATAAACCCTTAATTAACTCTGTCACTCATGAGGGTCAATACAGACCCCCATAAACCCTTAATTAACCCTGTCACTCATGAGGGTCAATACAGACCCCCATAAACCCTTAATTAATCCTGTTACTCATATGGGTCAATACAGACCCCCATAATCACTTAATTAACCCTGTCACTCATGAGGCTCAATACAGACACCCATAAACCCTTAATTAACCCTGTCATTCATGAGAGTCAATACAGACCCCCATAAGCCCTTAATTAACCCTGTCACTCATAAAGGTCAATACAGACCCCCATAATCACTTAATTAACCCTGTCACTCATGAGGGTCAATACAGACCCCCTAAGCACTTAATTAACCCCATAACTCATGGGGGTCAATACAGACCCCCATAATCACTTAATTAACCCTGTCACTCATGAGGGTCAATACAGACCCCATAATCACTTAATTAACCCTGTCACTCATGAGGGTCAATACAGACCCCCATAAGCCTCTATTTAACATCATCAGTCCCATAAGGCTATATTATGACCCATATGGGGCTGTTACAACCCTAACATTAACCACATAAGTGCCATGACAGTCCTCAAGGACCATCATGACACTAACTACAAACACTACACTGCACTATAACCCCCAATAAACCATTAAATCTAAACTAACCCTCCTCTACACTAATCTATTAACACTTATACTACCTACCTACACTACCTACCTACCCCCTAAAAAAAAAACACACCACTCTAATGAAAATAAGAAAACCTAATGCACAAAAAATAAAAAACCTACCTTACAGAAAATTAAAAAAACCTAAGTCACAAAAAATAAAAAATCTACATTATAGAAAATTAAAAAAATACATTACAACCCCCCCACTACAGAAAATAAAATCACACACCTGAAAAGAAAAGACATACACAATACATACAGTACATACAATACAAATAAAATACAATACCCCCTATCTATCTAACATACAATCTATTTAATATACAATAAATCCTAACTATCTAAAATACATCCCCCTATCTATCTAATATACAATAAATCCTAACTACATACAGAAACCCTAATTCTAAGCTAAAATAAAATAATTAAGACCACTTACCTTTGCAGATGTCCCTTCAGATCATCAACATAGGGGAAAAACAAACACATTAACATAAAATAAATAACCATTATAAACATTCTAAATATTCTACTCACCTTTCCAGCATGTCCCCGTCCTTTTTCTTTTCTTCTCGGGCGCGGCCCCTGTTAAAAAAAACACATTACATTAATACAAAATATAGACACAAAATAAAGTAAAATAAACACAATATATATTCAACTAACCTCCCCGCGATTTCCCCGGCCTCCTCCTCTTCTGCCGCGGCTGGGCCCTGGAACAATCTGCGCTCTAAAAAAAACAACCCAAAAAACTAACGGAAGTCCTCACTCGCAGAGCTCCCCGACGCTAATGAGCCTCCCAGAGCCTTTTCCGGAAGGAAATTGGCAATGGTGGCTTTTGATTGGCTTAGACACCATTGTGTGAGCCAATCAGAAAGGGATACATCCCAGAATCCCACGCTGATTGGATAATGCACCTGTCATTCTTTATTTAAACCACTCAGAAGGCTTTATTGCCATTAGCCAATCACAATGGGATACACCCCCACGGGGTGATTGGCTGAAGACATCTGCGCCTGCTGATTGGCTGTAATACGGATTGACATTGACAACAGCCAATCAGAAGGTGCACATGCCTTCAGCCAATCACTCTGTGGGGGTTTATCACATTGTGATTTGCTGAAGGCATCTGCGCCTTGTGATTGGTTTAACTAAAGATTAACAGGTGCGTTAGCCAATCAGAGTGGGATTTTGGGGTGTATCCCATCCTGATTGTCTCTCACATTGGCGCCTTCTGATTGGCTGAAATTTGATAGACAGCTTTTTCAGCCAATCAGAAGGCGCCATTGCCTATTTCCTTCCAAAAAAGCCTCTAGAAGGCTCATTAGTATCGGGGGGCTCTGCGAGTGCGGACCTCCGTTATTTTTTTTTTTTAGAGCGTAAATTGTTCCAGGGCCCAGCCGGGGCAGAAAAGGAGGAGGCCGGGGACATTGCGGGGAGGTAAGTTGAATGTATATTATGTTTATTTTACTTTATTTTGTGTCTATATGTTGTATTAATTTAATGTGTTTTTTTTAACAGGGGCCGCGCCAGAGAAGAAAAGAAGAATGACGGGACATGCTGGAAAGGTGAGTAGAATATTTAGAATGTTTATAACGTTTATTTATTTTATGTTAATGTGCTGCACTAATTTTTTTTTTCCCCCTAGGTTGGTGATCTGAAGGGACATCTGCAAAGGTAAGTGGTCTTAATTATTTTATATTAGTTTAGAATTAGGGTTTTTGCATGTAGGTAGGATTTATTGTATATTAGATAGATAGGGGGTATTGTATTTTATTTTATTTGTATTGTATGTATTGTATTCTATGTATTGTATTGTATTGTGTATGTCTTTCCTTTTCAGGTGTGCAATTTTTTTTTTCTGTAGTGGGGCGGCGGGTTGTTATGTATTTTTTTTGTATTTTCTGTAATGTTCCTTTTTTATTTTTTGTGACAGGTTTTTTTAATTTTCTGTAAGGTAGGTTTTTTATTTTTTGTGAGTTAGGTTTTCTTATTTTCTGTCATTAGAGTGGTGGGGGGGTTTATAAGGGGTAGGTAGTGTAGGTAGGTAGTATAGGTGTTTATACATTAGTGTAGACAGGGTTTAGTTTAGATTTAATGGTTCTTTGGGGGTTATAGTGCAGTGTAGTGTTTGTAGTTAGTGTCATGATGGTCCTTGAGGACCGTCATGGCACTTATGTGGTTAATGTTAGGGTTTTAACAGCCCCATAAGGGTCATAATATACCCTTATGGGACTGATTGGGTTAAATAGAGGCTTATGGGGGTTTGATTTGACTACCATGACTGACAGGGTTAATTAAGTGCTTATGGGGTCTGTATTGACCCCCATGAGTGACAGGGCTAATTAAGTGATTATGGGGGTCTGTATTAACCCCAATGAGATATGGGATTAATTAAGTGCTTATGGGGGTCTGTATTAACCCTCATGAGTGACAGGGTTAATTAAGGTGAATGGTTAAGGAGCCGCCGAGGGGAATTTAAAACTTTTAAATGCAGCGGGGGCCTGATCTAGGCAGATCGGGGAACCCCGCTGCAATGGGTTAAGGTGGGGATACTTCGGGGGTCCCGATGGGGACCCCCAGCATAAAGGGGGGATAATTTTAAGTGCCGCAGCCGAATTGCTAATAGTGTGCCGCGGGCCCTTTAAGGAGCCGCCGAGGGGAATTTAAAACTTTTAAATGCAGCTGGGGTTTGATCTATGCCGATTGGGGACCCCCGCTGCAAGGGGTTAATGTGGGAAGGCTGCAGGAATGCATGGGGATGTGCATAGGAAACAGGGGGGAGCCTCACACGGCTGTCTCGGGCTGCTCCGAGGCAGCACGTATGTGGTTTAGGATCCCTTGCTAGCACTTTTTTGTGCCCGTAGGGATTCTTCCGAGGTGCGAGATTCACCTCATAGATTTAAGGCTGCGTGTGACTCCGTAGCTCTCTCAGAGTTTATTCTCTGCCATTTTTCGGTGTCATCTGGCAAAGCAGGCTGCGAGGAATTCAGTCCTCACAACAGCAAAAAACTGTCTTTTGAGAGAACCGAAGGAACTACAAGGGCTAATTTAAGAAGGCCCATACTTTTTATTATTTAGTAAGCAATAATAAACAATGAAGGTTAAGGAAGTGGGAAATATGTTAAGAAATGAGGGTCTTGTGCTATTAGTAGTGATATGCATAAAATATTATTTTATCTAGAATTAAAGAAGCCCATGGGTTGGCCAGTCTAGCCTGTCCTGACACATTGTGTTCAATGTTAAATACATAATAATATTCTCTGAAATGATAGATCTTCAGGCATTTATAGAAGCTATTGAAATCATGGGTAATTTGGGTTCTTCCAGGGTGTATTAGCACTCAAGGATTGTCTTGTAAATGAAAAGTCAGACAGGTGATGAACAGGTTAATCATAGACCACTTTCAGTTCATTATTTGCAGTCTATCAAAGTGTTTACAATATCAGCTATGTTTCATTAAATAGATTCTATTGAGTGGAAGTGGAAAGATTATTCTACAAGGTTTTCGTTATAATTAATTGTATAAATATATTTTACTCACTATTTTATTAGTGTATTTTCTCCTTCTAGATATTCGCTCTAATGCTTCACATCCAGATCCAATTCCAGATAGAAGTAGACCATCTCCCCAAAACCTGCCAGTAGAGGATGAAGACTAGCCACTCATTGGATGTAGCTCAGGAGTCATCTCAAGGTGATGGTGATTTTCCAAATCATTAACAGCTCAAAGCCCGAACTGAGTCTGAGTGTGGGGAACCCATAAAGACTAAAGAAAATCTTTCAGGTATCAATGTGGTGGACCCTGGAGGGAAACCATTCACCTGTACAGAGTGTGGGAAAGGCTTTAAGTTAAAACAGACACTTCAATGTCATTACATGATTCACACTGGGGAAAAAACACACACATGTACAGAGTGTGGGAAAAGGTTTATACAAAAGAGTGATCTTCAAAGACATCTTGCGGTTCATACAGTGGGAAAACCATTTGCATGCACCGAGTGTGGGAAAAGGTTTATAAGAGAAAGTCAACTTCAAAATCACCACTGGCTTCATACAGGGGAGACACCTTTTAAATGTACAGAATGTGGAAAATGCTTTACAACAAAGAGTGTTCTTCTAACACACCACAGGATTCACACAGGAGAGAGACCGTACATATGTACAGAGTGTGGGGTGAGATTCAAACACAATGTCTCTCTGCAATATCACCTGATATCTCATACAGGAGAGAAACCTTTCACATGTACAGAGTGTGGGAAAAGCTTTAAAACAAAAAGTCATCTTCTAAGACACCACAAGGTTCATACAGAGGAGAGACCTTTTAAATGTACAGAGTGTGGGGTGAGGTTCAAACACAATGACTCTCTGCAATATCACCTGATGTCTCATACAGGAGAGAAACCTTTCACATGTACAGAGTGTGGGAAAAACTTTAAAAGAAAGTGTGTTCTTCTAACACACCACAAGGTTCATACAGAGGAGAGACTTTTTAAATGTACAGAGTGTGGGAAAAGCTTTAGACATAACAGCACATTTCGCAGACACCAACAGACCCACAAAGGGCTGTAACCTTTTACATGTACAAATTACAACAATGCTATAAGTTAATATGGTTTAAATAAACATGTTTATAAGTAATTATTAAGTAATGTTGTGGTGTTGATTTATATTCATAACAGAAGTTCAGAAGTTAAACATGTTATTTTGTACATATGTTTGTAAGTTGTAGAAACTATTTACCTCCCTGAACGAATATAACTCAGATATATATTTTTCATTTAAACTACTTCCCATTTAACCATAATAAAACAATATTTATTTTGTGATTTTATGTGTGTTTATCTATTTATTGTCTGGTATGAAATCCCATTGTGAAGTAGAGCTCTCATTTATAGTATCATTATTTCATTGCTTCATTCTCATCTGCCCATCTCTTTCTCTCTGACACACCGTCCCCATCTTTCCTGTATAATCCTCTCTTCTATGTAATCTTAGTGTCATCTTGGTGAAAAGTGGAGGGAGACAGAGCACGGAAGAGAGGTATAGTGACAATGGCAGAGCTAGTGAATGCAGGGCCCTGGTGCATCCAAAATTAAGGGAAAGATGGAGACAGAGAAAAGAGGTTAGAGAGAAAATAAATGGAGAGAGCATACAGAGAGGAGGGGGAAGAGAGAAGGAAGAAATTGAAGTTGGAGTGAAGGAAGAGCTAGAAAAGGGAATGAAATAGAGAAAAGGGAAAAAAATGAAGATTAAGTGAGAGAAATTGAAGAGACAATAGGGAGTAATTGGAAGAGAGAAAGAAAATTGAGGAGAGAGAGGAAATGAGAAGTGCTAAAAAGAGATGAAAGTGGGATGAGATGAGAAAGAGAGAAAGGTATGAGGTGGAAAGGGGGAGAGAGAGACAAGAAAGGGAGAATGTGAGAAGTAATAAGTGGAGGGTGTGAAAAAAAGGGACTGGGTGGAAAGAGAAAAAGAGAGAGATGAGCGGGAGAGAGTATAAATTAGAGATAAGAGAAAGGAGGTTGAAGAGGGGATGACCAGGGGTGCAAGAAAGGGAGATAAAAAGATTGGGAAATAAAGTGAGAAGAAGATGGGGAAAGAATGATATTGGATGAGAGATACAAGTGTAATGGAAGAGAGATAATTATAGGACAAGAGAGGAGAGGAAGAGAAAAATGTGGACAGATGAATAGGGAGGAGGGAAAGAGGAAAACAGGTGTGAATAAGGGAATAGAGAGGAGTAGAGAGAAAAAAGAGAGAAAAGAACAAAAAAAGAAAAAGAGAAATAGAAAAAGGAGAGAGTGCATGGTGGAAGAGAGAAAGAATGGGATGTGAAGTGAAGGATGAGAACATGGGAGTGAAAGAAGGGAAAAAGGTAAAAGGAGATCAGGAAATGGGAAGGATATAGAGAGGGAGAGATGCGAAGAAAGAAGGGACAGGAGGGAGGTAGAGAAAAAGAAATAATAAGTGTCACAATACTGATTATCCAAGAAAAGAAAAGTTTTCACCACTAAAATGTGCTGTGATTATGTCATAAATGTCCTTATATCGATCACTTAGACACCGTTATAAAAGTGCCCAAATGTATAATAAACCAGTCTTTGTATGTCATATAATGATAATTAGTGATAAGCCAAAACTTGTTTGTGTTACCTCTCAATACGAAACAAACTGTGTTCTTCTTATACTTACAATTTATAACATATTTTACATTTGTTTATTCAATTATTATCTCAAAACTATAAACATAAATAAATATATATATATATATATATATATATATATATATATATATATATATATATATAATAGTGTAATATTGTGGTGTAATTCTGTATACCATCACAATTTAAAGGGACATGGGACACTACTATTTTTCATGCATTTACAGAATAGAACTGATGTTTTTTACATGAAAATATATAAAACTTGCTTAAACTTCATTCTAACTAACAGAAAATATAAAGAGCATACTTCAGTCTGAAGATCTCATTGGCTAATAGAAGGAAAGTACCCAAAAGTTTGATAACATTTATGTGCTTTGAGACCTTGATTAAAAAAAAAAAAAGAATACCAACTGTGAAACATCAATTTCCCTTTTTATATGTGTATTGAGAACATTTGGGTAACTATAGAGAATGAGAGGTAAATGTTTAGGGTAAGTGTCATTTATAGCCCCCGAAGACAAGGTGAGGTATTACACAGAGCACTAATGGAAGAAATAACTAAAATGACAATGATGGGGGAGATAATTGTAATAGGAGACTTTAATGTCCCATATGTGGACTGGAAGGTTCCTACTATAGGATGAGCCTGGAGTAATTATATACTATATTCTTTACAAGCGGCATCACTTTATAACAGGTGATATAGTCTCATATCCATCTATACGTGAGAGCTTTAGTGTCTAGTGACCATTAGTCAGTATGGTTTAGTAACAAGTAATGGCGGCCTCTTACTGTACAAGAACAAAACAATGACTTTCTAATGGAAATCTACTTATATTCCTTGGCATTTTGAGTGTAGTGGAGGATCGGAGGTAATACCTGAAACAAGCAATTCTAGATGATACCTCACACTGCATTACGTTCATTGAGAAAAGAAAAAAAACAGTCTGGGACTCTAAAGAGGTGGCCGCCATTTGTAAATCCCATAACTATCTTATGGTATATACTGACAGACTCGCCCCCCGGAGGAGGATAGATAATTATGTAGAACTAGTTGTTTACCTGTCATAAAACATGGTATAATATTACATGTTTCTCTCCCCCTCCCTCCCCTGTGTCTCTTCTCCCTCTCCCTCCCCTGTATCTCTTTCCCCCCTCTCCCTCCTGTTTATCTCTTCCCCCCATTTTACCTCCCTTGTGTCTCTTCCCCCCTCTCCCTCCCCGATGTCTCTTCCCCTCTCCCTTCCCTGTGTCTCTTCCCCCTCTCCCTACCCTGTGTCTCTTGCCCCCTCTTTTTCCCCTGTGTCTATGCCCCCCTTCTCCCTCTCCTGTGTCTCATTCCCCCTTTCTCACTCTTTCCCTTCCCCCTATCCCCTGTGTCTCTTTCCCCTCTCCTCCCTTTCTTGTGTCACTTTCCCCCTTTGTCTCTTTCCCCCTTTCCCCTGTGTCTTTTCCCCCTGCTTCCTCCCCTGTGTCTCTTTTCTCCTTTACCCCTCTGTCTCCCTCTTTCCCCTGTTTCTCTTCCCCCCCCTCCGCCCTCCTCTTTGTCATTTCCCCCCTCTGTCTCTTTACCCCTTTCTTCTGTGTCTCCCCCTTCTCCCTCTCCTGTGTCTCTTTCCCCCTTTCCCTCTCTCTGTCCCTTTCCCCTCCTCTGTTCCGGCTTGCGCTGCACTTTGCCGGTAGTGCCGAGTTTTCCGCATGTGCAATGCGCACTGCGGCTTATATGGAAATCCGTACAAATAGTTTCTAGAGCGTTACACACGCTTTAGAAACTTTATTAGTGATAGAGGCAGCAATATAGGTTATCATGTGTGCCAAGGCCCAAGCAGAGCAGAACATAGCACATTCAATAACAGGGTCACTAAACTTTATTTAGGTATATTAGGGAAAAGATAAAAACTAAGGGAGGTATAGTTAGTCTTAAAGGTATATATAAGTTTCCTGGGTTTCAAATGCTTGGTAAGAAACAGGCAGTGATTATCCAAAAAATATGTGTTATGTAGAAAAGTTCAGTGTACTTACAAAGTTAAATGTAGAAAACTAAAATTCAGCTTAACCAAATATGCAGAGGAGAGGAACCCAGGTACAGAGATTGACCTTTCTGGTATAGACTAAAGGAAGTACTACTGCAGGATGAAATCACATGGTTGGGCAGGGTCTGATCTCACAGCTTAATCATAGCACAACTACATATTCAAGGCTGCTTTACATACCACAGAGCCTGAGCCTACTCCTGATTGGCCAAAATATTTTTTTTATTTTCTGCTAATTTATCCTGGGTTTCAAGGGGGTGTTAACTCTAGTTTTCAACTGTCAGAAATTGCAAGACATTTGGTAACTTCAAGGTAATTTTTTAAATGTTTATTCTGGTAATTTTTAATGCAACAACATATTTCCATACACTACTCTATCAGATGCATTCATAATCCAGGAAACTTAGCTATGCCTTTAAGATATTAGATAAGAGCTCTGCAGAAGATGACATGGACATATACCACCTGATAAGTACGATTTGGTCATAGCTTAGTCTTCTTCCATTACACTCACCTCTGAAGCTTCACTTTTAAATCACAAATAAAAAAGTAGACTTATCCTTACTTACAACATTTGAACAATTGTGCCCACTTTTACATGCTTCAAAGGGACTATTTTCCAAATGTATATGTTTGTCTAGTCTTCAGGGAATATCTCTCCTTACCAGATCTCACTTGATGGGAACCTGACTTAGGTTAAACATTTGACCCCAAAGACTCGTAAAACATATAGAAAATTACTCAAAGTCCATATATACACATATGATGGACATGCGCTGAACTTCAAGCTTATTTGTTGTCAGTAAATGCCCTTATAGCTACTTGTCTAGAAATACAACCCCCTTAGACCCCTGCATTTCTCTCCTTTATCATCCATGGGAACAATATAATAGAAAACAGAATGCTCTATCTACACAGAAAGACCTACTTGTAACACTTCTCTGTTCCCAAGACGTGTTGTTGTTTAGTTGTTTAGTCACGTCTGACTCTCCATGACTCTACGGACCACAGCATGCCAGATGCATCTCTCAGTCACTGCCCCTCTGAGTTCCATAAAGTTCAGGTTTATTTCTTCAGTTACCTCATCTATCCATCTCTGCCTCTGTCATCCCCTTTTCCTTGTACCTGCAATCTTGTCCAGCATCACAGTATTTCTAGGGAATCCTGCTGTCTAATGATATGGCCAAAACATTTGAGCTGCACCCTCATGATCATTCCTTGTAGTGAATAGTTTGTCTTGATTTCATGAAGTATTGATTTATTGGATCTTCTTGCAGTCCAAGGGACACTAAGCAGTCTTCTCCAACACCACAATTCAAAGGCGTCAATTCTACGGAGCTCAGACTTCTTTATGGTCCAGCTCTCACAAACGCATGTTACTACTGGGTATACCATAGTTTGAACTATGCGGAACAGTGTTGATAGTTTAATATCATTATTTTTTACTAGTTTGTCCAAGCCTGCCATAGCTCTCCTCCCCAGAAGCAAACATCTTTTAATTTCATTACTACAGTCACCATCTGCAGAGATATTGGATCCAAGGAAAATAAAATCTGTCACTGCTTCCACTTTTTTCCCATCTATTTGCCAGGAAGTGAGATTGCCGTTTGCCATGTTCTTCATCTTTTTAACGTTGAGCAGCAGGCCAACTTTTGCACTCTCTTCTTTTACCCTCATCATTAAGTCCGTTAGTTCCTCCTCACTTTCATCCATCAGAGTAGTATCATCGGCGTATCTGAGGCAGTTAATATTCCTTCCAGCAATATTGATTCTGGCTTTGGATTCATCCAGTCCAGCCTTACTCATGATGTACTCTGCGTATAAGTTGAATAAATAAGGTGACAATATAAAACATTGTTGCATGCCTTTTCCGATCTTGAACCATTGTGTTGTTCCATGTTCAGTTCTGACCATGGCTTCTTGGTTGACTTACAGATTATTTAGGAGGACAATGAGATCTGGTACTCCCATCTCTTTAAGGGCATGCCACATTTTGTTGTGATCCACACAGTCAAAGGCTTTAGAATAGTCTATGAAGCAGAAGTAAATGCTTTTCTGGAACTCTCTTGCTTTCTCTATTATCCAGCGGACATTAGCAATTTGATCTCTTGTGCCTCTACCTCTGCAGAACCCGGCTTGCACATCTGGTAGTTCCTGGTTCATATACTGTTGGAGTCGAGCTTGTAGAATCTTAAGTATCACCTTGCTGGCATGTGAAATGAGTGCATTGTTCGATAATTGGAGCACTCTTTGGCACTGCTTTTTTGGGGGATTAGGATGTAAACTGATCTTTTCCAGTCTATTGGCCATTGTTGAGTTTTCAATCGATTGGGTAGATAAATTATTGGGAGGGGCTGGAAATGAACCTGTGGTCTTGATACATATTGGTACCAATGACAAAGTTAGTGGAAGATGGAGTGTCCTAAAGAATGATTTTAGAGAACTAGGGAATAATCTTAAAGCAAGGACCTCCTAGATAGTATTTTCAAAGATACTACCTGTGCCACGTGCTAGCCCAGGGAGACAGAAGGAGCTTAGGAAGGTTAATGCATGGCTAATAATGTGGTGCATTAAGGAGGGGTTTGGGATTTTGGAGCATTGGGCTCACTTCTCGTTTGGGTACAATCTCTATAGCAGGGATGGATTGAACAATAATGATGAGGGAGCTTTTGTGCTAGGAGATAGGATGGTGGCAAGGCTGAAAGAGTTTTTAAACTGGTAGGTGGGGGGTGAGACTAGATAGAAAGTAATGGGGTAGTAAGTGTAGAGGGGTAAGGAATAAATTAACTACTCATGGGGGAGGAGGAGAAGCGGGGAGGGTGAGGATAGTCAATAGGGCGGTACTGCTAAGTAAATCAAGTATAGTGACAGGCACTCCAGTACTACAGACTCATTACATAAGATGTATGCTTGCTAATGCCAGAATCTTGCCAGGAAGAATGGGAGAGTTAGAATTATTAGCAGTAAATGAGAAATGGGATTTAATAGGCATTACTGAAACATGGTGGGATGAATATCATGACTGGACTGTTAATCTGGATGGTTATAACCTATTTAGAAAAGACAAGGGCAATGGTAAAAGAAGAGGAGGGATTTGTCTGTATGTTAAGCCTGAACATAAGCCTATAGTCACTGAAGATATTTATGCTGGAACAAGCAGTAATATTAAATGTTTATGGGTAGAGTTAAATAGCAGAGCAGCAAATTCCAAAAGAATATTAGTAGGAGTATGCTATAAACCCCCAAATATAATTGAAAGCGAGAAAATTCAATTATTATTACAGATTGGAAATGCAGCTAAGCATGGGCAAGTTCTAATAATGGGAGATTTTAACCCTGAAATAAACTGGATAAATCAGACCAGCAGTTTAGCTAAGGGGAGCCGGTTCTTGAGTACACTCAGGGATCATTATCTGGCCCAGGATATACAAGAGCCTACTAGAAATGAGGCTATCTTAGATTTAGTCATCACAAATAATATTGATATAGTATCAAATGTTGGAATAGGGCAACCTTTGGCAAACATTGATCACAACACAGTCTCATTTGAGATTGAAGTAAAAAAACAAAACTATAAGGGGCCAACAAAAACTCTTAATTTTAAAAGAGCAGATTTTAGTGGTCTAAGGGCAGCAATACAACATATACTGGGACAGAGAACTGATGGGTAAAAATACTGACCATAAATGGACAACAGGCATTTAAATTATACAAACAAGCGGGGACAGAGACTGCTTTACGTGAGTAGAAGGAAACTAACAATGCAGCAAAAGGGCTATTAGACTGGCAAAAATAGAAAATGAAAAATGAGTTCCAAAGGAGAGTAAGACTAACCCTAAAATATTTTTTTAGTATATTAATGGGAAGAAGGCCAGGAAGGAAGCTATAGGAACATTACAATATGACAAAGGCCGTCTGATAATTAGTGACCAGGAAAAGGCAGATGAGCTAAATAGGTTTCTTTCTTCGGTATACTCAAGGGAGGTACCAGTGGTTGGGACACTGCAACATAATGGGGCTACACTACCATTGCCGAATTATTGGTTAACGCAGGAAGTAATCCAGAAGAGGTTGGAAAAAATAAATGTTAATAAAGCCCCAGGGCCTGATGGAATACATCCACGGGTACTGAGGGAACTGGATTATATTTAATTTTTCAAGATTCACTCAACACTGGGTCGCTACAAAATGACTGGAGAAAAGCAGAGGTGATAACTATATTTAAGAAGGAAGCAAGAGCAAATCTGGGGAATTAAAGACCAGTGAGCCTCACTTATACAAGAATATCTATATTTGAACAGGATTAAAAGGTAGAGCCAACATGAATTTATGAGGGATAGGTCATGTCAAACAAATCTAATTAGTTTCTATGAGGAGGTTAGTAGGAACCTGGATCAAGGCAACTTAGTGGATGTAGTCTTTTTGGATTTTGCTATGGATCTTTATTACAGTGCCATATGGGTGACTATTGTGCAAACTAAGGGATACAGGAATTGCAGTAAATATCTGCTCATGGACTGAGAGTTAGCTAAAAGACAGGAAACAAAGGGTTGTTGTAAATGGAACATACTCCAATTGGACTAATGTGGTAAGTGGGGTTCCTCAGGGTTCAGTATTAGGTCCTCTCCTTTTTAACATATTTATTAAAGACTTAGAGGTAGGATTGGAGTGTGGTGTCTCTATTTTCGCTGATGACACGAAGTTGTGCAAGGTAATTAAATCAGATAATTATGTGCTTTCCCTCCAAAGGGATTTACATAAAATTGAGGAATGGGCATCTAATTGGCAGATGAGATTTAATATGAATAAATGCAAAGTTATGCATCTGGGAAAGAAAAATAGCCATGCAATTTATAATCTTAATGGAGCAAATCTAGGTGTATCAGATATTGAAAGGGATTTGGGAGTGCTTGTGGAGAACCACCTAGGTAACAGTGCTCAAAGCAAAGCAGCAGCTGCAAAGGGAAATAACATATTAGCATGTATTAAGAAGGGTATAGAAGCCAGGGAAGCAAATATAATTCTGCCACTATACAAATTCCTAGTACGCCCTCATTTGGAATATGAAGTACAGTTTTGGGCACCACTTCATAAAAAGGACATTTAAGAGCTGGAAAAGTTACAGAGGAGGGCAACAAAACTAATAAGAAGAATGGAGGGGCTAACTTATGAAGAAAGACTAACAAAATGAAACTTATTTTCTGTAGAAAAAAGGCATCTATGAGGGCATATGATTACTCTATATAAATACATCCAGGGTTAGTATAAAGATTTGTCAAGGGTGCTTTTAGTGCCAAAAGGTTTTAAACTGACATGAGGACATCCTTTGAGGTTAGAAGTAAAAAGTTTTCTCCTTAAAGAAACGGGGTTTATCACTGTAAGCATAGTTAATCTGTGGAATTCTCTACCAAAGGCGATGGTGACAGCGGATTCAATAGATAACTTTTAAATGGATTAGATATATTTTTAAATAAAAAGGGCATTCAGGGTTATCCTGGTTAATTAGAGTGGGAGTATTAATCCAGGGAGGAATCCGATTGCCAGTATCTGGGGTCAGCAAGGAATTTTTTTTTCTCTATTTGCCTTCCCCTGGATCAATTAACAACTAATGCACATATTGCAGATCAGAATAGATCTTAAAAGGTTTAACTTGGGCTAAAAGTCTTTTTTCAACCTTAATTACTATGTTACTCTGTAACTATATTATATATCATCACAGTAATTATAGTAACCATTTTAGATCTCCTTTGTGAATATTATAGTAAATAAAAAACTTCAATCTTAACATAGTATTGTACACAGTAGTATAGGGACACTGTAATAACCCAGATATGTTACAGTGCTCTGATAGTATCAAAATAACTTCACAGCATTATTACTATCCCACCTGATTGTACAATAAGCCCTTTCCATTTCTCAAAGAGAGGTTATAAATAAGACATACAGCTATATATATTTTTTGAGCTAAGTAAAGGCTCACAGGCACCACAAGCAAACCATGGTTTTGCATTGTCAGAACGTTTACTATGAATAAAATACAATCTTATATGGTTATTATAATATAATATGATATTCCGTTTTTATCCTTTATTTTATATTCAATGTATTAATATTTTTTATGCTCTATACATTTATATAAATATATGCAGGCTTTTCTACTTGGATATTTTCTATGTTAAGATGTTTTTCCAGTGTCTCACTGAAATAGAATTCTTAATGATTTCTCTGGTTGGAAAAATACTTTTGCATTTTTCCTGGATAGACATTACTTAATACATTTGTTAGCTAATTGGTAAGGTTATCTTAAAGTTCATATTCTCTTAAAGATAAGCTTCCATCTATAGGAATATTTTTAAGTAGACATCACGTCTATTTCTAGATTCATAAATTTGTCTATGGTATGGAATTTTATGGTTTAAGGTCAAAGTTCATTAAGCTGATTTTATTGTAATTCTTTATTTGTAATAAAAGGTACAATGGCACCCTCTAGTGTTCCAAGAAATGTATTGACACTTAATAAGTTTCTAGGACAAGAATACATCCTTTTAAGGGTTAAATATTTACTAACATCATTAGAATTTATAATTCTTTGCCAAGTACATATCCTAATTTGAATACCTAAGTAAATTACGTGTTGGGTATAATTAGGAGACAGATAAAGGAATTGGGAGGCTGAAAACCAAGATCTAGAAGCTCTCTGATATAACAGCTAATATTAGAGAGTCACAGACGCACCCCAGGGAGACAATTTGGTGAATTTCCTAAGAAGAATACTCTAACACCTATTGTTTGGGACATTCCCAAACATATAGAAAACTCAAAATGCATTCTACAAAGAAACCCTCAGAGATCACTAACAAAATAATTTACACACCTATATACCAATAACATATTCCAAAATATAAGAAACAATCCAGACCTCAATTGTGTCATTTGATGAAATCAAGTACAAGTACTAGGTATGGTATAAGATTAATATTTCTCTAAATTGTATTTCTTCTTTTTCATTACAATCATGGAAATATTTTGTTAATTTACAGTTAAATAGATTGCTATATCAATATTTACCTGATATATACAATATACCACTATAATTTGTAAATTATAAGTCGACGTATAATTTACAAATTCATTTTAAAAATACCACAAATATCAGCTGTTATAGCAATCCAATATATTTTGATTATACATAATTGTAGTGAAAAACATTTTCTCTTTTGAATTATTCGAATATCCTGAATACTGTGAGTGACTTTTATTGACACATCCGATCAGGTCCTGAATGGACAATAAAGTACAAGCTCCCTCTAAATACTCATATTTGTACTGCAATAATAAAGTCATTTTTTTCTTCTTACTTTTTTGTTACCTCCTGTGCACTCTCACATCACTATGACTATCTCCTTTGTAGTCTCATCACTACACTTACATCCTCTGATACACAAAGGCTCTGAGGTCAGCACTGATCACTCACTAGTTATTATACATATATAACATGGCTGATGTCATAGGGATTGTGATGTCATCAGCATTCTACTGGCTACAAGCCCACTATCACAGAGACTGCAGTCGTCATTAGCTAGTCTCCTTCAGTAAGTAGTAGCCAGTACTGATACTTTATTGGGTCAAGAAGGGATTCCTGAAGGGAGGCCTAATCTGACAAAGTGGTGGAGCGTGAAAAGTCTAGAGATGAGTTTAAAAAGTTAAAGAATATATTGTTGGGAGCAGTTATTTTAGATGGGAGCATAAGGCTATAAATATATGGATATGTGCTCAGGGGCATCTACAGTGCCTTGCAAAAGTATTCAGCCCCCTTGGCATTTTTCATGTTTTGTTGCCTCACAACTTGGAATCAACATGGATTGTTTGAGGATTTGCATCATTTAATTTACAGAACATGCCCACAATGTTGAAGTTTTCTTTTGTTTTTTTTATTGGGAAGCAAACAACAAATAGGACAAAATAACAGAAAAAGTCAATGTGCATTACTATTCACCCCCCTAAAGTCAATACTTTGTTAAGCCATCTTTTGCGGCAATCACAGCTCTAAGTCGCTTTGGATAAGTCTCTATGAGCTTGCCACATCTTACCACTGGGTTTCTTGCCCATTCCTCCTCTGCTCCAGCTCCTTCAAGTTGGATTGTTTGTGCTTGTGAACAGCAATCATTAAGTCTGACCATATATTTTCTATTGGATTGAGGTCTGGGCTTTGACTAGGCCATTCCAACACATTTACATGTTTCCCCTTAAACCACTCAAGTGTTGCTTTAGCAGTGTGCTTGGGGTCATTGTCCTGCTGGAAGGTGAACCTCTGTCCTAGCCTCAAATCAGGCACAGAGTGGTACAGGTTTTGCTCAAGAATATCATTGTGTTTAGCACCATCCATCTTTCCCTCAACTCTGGCCAGTTTCCCAGTCTCGGTTGCTGAAAAGAAATCTCCAAGCATGATGCTGCCACCACCATGTTTCACTGTGGGGATGGTGTTCTTTGGGTGACGTGATGTGTTGGGTTTGAGCCAGACATAGCCTTTTATTTGATGGACGAAAAGTTCAATTTTAGTCTCATCAGACCAGAGCACCTCCCTCCATACATTTTGGGAGTCTCCCACATGCCTTTTCTCAAACTCAAAACGTGCCATTTCGTTTTTTTGCGGAAAGTAATGGCTTTCTTCTGGCCACTCTGCTATAAAGCCCAATTCTATGGAGCGTATGGCTTATTGTCATCCTATGTACAGATACTTCAGTCTCTGCTGTGGAACTCTGCAGCTCCTCCAGGGCTTCCTTAGGTCTCTGTGCTGCCTCTCTGATTAATGCCATCCTTGCCCGGTCAGTGAGTTTTGGTGGGCGGACGTCTCTTGGCAGGTTTGCTGTTGTGCCATGTTCTTTCCATTTGGTTATGATAGATTTGGTGGTGCTCCTGGGGATCATCAAAGATTTGGATATGTTTTTATAACCTAACTCTGACTTGTACTTCTCAACAATATTGTCCCTTACCTGTTTGGAGAGTTCCTTGGTCTTTATGACAGTGTTTGGTTGGTGGTGCCTCTTGCTTAGGTGTTGCAGCCTCTGGGATCTTTCAAAAAAGGTGTGTATGTAATGACAGATTATGTGACACTTAGATTGCACATAGGTGGACATCATTTCACTAATTATGTGACTTCTGAAGGTAATTGGTTGCACCAGAGCTTTTTATGGGCTTCATAACAAAGGGGGTGAATACATACGCACATGCCAGTTTTCTGTTTTCTATTTCTAAAAAAACGTTTAATGTATATATTTTTCTCATTTCACTTCACCATCTTAGACTATTGTGTTCTGATGCATCACATACATTTCAGATTAACAAAACATTGAACTTAAGGCTGTAATGTAACAAAATAGGTAAAAAGTCAAGGGGGTGAATACTCTTGCAAGGCACTGTATATATGTACTTGTATGGTTTTATGTGCATACATTATTGATGCATAGGCGTAACTGTATGTTTATATGGATATAAGTGTATTGGTATTCCTGTAGATTATTTTTATAATCAATAAATATATATATTTTTTAACACTCCAAATTTTTTTTGGTATATTCATTTTAAGAGGATTATAGAAATTTGTGTGTGACCTCTATACCATTATTAATTATTAATGTCAATTAGTCTTTATTTAATTTATGGTATTAGTATTATTTTTTGAAACATGTTTTTAAATAATTATCCCTGAGTGTTGTATAATATACAATATTGATACAATATTTTTTATTAGGACAGTTATTGAGTCTTTATAGTAGGCCATCTCAATGGAGTCTATTTTATTTATTTATTTGTCATATCATTAATGATTAACTATTACAGTGAATTGTTTAGTATACCCCTTTTTTATTTAACAAATGTGCCATCTGCTACAGAGGGACTTTGTCTGTGGGTGGAATTTTTTGGGACAATGTGATTATTCCAGCACGCAGAAACCTATAAAGGCTAACAACTGTCTATTACAGACTTGGCCCAATAATTAGATAACAATATATGTTATTATATGTCTTTTATAGATTTTTATCTTAACTGAGGAAGCCACAGAACGAAAATACATCTTTTTTATGACATTTTTTATTGTTTATGTTGTATGAATTTGGAATAAAGACAATTTTTACATATGCATACAGTGGTAGTATATTTGTATACAACACTATCTGATTATTATACACCACCGGGAGAAAAGACCAGCAAGTTGTCCCAAGTTATGATCATCAAGCGTTTGCGATTATAATACCTCATAAATATTGAGGTATAAAAAGGGGAGATTCAAACAATTGATTTCCAATATTTTTCAGCATTTTATTAAGTGACCTGCACAAGGTTCTTGTGCGCTTTCTCTCCCCCATCCCTCTTCTTTTTATACTCATTTATAGACGCTCTAGTGGACAGCGTTTTCTGAGATAGCAGCACACTTCCAAGAGGCACAAAGATAAATACAGATAAAGTGGTCAATATGTTAAGTGCCATAAGTTTAGAAACTTGAGAGACTACCATCGAAAATTATAACTAGTTCCCTATATCTAGTGGCACCAGGTCATTAGAGAGCGCCGACTACAAGACTGAGATTTGGTAATAACAGTGCTACCTTTACAGTTCTAAATATAACAAAGTGTGAAAAAGGAAATTGCTTTGAGTGAGTCTGTCTGTATATATATATATAAGATAGTTGTGGGATTTACAAATGGCGGCCACCTCATTAGAGTCCCAGATTGTTTTCCTTTTCTTAATAAACGTAACGCATTGTGAGGTATCATCTAGAATTGCTTGTTTCAGGTATTACCTTCGATCCTCCACTACACTCAAAATGCCAAGGAATGTAAGTAGATTTCCATTAGAAAGTCATTGTTTTGTTCTTGTACAGTAAGAGGCCGCCATTACTTTTTACTAAACATACTGACTGATGATCACTAGACCCTAAGCTCTCACCTATAGATGCATATGAGACTATATCACCTATTATGAAGTGATGCCACTTGTAAAGAATATAGTATATAATTACTCCAGGCTCATCCTACAGTAGGAAACTTCCAGTCCACATCTGGGACATTAAAGTGTCCTATTACAATTATCTCCCCCATCATTGTCATTTTAGTTATTTCTTCCATTAGTGCTCTGTGTAATACCTCACCTTGTCCTCGGGGGTTATAAATGACACTTATCCTAAACATTTACCTCTCACTCTCTATAGTAACCCAAATGTTCTCAATACACATATAAAAGTTTAAAGGGAATTTGATCATGTTTCACAGTGGGTTTTCTTTTTTAATCAAGGTCTCAAAGCACATAAATGTTATTAAACTTTTGGGGACTTTCCCTCTGTTACCAATGAGATCTTCAGACTAAAGTATGCTCTTTATATTTCCTGTTAGTTAGAAAGTTAGAAGTTTAAGCACATTTTATATTTTTTCATGTAAAAAACATCAGTTCGGAGGCGGAGCTAGCGTCCTTACCAGCAGGACGTGTGAGGGGAGAGCTCCGTCAGAGTTGCCTGACATTTGGGCAATATTGCCCTGTAAACCCCCTGTGACACCCCCAATAACATCAGGGGGCACCAGGGGAAGCCGTCGGGCCCCCAGATAGTCGCCCCGACTACCGGAACGAGGCTCCAGGAGAGTGCAGGAGCACTCTGAACTCGGCAGCTGCTGCATAGCAGGGGAGCGTCCTGCGTGCCTGCTCTGCCTGCTCCCCCAGCACAACACAACAAGAGGGGACTCAGGCCGGCCAGGGGCAGCACGGAGGCACAACAAGAAGTCAAGGTAGGCTGGATCTGCCAGGGGCTGCGGGGAGAGACCAGGAAGCACTGGGCCGCCATCTTGACAGGCCAAAGCAGGCCTAGCCAGAGGGAGAACTCCCTCTACAGATACCGGGGGCCCATAACATCTACCCAGACAACCGAGGGGCAGCAGGGGGATCCCACACACCCTAAACCCCCCCTGAGAGAGAGAAGGCTGGGCTGCATAGCAGCCACTAATACAAAGAAGAAGGGGGAGAGGTAAAGCCCGCGAATCCACGGCCGCCATTTTGTGGCACCTCATGGTGGAGGGGGAACAGACACAGACAGATCCCAGCTGACCTACACCCAAGACTTCAACCCCCAGGAAGAGCTAACCCCTCTGGACACCCCATACTGGGTCTTGCCTCTCACACTGTGAAAGTTCATTGCACTAAAGGAAAGCAGCATCTAATATCTAGTCTGAAACTTTAACCCTGACAACACCAGACCCTGCACTGAGCTCTACCGGGCAAGCAGTCACTGCAACTTTACTAAGGAAGAGGATCCTGCCACCCCCTGGGTTCCACACAGTGACATTTCTACACCCTGACTTAACAACCTCAGACAACCCTGCAGTTAATTTTTTGTGAAATCCTGTGAAGATCTGCATGAACATTGCTGCAGAGGGCCTTTGCTGCCACCCTGTGGCCACTCAGTAAATCTGATGTTGATGTGGGCCAAGGCAACCAGCCTGAAAGCCCCCTTCCAGTTGCTCCTGGCGGAGCCTGCAAAGACCGATATGAAGCACTGAGCCAAGAGATGTGATTGAAGCCTGACAGGAGGCCTTGACTAACAAGCTACAACGACCGATCTTACACGAGAACACAGCTTCTGGCCGCACCAACCAAACAAACTCTACAGCTACGCACTCCTGAGGGAACTGATAGCAGAGAAAGCAAGGGGAAAAATACTACAGCTCCTGTAACACGCACATCTCCATCTTCAGAAATGAAGAAAAGTAGAAAGAACTCCTCCGCAAAGGGCATCCGAGAGCACTTCACACCCAAAACAACAAAGCCGCCATCTCCACTGGATTCAGCTTCAGACCACTCTGAATCATCTGATCAGGAGGAGATACCCAAGAGGTCAAAACAACATATAGACCTATCGCCTAGGGCCATTGCAACGATAGAACAGCTTCTAACCAAGGCACTAGAACCCTTAAGAAATGACCTGAAAGAACTGGGGCAGAGGACCCAACTTCTGGAGGAGATGGTGGATCAGATGGGAGAAGCGCAGCAACATGACAGGTCTGCCATAGACCAGAACTCGTATAACATCATGGAGCTGAACGATAAGATTGAAGATCTAGAGAATCGATCCCGCCGCCATAACGTCAGAGTACGGGGGATCCCAAGGACTACACAAGACCTGACAGGGTACTTAAAAGACACCTTCACTTCAATACTACCCGATCACCCAGAGGGCGTCCTCGAAATTGAACGAGCCCACAGAGCGCTAGGAGGGGCGAGAAACCCAGAGACCCCTAAGGATGTTGTGGTGAGATTCGTGAGACAACAAGCCAGAGACCTACTCTTAGCAGAAACAAGGAAGAAGCAGGCAGTCAAAGGACCAGATAACTCCAACCTGCAAGTGTATGCAGACCTGTCCCCCAACACACTAGACAGAAGGAGACAGATGAAGCCTGCACTGGCGATTCTGCAACAGAACAAGCTCCAATACCGGTGGAACTTCCCCTTTGCCCTCACCTTCAGCTACCAAGGTACATCACACACCACCCGCAACTTGGAAGACTGCCTCGCAGTACTGCGCCACATTCGTCTCTGCCCAGCGGACCTTCCAGCAGAGGAACACAACTTCCCCCCTCCTCCTCCCATCCCGAAAAAACAGTGGACTGTGGTAGGGTCACAGCGACCGAAGGAAGACCCGCCTCCCCCCAGGAGTCCCAGAGACAAAAACTTGCCCCGCAGGAGCCAAGGCGGGCTGAGTACTCAGCACAGAGGAGGCCCGGGCCCGACTTCAGAAGGCCTGATACCATCGCGATCGGAGTGAAGGCAACCCACCAACAGGAAGTTGTTTTGAGTCTTTGTTTTCTCATTCATTTATGGGACTTCTCTGACCTGCTTTAGTGAGGGTAGAATAGGCACTGATGACTTTAGTTAGGTCAGATGTTAGTCGAGGCCTCTAATGAAGGGCCTGTTAAAGCCAGATGCCCGAAATAGACGGAAGGCATCCTAGTTTACTTCAGATAGTTAAAATGTTGTTGAGGTTAATAGTTATTATTTTTGAAGAGAGGATACCACTAGACTTGATAGAGAAGCGAGTAAGCTCCCAGGGAGCAATTAGCAAATTATCTCTAAGTCCAGAAAGATCACCACTGATAAAAATGTATGCGGAAAACTACAAATTCCCAGCTGACAGTAGTCGAGGTTTATGCAGTCAACAAAGCCTAACTCAGGGGACTAGCTTTCAGGAGATTAGAGGAGCCTGTGGGACTGAAGGAACTTGGTCAATTGTAAATCTAATGTTGTGTCTTTCTGCTTCCCTCTGGCCTAACAGCGGACGGAGTCTCCAGCACCAGAATCCCCCCTCCAAGCCTCCACCCGCCCCCGGCCACCAAGGAATGGACGTCGGACAAGGAATAAAAGGTAGCCAGGCAGACCATGCACTCCTATCCACCAAAACACAATGAGTAGCTCACAGTACACATTCATAACACACAATGTTAAGGGTTTTAACTCCCCCTTTAAGAGGAGGAAAGCCTTTAGGCAATACAAAAGATTGAGGCCCTCGGTTATCTTCATGCAGGAGACTCATTTCACACACGAGAGTAAACCAAAATATCTGCATGGGGAATACCCGACAGTGTACATGGCCACTCAGTCAACGAAGAGGGCAGGGGCAGCTATCCTGATACATAAGCACTTCCCATTCACCCCGGAACATACTAGAATAGACAAAGAGAGGAATCATGTTTTGGTCACCGGCTTAGTCTCAGGCCAAAGAATCTCCCTACTTTCCCTATACTCCCCCACAAACTCACCACACCAAACCCTGATTAACACGCTAAGAGAGTTAGACACACTAGACCTAGGCAAACTGGTGATTGGGGGGGATTTCAATCTGACCCTAGATCCAGCATTAGACAGATCAGGACACGCCCAGGACTCTAGCTTCTCAAACAAACGGAGCCAAATTAAGCAGCTAATGGCCAAAATGGGCTTAGTGGATGCCTGGAGAGGCTTACACCCGGATAATAAGGAATACACATACTACTCGCCCACGCACGGCACTTACTCGAGGATTGACACATTCCTAACAAGCTCACTACTTTTTGATAATATCCAAGAATCTGACATTGTCCCCTGCCCCTGGTCTGACCACGCAATAGTAGCTATTAAATTAACGTTAGGCCCTAACCTATCCCCATTTAGGAGCTGGAGGATCGACGAACACCTTCTGTCAGACCCCAGCAGCTTAGCATCCCTAGCGGGAGACATTAGGCAGTACTTCGAGCTGAATGATTCTCCTGATACAGGAGTAGGCTGGATTTGGGTAGCCCATAAGGCTTATATAAGGGGCTGCTGCATCAAACTATCGGCACAGCACCGTAAGGCACTCAGACGGAAAGAGGAGGATTTAACATCCACCCTCAACAACCTAGAAAAGCTCAATCAAAACTGTCCCTCCACAAAGATCCGTGACCAAATCAACAAAGTCAGGATAGAACTAGATGGAGTACTCTCTGCCCATACAGAGAAGGCTATGAGGAGGACTAGGCACTTATATTATTGGAAAGCTAACAAACCAGACAGAATGCTGGCTAGGAGGCTGAAAGCTAAAGAGATCCAGTCTAGAGTGACCCAAATCAGGAAGCCAGATGGCTTAATCTCCTGCAGCCCTAGGGATATACAGAAGCAGTTCCAAACCTTTTACCAGCAGATCTACTCGTCTGGGAAACTGGCAGAGGGGTTGGACCTTGACTCCTTTCTAAGTACCATAGATCTCCCCTCATTAAGTGAACAACAAGTAAATAGTCTTAACCTAGATATCTCACAAGAGGAGGTGAGAACAGCAATTCATAGCCTTAAGATAGGTAAATCCCCAGGGCCAGACGGCTATTCCAACCAATACTATAAAAAATTTGAAATCCTATTAAACCCCTACCTGACATCCCTATTTAATGCTATCATGAGAGGGGAAAAAATGCCCCCGGAGCTAAATCAAGCGGAACTGGTAGTCATACCAAAAGAAGGTAGGGATAGCTTGGAGGTGAAGAACTACCGTCCCATATCCTTACTGAATGGGGATGTCAAACTAATGGCCAAAATAATGGCAACTCGAATCTCCAAGTTCCTGCCAGAAATTATTCATAAAGATCAGGCGGGGTTTATACCCCATAGACAGGCAGGGGACAATGTCAGACGTATCCTTAACATCCAATACCTAGCGCGGAAAAACAACTCTCCAATGTGCCTGCTAGCTCTAGATATAGAGAAAGCCTTCGACACAGTTGAATGGCCGTTTCTGTTTAAAACCCTGGACAAATTTGGTTTTAGGGGCCGGTTTATCACCTTACTCCGCACATATTACGAAGCACCAACAGCCTTCTTGAGGTTGCCAGGCGATCACAGAGCCCAAATTAGCATACAGAGAGGAACGAGACAGGGATGCCCACTCTCACCCCTACTGTTCGCCATAGTCATGGAACCCCTAGCGCAACTCATTAGAGCGGATAGGGAAATCCAAGGGCTTCAGGTGGGGCTGCAGCACTACAAATGCTCATTCTTTGCAGACGATATCCTATGCACCCTAACAAATCCCGGGGCCTCCATTCCGGCACTGATGTCAACTCTTGACAAGTTCGGTAGGGTGTCAGGGCTTAGGCTGAACTTAGGGAAATCGGAAGCTCTGAGTGTAGACATGGCACAGGGCGACATAGATCATTTGAAATCCCTATTTTCCTTTGCGTGGCCCACCAAGCACATAAAATACTTGGGGGTCAACATCACACCTAAAATTTCCGAATTATATAAGGCCAATTACCCCCCCATGTACAAAAAACTAAACGAAGATTTGTTTAGATGGAGGACTTGCCCTCTCTCCTGGACCGGCCGAATAGCGGCAGTTAAAATGAACATCCTTCCAAGGATTCTATATCTCTTCCGTACGCTCCCTATACCAATCTCCTTACAGGACTTAGACCGGTTCCAGTCCAACATCTTTAGATACATATGGAACAACAGAAAATCCCGCATCCCCAAGAAAGTAATGTTTAGACATAGCAAAGATGGGGGACTATCTTGCCCAAACCTGCGAAACTATTTTAAAGCGGCCAGGCTATCCCAACTACCACTAATACATTCAGTCAGACATCAGCCGAGTTGGGCCTTCTTGGAACAACAGCAAATGCAACAACAAAGCTGGGACACACTAATTTGGGTTCCTGAAGAAATGGCCCCGATAAGAACTCACCCAAACCCCATAATAAACCTAAATTTAGCAACTTGGAAATGGGCCAGTTCTAAGAACAAACTGGGCATAGGTACATCTCCCCTTTGGTCGGTCCTTTCTTCACAAGATATCTGGGCTTCCATGAGTATTATGTCAAAACATTGGTGGGCTTCCAGAGAACTAGATAAGTTGGGCTCCTGGTTTAACGGGAATCATTTGATGACCCTGAGACAGTTCGAAGAAAGACATACCCTCCCCCCAGGGGAACACTATAACTATCTAAAAATAAGAAGCTGGGCCTGTGAAGCATTTAAAAAATTTGGACCCCCGAAATCCTCCTGGTTCTCGGTAATCTGCAAAACTCTGCCTTTAACGAAAGGAATACTAGGCACTTTATATGACACATTCACTAAATCAAATAACACAGAAAAACCATCATATATCTGTAAGTGGGAAAGGGAGCTAGGAGGTGAATGGGATTGGAAAAAATGGCAGAAATCATTCTCCAACCTACGCAGGGCAACAAGTAACTGCTCGCACATAGAGACATCTATAAAAGTTCTCCAGAGAATATATTGCACCCCAGACAAACTCAACAAATATGATCCCAGAGTGAGTAGTAACTGCTTTAGGGGCTGTTCACAGATAGGAGACCACGCCCATACCTGGTGGCTATGTCAGAAAGTCCATGACTTATGGGAAAGGATAGCATTAATGGCGACAAAGTTATTTGGTATAAGAGTCACAGCCACTATGGAATCCTGCCTACTAGGGGTTAAACTCTCTAGTTTATCAAAAACACAGAATAGGCTATTCCAGATAATGGCCGCCGCTACCAAAGTACACATAGCCAGCCAATGGAAGTCAGAAAAGCTAAGCGTGCAAGAGGTTATTAAAAAAATAAATTACATAGCAATAAATGAAAAGTTAACATCTGCTATTCTAGATACTTTGGCTCAGTTCCAAGAAACCTGGAGGCCTTGGCTAGAGTCTTCGTTAGGTTTCCCTTTGCCCTGATGGGCTCACTGATAGCACTATAACAAAAGCAAAACGGAACTAAGCCAAAAAAAGGCTTGGAGTGGAGGAGACTCGAAGTCTGGTCCTGGAGGCTCTGATTTGACTGGTTCGCCTGGAACGCAACACAGGAGGTGAATGTATGCATCATAATTGTATAAACTAAACCTGAGCTAGGGATTCCTCCCTTATCTCCATAGTTATTTACATGTTTGTTTATCTAAAGTTTCAGTTTCTATGTAAATAAGTTGTGTTTGTTCATGCTTCCCTTGCTTAAATTATAGGACCTAAATAACTATTTAATAATGGGAAAAGTTAAAAATAAAAACTTGGAAGGAGATGCTAGTAATTTGACCACGAGGTATATATGTTTATAGAAAATCTTATGTGTTAATGTACCTAATGCCTGTCCTTACTTTGTATCCCTTTCAATAAAAAAATTTTATTTAAAAAAAAAAAAAAAACATCAGTTCTATTCTGTAAATGCATGAAAAAATAACAGTAGTGACCCATGTCCCTTTAAATGATGTTATATCCACAGAATGACATCACAATATTACACTTTATATATATATATATATATTTATTTATATTTATGATTGTAGTTTTTTAGATAATAATTAAATAAAGAAATGTAAAATATGATATAAATTGTAAGTATAAGAACACAGTTTGTTTCGCATTGAGAGGTAACACAAACAAGTTTTGGCTTATCACTAATTATCATTATATGTCGTACAAAGACTGGTTTATTATACATTTGGGCACTTTTATAATGGTGTCTAAATGATGGATATTAGGACATTTATGACATAATCACAGCACATTTTAGTGGTGAAAACTTTTCTTTTCTTGGATAATCAGTTTTGTGACGTTTATAATCATTATTTCTTTTTCTCTACCTCCCTCCTGTCTCTTCTTTCTCCCCATCTCTCCCTCTCTTTATCCTACCCATTTCCTGCTCTTCTCTTACCTTTCTCCCTTCATTCCCCTCCTTTCTTTTCCGTGTTCTCATCCTTCACTTCACATCCCATTCTTTCTCTCTTCCATCCTTTCTCTCCACTTTGTTTCTCCCATCCATTATTTTCTTCTGCTCTTTGTTCTCTCTGCTTCTCTCTTTTCCCTTATTCAGACCTGTTTTTCTCTTTACCTGCTCATCCTTTTCCTGCTCATCTCTCTACGTTTTTCTCTTCCTCTTTGTCTTATTTGTAAGTTCTCTCTCTTCCATTACACTTGTATCTCTCTCCCAATTATCTCAGCCTTCCCCATCTTCTTCTCTTTCTTTCCCATGCTCCCTCTATTTTCCACAGTCCTTGTCATCCCTTCAACCTCTTTTCTCTTATAACTTATTTTTACTTTCTCCTACTCATCTTTTTTTCTTTCCACTCCTCCTCTTTAACCCCTTTGTTCACATCCTTTATTTATTATTTCTCCTATTCTGTCTTTTCGCTCACCCACTTGTCATCCCCTTTTCCCTCTTACCCTTCTCTCCCTCTCATCTCATATCTTTCCACCTTTTCTCCTTTTTTCTTCTCTTCACTCCCTTCATCATTGTACTACACTCTACCTCTATATATTCACTTCTTTCTCTCTTCCAGTTACTCCCTTTTGTCTCTTCCATTTCTCACTTAATCTTAATTTCTTTTTTCCCTTCTCTCTATTTCATTCCCTCTTCTATCTTTTCCTTCACTCACACTTCAATATCTCCCTTCTCTCTTCTCCCTTCTCTCTGTAGGCTCACTCCGTTCCTTTTCTCTCTAACCTCTCTATCTCTCTTCCGCTCCATCTCCCTCCACTTTCACCTTCTCACATTCAGTCTTTCCACACTCTTTTACTGCTCTTATCTGTATTCATCCTTGCTTTTCCATTCCTTTAATTCTCTCACCATTTTTCCACTTTCATTTATCTCCATATATTTATGATTTAACTCTCTTTCCCATCCATCTCCTCTTTTCAATCCCCTTTTTCTCCCTCATCCCCTTCTCTCTCTATCTTTATCTTCCCCCATACCCCCCTCTCGATCAGAAAAGGAAAGGGAAGGATCAAGGTGACACTAAGACCACACATAGAAGAGAGGATTATACAGGAAAGATGGGGACGATGTGTGTCAGAGAGAAAGAGATGGGCAGATGAGAATGAAGCAATGAAATAATGACACTATACATGAGAGCTCTACTTCACAATGGGATTTCATACCAGAGAATAAATAGATAAATACACATAAAATCACAAAATAAATATTGTTTTATTATGGTTAAATGGGAAGTAGTTTAAATGAAAAAAAATATATCTGAGTTATATTCTTTCAGAGAGGTAAATAGTTTCTACAACTTACAAATGTATGTACAAAATGTTTAACTTCTGAACCTCTGTTATGAATATAAACCAACACTACAACATTACTTAATAATTACTTATAAACATGTTTATTTAAACCATATTAACTTATAGCATTGTTGAAATTTGTACATGTAAAAGGTTATATAAAAATAGAGGCAAGTTATATATATATATAATGAAAAATAATCTAATGCTGAGTAGCAAAGTTGCTATACACGTATACAAAAGAAAAAGAAGGATAAAGGCAATTTAGTCTGATACTCAGAATATATAATCTGTATATGAAGGAAAACAATACCTTCTACTAGTAAAGAGAATGGGTGAGATGGAGAGGGAGAAATAATTTTATATATATCTGTCGGCTCATGGAATGACCATAGAATGTATCAAAACATCTCATATGTGGTCATATCATTAGAATCATCACCGACTAAAGGATGAGATATCATAACTATGATCAATATCTAATGGCTCATAAAGACCATATGGGAATAAAATTTAACTTTTAATAATATTACTTAAAAATAATTACAAACAAATATATAAAATATATGCACCAACACTGTGCATCCTAAAAAAGAGCATAACATAAGAGGGATAGAGACCAGCAATGTAAGGGCCAAAGCCTCTTGCCCACCTAGGTACCACACTAACATGCAGGGAAAATATATAAATTGCTAAACCTTTAAATTTGAACTAAATGGTAAAAAAAATACCACGCCTCCTAGCAAAAACCAAAGAATCCAATTAACATTAGGCCTTAGACTTATATAGATGTCATTTTAAGTCTATATGTTATCATGACTAGAGACACAGTGATACAGACTTACAACTTTTGTGGATAAGGGTTTTTTAGATTCACCTGTTGATTGGATTCTTTGTTTTTCCTAGGAGGCGTGGTATTTATTTATCATTTAATTTGAGTTTAAAGGTTTAGCAATTTATATATTTTCCCTGCATGTTAGTGTGGTACCTAGGTGGGCAAGAGGCTTTGGCCCTTACATTGCTAGTCTCTAACCCTCTTATGTTATGCTCTTTTTTTAAAATGCACAGTGTTGGTGTATATATTTTATATATTTTTAAAGTAATATTATTAAAAGTTACATTTTATTCCCACATGGTATTTATGAGCCATTAGCTATTGATCATAGTTATGATATCTCATCCTCTAGTCGGTGATGATTCTAATGATATGACCACATATGAGATGTTTTGATACATTTTATGGTCATTCCATGAGCCGACAGATATATATAAAAAATGTTCTCCCTTAATCCATCTCACCCATTCTCTTTACTAGTAGAAGGTATTGTTTTCCTTCATATACAGATTATATATTCTGAGTATCAGACTAAGTTGCCTTTATCTTTCTTTTTCTTTTGTATATATGTAAAAGGTTACAGCCCTGTGTGAGTCCGTTGGTGTCTGCGAATTGCGCTGTTATGTCTAAAGCTTTTCCCACACTCTGTACATATGTACGGTCTCTCCTCTGTATGGACCTTGTGGTGTATTAGAAGAACATTTTTTCTTTTAAAGCTTTTCCCACACTCTGCACATTTAAAAGGTCTCTCCTCTGTATGAACCTTGTGGTGTGTTAAAAGATGGCTCTTTCTTTTAAAGCTTTTCCCACACTCTGTACATGTGAAAGGTTTCTCTCCTGTATGAGACATCAGGTGATATTGCAGAGAGTCATTGTGTTTGACGCTCACCCCACACTCTGTACATACGGAGGGTTTCTCCCCTGTGTGAATCCTGTGGTGTGCTAGAAGAACACTCTTTGCTGTAAACCTTTCTCCATACTCAGTACATGTAAATGGTTTCTCCCCTGTATGAACCCTGTGGTGCCTTTGATGATGACTCTTTGTAAATCTTTTACCACACTCTGTACATGTGTGTGGTTTTTCCTCTGTGTGACTCTTGTAATGAAACTGAAGTGTGCGTTTTTGTTTAAAGCATTTCCCACACTCTGTGCAGGTGAATGGTTTCTCCCCTGTATGAACCGCCAGGTGTCTTTGAAGATCACTCTTTCTTATAAACCTTTTCCCACACTCTGTACATGTGTGTGGTTTTTCCCTGGTGTGAATCATGTAATGAAATTGAAGTGTCTGTTTTAGTTTAAAGCATTTCCCACACTCTGTGCAGCTGAATGGTTTCTCCCCTGTATGAACTGCCAGGTGTCTTTGAAGATCACTCTTTCTTATAAACCTTTTCCCACACTCTGTACATGTGTGTGGTTTTTCCCTGGTGTGAATCATGTAATGAAATTGAAGTGTCTGTTTTAGTTTAAAGCATTTCCCACACTCTGTACAGGTGAATGGTTTCTCTCCAGGGTCCAGCACATTTATACTTAATAGATTTTCTTTAGTCTTTACTGGTTCCCCACACCCAGACTCAGTCGGGGCTTTGAGCTGCTCGCAGTCTGGAAATTCATCATCATCTTGAGATGACTCCTGAGCTACATCCAATGAGTGGCCACAGTCTTCATCCTCTACTATTGTCAGGTCTTGGGGAGATGGTCTACTTCTATCTGGAAATGGATCTGGATGTGAAGCATTAGAGCAAATCTCTGGAAGAAGAAAAGATGTTATTAAGATAGTGAGTAAAAATATATTCATACAATTAATTATAACAAAAGCCTTGTAGAAGCATCTTTCCACTTTCACTCAATAGAAGCTATTTAATGAAACATACACTTTGATAGGCTGAAAATAATTTATGGAAAGTAGTCTATGATTATGCCTATTCATTACCTGTCCGACTATCATTTGCAAGGTAATCCCTGAGTGCCTGGAGATCTATAATTTCAGAGAAGACTATTATGTATCTGCTAAAAAGACCACTTTAGTATCCTGACAATAGGATCTAATTTGTTTATTTATTATGTGCTTAGAAATAATATCCGTAATGCCAACAATATGTATATGTATTTGACCTTTACTGTTGATGGTTTTGGCAAATCTTCTCTCTACCACCAGTGAAATATCTAGCTGTTACTTACCTGTGTGGTTACTTGATATATGATGTGTTAGATACTCCAAGGGGTCGCCATCCGTCTCCATGGCTGGTGCCCCTTAGTCTGCTATAGCCCAGCTTTGACCTGATCATACTGGATCTGCCCTCCTATGTTTCTACATCTATTGTCTGTAGAATATTTTATATTTCAAACTGTTCCCTGATTGGCTTAGAAGGCTAGATGCTCAGTCAATCAAAGTATGCAAGACTTGAATATTTTTTTGCCTTAACCCCTTTACTAATTTGGGAGACAGTAACATATATTCCATCTGTTAGTCAGATCATGGACCTAGTAAAATAATAACAACACAACCCAAAGCCCATTTTCATGGAGACGTAATGATTCCGTAATATCTCAACAACTCAAAGCAAACAGAATCATAGGGCCCTTTGTTTACCAAAAGCTCATAGGATCCTAGTCTTAGATAGACAGTAATAAGTGACACTTGTAAAGTTACATGTCTGCCATTGTTGAATTGCATTCTTCAGGTGATCCTTTCCGTCTACAAAGTTTTTAGATAAATAAATAAATATTGACTTTGCGTTCTAATTACCCGATTGTGCTTTTCTCATGAGTTCCATGTCCCTTTACTAATAAGGAGGTAATTTCTAACCACTTAAAGAAGGTAATTATTCTATAGTATTAAGTGATCAAGACCATAGAAAGGTTTGTACAGTCTATATTCCTATGCAAAGATGACCAGTGACAATAAACATAACTTTACTGCAGGACTTCATGTTCTCTTGTGTGACACATTTGGAGGTATGGAGTTTGTGGTCCTGTGGATACCTGAGATAAGGTTATGGTCCCAGATTTCCATCCAGTGATTTACTTGTTGTCCACACGTATTATAACACATAATAGGATTATAACATACTCACCAGTGACAGATGTTTTATTCCTCTTTGTGGGCAGATGATGCTCAATGTCTGACTCTCCTTTCACCTCTAGCCTCTCTAGTACAACAACTGGATAACCTATAAACAAGGAATGGACCGTTGGTTCCAATTCTGTGATATTGGTATAAGAAATATATGTTGTGAGGGATTCCTACTTGTCAGGAAAGAAATATTTAAATTTACTTGATGTGCTATTGAGAAGTGAGATCATTTATTGCTGACATTGTTCTATTTAAGGTCCTCTGTATATTTTTCTAACTAATGTGGTAAATTCTGGAGAATTATATGATGTCCTAAGATCTAATATAAGACCCACACTATTAGTCATACAAGTCTTGATAATATTACAGACAATACATTTATGTGACTTTTAATAAGATACAGAGTTGTGTTGCTTTCCCCAAGTAAATTTTACTGTAAATGTGTATATCACATATATAGTTGTCAGTGTTGGGAGCATTTGCAATGAGGGTCAAGCTTTTGCGTCCCTCACACAGCGTTGGATGCAACTGTGAGCCTCGCAAAGTGAGGCAAGCCATTGGTGCAGGCTCGATTTAGGCTGGAATG
>CM050170.1:17778453-17842350 GCA_027410445.1 Discoglossus pictus
ATGGTTGTAAATGAGAGCAAGGGTGTTTTTTTGTGATTATGGGGGCAAGAGAATCAAGCGTGGAGGTTAGAGTCAAGTTGTACTGTGAAGTGGCAATGTCAAGGCAGGCAAGGGTGGTGAGGGGGCTGAGAAAGGGTTTTATCACATTCGAAAATTGTTGTGGGTTAAGTGCATGCAGGTTTCTGCGGGTTCTGGTGGCAGGAATTGAAGAAGGGTGGTGAGTGGAAGATGAGGTGAGGTTGCAAGTTAGCAGGTGGTGGTCAGATAGGGGAAGTGGGGAGATGACAAGGTTGGAGAATGGTGAAGATAATGTCAATGGAGTGTCCACCACGGTGAGTTGTGGAATCTGTCCATTGTGAGAGGCCAAGGGAAGAGGTAAGTGCAAGTAATTTTGCAGTTGTTTCTGGGGTGGTGGGGGGGGGGGGGGGGTTGTCAGTGGATATGTTGAAATCGCCAAGAATGAGTGAAGGTATATTGGAGGAGAGAAAGTGAGGGAGCTAGGCAGCAAAGTTGTCCAGAAATTGAGAGAATGATCCAGAGGGGCGATAGATCACAGATACTTGCAGAGGGATGGGAGAGAAGATGCGGATAGTATGAACTTCAAAGGATGAGAATTGAAGGGAGGGAACAGGGGGTATGCAGTGAAAAGTTCAGCGAGAGGATAGGAGTATGCCCCCACCTCCACCTTGTTTGTTCCCAGGTCTAGGAGTGTGGCTGAAGTGTAGACCACCATAAGAGAGTGCAGCAGGGGGGGGGGGGGGGGGGGGGCAGAGTCAGATGAAGTGAACCAGGTTTCTGTGATAGCCAGTAAATTGAGGGATTTGTAAATGAAGAGGTCATGAATGAAGGTAATTTCATTGCAAACAGACCTTGCATTCCAGAGGGCACATGAGAAGGGCAAATTAGATGGTTTGTGACCAGTGATGGGAATTAGATTATGGGTGTTTTGGGTATTTGCTGCCCTGGTGATTCTGCGTGGCTGACAGCAGGTGGGAATGAGTGAGGGGCCTGGGTTAGGGGATATATCTCCACAAGCCATCAGAAGAAGGAGAGAGAATAAAAGAAGATGGGAATAGGACTTACAGGAGCATTTCTGCTTTTCAGCTTTAGGGGAGGGATAAGATAGTGACTGGAGGAAGCTCATGGGAGCAGAGAAGAGGAGAGGAAAGCAGGGAAGGTGAGATTATGATATTATTGGAGACATGATGTGTGGAGACAGTATATGAGAGTCTGAGAAAGAGGCAGGAGGTTATAATAAAGAAGATGGTGTGAGAAAACATTGTGACACTGTGTAAACAAACAAGCAAAAAAATGTAAATACACTTGCCTTAATAGATACTTAAAGACATTGGCTCGGCACATTAGCTCTTACAAGCACAGACTGGACACATTGCCTCTTACAAACACAGACTGGGCACACTAGCTCTTACGAACACAGGCTGAGCACATTAGCTATTACAATCACAGGCTGAGCACATTAGCTATGACAAACACAGTCTGGGATCTTTGGATCATACAAGCATAGGGTGGGCACATTGACTCTTACACACATAGGCTAGGCACATTAGCTATGACAGACACAGGCTGGGATACATTAGGTCTTACAAGCATAGGCTGGGCACATTCACTTATACAGACACAGGCTGGGTACATTAGCTCTTATAGGTCCAGGCTGGGCACATTGGGCTCTTAAAGACACAGGCTGGGCACATAGGCTGTTTCAGACACAGACTGGGCACATTAACTCTTACAGACACAGGCTGGACACATTACCTTTTACAGTAAAGGCTGGGCACATTGGGCTCTTACAGACACAGGCTGGGCCCATTGGCTTCTACAGACACAGGCTGGGCATATTAACTCTTATATACACAAGCTGGGCACATTAGGTTCTTACAGAAACAGGCTGGGCATATTAACTCTCAGAGACACAGGTTAGGCACATTAGGTTCTTACAGAAAAAGGTTGTGCACATTGGGCTCTTACAGACACATTCTGGACACATTAGCTCGTACAGACACAGGCTGGACATTTTGGGTCTTTCAGAAGCAGGCTGGGCACATTGGCTCTTATAGACAGAGCCTGGGCACATTAACTTTTTTTTTTTAATTTCAAATATTTTTATTTTTGTTTTAAACATACAAAAAAAGAAAAAACTGAACATGAAAAAACAAAACAGATACAAGCATGTATACAAGGATGGATTCTCATAAATAGGCAAACATAAATATCATAAAAGTTTGTTCATTAAGGACATTTTCTAAAACACTTTTAAGTTCCCCTTTTTCCTTTTCCTTTTATCTTTTTATTTTCAAAAGCCAAACATAAGAAACAAATAAAGTACAAATAGAAACAAAGTAAAAATACAAAGAAAAACAAAAAGGCGCCTCTGGAGAGGCATAAAGGAATCAAGGTTCATTTCAATTATGGTAAGTATGAACTACTTCACATCAAATTTCTTTATCTTTTTTCAAAGAAGACATTCAAACCTTCTATTTTCCTCTAGTTAGTTTCAGAGCTAGAATAGTTGTCCCAAATTTTCCATTTGGTTATATTGATTTTTATTAACTCTGCTGCATTGAAATCTTTTTCTAAGGCTCTATTCCTTTTAAGTATAGTTAATATCTCATTCTAAAATGGAATATTTTGTTGTTTCCAGCAACAGGCTATCATCTATTTTGCAATTGAAAAATTTGCAAAATGATGGCTTGTGCTGGATAATTCAATCCAGTCGGCATTATGTGTAAAATGGCCATTTGTGGTGATGAAGTAATAGTTGTACCTAATATTTGTGATATATTATGAAAGCAATTCCTCCAGAAGGTATGAATGCATGGGCATTCCCACAATATATGCAGGAAGGAGCCAGGGGAATCACAATTCCTCCAGCAAAGGTTTTGATTTAGTTTTCCTGAGTATTGACTAATTTTCTCAGGGGCACGGTACCATCTATTTACAATTTTAAACTGGATTTCTCTCAAAGTTGCCTTTTTAACGTATTTGTCAGTTTTAGAGAAGGATTTTTTCCAAATCTCTATAGGAAAAGATAATGTATAATCTCTTTCCCAAATTTTCATATTCATTGTTTTACCCCTTTGAGTTAGTTCTCTAAAAATTTCAAAGCATTTAGATATTAAATGCTTTCTATTGTTTTGTTCTAGCAACTTTTCAAAGTGAGTTAATTCTTCTCGTTTTGTATAGTACAAGTTATGTTTTTTCAGTGCCATTTGCAGTCTTAAATATTCCAGTCGTTTTTATCTATATTATACAATTTAACAAAGTGATCAAATGGTGCCAATTCTGTCCCCAAATAAAGTTTTTGTAGTGTGTCGATTCCATTATTAATTCATTTACTTGAAATCGCAATCTGTAATATTCTCTCTAATTCTTTCATTGGCATAATTAAACTTGCATATGGAACTAACTCAAATTTTTTATTCATTTTATGCCAGAATTTTATAGCTTTTTTAACTATCCAAGAATCAGTCATTTTGTATTTTTTGCAGAATCTTCGAGAGAAATCAGATATCTTAGTTTGCAGTCCTTTATACTGGACTCTTTAACTTGTGACCAAGAATATGTTGCCATTGGATTTATCCATTTAATGGCGTGAGAAACGATTATCACATTGTGGTATAGCTTAAGGTCTGGGTATGAAATACCTCCATTGACAAACTTTCTCGTTAAAATCTCCTTTTTAATTCTTGACTTTTTTCCATTCATAAAATAGAAACTTCTTAATCCAGTATAAAGGAAGACAGACTGGTATATTTCTTATGTAATAATTAAATCTTGGGATTGGCCTAATTTGTTTCATTACTTCATTAATGTTATCTTTAAGATTCTTACCAATACAAAAGGAGAATCTAATCCATAGGTGAACTATATAACGGGATTTCCAATTAAAACTAAAACATTTCTCCAACCTTTTTTTGACTTCAGGTTTTATGTCTCTAATTAAAGTATCTGATTTTAACTGGTTAATTTTAAAGTAAGACAATCTACCAAATTCATCTAATATTTCCTGAAGTTCTTGACAGGAAGTCTCTGGGTTGGATATAGTGATAATGATATCATCCGCAAAGGCCATATATTTAAATTCTTCCTGGCCTATAAAATACCCCCTTGATTTCTCTACAGTCTCATATATATCGCTAACGGCTCCATAAAAAGAACGAATAATAACAAAGAAAGTAGGCATCCCTGGCGGGTACCATTACCTATTTTAAATTGCTTTGACTCAAAGTTAACTTGTCAGGACTCCCAACTCGTGCAAATGAATTCGTATATAGAGCCTTACCTGACTTTGAGGTGCACTCACCAAACCCGAACTTCATAAGTACGGTTAGCCAAAATTCCCAATTGACCCTATCAAAGGCTTTCTCCGCATCCAATGACAGGGTCAGTAAGGGTACCTCATTATCCTTAACATAGGACAAAATATTCAATAATCGTCTGGAGTTGTCAGATGCCTGGCGTCCTGGGACAAAGCCCATTTGATTGGAGTGAATCACCTTAGCAATTAAAGTTTTCAATCTATTTGCTAAAATCTTTGAATAGATTTTTACATCAATGTTTATTAGTGAGATTGGACGGTAGCTAATACAATCATCTGGGTTCTTCCCTTCTTTCAAAATATTTACTATTTTGGTCTCCGACATCTCTGGGGGAATATGGCCAGTTAGTTTAATATCATTAAATAGGCCATATAAGTATACTTTGATCTCAGACTGAAGTACCTTATAAAATAAGTGGTCAAAACCATCCATTCCTGGAGCTTTATTTGAGTTACCACTATTTATTACTTCAATTATCTCCTCTATAGTTATATCCCTATTTAAATATATTGATTCTTGATCAGAATTTCTAGGAATCTTAATATTCTCCAAATAGGCATCAATATCCTCTTTATCTGGAACCACAAAACGCTGATCATTATCTAAGTTATATAATTTCTTATAAAAATCCTGGAAAACCTCACCGATTTTATCCGGATTAATATGCACATTTTGCTCATCATCTTGTATTTTTAAAATCCTATTTTGTTTACGTTGTTTCTTTAGTCTATTTGCAAAAAAATTGCCAGTTTTATTACCATACAGAAAATGAGATTGCTGAAATCTCCATAAAAGGCTATCAGCCTGAAATTGCAGTATACTTTTTATTTAATTATTTATTATATTTAATTTATTTCCAATGTCTTTATTCAGACTTTTTTTTATTAATCTGATGTAGGTGATCTAATTCTATATATAAGATTTTTAGGGGTTTTCCTCGTTGCCTTTTGATTTCTGCCATCCTAGAAATCAAGATTCCTTGGATATAAGCTTTATATGAGCACCATAGTGTCTTCGAAGATGTTACCAAATCCTTATTAATCTCGAAGAATTCCTGAGTATCCTTTTTCAAAGCATTAAGATTATCCAGATTTTTTTATATTGTGGAATTGATTTTCCATCTTTTTTGTGGTTTTAGTTCCAGTACATCCTCCAAGATAATACTGTTCATGGAATGGTCTGACCATGGACAGAACAATATCTGTCTTCCTAATCAGTCTCAGGTACTCAGATCTGCAAAAATATAGTCTATACGGGATGACGATTCAAATCTATTTGAAAAGAATGTATATTCTTTACAGTTCGAGTTAAATACTCTCCATAAATCATATCGCTCATATTGATTTGTCAAATTTGAAAAATCTGATGCTATTTTATTGATTAGGGCTTTTGTGTTTACCTTTTGGCGCCCCTGTTTATCCATAAGTGCGTCAATTGCCATATTGAAACCTCTGCATACTATAAGCAATCCTTTCTTTAATTTAAATATATCAATTAATAGACTTTTTAGGTACCTGATCTGATTCCTGTTTGGCAGGTAAGCATTTACCAAAGTTATTAACCTGTTATTAATAAAGCCCGTCCAGATTATAAATCTGCCTAGGGGGTCTTTTTTTGTGAATTCCTCAGAGACCGTTAATCTTTTATTGAAAAAAATAGATACTCCCTTGGATTTACTATTAAATGTAGAATTTATACTAATCGGAAATTGATTGTTGAACATGTATTGTAGTGCCTCTTTCTTTAGGTGGGTATCCTGGAGACATAAAATGTCGGCTTTAATTTTGGCATAATTTGAAAAGGCTATTTTCTTTTGTCGGTGAATTTAATCAATTTACATTATGTGAGATTATTTTTATACCCTTATTCATCTAGGGAACTAATGGACTGAACTATCCTGCAAAGTAAGTAGGTCCATTCTTACAACAGGCATACGCTTCCCAAAAATGGACAAAAAAGTGAATATCCCATAACTTCATACTACTAAAAACATACATACAACTCGTCAAAAGACTAAAACATACATACAACATATCCTTTGGATTTACAGGGCAAATACCTAATGTTAGGAAATGTCAGGAATGGTTTCCCATTCATAATTGGGAGACTGAAATGTGGGGGTGGACTGTCTGATCCAACCATTGGCCAATCTATATAAGGTGATTTAATTCTATTGTATAAATAATTTAAGCTACATATAGGTTTCCCTTAAATATAAGGTATTACATCCAGGGAAAAAGAAAAAGGGAAAACAAATTTTTGAAGAAAACTAACATTTAAAGCAAGATAATGTGATTACTTAAGATTCCTAACTAAGGAAATTAATAATCCTTCTTTCTTTTTTTTTTCTTTTTTTTCTAATCCCTGTGAACCATATGAGTACATTTGGAATTGTACTCTTCCCGCTAACTGGATTAACTAGTTCCTATATGTAATAATTTCTATCTTTTCCGATGTGTCTATGATATTGAGATAATTAACCTCGTTATATTTAGTACATTATACCTATATAATGGGTAATTTACCCGGAAAAAAAAATGAAAAAAATACTACTAAATAGGAATAAACTGTGCCTCTTTTTACTCAAACAACTATTTATACTCTACAAACCTCCCTTACTTATGGTTTATAGCAATCTAAATCAATCCCTGTGAATATGTTTCCGGTGTACCCTATAGTAGAGATATTATACTTCTTAGGTTTATAACATTTGAGTAAGTATGCCCACAGTGTACATATCAGTCCAAACCCCCGAAACTAGCTAGCTCTGACCTCTACACCTCAACATTTTTCTTCTCTAGTATTTTTTTTGCCATATCAAATTACTGGCAGTCAAAGTAGGATGCTTAACCTCTTTATCTAATGAGGCTATTTCAAACTGCCAGGATTGTATCATCTTTATTCCCTCCTGAACTGATTTTATCCTGTGCCAATTAGAATCTTTATACACTGAAATACCCACCAGAGATAACCATTTATATCTAATTAGAGATGTCGCGGACAGTTCGCCCGGGGACTATTCGCAGCGATTTTGGCTCTTTCGCGCTTGCATCGGAAGGCGGACACATGCGCTTTTCGGTGTGCCCCCTATTCTTTATCATTGAGGAAACTTTGACCCTGCACCTCACAGTCAGCAGACACATTCCAGCAAATCAGCAGCATACACTCCCTTCCAGAGCCTTCCATCTGAAGGACAGCATCCATTTTAGAATCATTCTGAAGCTGCATTCGTTGTGAGTGGACAGATAGTGTAGCTGCTGGAGATTTCATAGGGAAAAAGATAGCCAGGCTGTGTATTTAGCTTTCACTACAGACCTGAAGGACTCATTTGATATCTGCTGCAAGGACAGCAACCCAAAAAGCCCATTTTAGGGCTAGAACATCATTTATTTTATTTTATAATCTTTTCTGTGTAGTCTAATTGCATATGCCTGCCTGCCAGCGTGTGTGTGTGACAGGCTAAAACCTAACAGCTTATATTGTGCTTATTTTTACTACTCCTACCTGGTGGTGTACCATACATTGAAAACAACCATTTTTTTCCCATAATCCAATTTCAGTTGCCTGCCTGTGTCAGGCTCACAGCTAATATTCTGCTCTGTTTCACCATAGTTGGTGTACCATACATTGAAAAAAACAACCTTTTTTCCTTTAATCTAATTTCAGTTGCCTACCTGTGTCAGGCTCACAGCTTATATTGTGCTCAGTGAAATAAAACAACACTTTTTTGACTGTAATAGATAGAATAGCAATTGCCTGCCTACAGGCGTGTGTGTGAAGCCTATTGCATCTACTCTGCCAACTTTTGCCAGTGCACAGTGATACGTCATATCTGGTGCAACCGTAGTGTACAGTGACATAAAACAACACTTTTTTGACTGTAATCGATTGAATATCAGTTGCCTGCCTACAGGCGTGTGTGTGAGTCCTACAGCCCCTACTCTGCCAACTTTTGCCAGTGCACTGTGTCACTCATATCTGGTGCAACCTAGTGTACAGTGAAATAAAAGAACCCTTTTTTTACTGTAATCCATTGAATATCAGTTGCCTGCCTACAGGCGTGTGTGTGAGACCTACAGCGCCTTCTCTGCCAACTTTGGCCAGTGCACAGTGACACTCATATCTGGTGTCACAGTAGCTTGCACGCATAGTACCACTAATTGAAAAAAAAATGACAGGCACAGGCCGGTCACCCCGCAGGGGCCGTCGTGGTCGTGTTGCTGTGATTCCCTTTGGCCCTAGAATAATGCCCAGTTTTCAGAGGCAACGTACCCTGAACTTGAAAAGTTCTGAGGACATGGTTGACTGGCTAACAGAGGACACCCAATCTTCTACAGCTTCCGCTCGGAACCTAGACGCACCTTCCTCCTCCAGCTTAGCTTCGGGCACCTCTCCAGTTACCACTCGCCCGCCTGCCGCCACCACCAACACTAGCACCACAGCCGCTTCACTTGATCCATCAGCAGAGTTATTTACACATCCGTTGGAAGAAATGAGTGATGCGCAAACATTAGTGCCAGAGGATGTAGATAACAGGGATATGTCCCAGTCAGGCAGCATTACACACATAGACGTCCGGTCTGATGATGATGATGATGATGTTGTACCGGGTGCTGCTTCCTTTGTTGAGTTGTCAGATACAAGTGAAGCTGTTGATGATGACGATGCGTCCGTGGATGTCACGTGGGTGCCCGCTATAAGAGAAGAAGAACAGGAGGAAAGTTCAGATGGGGAGACAGAGAGGAGGAGGAGACGAACTGGAAGCAGCGGGAGGTCGTCGCAAGTAGCTAGTGGCACAGTCAGACAGCATGCATCGGCACCCGGGGTCAGCCAGACAGCACGCCAGTCAACACATGCTGTTGCCATCACCAGAATGCCGTCATTGCAGAGCTCAGCAGTGTGGCATTTTTTTGGTGTGTCTGCCTGTGACAACAGCGATGCCATTTGCAACCTGTGCAAATAGAAACTGAGTCGTGGGAAGTCCAACACCCACCTAGGTACAACTTCTTTGCGAAGGCACATGATGTCACATCACAAACGCCTATGGGATCAACACATGAGTACAAGCAGCACACAAAGTCAAAGCCGCCATCCTCCTCCTGGTCCAGTATCTTCAGCCACGTCAACCACTGCTGCCCTGCTTGCCCCCTCTCAACCATCCGCCACTCCGTGTCTCGCCCTGAGCAGTCCCTGCTCATCTGCCCACAGTCAGGTGTCTGTCAAGGACATGTTTGAGCGTAAGAAGCCAATGTCACAAAGTCACCCCCTTGCCCGGCAACTGACAGCTGGCTTGTCTGAACTCTTAGCCCGCCAGCTTTTACCATACAAGCTGGTGAAGTCTGAGGCATTCAAAAAATTTGTAGCTATTGGGACACCGCAGTGGAAGGTACCCGGACGAAATTTCTTTGCACAAAAGGCAATCCCCAACCTGTACTCGATTGTGCAAAAGGAAGTAATGGCATCTCTGGCACACAGTGTTGGGGCAAGGGTCCATCTGACCACTGATACCTGGTTCTGCAAAGCATGGTCAGGGCAGGTATATCACCTACACTGCGCATTGGGTAAACCTGGTGACGGCTGCCAAGCATGGAATACGTGGCACTGCAGAGGAGTTGGTGACACCGTCACGACTTGCAGGCAGGCCTGCTGCCACCTCCTCTACTCCTCCTACTCCATCCTCTTCCATAACCTCCTCGGCTGAGTCCTCTTCTGCTGCTGCTATGTCTTGCTCCACATCAACGGCACCCCCCCAGCTCCACAGGTACAATTCCACATCCCGGATACGGCAGTGTCACGCCGTCTTGGGGTTGACTTCCCTGAAAGCAGAGAGTCACACCGGACCAGCACTCCTGTCCGCCCTGAACGCACAGGTGGATCAGTGACTGACTCCGCACCAACTAGAGATCGGCAAAGTGGTTTGTGACAACGGAAAAAATTTGTTGGCTGCATTGAATTTGGGCAAGTTGACACATGTGCCGTGCATGGCACATGTGTGTAATCTGATTGTACAACGCTTTGTGCATAAGCACCCAGGCTTACAGGACGTCCTGAAGCAGGCCATGAAGGTGTGTGGCCATTTCAGGTGTTCCTACACGGCCATGGCGCACTTTACAGATATCCAGCGGCGAAACAGCATGCCAGTGAGGCTCTTGATTTTAGACAGCCCGACACATTTGAATTCAATACTCTTAATGTTCGACCGCCTGCTCCAACAAGAAAAGGCAGTTAACGAGTATTTGTATGTCCGGGGTGCTAGGATAGCCTCTGCGGAGCTGGGGATTTTTTGGCCACGTTACTGGATGCTCATGCGCAATGATTGTAGGCTTATGCATCCTTTTGAGGAGGTGACAAACCTGGTCAGTCGCACCGAGGGCACTATTTGTTTTCTTCCTGGAGCGTGCCCTGCGAAGAGTGCTGGATCAGGCCGTAGATGAGCGTGAAGAGGAAGAGTTGTGGTCACCATCACCACCAGAAACAGCCATATCAGCATCGCTTGCTGGACCTGCGGCAACGCTGGAAGAGGATTGTGAGGAAGAGGAGTCAGAGGAGGAATGTGGCTTTGAGGAGGAGGAGGAAGACCAACCACAACAGGCATCCCAGGGTGCTCGTTGTCACCTATCTGGTACCTGTGGTGTTGGACGTGGCTGGGGGAAAGAACATACCTTCAGTGAGGTCACTGAGGACGAGGAACGGGACATGACTAGCTCGGCATCCAACCTTGTGCAAATGGGGTCTTTCATGCTGTTGTGCCTGTTGAGAGACCCTCGTATAACAAGGATGAAGGAGAACGACCTGTACTGGGTGTCCACGCTACTAGACCCCCGGTATAAGCAGAAAGAGCCTGAAATGTTACCGAATTACCACAAGTCGGAAAGGATGCAGCACTTCCAAAATAAATTAAAAAGTATGCTTTACACAGCGTTTAAGGGTGATATCACAGCACAACGGCAATCTAACAGCGGAAGAGGTGAACATAATCCTCCTCCTCCCACGACCACGCCGGCAAGGAGAGGACGCTTTACAGACATGTTGTTGATGGAGGAAATGCAGAGCTTTTTAAGTCCTATGCATCGCCACAGCCCTTCGGGATCCACCCTCAGAGAACGACCGTCAGGTAACAGACTACCTCGCCTTAACTGTTGATATCGACACTATAAGGGGGGATGAACCCCTTCACTACTGGGTGTGCACACTTGTCCTGTGGCCTGAGCTATCCCAATTTGCCATAGAACTTCTGTCCTGCCCTGCTTCAAGTGTCCTGTCAGAAAGGACCTTCAGTGCAGCAGGAGGTTTTGTCACTGAGAAGAGAAGTCGCCAAGGTCAAAAAAGTCTAGATTACCTCACCTTTATTAAGATGAATGAGGGATGGATCCCGAAGGGACTGACAGTGGGCGATACATTCGATTAAAAAAGGCCTGATAGATGAGCTGCCTTGAGCTAATAATTGTCCACACGCTGCTGTATTTTATCCCTGAATGCCGGATGACTTGCGTGACTTATCCGCCACCAACTAGGGTTCAAGATGCAATGTTTTAGGGCACTTTCTGCCTGGCAAACTAACATCAATTTTTCTGGTCGCTGCAACAATACCTAATTTTTGCATTTAAATTATTTTATTGTCAGAAGGTGTACAGCATGTAATGAAAAATAAAACATTTTTGAACATTCTTGCATAACAGTTGTGCAAAAATACATATTTACAATAAAGACATTTTGTGAAAGTTAGCTGGCTAGTCCTTCTTATTTTTACTTTTTAGGTTAATAATTTTTCTTATTTTTTACTGTGATTGCAATTTAAGAGATTCCTGAAACATGGTAAAACAGACAATAGTAAAGAGTATATCTGCAGGAAACACCAAAGTCCTATTAACTATCATCCCCCCAGCAGTATTAGCTTATTATTTACAATATCTAACCTGGGCAATCACCCTTGGGTTACCCTAGGGCAGGCTTCAGTAAGCGACCTCTCCTTTCCTGGGATGATTTTGCCGCCGGTTGCTTCTGAAGGGTCTCCAGTGCTCCCCCACTCCGGTCCTTCCCCCAGTGTCGCTTCAACCAGTAACAAATGTTTTATATCTGTAAAGCGACCCAATGATCCCCCTTGATAGAGGTTTATCTTTACAAATTTTGGAGAACCAATTTAAGACCGGTGTCACCTGTTTCTGGGTCAGGTAGTGTGTGAAATGCCTCAGCCTACAGTAAGTGTAATGTTCTGACAGTGGTAGCTCATGCTTGTCCCTCAGTTCCTCATAGGTGAGCATCTGGCCCTTTACTAACCAGTCTCCCAATCTATCTAGTCTCCTTGACCTCCACCAGTGTTGTGATGTTGTGCTCATGTGTTTTGGGGGCCTGAGGTTGGTCAAGAATTGGGGTCATTTGGGTGGATCCAGGGAACAAACCTGTGTGTTTCTTGGCCCAGTATGATAGTGAGTGTCTGATTAGGGGGTTTGGCGAGTTTTTAAGACTCTGAGGCAATTTTGATAGCCAAGCCACATTGTCCCAGGTTAATGGCAATAAAGTGTGGTTCTCTAATTACACCCAGGCCGGTTGATGCCCTTTAGAATGTGCTATTGGGAGGAAAGATAACTGAGCTGCCTTGTGGTAATATTTTAAGTTTGGACACAATAGTCTCCCCTCTGACTTATGAAGGTACATCATTTTCTTTAATGTGTGAGGGAGAGTGGTTCCAGATAAACTGAAATGTTTTCCTTTGAATATTTTCTAATTATTTTTATTTAATCGGGATCGGGAGTGTTCGAAATATGTAGAGCAACCTAGGAAGGACATTCATTTTTATCGTATTTATTCTCCCTAGCCATGATAACCTATACTTTGTCCATTTACTCAGGTCATTAATTATTGTTTTATAAAGTTTGGAGTGGTTGGCTTTGTACAAGTCCTCTAGCTTAGGGGTTAGTCAGATTCCCAGGTAGTTTATGTGGTTGTTATCCCACTTAATATTAAAATTCTCTTGGAGACCCTGCTTCTCTACTGCTGTTAAGTCAATCGCTAGTGCTTCTGTCTTCTCTATGTTCAAATCAACTCTGGGACCGATTGGGTAGGGTTTGAGAGCATACACAGCAGGTCATCTGCAAATAGACAAGTTTTGAAATGGTGATGGCCTATTTTTATACCTGTAATCCCAGCGTTGGCACTAATTGTCTGAGTCAGGGGTTCTATTGCTATTGCGAATAGAAGGGGAGAAAGGGGGCACCCCTGTCTTGTTCCTCTTTCTATTTTAATTAGGGATCTCTCATCTCCTGGAATCTGTAACCTTGCCCTGGATGATTTGTATAATGAGTGTATGAGATTTATTAAATGGCCTTTAATACCAAATTTTTCAAGCGTGGCGTATAGGTAAGTCCACTCCAGGGAATCAAACGCCTTTTCAATGTCAAAGGCCATAAGACAGGCTTGAATTTTAGAGGCTTTGGTCTGGTACATTAGGATCATGACTTTTCTAATATTGTCTCCCGCTTGCCTGTGGGAGTCAAAGCCTACTTGGTCATTATGTATTAACTTAGGCAAGAAGGATGACATTCTATCCGCTATTATTTTTGACAGGATCTTTGTAACACAGTTTAGTAATGATATTGGCCTGTAGTTTTTTGGTTCTAGGGCATCTCTACCCTCCTTAGTGAATAGATTCTGCCCTGTTCAGCTCTGCTGGTGTTTGCTTGCCTTCTAGAACTTTGTTAGAGTGACCAAGTGCGGGCCTAATATGTCTATTAATTTTTTATAATATAAATTGGTGTACCCGTCTGGCCCTGGTGACTTACCAGGTTTGATGTTCTGGACTGCTTTTCTCACTTCCACTAGCGTCACTTTGGCATTTAAAGTCTCTAAGTCATTTTCTTCTATTAAGGGGAGATCACAGGAATTAAGAAATCCCCTCATTTTGTGTTGCTCTATGTGTTTTGTTGCCGTATAAAGGGTATTGTAAAATTTTGTAAGGATCTTCTGGATCCTTTTTGGGTTCGTTGTTTTTTCTCCCTTCGAGGTCTTAATTTGAAGTATACTATTTTGTGTTTTGCTTTGTTTTGTAGTTTCCTGACTAGTAACGGGACAGGTTTATTGGCTTTATTGAATCCAGTAGGAATAAATAGTACAACTGAACACACCACTCCTATCTGGTGGCACCTTAGATTGCACGTGCAGTGCCCCAAATTCGAAGTGGGAGGTCCGAGCAAGCATCTTTTTCCATCTCCCTGTTCCAAAAATCAATGCCATATACACGTCCCCTAATAGTGGACGTAACAGGGATTAAACCGATAGGAATAGTACTACTTAACAGTACACACCTTATAATAACGCAGACAAAGGCAACGCAGAAAGAGGAGTCTGAAGAAGAGGAGTCAGAGGAGGAAGGTGGCTTTGAGGAGGTGGAAGACCAAACACAGCAGGCGTCCCAGGGGGCTAGTTTTTAACCTTTCGGGGACCCTTGGTGGCTGGGTGGAGGAAGAGACCTTCAATGACATCAGTGAAGACAAGGAACGGGACATGGCTAGCTTGGTATCAAACCTTGTGCAAATGGGGAGTTTGCGGTAGTGCAAAGGGACTGTTTGCGGTTGTTTGCGGTGCATTAAACGGGGAGATTGGTCTGTTACTGTGAAGCGTGTGTAACCCTTACACTACCTGATCGATACAACATCATACCTGATGTTTTCAAGCATGTTATTAAAAACAATTTAGGAATGTTAGGTGATTTATGCCCTTTATGGCTTAAAACCAGACTCTGCATCAACTATGTAATTTTCCGTGGGAGTTTTGCCATGGATCCCCCTCCGGCATGCCACAGTCCAGGTGTTAGTCCCCTTGAAACAACTTACCCATCACTATTGTGGCCAGAAAGAGTCCCTGTGGGTTTTGAAATTTGGCTGCCCATTGAAGTCTATGGCGGTTCGCCCGTTCGCGAACATTTGATGAAATTTGCGTCCGCGGTTCGCGAACCGAAAATTTTATGTTTGCGACATCACTATATCTAATTTCTTTCTGCCCTAGAATTTGAGTTATCTCATTGTATTCTCTTCTTCTAGATAGTGTCTGGGCAGATAAATCTGAAAAAATTATAATATTCCCATATGGGGGTGAGAACTTTTGCTTTACATTTGCCGCCCTCATTATAGCATCTTTATATAATCGGTAGTGGACTTTCATAATAACCTCCCTACTTATGGATTTATCTAAATGTTTCGCTAGTTGTATGCTATGAATAACATCGATAGTGTTTTCATTTGTTAGAACATTTGGAACCAATGTCCCCAAAAAGTTCTCCACATAAGATTTTAAGTTGCTGTTTTGTATTGTCTCAGATATGCGTCTCAAACGGAGGTTGTTCATCCTGCTTCGGTCTTCTAAAGATGATACTTTAATTGTTAAGTCCTCAATTTTCCAGAACCATTGTATATTTAAGTAGATTGTTATTGTCCGTAATTAAATTGTCACAACATTTTTCAACTCTTTGATTTACTTATTTTATAAGTAGGGTGTTATCTGATATTTTTTTTGTCAGATCAGAGGTTAGGTTTGTTTGAAAAATCTGTAACATTTCTTTCATTTTAGAGCAAGTGAGAGTTTCCTCTTCATCTGAAAACGAGTTTGCCGAGCTAGTTGTTTTGGAGACTTTATCTGGTGATCGATTAGCCAGCAATGTTGGAACAATATCTTCTGTTAGGGTGCTCATATCCGGGCCCTTGTTTCTAGGTGAGTACATGTTGGGGGGTTTTATTGTCTCGTTTTTCCCCCCCTTGGTTTCATTTTGGTTGGCATGTTTACAGAAATATACTGTACGTATTCCAGTTCTATGTTGTTTCTGAATTCACTCTGATAGCCCAAACTCTACTGTGACATGCCCCTCAATGCTCCTAATGGGCTTACGTTTCTTCCACCATTTAAATGAAGGATGACTTGGCCAGTTCCACTGTATTCTATATAAAGCTATATTGAGATAGCTACATCCCCTGGAATCAGTTCTTTTATCTCATAGGAAGGATGAGGGTCTCTCTTAAATAATCTATAGACCAATTAAAAGTCCAGATATCCGTTGGTGGGTTTAGTTAGACCCTCAGTGCTGAGTATGTGAGGTAAATCCAATCTGAAAATTTATAGCAGCCTTTACTAGTTACCATTTACTTGACAACCTGCCATATATCTCTACACACAGGATGGAATGGTTTCCTACTACCCCACCATTTGAGATAACGTTCATACATCAGATAATCTCTAGAGCATATACCAATCTTCTTTTTTATTGATTCTTCTAGGCATATGATATACAGAGAGTTATATCTCCATTTACTATGGACCGGCACAAAACCTCTCTTTTATGACCAATTTATGGTCTATTTTCTATTTCAGAGGGTGTGTGAATCAGCTAGATTATTTTGTCTTTTTATTGTCCGTATAAGACTTATTAGCTCTCACCCTCTTCAGATCATCCCTCTTACTTTGTCTTTATAAAGTTTTTAGACTGAAGAAATAAATACCCTCCTGGAATGCTCTTATATATATTTGGAGATCTTTAGAGACCTTCCTATTAGCTTAGGGGATACTTTACTTTACTGAAGGTCTGGGCTCTTTTGTAAATATCCTTTGTATCTCTTTAAATCATCTCTTGTCCACAATGCCCTTTGTCTCATTAAGTGATGATTAGTGTGGTGTGTGGTGTTTAATAGAAGGTGCAGTGTCCCACGAATCCCCCACTCACCACCATCCTGAGATGTCTCACAAACTCCATCTGCTGCTGCATAAGGCTGGGTAGTGTACAGCTATTCCCCCATGCCTCCAGCAGTCCAGCAGTCCCGTTTGCTAGTTTTGTGTTTTATTACCATTCCTTATGCCTCCCAAAATCATACCCTGGGCCTCTATTCGGGTCAGCTTTTTATATGTCCCTTTAATACTTTAGGGCTCCTCGTGCCCTCCTAGGCCAGAGTTTCTATTTAGATATTTCCTGAGTCAACTCAATAAGTGATACAGAGCCTATATGTTTTATTTTAACAGAGGTCTATATACCAACAAAATAAGGAGATGAATATATTGACCTTGCCAGTTGGTTAAAAGGTATTTTATAGCTGGTAGAATAGTTAGTTAGGTTTTGACCTCAAATAGGCTCAGTCTGTCTAAGAACAGTTCCAACCAGCTCCCAGCATGTCAAATGGAAGTAAAAAACTTATAGGCCTGTATAATACTTCCTCACAGGGGTACCAAGGAGAGAACTGGATAGCGTGCCTGTATCATGTACCAGGATTAATTGCTTAACATCCACCATGTATATCTAGTTCTTCTTCTTACAGGTGTCCTGGTGGGAAGGCCTATATACCATTCAAAGATCTTTCTTTTTGGCTGGTATTACAGTTGTTCCCCCACCTTTATATTATGTATATCTTGATATGTATGTATAGGGTGGATTTTGTTGCAGACATAAACTAAGTCTCCCAGCCAACGTATGTATTGTCTGTCGGGGCTTCCCACCATATACCTTGGATACCTGTCAATGACTATAGTGGTAGTGATAGTGATACTGGACTTTGCTGCAGGTTTGGACTCTTCTACATAAGATTTTTGCAAATTTTTATTGTTTTTGCAGCAACCCACAATTGGCCTTCTAAAGGTATTTTGGCTCTTTATGTGCTATTCAGTTCTTTATCAGGTATTTAATAGATGGTACGCAGTGCGTGGTACCTCTCTGCTGCCGGCCGCAGCAGTATCCTGTGGATTCAGTCACCCACCACTATCCTGGTTTACACCATACCTCCAGCTGCTACTTCCATGAATCTTCAGACTTGCCACTATCAGCCATTCACCAACCCTTCCAGCTTTCCTCTCTCACATCACTCCGATGCTCTAGTCACGACACAGACCTTCCACGTGGCTCCGTGATCTCTTACGAGATGTCGGGTTTCCCAAGCAACACAGCAGCTCCTGCGAGGACTCCAACCTCGATTCAGCCTCACTACCAGCACACTACAAATGCTGCACAATCTGATGCACCAAACACTGGCACAGGACTCCCACGTGGCTCCTTCACCTCTGGTGAGATGTCGACTCCCTGCGTGGCACAGCAGCTCATGAAGGAACCTCAGCCTCAAGTCAGCCTCACCCCCAGCCCTTTGCAAACACCACCCCAAGAGTTTGACCCACGGGACCAAGGGTGCAAGGGAGATCTCAGGTACAATTGAGGATCAGTGGTAGTCAGTCATGGTGAAAATTCACAGTTTCCCAACCATCCTGATGCTAGCTTCACGCTAACGCACAATCCATTTCCTGTTTTACGCCCCTTGATGATCCACATGATCATTGTTGATAGTTTAATATCTTTATTTTTTACTAGCTTGTCCAAGCCTGCCATAGCTTTCCTCCCCAGAAGCAAATGTCTTTTTATTTCATTACTACAGTCACCACCTGCAGAGATCTTGGATCCAAGAAAAATAAAATCTGTCACTGCTTTCACTTCTTCCCCATCTAGATTGCCGTTTGCCATGTTCTTCGCCTTTTTAATGTTGAGCAGCAGGCAAAATTTTGCACTCTCTTCTTTTATCCTCATCATTTGGTCCTTTAGTTCCTCCTCACTTTCATCCATCAGAGTAGTATTATCAGCGTATCTGAGGTTGTTAATATTCCTTCCAGCAATATTGATTCTGTCTTCGGATTCATCCAGTCCAGCCTTACTCATGATATACTCTGTGTATAAGTTGAATAAATAAGGTGACAATATAAAACCTTGTTGCATGCCTTTTCTGACCATGGCTTCTTGGTCGACCTACAGATTATTTAGGAGGACCATGAGATTATCTGGTACTCCCATCTCTTTAAGCACATGCCACATTTTGTTGTGATCCACACAGTCAAAGGCTTTTGATTAGTCTATGAAGCAAAAGTAAATGTTTTTTGGGAACTCCCTTGCTTTCTCTATTATCCAGCGGACATTGGCAATTTAATCTCTTGTGCCTCTTCCTCTGCAGAACCCGGCTTGCACATCTGGTCGTTTCTGGTTCATATATTGTTGGAGTCGAGCTTGTAGAATCTTAAGTATCACCTTGCTGGAATGGTAAATGAGTGCAATTGTTCGATCATTGGAGCACTCTTTGGCAGTTCCTTTTTGGGGGATTAGGATGTAAACTGATCTTTTCCAGTCTATTGGACATTGTTGAGTTTTCCTCGGGTTCGGCATGTTGTGGATTGGGTAGATAAATTATTGGGAGGGGCTGGAAATTAACCTGTGGTCTTGATACATATTGGTACCAATGACAAAGTTAGTGGAAGATGGAGTGTCCTAAATAATAATTTAAGAGAACAACTGAATAAGTTTAAAGCAAGGACCTCCGAGGTAGTATTTTCAAAGATACTACCTGTGCCACGTGCTAGCCCAGGGAGACAGAAGGAGCTTAGGGAGGTTAATGCGTGGCTAAAAATGTGGTGCATCGAGGAGGGGTTGGAGCATTGGGCTCACTTCTCTCTTGGATACAATCTCTATAGCAGGGATGGATTGCACAATAATGATGAGGGAGCTTTTGTGCTAGGGGATAGGATGGTTGAAAGGCTGAAGAGGTTTTTAAACTAGCAGGTGGGGGGAGGGACTAGATAGAAAGTAATGGTGTAGTAAGTGTAGAGGGGGTAAGTAATTAATTAACTACTCATGGGAGAGAAGAAGGGGGAGGGTAAGGATAGTCAATAGGGCGGTACTACTAAGTAACTCAAGTATAGTGGCAGGCACTCCAGTACTACAGACTCCTTACATAAGATGTATGCTTGCTAATGCCAGAAGCTTGCCAGGAAAAATTAGAGAGTTAGAATTATAAGTAGTAAATGAGAAATGGGATTTAATAGGCATTACCGAAACATGGTGGGATGAATCTCATGACTGGACTGTTAATCTGGATGGTTATAACCTATTTAGGAAAGACAGGGGCAATGGTAAAAGAAGAGGAGGGGTTTATCTGTATGTTAAGCCTTAATATAAGACTATAGTCAGTGAAGATATTTATTCTGGAACTAGCAGTAATATTAAATGTTTGTGGGTAAAGTTAAACAGCGGAGCAGCAAATTCCAAAAGAATATTAGTAGGAGTATGCTATAAACCCCCTAAATATAATTTAAAGCGAGAAAATTCAATTATTATTACAGATTGGAAATGCAGCATGGGCAAGTTCTAATAATGGGAGATTTTAACCCTGAAATAAACTGGATAAATGAGACCAGCAGTTCATCTAAGGGGAGCAGGTTCTTGAGTACACTCATGGATCATTATCTGGCTCAGGTTATACAAGAGCCGACTAAAATTGAGTCTATCTTGGATTTAGTTATCACAAATAATATTGATATAGTATCAAATGTTGAAATAGGGCAACCTTTGGGAAACAGTGATCACAACACAGTCTCATTTGAGATTGAAGTAAAAAAACAAAACTATAAGGGGCCAACAAAAACTCATTTATAAACCTAATGAAGCAAATCTAGGGGTATCTGATATTGAAAGGGATTTGGGAGTGCTTGTGGACAACCACCTACATAACAGTTCTCAATGTGAAGCAGCATCTTCAGAGGCAAAAAAAAATATTAGCATGTATTAAGAAGGGTATAGAATCAAGAGAAGCAAATATAATTCTACCACTATACAAATCTCTAGTACGCCCTCATTTGGAATATGGAGTGCAGTTTTGGGCACCACTTTATAAAAAGGACATTTTAGAGCTGGAAAAGGTACAGAGGAGGGCAACAAAACTAATAAGAGGCATGGACAGGCTAAGTTATGAAGAAAGACTAACAAAATTAAACCTATTTTCTCTAGAAAAAAGGCATCTAAGAGGGGATATGATTACTCTATATAAACACATCCAGGGTTAGTATGAAGATTTGTCAAGTGTGCTTTTAGTGCCAAGAGGTTTTCAACTGACATGAGGACATCCTTTGAAGTTAGAAGTAAAAAGATTTCACCTTATAGAAAGAAAAGGGTTCTTCACAGTAAGCGTAGTTAATCTGTGGAATTCTCTACCAAAGGCAGTGGTGACAGCGGATTCAATAGATAACCTTTAAACGGATTGGATATATTTTTAAATAAAAACAGCATTCAGGGTTATCCTGGTTAATTAGTGTGGGAGTATTAATCTAGGGAGGAATCTGATTGCCAGTATCTGGGGTCAGGAAGGAATGTTTTTTCTTCTCTATTTGCCTTCCTCTGGATCAATTAACAACTAATGCACATATTGCAGATAAGAGGAGATCTTAAAAGGTTTAACTTGGGCTAAAAGTCTTTTTTCAACCTCAATCACTATGTTATTATGTAACTACATTATATATCATCCCAATAATTATAGTAACCGTTTTAGATCTCCTTTGTGAATATTTTAGTAAATATAAAACTTCAATCTTAACATAGTATTGTACACATAGTATAGGGACAATGTAATAACCCAGATGTGTTACCAAGCTCTGATACTATCAAAATATTTTCACAGCATTATTACTATCCCACCTGATTGTACAATAAACCCTTTCCATTTATAAAAAAGAGGTTATAAATAAGCTATACAGCTATATATATATATATTTGAAGCTAAGTATAGGCTCACAGGCACCACAAGCAAACCATGGTTTTGCATTGTCAGAACTTTTACTATGAATAAAATCCAATCTTATATGGTTATTATAATATAATATGATATTCCTTTTTTATCCTTTATTTTATATCCAATGTATTAGTATTTTACATGCTCTATACATTTATAAAAATATATGCATGCATTTCTACTTGGATATTTTCTATGTTGTTTTTCCAGTGTCTCACTGAAATAGAATTCTTAATGATTTCTCTGGTTGGAAAAATACTTTTGCATTTTTCCTGGAAAGACATTACTTAATAAAGTTGTTAGCTAATTGGTAAGGTTAACTTAAAGTTCATATTCTCTTAAAGATAAGCTTCCATCTATAGGAATATTTTTTAAGTAGACATCATGTCTATTTCTAGACTCATAAATTTGTCTATGGTAGGAAATTTTATGGTTTAAGGTCAAAGTTCATTAAGCTGATTTTATTGTAATTCTTTAATTGTAATAGGAAGGTACAATGGCACCCTCTAATAAGTTTCTAGGACAAGAATACATCCTTTTAAGGGTTAAATATTTACTAACATCATTAGAATTTATGATTCTTTGCCAAGTACATAGCATAATTTGAATACCTAAGTTAATTAAGTTTTGGGTATAATTAGGAGACAGATAAAGGAAATGGGAGGCTGAAAACCAAGATCTAGAAGCTCTCTGATATAACAGCTAATATTAGAGAGTCACAGACGCACACAAGGGAGACAATTTGGTGAACTTCCTAAGAAGAATACTCTAACACTTATTGTTTGGGACATTCCCAAACATATAGAAAACTCAAAATGCATTCTACAAAGAAACCCTCAGAGATCACTAACAAAAGAATTTACACACCTATATACCAATAACATCTTCCAAAATATAAGAAACAATCCAGACCTCAATTGTGTCATTTGATGAAATCAAGTGCAAGTACTAGGTATGGTATAAGATTAATATTTCTCTAAATTGTATTTCTTCTTTTTCATTACAATCATGGAAATATTTTGTTAGTTTACTGTTAAATAGATTGCTATATCAATATTTACCTGATATATACAATATACCACTATAATTTGTAAATTATAAGTCAACGTATCATTTCCAAATTCATTTTAAAAATACCACAAATATCAGCTGTTATAGCAATCCAATATATTTTGATTATACATAATTGTAGTGAAAAACATTTTCTCTTTTGAATTATTGAAATATCCTGAATACTGTGAGTGTCTTTTATTGACACATCCGATCAGGTCCTGAATGGACAATAAAGTACAAGCTCCCTCTAAATACTCATATTTGTACTGCAATAATAAAGTCCATTTTTTCTTACTTTTTTCTTACCTCCTGTGCACTCTCACATCACTATGACTGTCTCCTTTGTAGTCTCATGTCACTATAACTATCTCCTTCGTAATCTCAAATCACTACACTTACATCCTCTGATACACAAAGGCTCTGAGGTCAGCACTGATCACTCACTAGTTATTATACATATATAACATGGCTGATGTCATAGGGATTGTGATGTCATCAGCATTCTACTGGGTACAAGCCCACTATCACAGAGGCTGCAGTCGCCATTAGCTGGTCTCCTTCAGTAAGTAGTAGCCAGTACCGATACTTGGGTCAAGAAGGGATTCCTGAAGTGAGGCCAAATCTGACAAAGTGGTGGAGCGTGAAAAGTATAGAGGTGAGTTTAAAAAGTTAAAGAATATATTGTTGGGAGCAGTTATTTTAGATGAGAGCATAAGGCTATAAATATATGGATATGTGCTCAGGGGCATCTACAGTGCCTTGCAAAAGTATTCAGCCCCCTTAGCATTTTTCATGTGTTGTTGCCTCACAACTTGGAATTAAAATGGATTGTTTGAGGATTTGCATCATTTAATTTACATAACATGCCCACAATGTTGAAGTTTTCTTTTGTTTTTTTTATTGGGAAGCAAACAACAAATAGGACAAAATAACAGAAAAAGTCAATGTGCAGTACTATTCACCCCCCTAAAGTCAATAATTTGTAGAGCCACCTTTTGCGGCAATCACAGCTCTAAGTCGCTTTGGATAAGTCTCTATGAGCTTGCCACATCTTACCACTGGGTTTCTTTCCCATTCCTCCTTGCAAAACTGCTCCAGCTCCTTCAAGTTGGATTGTTTGTGCTTGTGAACAGCAATCATTAAGTCTGACCACATATTTTCTATTGGATTGAGGTCTGGGCTTTGACTAGGCCATTCCAACACATTTACATGTTTCCCCTTAAACCACTCAAGTGTTGCTTTAGCAGTGTGCTTGGGGTCATTATCCTGCTGGAAGGTGAACCTCCGTCCTAGCCTCAAATCCCGCACAGAGTGGTACAGGTTTTGCTCAAGAATATCCTTGTGTTTAGCACCATCCATATTTTCCTCAACTCTGTCCAGTTTCCCAGTCTCGGCTGCTGAAAAAAAATCTCCGAGCATGATGCTGCCACCACCATGTTTCACTGTGGGGATGGTGTTCTTTGGGTGACGTGATGTGTTGGGTTTGCGCCAGACATAGCGTTTTATTTGATGGACGAAAAGTTCAATTTTAGTCTCATCAGACCAGAACACCTCCCTCCATACATTTTGGGAGTCTCCCACATGCCTTTTCTCAAACTCAAAACGTGCCATTTTGTTTTTTGCTGAAAGTAATGGCTTTCTTCTGGCCACTCTGCCATAAAGCCCAACTCTATGGAGCGTATGGCTTATTATCATCCTATGTACATATACTTCATACTTTGCTGTGGAACTCGGCAGATCCCCCAGGGTCTGTGAGTTTTGGTGGGTGGCCGTCTCTTGGCAGGTTTGCTGTTGTGCCACGTTCTTTCCATTTGGTTATGATGGACTTGGTGGTGCTCCTGGGGATCATCAAAGATTTGGATATGTTTTTATAACCTAACTCTGACTTGTACTTCTCAACAACATTGTCCCTTACCTATTTGGAGAGTTCCTTGGTCTTTATGGCAGTGTTTGGTTAGTGGTGCCTCTTGCTTAGGTGTTGCAGCCTCTGGGATTTTTCAAAAAAGGTGTGTATGCAATGACATATTATGTGACACTTAGATTGCACACAGGTGGACATCATTTCACTAATTATGTGACTTCTGAAGGTAATTGGTTGCACCAGAGCTTTTTATGGGCTTCATAACAAAGGGGGTGAATACATACGCACATGCCAATTTTCTGTTTTCTATTTCTAAAAAATCGTTTTATGAATATATTTTTCTCACTTCACCATCTTAGACTATTGTGTTCTGATCCATCATATACAATGTAACAAAATAGGTAAAAAGTCAAGGGGGTGAATACTTTTGCAAGACACTGTATATATGTACTTGTATGGTTATATGTGCCTACATTATTGATGTTGGTGGGTGCACGTAACTGTATGTTTATATGGATATAAGTGTATTGGTATTCCTATAGTTTATTTTCATAATCAATAAATATATATATTTTTTAACACTCCAATTTTTTTTTTCAGTATATTCATTTTTAGAGGATCATAGAAATTTGTGTGTGACCTCTATACCTCTATCAATTAGTCTTTATTTAATTTATGGTATTAGTATTATTTTAGAAACTTTTTTTTAAATAATTATCCCTGAGTGTTGTATAATATACAATATTGATACAATATTTTTTATTAGGACAGTTATTGAGTCTTTATAGTAGGCCATCTCAATGGAGTCTATTTTATTTATTTATTTATTTTCATATAATTAATGATTAACTATTACAGTGAATTGTTTAGTATGCACCTTTTTGATTTAACAAATGTGCCATCTGCTACAGAGGGACTATATTCATTGTATTTTATTTTTGTCTGTGGGTGGAATTTTTTGGGACAATGTGATTATTCCGGCACTCAGAAACCTATTAAGGCTAACAACTGTCTATTACAGACTTGGACCAATAATTAGATAACAATATATGTTATTATATGTCTTTTATAGATTTTTATCTTAACTGAGGAATCCACAGAACGAGTGGCAAAATACATCTTATTTATGAATTTTTTTTGTTTATGTTGTTTGAATTTGGAATAAAGACCGTTTTTACGTATACATACAGTGGTAGTATATTTGTATACAACACTATCTGATTATTATACACCACCGGGAGAAAAGACCAGGAAGTTGTCCCAAGTTATGATCATCAAGCTTTTGCGATTATAATACCTCATAAATATTGAGGTATAAAAAGGGGCGAGTTCAAACAATTGATTTCCAATATTTTTCAGCATTTTATTAAGTGACCTGTGCAAGGTTCATGTGCGCTTTCTCTCCCCATCCCTCTTCTTTTTATACTCATTAATAGACGCTCTAGTGGACAGCGTTCTCTGAAATAGCAGCAAACTTCCAAGAGGCACAAAGATAAATACAGATAAAGTGGTCAATATGTTAAGGGCCATAAGTTTAGAAACTTGAGAGACTACCATCGAAAATTGTAACTAGTTCCCTATATCTAGTGGCACCAGGTCATTTGAGAGCGCCGACTACAAGACTGAGATTTGGTAATGCCAGAGCTACCTTTACAGTTCTAAATATAACAAAGTGTGAAAAAGGAAATTGCTTTGAGTGAGTCTGTCTGTATATATATAAGATAGTTGTGGGATTTACAAATGGCGGCCACCTCATTAGAGTCCCAGACTGTTTTTTGCTTTTTTCAATAAACGTAATGGAGTGTGAGGTATCATCTAGAATTGCTTGTTTCAGGTATTACCTCTGATCCTCCACTACACTCAAAATGCCAAGGAATAGAAGTAGATTTCCATTAGAAAGTAATTGTTTTGTTCTTGTACAGTAAGAGGCCGCCATTACTTGTTACTAAACCATACTGACTGATGACCACTAGACCCTAAGCTCTCACCTATAGATGCATATGAGACTATATCACCTGTTATGAAGTGATGCCGCTTGTAAAGAATATAGTATATAATTACTCCAGGCTCATCCTACAGTAGGAACCTTCCAGTCCACATCTGGGACATTAAAGTTTCCTATTACAATTATCTCCCCCATCATTGTCATTTTAGTTATTTCTTCCATTAGTGCTCTGTGTAATACCTCACCTTCTCCTGGGGGGCTATAAATGACACTTATCCTAAACATTTACCTCTCACTCTCTATAGTTACCCAATTGTTCTCAATACACATATAAAAGTTTAAAGGGAATTTGATCATGTTTCACAGTGGGTTTTCTTTTTTTAATCAAGGTCACAAAGCACATAAATGTTATTAAACTTTTGGGGACTATCCCTCTGTTACCAATGAGATCTTCAGACTGAAGTTTGATCTTTATATTTCCTGTTAGTTATTATGAAGTTTTACCAAGTTTTATATTTTTCATGTAAAAAACATCAGTTCTATTCTGTAAATGCATGAAAAAATAATATTAGTATCCCATGTCCCTTTAAATTGTGATGTTATATCCACAGAATGACATCACAATATTACACTATATATATATATTTATGTTTGTAGTTTTGAGATAATAATTGAAAAAAGAAATGTAAAATATGATATAAATTGTAAGTATAAGAACACAGTTTGTTTTGCATTGAGAGGTAACACAAACAAGTTTTGGCTTATCACTAATTATCTTTATATGTCGTACAAAGACTGGTTTATTATAAATTTGGGCACTTTTATAACGGTGTCTAAATGATGGATATTAGGACCTTTATGACATAATTGCAGCACATTTTAGTGGTGAAAACTTTTCTTTTCTTGGATAATCAGTTTTGTGACGTTTATAATCATTATTTCTTTTTCTCTACCTCCCTCCTGTCCCTTCTTTCTCCCCATCTCTCCCTCTCTTTATCCTACCCATTTCCTGATCTCCTCTTACCTTTCTCCCTTCATTCCCCTCCTTTCCTTTCCGTGTTCTCATCCTTCACTTCACATCCCATTCTTTTTTTCTTCCATCCTTTCTCTCCTTTGTTTCTCTCATCCATTCTTTCCTTCTGCTCTTTGATCTCTCTGCTTCTCTCTTTTCCCTTATTCAGACCTGTTTTTCTCTTTACTTTCTCATCCTTTTCCTGCTCATCTCTCAACTTTTCTCTCTTCCCCTTGTCTCTTTTTTGAAAATTTTCTCTCTTTCATTACACTTGTATCTCTCTCCCAATTATCTCTGCCTTTTCCCATCTTCTTCTCTTTCTTACCTATTCTCCCACTTTTTTCACAGTCCTGGTCATCCCCTCTTCAACCTCTTTTCTCTTATAACTTATTTTTAATTTCTCCCACTCATCTCTTTTTTTCTTTCCACTCCTCCTCTTGATCCCTTGTTCACATTCTTTACTCATTATTTCTCCTATTCCTTCTTTTCTGTCTCCCACTTGTCATCCCCTTTTCCCTTGTTACCCTTCTCTCCCTCTCATCTCATATCTTTCCACATTTTCTTTTTTCCTCTCTCTCTTCACCCCTTCATCACTGTACTACACTGTACCTCTATATATCCTCTTCTTTCTCTCTTCCAGTTACTCCCTATTGTCTCTTCCATTTCTCTTAATTTATTTTTTTCCCTTCTCTCTATTTCATTCTCTCTTTTATCTCTTCCTTCACTCTTCAATGTCTCCCTTCTCTCCCCCCTCCTCTCTGTATGCTCTCTCCGTTTCTTTTCTCTCTAACCTCTCTTCCGCTCCCTGTCTCCCTCCACTTTCACCCTTTCACATTCAATCTTTCCACATTCCTGTACTGCTCTCATCTGTATTCATCCTTCCTTTTCTATTCCTTTCATTCTTTCACCATTTTTCCACTTTCATTTATCTCCATATATTTCTGATTTAACTCTCTTCTTCCGATCCATCTCCTCTTTTCAATCCCTTTTTCTCCCTCATCCCTTTCTCTCTCTATCTTTATCTCCCCCCATACCCCCCTCTCTATCAGAAAGGAAAGGACCAAGATGACACAAAGACCACATAGAAGAGAGGATTATACAGGAAAGATGGGGACGGTGTGTGTCAGAGAGAAAGAGATGGGCAGATGAGAATGAAGCACTGAAATAATGACACTATAAATGAGAGCTCTACTTCACAATGGGATTTCATACCAGAGAATAAATAGATAAATACACATAAAATCACAAAATAAATATTGTTTTATTATGGTTAAATGGGAAGTAGTTTAAATGAAAAATATATATCTGAGTTATATTCTTTCAGAGGTAAATAGTTTTTACAACTTACAAACATATGTACAAAATAACATGTTTAACTTCTGAACCTCTGTTATGGATATAAACCAACACAACATTACTTAATAATTACTTATAAACATGTTTATTTAAACCATATTAACTTATAGCATTGTTGAAATTTGTACATTTAAAAGGTTATATAAAAATAATCTAATGCTGAGTAGCAAAGTTGCTATACATGTATACAAAAGAAAAAGAAAGATACTCAGAATATATAATCTATACCTGAAGGAAAACAATACCTTCTACTAGTACAGAGAATGGGTGAGATGGATTAAGGGAGAAATAATTTTATATATATCTGTTGGCTCATGGAATGACCATAGAATGTATCAAAACATCTCATATGTGGTCATATCATTAGAATCATCACCGACTAAAGGATGAGATATCATAACTATGATCAATATCTAATGGCTCATAAAGACCATATGGGAATAAAATTTAACTTTTAATAATATTACTTAAAAATAAAAATATATAAAATATATACACCAACACTGTGCATCTTAAAAAAGAGCATAACATAAGAGGGATAGAGACCAGCAATGTAAGGGCCAAAGCCTCTTGCCCACCTATGTACCAGGGAAATATATATAAATTGCTAAACCTTTAAACTCGAACTAAATAGTAAAAAAATACCACGCCTCCTAGCAAAAACCAAAGAATCCAATTAACATCAGGTCTTAGACTTATATAGATGTCATTTTAAGTCTATATGTTATCATGACTAGAGACACAGTAATACAGACTTACAACTTTTGTGGATAAGGGTGTTTTAGATTCACCTAATGTTGATTGGATTCTTTGTTTTTCCTAGGAGGCGTGGTATATTTTTACCATTTAATTTGAGTTTAAAGGTTTAGCAATTTATATATATTCCCTGCATGTTAGTGTGGTACCTAGGTGGGCAAGAGGCTTTGGCCCTTACATTGCTAGTCTCTATCCCTCTTATGTTATGCTCTTTTTTTAAGATGCACAGTGTTGGTGCATATATTTTATTTTTTTGATTTTTAAGTAATATTATTAAAAGTTACATTTTATTCCCATATGGTCTTTATGAGCCATTAGATATTGATCATAGTTATGATATCTCATCCTTTAGTCGGTGATGATTCTAATGATATGACCACATATGAGATGTTTTGATACATTATATGGTCATTCCATGAGCCGACAGATATATATAAAATTATTTCTTCCTTAATCCATCTCACCCATTCTCTTTACTAGTAGAAGGTATTGTTTTCCTTCATATACAGGTTATATATTCTGAGTATCAGACTAAGTTGCCTTTATCTTTCTTTTTCTTTTGTATACATGTAAAAGGTTACAGTCCTGTGTGAGTCCGTTGGTGTCTGCGATATGCGCTGTTATGTCTAAAGCTTTTCCCACACTCTGTACATATGTACGGTCTCTCCTCTGTATGGACCTTGTGGTGTATTAGAAGAACACTCTTACTTTTAAAGCTTTTCCCACACTCTGCACATTTAAAAGGTCTCTCCTCTGTATGAACCTTGTGGTGTGTTAAAAGATGGCTCTTTCTTTTAAAGTTTTTCCCACACTCTGTACATGTGAAAGGTTTCTCTCCTGTATGAGACATCAGGTGATATTGTAGATAGTCATTGTGTTTGAAGCTCACCTCACACTCTGTACATATGTATGGTCTCTCCCCTGTGTGAATCCTGTGGCGTGCTAGAAGAACACTCTTTGTTGTAAACCTTTCTCCATACTCAGTACATGCAAATGGTTTAACACCTGTATGAATCCTGTGATGCATTTGAAGATGACTCTTTGTTATAAACCTTTTCCCACACTCTGTACATGTGTGTGGTTTTTCCTCTGTGTGACTCTTGTAATGAAACTGAAGTGTGCGTTTTTGTTTAAAGCATTTCCCACACTCTGTGCAGCTAAATGGTTTCTCCCCTGTATGAACCGCCATGTGTCTATGAAGATCACTCTTTCTTATAAACCTCTTCCCACACTCTTTCCAAGTATGTGGTTTTTCCCCGGTGTGAATCATGTAATGAAATTGAAGTGCCTGTTTTAGTTTAAAGCATTTCCCACATTCTGTGCAGGTGAATGGTTTCTCTCCAGGGTCCAGCACATTTATACTTAATAGATTTTCTTTAGTCTTTACTGGCTCCCCACACTCAGACTCAGTCGGGGCTTTGAGCGGCTCGCAGTCTGGAAATTCAGCATCATCTTGAGATGACCCCTGAGCTACATCCAATGAGTGGCCACAGTCTTCATCCTCTACTATTGTCAGGTTTTGGGGAGATGGTCTACTTCTGTCTGGAATCCAGTCTGGATGTGAATCATTAGAGCAAATCTCTGGAAGAAGAGAATATGTTATTAAGATAGTGAGTAAAAATATATTCATACAATTAATTATAACAAAAGCCCTGTAAAAGCATCTTTCCACTTTCACTCAATAGAATCTATTTAATGAAACATACACTTTGATAGGCTGAAAATAATTTATGGAAAGTAGTCTATGATTTGGCCTATTCATTACCTGTCCGACTATCATCTACAAGGCACTCCTGCACAAATCCAACAGAACTACACACCAGTCCTTCTTTTAAGACATTATTCCTACACAGATCCAACAGAACTACACACCAGTCCCACTTCTAAGCAGAAATTATTCCTGGACAGATCCAACAGAACTACACACCAGTCCCACTTCTAAGCAGACATTAATTCTGCACAGATCCAACAGAACTACACACCAGTCCCACTTCTAAGCAGACATTATTCCTGCACAGATCCAACAGAACTACACACCAGTCCCACTTATATGCAGACATTAATTCTGCACAGATCCAACAGAACTACACACCAGTCCCACTTCTAAGGTATATTGAAGACACTTGAAGGAGCTAAATTTACTTCTGCCATCTGTATTTTTATTAATAATAATTGTCATTCAACTGTTATTATTTTTGGGGACATTGTTACTTTCTTGTCTTATTTAATACTATAGCTGTATTTATTTCCCCCCCCCATCCTCCTTTTGTACACATCTTCCCTTAACCCATCCCTGTCACACTCTAATAACTTCCTGTGTACTAAAAGTGTTTCCTCTCTCAGCAGACGTTAATTCTGCACAGATCCAACAGAACTACACACCAGTCCGACTTCTATGGCATATTGAAGACACTTGAATGAGCTAAATTTACTTCTGCCATCTGTATTTTTATTAATAATATTTTGTATTCAACTGTTATTATTGTTGGGGACATTGTAACTTTATTTTCTTATTTAATACTATAGTTGTATCTGTAAGCCCCCCCCCCCATCCTCCTTTTGTTTAAATATTCCCTTAACCCCTCCCTGTCACACTCTAATAACTTCCTGTGCACTAAAAGTGTTTCCTCTCTCAGCAGACATTATTCATGCACAGATCCAACAGAACTACACACCAGTCCCGCTTCTAAGTAGACATTATTCCTGCACAGATCCAACAGAACTACACACCAGTCCCCTCCCACCCTACCCCTCAACCCACGCACCCCTATTTGCTCTAAATGTATTGAATCACACAAATTTATTTCAGCTGATCAATTTGGAACACCTGCAATTTCTAATTTAACCTGTACACAATGATTCATCCTGCCTTCTTCTTCTTAACCTGCTGCCTTTTCCTCAGGCTCTTCCTCTCAACTTCTCTCCACATCATGTCTTCTGCATAACCATCTCACCTTCCATGCTCTCATCTCCTCTTTTATGCTGCCATGAGCTACACTCCTTCCGCCACCCAATATCTCCTCCCCCATCTCAAACTCATAAGCAGAAACACTTTTGTGAGTCCCATTTGCATCTCCCTTCCTTCTCCCTCCTTCTGGCTTCTGGAAACACATTTCCTAACCCAGGGCCTCACCTGACATTTCCACTAGCAGTTACATTATCTGACCACTAGGGACAGATAACATATTACACACCTGTGCCATTTCCCTCACAATGTCACATACCTTCCTACTAAGAAAACATTCACTTCTTCCTCACCCTTGCTATCCTCTATCTCTTCCTCCCCAAGTTTCTGCCTCTTCCACCCCCTTCCACCCCCTTTAGATTGTAAGTAGTGAGTTTCCAATGTTGTAGGGTGCTTTGGAAAAAATCACTTTCTACAAAGATTCTAAGCTCAAAACAGGGCCCTCCATTTTTCTGCAGTTAACATTGTATTCTTCCTTGTCCTTATCCCCTGTACAGCGCTACCGAATATGTTGGTGAGATACAAATAAAGATTAATGATAATGATAATACAAAGTAATCCCTGAGTACCTGAGATCTATCATTTCAGAGAAGACTATTTTGTATCTGCTAAAAAGACCACTTTAATATCCTGACAAATAGGACCTAATTATTTTATTTGTTATGTGCTTAGAAATAATATCCGTAATGCCAAAAATATGTATATGATTTTGAACTTTACTTTTGGTGGTTTTGGCAAATCTACTTCTCTCTACCACCAGTGAAATATCTAGCTATTACTTACCTGTGTGGTTACTTGATATATGATGTGTTAGATACTCCAAGGGGTCGCCGTCCGTCTCCATGGCTGATGCTTCTTAGTCTGTTATAGCCCAGCTTTGACCTGATCATACTATCTGCCCTCCTATGTTTCTACATCTATTGTCTGTAGAATATTTTATATTTCACACTGTTCCCTGATTGGCTAAGATAGCTAGATGTTCAGTCAATCAAAGTATGCAAAACTTGATTATTTATTTGCCTTAACCCCTTTACTAATTAATTTAAGAGACAGTAACATATATTCCATCTCTTGGTCAGATCATGAACCTAGTTCAATAATAACAAGACAATCCAAAGCCCATTTTCATGGAGACTAAATGATTCCCTAATATCTCAAGAGAACAACTCAAAGCAAACAGAATCATAGGGCCCTTTGTTTACCAAAAGCTCATAGGGTCCTAGTCTTCGATACACAGTAATAAGTAACACTTAGAAAATTACATTTCTGCCATTGTTGAATTGCATTCTTCAGGTGATCCTTCCCGTCTTAAATGTTTTTAAATAAATAAATAAATATTGACTTTGCGTTCTAATTACCTGATTCTGCTTTTCTCATGAGTTCCATGTCCCTTTACTAATAAGGAGGTAATTTTTAACCACTTAAAGAAGGTAATTATTCTATAGCATTAAGTGATCAAGACAATAGAAAGGTTTGTACAGTCTATGTTCCTATGCAAAGATGACCAGTGACAATAAACATAACTTTACTGCAGGACTTCATGTTCTCTTGTGTGACACATTTGGAGGTATGGAGTTTGTGGTCCTGTGGATACCTGAGATAAGGTTATAGTCCCAGATTTCCATCCATTGATTTACTTTTTGTCCACGCGTATTATAACACATAATAGGATTATAACATACTCACCAGTGACAGATGTTTTATTCCTCTTTGTGGGCAGATGATGCTCAATGCCTGACTCTCCTTTCACCTCTAGCCTCTCTAGTACAACAACTGGATAACCTATAAACAAGGAATGGACAGTTGGTTCCAATTCTGTGACATTGGTATAATAAATATATGTTGTGAGGGATTCCTACTTGTCAGGAAATAAATATTTAAATTTACTTGATGTGCTATTGAGAAGTGAGATAATTTATTGCTGACATTGTTCTATTTAAGGTCCTCTGTATATCTTATACCCATTGTGGTAAATTCTGGAGGATTATATGATGTCCTAAGATCTAATATAAGACCCACACAATTAGTCATACAAGTCTTGATAATATTACAGACAATACATTTATGTGACTTTTAATAAGATACAGAGTTGTGTTGTTTTTCCCAAGTAAATTGTACTGTAAATGTGTATATCACATATATAGTTGTCAGTGTTGGTAGCGTTTGTTATGTCGGTCAAGCTTTTGCGTCCCTCACACAGCGTTGGATGCAACTGTGAGCCTCGCAAAGCAAGGGGTCCATTGATGCAGACTCGATTTAGGCTGCAATGAGCGCTGAATGCACTCATTGGACTGCAAGCATCGCAAAGTGAGTCGAGCAGTTTAGGCACGTGGGACTTAGGCTCCAATGAGCACCAAAGAGCAACACTGTAATCTTAACTCCTGGCAAATATATTGGGGAAAAGTGGAGGCAGTGACAGATTTCTCTTTGGGTGGTGACTACAGCGATGAATTTAAAAAGACATTTGTTTATGTGGAGGAAAGCTATGGCAAGTCGATTTCCACACATTTCTCCTTATTTACCCCCTCACCTTTTCCCTCTCTTTTCTCCCCTTCCCCCTCTCCATACAGGAGTCTGGTTTGTTACTCACAGAACCACAAGCTCCCCAGATATTTCCTCCTTGCAGATCTCAGGCAGTATAATATCTGCTCTTCTCACATGACAAGAGCGGGTCCATGATGGCAATGGCTGGGATCCTCTGGTGGCTGCAGATAGAAGCTTCCTTGCTCCACATTAACAGGATCAGTTGTACCTGAGACCCATCAAATAAGGAAACAAGGAATAAGTGTCTGTGTAATCTCCCAAGGTCTGTATCTAAACTCTGAGTATTATTTCCCCCAGACCCAATAAGATTACAGTAGTATCATTAAGACTAGAGGCAATTGCACCTGAGGTGTCTGTGACTCCGCCCCATTTGTGTCATGTGATCTCACTGATTAGAGGCCACCTATCACACCCTGTATACAGTACATAGGGGTTTACCTTTATATTGATAGCATTTATATCACATATAATAGTTGTCAAACAGCAAGTTGTCGTCACGTGGGGGACGCAGTTCTGGCTGCAAATGCGCACCTCGCCATGCGAGGGGCTGCATTTGTGGAGGTGGAGGCTCTACGGCGCCTCACTTGCGTTAAAAAAACAGCCCAGAAAATTGGGACTTTGAAAACAAAAATCAAGCCGCGGGACTTAGCAAAAAAAAAAAATATATATATGACCCGCTGGACTTAGATAAATAAAAAAATACGAGGTCACAAAAATAAGAATTAACAGCAGAAACGCCTATAACAAAACACCAAAACCACTGGGGAAAAAAAAAAAAACATCACACACAGCACAGGGGGCAGACAGGACATCTGAGGTTGAGGTTGCGCGCGAATTAAAGTCAAATTCAAGGAGTTTCGCCATTTGAAAATCGGCTAAGCGAGAAAAGAAATGTCGGCCAAAAAAGCAAATGAAAACGAGGGTACACAACTCCGAAGCGCATCAAACACTGACAAGGACATGTGACTTTTAATTACGACCTGCAAAAGTTATAAAAAAAAATATGAGGGCGCAAAAATACGAAGTTAACGGCTGAAATGCGCACATCCAAAAACAACAAAAACACTACAAAATACAAACAAAACATTTTAAAAAATCACACACAGCATGGGGGGGACAACCAAGACATCTGCCAGTGAGGTTGCTCGCTAATAAAAGTCGAATTTAAGGAAATTTGGAACTTGAAAATCGGCTAAGCGAGAAAAAAAATGGCAGCCGAAAAAATGACAACGTAGCTACACGACCCCGAAATGCGCAAAACACCGCCAGGCACATAGGACTTTTGCCAGGGACAAAAATACTCAGGAAGCACAGAAAGTGCTCGCGAGTTGCATAGCACATAGACAAACAACGCCATTTTACAACACTAACCTGCAACTAATAACATTACAAACCTAAAATGGCGCTTTACACAACTAAACCAACGGTTTGCCCTCGTGCACGCAGCATATTTCTAATGCACAGTTGGGACACTGATGACACTTTCTCCTCAGGCCAGTAACAGTCCAAATGTACATTGTATGCTGCAGGAACATAAAAAGAGATACTTAGCTCTTCAGGCTATTCATTGCTGGATATATCAATTACAAATAGGTAAAGTATATTAATTTATTAAGTAACTAATTAATTAATTATTATTTTAAAAAATAGACATATTTATCTGTCTTTGTGATGAGCACCAAAGGTGTTCAGAGGAACAAAAGTAAACGAGAGGAGAGGCTCGCAATGAGCGCCGAAGGTCCTCAGAGTACAAAAAGCTTTACATTGTGTGTCACCAGCATTGCCATGGCTTCAAATTGTATTGCCCTGTAATTTTTGACGGACAAGACGCGAGTATTTTCATATTCATGTATATATATATATAATCACAGTATTACAGTATATAGTCATATATTTTTATCTATATACATCTACATCTCTCTCTGTCTCTGTAAATATATATATATATATATATATATATATATATATATATATATATATATATATATAGATAGATAGATAGATAAAATCTATGTATATATATCTATGTTATCTATGCTGCTGGGGCAATGCAGATAGAAACTTCCTGCATATTTATATTCTCCTCACACCTCAGGCAGCTGAGCTACTGATCACAAAATGGCCGACTGAACACAAAATGGTGACTGAAAACAAAATTGTGACTGAATACAAAATGGTGACTAAATACAAAATTGTGACTGAATACAAAATGGTGACTGAACACAAAATGGTGACTGAACACAAAATTGTGACTGAATACAAAATGGTGACTGTACATAGAATGGCCAATTCCACAGTAGTATAAATACAAATAAAGTAATACATCAGAGGATTGTGTCCTATTTCTAGCCTAACTTGATTATTTCTTCTTTAACATGATTATTTCTAGTGTAACTTGTTGCACATTTTCAAGTGAAGTTCTTCATAAAAGTAAATTATAAGAATATAAACAATAGCTCCTCAGTAATATGACTAATCATCTGGTGTAATTTGCCTAATTGCACTGTTTATATATTACATATGACATATAATATCACATTTAAGTTATTAGATGTTGAGCTTCATTTGTGAGGAGGAAAGAGAAGAAATCACCATCTAAACTGCACTTATTGTGTGACACAGATCTGATTTATACACAACACAGATCTATACTATAAACTGTCTGTGTAAATGTGATGGAGAAATCTGTATAAATGTGACAGAACTCACCAGTGTGACTTATATGAGGTAAAGAGACACGTTATATAACACAAGATGGCTGACAGCTGGAGCTGAGGTATCACAGGCAGATAAAGGACTACAATTCATCAAAACTACAAAATCTTTATTTATACACAGACAAATATCTCACTAGCTTACCTGAGCTTTGCAGCGGCCTATTAATTATTGTAATTACTTCCCAGTGATTATACATTTCCCAGTAAAGATACTAATGATACAGACCTGCTTACACATATTACACAGGACAGGGCCCAGAGGATAATAGATCATCACTAAGTCTAGTGCAGAGCCGCCATATTTCTTGTGCTTTTTTCTTTATTCTATATCATGTTCATCTCTAGAGGACAATTCCAGCCGATTAACTTCCCGTTACAGAAGTGAAGATCAGTGTTAATACTATCACTAAACATGACATTTATATCTGTATTTACCTGGTATTGTGTAACCTGGTGGTCATTGTCACCGCATGTAACAGTAACTATATAATGTCTGTATGGTCAGGACACGGCCAGAGTGGCTAAACCAGCCTCTAAATGGTTACAGGGGCACTGCAGTCCTGTAGTTATACTATTATATACATTTATACTGCAGTGAGGTCACCATTGTGGTTTCTGCTGATCTACTTCCTGAGGTAGGAAGAGAATGAATGTGGAAGAGGCTTCTATGTGCACAGTGGGAATGAGGCAGCTAAAACTACCAGTACTTTTAGTGGGTCTAATGGAAAGCTGATGAGTATACGTTTTTTAGGAAAGAAAATTAAGACCTACAATAAAGAATAATTATAATATTTTATGAACATTTAGCCCATTACATAGTTTGTCATTCTGAGCTGTCAGTAAGCCTTTCTGATCCACCTACAACCCAAGATTATATTATTTTATTAATGACAGATTATTGTCATTGAGAAATTGGGGCCAATGTTTTGGTGCAGCCATCTGCAGAAGTCTAATGTTGGTTAGACCAAGGCGACTTCAATGTTCTCTTATTAACAAAATATCTGGATTGTGGATGGATCAGAAAGGCTGATTGACAGCCTGTTCAGGGTACAATTGCCTGGTATTTAGGGGCTGGATTACTCTTCTGAGTCCAGACTGATATAGTACAGGATATTTCTCCCTGTGACGAGCACAAGTGACTAAAACCAGACCTATAGGACAAATGAGCACCTCTACTCTTTTTGACAGCTAAATATTCAAATTTTATAAAAAAAATGCATTACAGTAAAATCCCCCCAAGTATTCTATTCAGCCCTCACATAATCATTGCAAGAGAGCTACCCCGACAGACTTGGGGTGGATTCAAGAGGGAGGTGACCACCACATGTGGATCAACAGATAGCACAGGTCACTGGATCTTCACATGGAGCTTGTAAGGAACAGGATGTTATGCACACATGGACATGGCCATATAGGGACACATCGTGACAAGGAGGATTACAGTAATGTCCTGAAGCTGTTCACAAAGACCAACAAACAGGAGGCTGTGGAGAGGCACATGGAGCACCAGGAATCTCACCTCCATCAAGGAGAGTCATGGGTACATCTGGAAAGTCCCACACCATTACTGTTGTTCATGTGAAAATGTGTGCTAGTCTTAATGTATTAATTAATTATTAATTAGACATGTCATATTATTAAAAGACCTTCAGTGAAATGATGAGCCACATCAGTGTCACTATATATGTGTATATATGTGTATATATGTATATATATATATATATATAAGTATTAACTCCCAATAATCAATAATATATATATATATATATATATATATATATATATATATATATATATATAAGGATAAATAAAACAAAGTGTATATGTATATATTTTTGATGCTAAAAAAAATAAATATATATATATATATATAATGTGTTTTTTTGTTATCTGGTGTGGTGAGTTTGGGTCCATGTTGTGGCCTAGCTATAAGTGTGCTTTCTGCATTAATGTGTATTGTACAATTAAGTGTAAAGTAGTATTTAATTAGCTAACATAATAAAACAAAGTATAAACCTGCACTCTCACTCTAGCTCCACTGTGACCATTCATGCTAACTTGGGAAGCTTGCAAATATATAATGTATCCCTGTTATCAGTAATCAGTTTGCCATTTTCTTTTGGCTCCTATGGCTGTGGCCTAGAAAGAAATACTATGGAGTTTATGGGTGTAATTTGTGCAGGTCCCGTATCCCAGACCCTTCAATGCTACTGACGAGAGCATGGGTTATGGATGCTAGGCTGGATCAGTAAGATTGTGAGTGAAACAATATGAATATGCTTGTAATCTCAGGGCAAAAATCTCCTGCATTTCACTTTATAATATATAAATAGACACCACACACTATCTTTATATCACATATAATAGTTATTAAAGTTTGTAACGCTCCCACCGCCAATGTGCATGCATGGCTACACACTTTGACACTGGCGCATGCGCAATGCACGGTATAAGCCAAGCATGCGCATTGCATATCACGAATGCGCATAGTGCTCTACACATTGCGCATATGCAATGCACGGTGTGTGCTGCGCATGTGCATAGCCCGCTTAACATAAGCCGCACATGTGCATATCCCGAAAGACACCACACATATGTAATGCGCAGCATAAGCTGTGCCTGTGCATAGCGCACAAAACCCTGTGCATGCGCATAGAGCGCGGTGAGGGGGGAGACAAGGGAGACAGGATAGAGGGTGGGAGAAAGACATGGGGTGGGAAAGAGACAGGTAGAGGTGGGAGAGAGACAGGGGAGAGGGAGAAAGAGACACAAGATAAGGGGGAGGGAGAGGGGAAAGAGACAAAGGAGAAGGAGAGGGGGAAGAGATAAACTGGTGGGAGAAGGGGAAGAGAAACACAGGGGAGGGAGAAGGGGAAGAGAGTCACAAGGGTGGGAGAGAGACACGGGAGACAGGGGTTTGAGAGACGGGAGACACAGAGGAGGGAGAGGGTTGAAGAGACCCAAGAGAGAGAGAGAGGAAAATAGACACAGGAGAAAAGGGGGAAAGAGACACAGGGAAGGGGCAGGAAAAGACACGGGAAGGAGAGGAGAGTAAGAGACATAGGGGAAGGAGAGGAAGAGACACAGGAGAGGGAGACGGGAAGTGATGCAGGGGAGGGGGGAAGAGACACAGGGGAAGATGGGGTAGAGACTCTTCAAATATTACCTCAAATATTATCCCGTAATTTTTGACGGGCAAGTTACTAGTAACTATATAACGTTCAATCCTCAAACTCACCTCAAGAAATTGGCACCATCCAGCACCTTATAAGATCCAGTTTCCCTTCAGGAATCCCTTTTCACCCAATAAAGTATCAGTACTGGTTACTAGGGACTGAAGGAGACCAGCCAATGGCCCCTGTGATAGTGGGCTTGTAGTCTGTAGAATGCTGATGACATCACAATCACTATGACATCAGCCATGTTATATCTGTATATTAACTAGTGAGTGATCAGTGTGACCTCAAAGCCTCTGTGTATCAGAGGATATATGTATAGAGAAGTGAGACTGCAGAGGAGATAGTCATAGTGATGTGAGAGTGCAGAGGAGATAGTCATAGTGATGTGAGAGTGCAGAAGAGATAGTCATAGTGATGTGAGAGTGCAGAGGAGATAGTCATAGTGATGTGAGAGTGCAGAGGAGATAGTCATAGTGATGTGAGAGTGCAGAAGAGATAGTCATAGTGATGTGAGACTGCAGAAGAGGTCGTCATAGTGATGTGAGAGTGCAGAGGAGGTAAGAACAAGAATGACCTCCATCTTTTACCTGTAATCTCCGAAATCTATATTACAATTACTTATCTTCTTCCATTTATAAATCACAGAAAATTATCTTGGATGAGGAGCGTCACAACCGCCCATATTGTTTGCGCTCTGAAGACACCCATCAGTGGGATCCCATTATTGAATAGCTGATTGATTTACCGCTCAGGAATTCATGAGATAATGTTTTAAGGTGATGTAAGAGAATGTCCCTGAAGTGCTTAAAATAGTGATTTGTAAACCATCGTATTCCAGACCCTTCAATGCTACTGACGAGAGCATGGTTCATGGATGCTTGGTTGGATCAATAAGATTGTGAGTGAAAAAATTTGAGAGGGAGAGGGGGAAAGAGACACGGGGAGGGAGAGGCACAGGGGAGGGAGAAGGGAGGAAGAGACACAGGGGAGGGAGGGGGGAGAGGCACAGGGGAAGGAGAAGGGAGGAAGAGACACAGGGGAGGGAGGGGGAGAGGCACAGGGGAAGGAGAATGGAGGAAGAGACACAGGGGAGGGAGGGGGAGAGGCACAGGGGAAGGAGAAGGGAGGAAGAGACACAGGGGAGGGAGGAGGAGAGGCACTTGGGAAGGAGAAGGGAGAAAGAGAGACAGGGGAGGGAGGGGAGAGGCACAGGGGAAGGAGAAGGGAGGAAGAGACACAAGGGAGGGAGGGGGAGAGGCACAGGGGAAGGAGAACGGAGAAAGAGACACAGGGGAGAAGGAGAGGGGGAAAGAGAGACAGCAGGGGGAAAGACACCTCAAATATTGTCCCGGGCAAGTTACTAGTAACTATATAACCTTCAACCCTTTAAACTCACCTCAAGAAATTGGCACCATCCAGCACTTTATAAGATCCAGTTTCCCTTCAGTAATCTCTTTTCACCCAATAAAGTATCAGTACTGGTTACTAGGGACTGAAGGAGACCAGCCAATGGCCCCTGTGATAGTGGACTTGTAGTCTGTAGAATGCTGATGACATCACAATCCCTATGACATCAGCCATGTTATATCTATATATTAACTAGTGAGTGATCAGTGCTGACCTCAGAGCCTCTGTGTATCAGAGGATATATGTATAGAGAAGTGAGACTGCAGAGGAGGTAGTCATAGTGATGTGAGACTGCAGAGGAGATAGTCATAGTGATGTGAGAGTGCAGAAGAGATAGTCATAGTGATGTGAGACTGCAGAGGAGGTAGTCATAGTGACATTAGTCTGCAGAGGAGATAGTCATAGTGATGTGAGAGTGCAGAGGAGATAGTCATATTAAAGTAAGAGTGCAGAGGAGGTAGTCATAGTGATGTGAGACCGCAGAGGAGGTAAGAACAAGAATGTGATCCTTTCAGAAAATCCTCATATTATACCTGTAATCTCTGAAATCTATATTACAATTACTTACCTTCTTTCATTTATAAATCACAGAAAGTTATCCTGGATGAGGAGCGTCACAACCGCCCATTTTGTTTGCGCCCTGAAGACACCCATCAGTGGGATCCCATTATTGGATAGCTGATTGATTTACCACTCAGGAATTCATGAAATAATGTTATAAGGTGATGTAAGAGAATGTCCCCGAATTGCTTAAAATAGTGATTTGTAAACCATCTGGGCAATGGGCCTAAAGAGCTTTAATTGATTTAATTGCTATTGTAATTTCTTCTTCCATAATGGGGGCACTAAGGGAGTTTATTAGCCCTTTATCTATTTGAGTGAAATCTATATTGGATATGAATCTATTAATCTGTGCTCTATACTAAGCTGAGCCAGAATGCGACTTCTCTCTGTGTAGAACTCGCCAAAAGATTCTCTTATCTCCTTGGGTTTTGGTCTCTGAGAATAATATAATGATTGCAGTTTAGAGATTGTTTCATTAACCTCAATGACTTGTGCCCACTCTATTCTTTTGGCCGTTGCACCTAGCTGTATACAGAGGCCCCTCATAACTGCTTTGTGGGCTGCCCATACCCCCATCTGGTCCACCTCCCGGACACTATTCAAATGGAAATAATCTTCTAGCGATTTTCTCCCTTGTGGGATTGTCATTAAGAAGCAGTGGATTTAGAGACCTACCAGGTGTATGACCAGGGGCGGCTGATGCATTCGGACAAATGGGCAGGTGCCCCCCCAAAAATTATCAATCACTTTAATATTGTATTTTAAATGTATATAGATAGTACAATGTAATTATATCTGTATATCAGCTGTCATGTTTTCTTTCATATGAACCCTTTGTGTGCCTTCCCCATTGCCGGGTCTCTAGTTAGTGCTGCATTGCTATATCATATTACTGTGTGAGCGTCAGGCTGTAACGCTCCAAGTTTAGTGAATTTTAATTGACTCTGCTACAATTGTATAAATGTGGCTGACTGACAGCAAGCAGCATCAGCCAATCAGTGCTGCAGGCTGTCTGGTTGCTATGAACCTCTGAGCATATAAAGGTTATTGTTATGATATGACATCAGGAAGGCTTTATATAAAGACAATTATCTCTAACACTCCCCCACTCTGTTCCCGCTCTTTATACTGACTGATCTCCCCTGTTGATCTCATCAACCAAGTAAGTTTGCACAGGCAGTGATAATGAAGTGGGTTGTCAATTCCTTCTCCAGTGGAACTGACTCAGATTAGAATCCAGGTCAATACCCTAACCCACAGCGCCACCACTGCAGCACCAGCATCAACCCAATTCTTATATATATATATATATATATATATATATATATATATATATCTGTGTATGTATAATCTGTCTCTGTACTCTGTATGGTGAAGGCTTCTCTTCACTAAATGGTATTCCTATAGACACAGGGAAGGGAGAGGAGGGGGGGAGAGACACACGGAGGGGAGAGACAGGGGGGTATGAGACACAGAGGAGGGGGTGTGAGACATGGAGGAAGGGGGGAGAGGCTCGCAATGAGTGAGGCGGGTGATGAGCACCAAAATCGCTCATCGCAAGGCCAGTAAATTAAAGTGGGGGAGGGAGGGAGAGGCTCACAATGAGCGTCAAAGGCGCTCATTGCGAGGCGCGTGATGAACGCCAAAGGCTCTCATTGCAAGGCCAGTAAAGTAGAAGAGGGGAGAGGCTCGCAATAGACACGCTTGGTGTAATGTGGGTTTTAAAGGTCCAGTTGGGGCCTATATGCTCCCAATTGGTGTAATATGGGTTTTTAAGGTCCAGTTGGGGCCTATATGGACCCGATTGGTATTTTAAGGTTTTAAAGGTCCGGTTGGGGCCTATATAGTCCCGTTTGGTGTAATGTTGGTTTTTAAGGTCCGGTTGGGGCCTATATGGTCCTACTTGGTATTTTAAGGTTTTAAAGGTACGATTAAGGCCTATATGGTCCCGCACGGTGTAATGTGGGTTTTTAAGGTCAGGTTGGGGCCTATATGGTCCCGCTTGGTGTAATGTGGGTTTTTAAAGTCCGGTTTGGGCCTATATGGTCCCGTTTGGTGTAATGTGGGTTTTTAAGGTCCGGTTTGGGCCTATATAGTCCTGCTTGGTATTATAAGGTTTTAAAGGTCCGGTTGGGTCTATATGGTCCTGCTTTGGTATTTTAATGTTTTAAAGGTCTGTTTTGGGCCTATGTAGTCTCACTTGGTATTTTAAGGTCTTAAAGGTACAACTGGGGCCTATATGGTCCCGTTTGGTGTAATGTGGGTTTTTAAGGTCAGGTTGGGGCCTTAATACTCCCGCTTGGTGTAATGTGGGTTTTTAAGGTCCAGTTGGGGCCTATATGGCCCCACTTGGTATTTTTAAGGTTTTAAAGGTCAGGTTGGGGCCTATATGGTCCCGCTTGGTGTAATGTGGTTTTTTAAGGTCCAGTTGTGGCCTATATAATCCCGCTTTGTATAATATGGATTTTTTAGTTATGGTTGGGGTCTCGCTTGGTTTCATATGTGTTTTTAAGTACGTTTCGGGTCTTGCACTCTCTGATTTGTTTGCTTGTTTTATATCACGCCCAGGTCCAAACACTCTGCGGCTGCAGACTATTTTGGACTACAACACTTGAAGACACCCCGAGAATGAGAGTCAAATATTTTTGAGTGTCATTACATTCATGCAAAAGAGAAATGTTATTATTTGCCTGAATCAGTAGGTTGAGTCTATTTCAATGGGCGGGGCAGATATAAGGTCATTGGATGGGGCATATAAAGGTCAATATGACAACAGGGGAGGAGTTTTAAAGTGGGTGGGATCTGTGTAAGGGGAGGAACCACTATGGAATTAAATCAAAAAGGGAAACACTGACCAAATTGTGATCCGACCAAGAGATAGGATGGATCAGGTCTTCTGTTGTGTTGCTGAAATAATATATAATCACTTCTAGAATGGGATTTATGTCTATCTGAATAAAATGTATAACTATTTTCAGTCTGATTTAGAACTCTCCAGTTGTCAAATAAACAATGCATTTTGAGTAAAGATTTAAGTGCTCTTATTGCTGTTGGGACCAGAGGAGAAAATACATCCCTATGTTTTTCCTTCATGGGGTCTATAACTGCATTCATGTCTCCTCCAACCACCCATGTAGAATTCTGCCAGGAAACCATTAAGTTGGAAATTCTGTGGAAGAAGGCCGATTTACCCACAAGACTACAAATCAACAGAAATCTCAATTATACAATTCACAATGCAAGACCCATAGCAGTTTGAAAAAATTGCGTGGAAAGCGGGACTTCAAAAGAAAAATATGAGCCACGGGACTTAAACCCCCCCCCAAAAAACAGGTCCAAAAAATACGAAGTTAATGGCCAAAACGCAAACATCCAAAAACAACAAAAATGCATAGAAAATAAATAAAAACATTAAAAAAAACATCACACACAGCACGGGGTACAGCCAGGATGTCTGGTGAGTGAGGTTGCAGGCAAATTTAAACCGAATTGGCACTCAAAAATCGCCTGAGCAACAAAAAAGAAGGCTCTCAGCGCAGGGCTTGCAATGAGCACATTCAAATTCCCTACCTGATTTAGAACCCACCAATAGGAGAAGAGTCTATGTAGGCTGATTGGTCCATAAGGAACCAATCAGGAGGCAGGGAAAAGTGTAGGTTTGTATTGCCCGCCCTGTTTGTGTGTCTATGGAAGGCGGCTGCTGAGTAGCAGTCAATTAGGAGATAGATAGGAGGGACTGGGAGATGGAGCGTCCAGACCGACTGCCACAGAGAAACCTACACAGGAACAGAGCGGGGTAAGAAATACTGGTATGTACTGGTTACAGACAAAGGGGTCACCAGACCATGACTATACGGTAATGTACAACATAGTAACAACATACAGTAAAATATCAAATAGGTCATTACAATACAGTAAAAACACAATATAAGACATTACACACAATACAGTACAAAATACAGTAGAAGACTCTGATGTTGTGAAAGCTTTAAGGCAAAGGGAGAAGGGGGAGGCAGAGGCGGAGATGGATAGATGAGGTCACTGAAACAATGAACATGAGCATGATGGAACTCAGAGGGTCAGTGGCTAACAGATGTGCCTGGCGTGCTGAGGTCACTAAGGTCACAGAGAGTCGGACACAATTGAATGACTAAATAACAATAGAACCATTAAAGTTATGTTTATTATATAATATTGTCACTATTCTTTAGTTTTTCTCCTCTTGCTAATTGGTATTTTGTGCGGTTCTTCAGATGTCACACGTTTGTGGTATAAAAGTACTGATTGCCAATATGGAGAAGGTCAGGACCGGAGTTGTTACATTTACTGGGGCAACTAAAGAGCTTGGGAAAACCCAAAGGTTTCTTCATAACTTCATGAGCTCACTAGAAGAAGATCTTCTAAATATTGTCCCAAACTAGATTAGGTTTAATCCCTCTATATCCCAACAAAGGGGAGTAATAAATAAATAAAACCCATTGACATTCGCTAGTGATTTGTACTGGACCTGACATCTGTTTTGGAGTTCATGGTAACATTATTTTCTTTACACACATGATCCATGTTGGTTGTTGAGCTGCTGTGGTCCAAAACTTTCTATAATAATTTTAAAAGAACCTCTATTAAAGATTTCTACCTATTTTTTATTTTGTTTATAAAATAAATGACATTCATATAAAACATAAAGGATATGGCCAATCCTGCCTTTATCTTTCTAGTCATTTGGGAGAAGTGTAAACAAAGTGTCATGGAGAGCTTGTTACTGTGTTATCTGATCACATGTATGTGCGTGTCATGTCCTGATCTCACACACATATTAGCTGAGTAAGTAGGGATGGTTCTCATTGGCTCTATATTAGATCAGTAAGCAAAGTTGGATCTCATTGGGTCTACCCTAGCTAAGGAAATAGGGCAGGATCTGACTGGATGTACATTAGATCAGTGAGTAAGGCAGGAACTAAATGGGCCTACATTTGGTCAGTATGCAGAGCAGGCCCCATTGGGCCTATATTGGCTTAATAAGCATGGTCCTAGTAGGTCTACATTAGATCAGTAAACAGGGCAAGGTCTCATTGGGCCTATATAGGCTCAACAAGCAGCCTAGGATCTAAGTGAATCTCTGTACACAGAATAGGATTGTCAGAACCACCATGTGTCAGTAAGGACCGTGTGATGTATTCTCATTGTACTGGACCTCTAGACTAATGGACTCACCGTACTGATGGTACCATGTTCCATTCTGGGCATATCAGTATACTGTAGAGTTGGATGTTTCACTGTAGTGTAATCCTGGATTATTATATGTGTGTGTAACAGCTTCCTATAGTGATTATATTCATATTACACATGCATAATATTTGTATGTATTGCTTAATAAATAGTTTTGTTGTAATTCAGGGTATTCTGTGTGACCTGGCCCACAGAGGTGTAATCAAATTATTGTTTATAAATGCATGGATGAGAGTTGACCCTGTATTGTAACAATGGTCTCTCGGTGCTCATTGCAGAACAGCTCTTCATCTGTGTATGGATACTAGGATCCCTCTTGGTTTTCCATAGTCCCCAGAAATGACTTATCTTACTATAAATATACCTACCTTATAAAGGACAGTAATAAGAATAAGTATCTGGTCTTATTTTCCACTAATTGCACTGAACAGACAAGTCCTATATGTGAAAAGCTAGCAAGTTTCCAATATGGCCACCACTGGGCTGCTCCCTGAGTATCTCATATGTTAAGAGACCCTTTGACAACCCTATACTAGACTTACCCTTTAACCAATTCAACAAGTCCCTGTCACTTTGCTCTTACAGACTGACCATTAAACCCATTAATCATATCACTGTCATTAGGCCATTTAGTTCCTACATCAGACTGACTCTTAAACATATTACTGATATTAGGTCACTTTGCCCCCACATGGGACATTTTCTTTAAAGTGACACATCTAAGGTCTGAGTTATTACCGAAATAAAAAGTACACATAAATAAATAAATGTAATTGCAAATTTTTGTTATTTAAGATTTTGACTAAAATATTGGATAATTAAGTTTGAAATATGGCATATTACTATTTTACTATATTTATTTCTATGTGTATATTTAATTTCAGCAATAAATGGAACCTGTTCTGTGCTCATCTAAAAGATACTGTATATTGTAGAGAAATAATTAAAAGCATAAATTATAGAATTAAAATGAGAAAAAAAGATACTTGTTCTAATAATAAAAAAAAATCTAAAGAAAATATCTTACTGAGAAAATGTCCCGTCCATGGCCCCCTTTTGAGTGACATCACTGAGAGCTGAGTTACACAGACCCATAAAATAAAAGAGAGAGGCGCATAAGTTACAGTTATGAGTAGAGTTGGCAGATTTGAATAGTAATAGATGAATCTTGGTGTCTGTATGGTGTAAACTTCAGTAGAATAGGTTTAACCCTTAGTCATATCACTTTATGAAATAAAAGGTACATATCCAGCATCACTGTATCCAGATTTATTCACTTCAAATGGAACATTAATTCCTAGCCCTGTCTTGTGAATGTGTCAGACTCACAAGTCTGCAGTTACCAGATATCTATGCTGAAGAACAGCTCAAAAAGTCCTGTAAAAAGGTGATTAAAATATAAAGATCATGGGGAACTGAAATATGGACAATTTTAGCAAATATCACATTCTCTGATGCTACAAATTCTGATATTGCGGAATCATACAATATAACACAAACCATAGATCTGAGGAAGCCTCAGCTGTTATGTAACTGTATAAATAATGGAGAAGGTTCTGATGGTCAGTAGGTGCCATGTGATGAATGATCATGTGATCTGATATCTATCTTTTCAGTGGATAGTCCCCTGATCTCTGTTCTCATGAAATATTGTCCAAGAAATGCCCTCATATTACAGAGTAGGCAGGTGACACAACAGAAAAGGGCTAATGTTTTTTTTACCCAGAGTCCATGTGTGCAGGTCATTATTTTTGCTGAGTGTATGTATTCGGTCCAGACCACTGTGCCTATTTACTAGACTTGCAAACAGTGCGTGCTAGTGATGTATTGAAGAGTCTGTAATTAATAATTAAAAACTAAATCATTATAAATAATCTTTACCCTGCCAGTGTCTTTGCTGCGTCCACCTCCCACCAACACACTTATTTATAGTATCAGATTGTATTATATCTATTTAATGTGAGACCAGCCCAAGACTCATTGGCCATGGCTTGATGGTCTAGTAGCAGCCATGATATCAGCTATGGACAGTGTTCTAGTGATGTCATACTGGGCATTGTGACATCATCGCTGATTGGCTACTTACATTCCCAAACTAGTCCAGGTGCTTTATATTAATTTAGATGTCTCCTTATTCTAATAATTCAATCAGATATAATTATTTTTTTTTACAGATTTTATTCTTTACATTTGTATGGAATAACACACATTCTAGAATTAAAGCATATTATCTATATTATCTTATTGATCCAGCCTAGCATCCATAATCCATGCTCTCGTCAGTAGCATTGAAGGGTCTGGAATACGGGACCTGCACAAATTACACCCATAAACTCCATAGTATTTCTTTCTAGGCCACAGCCATAGGAGCCAATAGAAAATGGCAAACTGATTACTGATTCACAGGGATACATTATATATTTGCAAGCTTCCCAAGTTAGCATGAAGGTCACAGGAGATGGGGTTTTTTGTAGCCAGAGCGAGAGTGCAGGAGAAGTAAAAGTTTGGAGTGCAGGTTTATATATGTTTTATTATATTAGCTAATTAAATACAACTTTACACTTCATTGTACAATACACATTATTGCAAATAGCACACTTATAGCTAGGCAACAATATCCACACACCCTGACCCTATTCTCAACATATATAACAAACAAAAAAACATTATATATATATATATATATATATATATATTTATTTTTTTTCATCTAAATTATATACATATACACTTTGTTTTATGTTTCCTTTATATGTATATATATTTTGTATAGCAATGAAGGGAGGGGTGTAGATGGGAGAGGAGGAAGAAATGAGAAAAAAGAGGACAGAGAAGCGGCCATGGGAGTGGAGGGAGAGAGTAGAGGGAAGTAAAAGGGATATAGGGAGAACCACGAGGGGGAGGGCTAAGAGTGGTAGTTCTGAGGCGAGGGTGGGTTGTGGGAAAAGAGGTAGGGAGGAATTTACCCATAGTGATAGGTACCCTTAGTTCAGGGTCATAGGGGAAGGAGTCTCATCCTAGAGGGTTCATGCTGGGGAGAGACAAATGTCAGGGTCAGAGCAGGGAGGTCCGGTTTTCAATCTACAGTTGGGAGGACAAGAGGCTGGAGGCAAACACAGGACCCCTAACTATAGGCACGAGGATATAGTGGTACTCCTCAACATCATCTGTGCCCACATCACCATATTTATATGGGGGAGTGAGTGAAGTAAGCCCTGGCCCCATTTCCAAGGCCTATAAGGAGGTAGCAGCTACAGTCACTAAGGTTGGATTTGCAGAAAGGGATGTGAGGTCAGTTAGGCACCTTTATGATGACAGCCGGGCTAAGATCAGGAGGATGATGAAAGAGGGGACCAGAGCAGTGAGAGCTTCAAGTAGTGGCTCCAGAGTGACCTCCAGTACAAGAATTTTGAAAAAATTGCTGAAGGAGATGATGGCAAAAGGGATTGTCCCTGGAACTCAAGGCTTGATGACAACACCGGATCCAGCCTTTTTTGACATTTTTGATATTCTGAACACACTGTATGTGTGTAATTAAATTGATTTACATAATCCATGAGTTAATGCACCTATAATATGGAGCAGATAAAGACATGATGTAAGCGCTATGTGCGTTATTAGTTGCATCTATTGTATGGAGAGGTACTTTACATTTTTATTAATTTGATTGTGGTTTCTGTGGTGTAATAACCACATGTGACTCTTGTAGGTGCTATGCATCATTATTATTATACATCACATTATTATTTATAAATTATTTCATTGACCCCTTTAGGTTTATCCCTTTTTTCCAACTTCTTGTCCTCTCAGGTCTGCCCACACCACATCCATGATATTAATGTGCAATCTCATCAAGCATTGGATGATACCAGAACATTTCAGTGACACAAATGTGGTTTACAAGTGATCACATATCTTAGTATTTCCAAAATGAGTTCAAACAGTTTTTTAAATTAACTGATACATTAAGACTAGCACTAAATGTCACATGATCACTATTGGTATACATATTGACACAAGAACAACAGTAATGGTGTGGGACTTTCCAGATGTACCCATAATTCGCCTTGATTGAGGTGAGATTACTGGTGCTCCATGTGCCTCTCCACAGCCTCCTGTTTGTTGGTCTTTGTGAACAGCTTCAGGACATTACTGTAATCCTCCTTGTCATGATTTGTCCCTATATGGCCATGTCCATGTGTGTATAACATCCTGTTCCTTACAAGCTCCATGTAAAGATCCAGTGACCTGTGCTATCTGTTGATACACATGTGATGGTCACCTCCCTCTTGAATCCACCATAAGTCTTTCGGGGTAGCTCTCTTGCAATGATTATGTGAGGGGTGAATATAATACATATCGAGATTTATTTTGCTCTTAAAGATATAGGGAAACATAATAGGGCTATTGGTTTGTAGGTGAATCAGAAAGGCTGACTGAAAGCTAAATGTTACAAACCTTAATGTTATTTTACTGTCATGCATTTTTTTAAAGTTTGTAATATTTATCTATCAAAAAGAGTAGAGGTGCTCATCTAAGAATGAATTTGTCCTATGAGTCTGGTATTAGTCACTTGTGGCCTTCCCAGGGAGAACTATCCTGTACTATATGAGTTTGGACTCAGAAGAGTGATCCAGCCCCAAAATACCAGGCAATTCTACCCTGAACAGGCTGGCAGTCAGCCTTTCTGATCCACCCACAATCCAGATATTTTGTTAATAAGAGAACATTGAAGTCGCCTTGGTCTAACCAACATTAGACTTCTACAGATGGCTGCACCAAAACATTGGCCCTAATTTCTCAATGACAATAATCTGTCATTAATAAAATAATATAATCTTGGGTTGTAGGTGGATCAGAAAGGCTTACTGACAGCTCAGAATGACAAACTGGGTAATTGGCTAAATGTTCCTAGAATATTATAATTATTCTTTATTGTAGATCTTAATTTTCTTTCCTAAAAAACGTATACTCATCAGCTTTCCATTAGACCCACTAAAAGTACTGGTAGTTTTAGCTGTCTCATTCCCACTGTGCACATAGAAGCCTCTTTCACATTCATTCTCTTCCTACCTCAGGAAGTAAATCAGTAGAAACCACAATGGTGAACTCACTGCAGTATAAATGTATATAATAGTATACTACAGGACTGCAGTGGCCCTGTAACCATTTAGAGGCTGGTTTTAGCCACTCTGGCCGTGTCCTGGCCATACAGACATTATATAGTTACTGTTACACGCGGTGACAATGACCACCAGGTTACACAATACCAGGTAAATACAGACATAAATGTCATGTTTAGTGATAGTATTAACACTGATCTTAACTTCTGTAACTGGAAGTTAATCGGCTGGAATTGTCCTCTAGAGATGAACATGATATAGAATAAAGAAAAAAGCACAAGAAATATGGCGGCTCTGCACTAGACTTAGTGATGATCTATTATCCTCTGGGCTGGGCCCTGTGTAATATGTGTAAGCAGGTCTGTATCATTAGTATCTTTACTGGTAAATGTATAATTGTTGGGAAGTAATTACAATAATTAAGAGGCTGCTGTAAACAGCTGGTGGGATGTTTGTCTGTCTGTGTATAAATAAAGAATGTGTAGTTTCAATAAATTGTAGTCCTTATCTCCCTGTGATACCTCACCTCCAGCTGTCAGCCATCTTTTGTTATATAACCAGCTGCCCCAGGTAAGCTAGTGAGATATTTGTCTGTCTGTGTATAAATAAAGATTTTGTAGTTTCAATGAATTGTAGTCCTTTATCTGCCTGTGATACCTCAGCTCCAGCTGTCAGCCATCTTGTATTATATAACGTGTCTCTTTACCTCATATAAGTCACACTGGTGAGTTCTGTCACATTTATACAGATTTCTCCATCACATTTACACAGACAGTTTATAGTATAGATCTGTGTTGTGTATAAATCAGATCTGTGTCACACAATAAGTGCAGTTTAGATGGTGATTTCTTCTCTTTCCTCCTCACAAATGAAGCTCAACATCTCATGACTTAAATGTGATATTATATGTCATATGTAATATATAAACAGTGCTATTAGGCAAATTACAGTCATATTACACTAGAAATAATCATGTTAGGATAGAAATATGACACAATCCTCTGATGTATTACTTTTCTTTGTATTTATGCTACTATGGAATTGGCCATTATGTATTCAGTCGGCCATTTTGTGTTCAGTCACCATTTTGTATTCAGTCACCATTTTGTGTTCAGTCGGCCATTTTGTGTTCAGTAGCTCAGCTGCCTGAGGTGTGAGGAGACTATAAATATGCAGGAAGTTTCTATCTGCATAGCCCCAGCAGCATAGATAACATAGATATATATACACTCATAGATTTATAGGTTTATATTCCAATATCTATATATATATTTACAGAGAGAGAGATGTATATAGATAAATATATCACTATATACTGTAATACTCTGATTATATATACATAAAGGAATAGATGGATATTCATTAAGATGTCTGATGTGTAGTATAAATAAAAGAATGTTTTTGTTAGTTTTATTCATATGAAAGTATATAAATGTTATCAATATAAAGATAAACCCCTATGTACTGTATACAGGGTTTGATAGGCGGCCTCTAATCAGTGAGATCACATGACACAAATGGGGCGGAGTCACAGACACCTCAGGTGCAATTGCCTCTAGTCTTAATGATACTACTGTAATCTTATTGGGTCTGGGGGAAATAATACTCAGAGTTTAGATACAGACCTTGGGAGATTACACAGACACTTATTCCTTGTTTCCTTATTTGATGGGTCTCAGGTACAACTGATCCTGTTAATGTGGAGCAAGGAAGCTTCTATCTGCAGCCGCCAGAGGAGCCCAGCCATCGCCAGCATGGACCCCCTCTTGTCATGTGAGAAGAGCAGATATTATACTGCCTGAGATCTGCAAGGAGGAAATATCTGGGGAGCTTGTGGTTCTGTGAGTAACAAACCAGACTCCTGTATGGAGAGGGGGAAGGGGAGAAAAGAGAGGGAAAAGGTGAGGGGGTAAATAAGGAGAAATGTGTGGAAATCGACTTGCCATAGCTTTCCTCCACATAAACAAATGTCTTTTTAAATTCATCGCTGTAGTCACCACCCAAAGAGAAATCTGTCACTGCCTCCACTTTTCCCCAATATATTTGCCAGGAGTTAAGATTACAGTGTTGCTCTTTGGTGCTCATTGGAGCCTAAGTACCACGTGCCTAAACTGCTCGACTCACTTTGCGATGCTTGCAGTCCAATGAGTGCATTCAGCGCTCATTGCAGCCTAAATCGAGTCTGCATCAATGGCCCGCCTTGCTTTGCGAGGCTCACAGTTGCATCCAACGCTGTGTGAGGGACACAAAAGCTTGACCGACATCACAAACGCTCCCAACACTGACAACTATATGTGTGATATACACATTTACAGTACAATTTACTTGGGAAAAACAACACAGCTCTTTATCTTATTAAAAGTCACATAAATGTATTGTCTGTAATATTATCAAGACTTGTATGACTAATTGTGTGGGTCTTATCTTAGGACATCATATAATCCTCCAGAATTGACCACATTAGTTATAAAATATACAGAGGACCTTAAATAGAACAATGTCAGCAATAAATGATCTCACTTCTCAATAGCACATCAAGTAAATTTAAATATTTCTTTCCTGACAAGTAGGAATCCCTCACAACATATATTTCTTATATCACAGAATTGGAACCAACTGTCCATTCCTTGTTTATAGGTTATCCAGTTGTTGTACTAGAGAGGCTAGAGGTGAAAGGAGAGTCAGACACTGAGCATCATCTGCCCACAAAGAGGAATAAAACATCTGTCACTGGTGAGTATGTTATAATCCTATTATGTGTTATAATACGTGTGGACAACAAGTAAATCAATGGATGGAAATCTGGGACCATAACCTTATCTCAGGTATCCACAGGACCACAAACTCCATACCTCCAAATGTGTCACACAAGAGAACATGAAGTCCTGCAGTAAAGTTACGTTTATTGGTCATCTTTGCATAGGAACATAGAATGTACAAACCTTTCTATGGTCTTGATCACTTAATACTATAGAATAATTACCTTCTTTAAGTGGTTAGAAATGACCTCCTTATTAGTAAAGGGACATGGAACTCATGAGAAAAGCACAATCAGGTAATTAGAACGCAAAGTCAATATTTATTTATTTATCTAAAAACATTGTAGACGGAAAGGATCACCTGAAGAATGCAATTCAACAATGGCAGACATGTAATTTTACAAGTGTTACTTATTACTGTCTATCTAAGACTAGGATCCTATGAGCTTTTAGTAAACAAAGGGCCCTATGATTCTGTTTGCTTTGAGTTGCTGAGATATTAGGGAATCATTACGTCTCCATGAAAATGGGCTTTGGGTTGTGTTGTTATTATTACACTAGGTCCATGATCTGACTAAGAGATGGAATATATGTTACTGTCTCCCAAATTAATTAGTAAAGGGGTTAAGGCAAAAAAATATTCAAGTCTTGCATACTTTGATTGACTGAGCATCTAGCCTTCTAAGCCAATCAGGGAACAGTGTGAAATATAAAATATTCTACAGACAATAGATGTAGAAACATAGGAGGGCAGATCCAGTATGATCAGGTCAAAGCTGGGCTATAGCAGACTAAGGGGCACCAGCCATGGAGACGGACGGCGACCCCTTGGAGTATCTAACACATCATATATCAAGTAACCACACAGGTAAGTAACAGCTAGATATTTCACTGGTGGTAGAGAAAAGATTTGCCAAAACCATCAACAGTAAAGGTCAAATACATATAGATATTGTTGGCATTACGGATATTATTTCTAAACACAAAATAAATTAACAAATTAGATCCTATTGAAGAGGTCTTATTAGCAGATACATAATAGTCTTCTCTGAAATTATAGATCTCCAGGCACTCAGGGATTACCTTGTAAATGATAGTCGGACAGGTAATGAATAGGCATAATCATAGACTACTTTCCATAAATTATTTTCAGCCTATCAAAGTGTATGTTTCATTAAATAGATTATATTGAGTGAAAGTGGAAAGATAATTCTACAAGGCTTTTGTTATAATTAATTGTATGAATATATTATTACTCACTATCTTTATAACATCTTTTCCTCTTCCAGACATTTGCTCTAATGCTTCACATCCAGATCCAATTCCAGATAGCAGTAGACCATCTCCCCAAGACCTGACAATAGAGGATGAAGACTGTGACCACTCATTGCATGTAGCTCAGGAGTCATCTCAAGATGATGATGAATTTCCAGACTTCGAGCAGCTCAAAGTCCCAACTGAGTCTGGGGAGCCAGTAAAGACTAAAGAAAATCTCTCCAGTATAAATGTGCTGGACCCTGGAGAGAAACCATTCACCTGTACAGAGTGTTGGAAATGCTTTAAACTAAAACAGACACTTCAATTTCATTACATGATTCACACCGGGGAAAAACCACACACATGTACAGAGTGTGGGAAAAGGTTTATAAGAAAGAGTGATCTTCAAAGACACCTGGCGGTTCATACAGGGGAGAAATCATTCACCTGCACAGAGTGTGGGAAATGCTTTAAACAAAAACGCACACTTCAGTTTCATTGCAAGAGTCACACAGAGGAAAAACCACACACATGTACAGAGTGTGGGAAAAGGTTTACAAAGAGTCATCGTCAAAGGCACCACAGGGTTCATTCAGGGGAGAAACCATTTGCATGTACTGAGTATGGAGAAAGGTTTACAGCAAAGAGTGTTTTTCTAGCACACCACAGGATTCACACAGGGGAGAGACCATACATATGTACAGAGTGTGGGGTGAGCTTCAAACACAATGACTCTCTACAATATCACCTGATGTCTCATACAGGAGAGAAACCTTTCACATGTACAGAGTGTGGGAAAAGCTTTAAAAGAAAGAGTCATCTTTTAACACACCACAAGGTTCATACAGAGGAGAGACCGTACATATGTACAGAGTGTGGGAAAAGCTTTAAAAGAAAGAGTGTTCTTCTAATACACCACAAGGTCCATACAGAGGAGAGACCGTACATATGTACAGAGTGTGGGAAAAGCTTTAGACATAACAGCGCATTTCGCAGACACCAACGGACTCACAGAGGACTGTAACCTTTTACATGTATACAAAAGAAAAAGAAAGATAAAGGCAACTTAGTCTGATACTCAGAATATATAACCTGTATATGAAGGAAAACAATACCTTCTACTAGTAAAGAGAATGGGTGAGATGGATTAAGGGAGAACATTTTTTATATATATCTGTCGGCTCATGGAATGACTATAGAATGTATCAAAACATCTCATATGAGAGTCATATCATTAGAATCATCACCGACTAAAGGATGAGATATCATAACTATGATCAATATCTAATGGCTCATAAATACCATGTGGGAATAAAATGTAACTTTTAATAATATTACTTAAAAATAAAAATAAAATATATACACCAACACTGTTTATTTTAAAAAAGAGCATAACATAAGAGGGATAGAGACTAGTAATATAAGGACCAAAGCCTCTTGCCCATCTAGGTACCACACTAACATGCAGGGAAAATATATACATTGCTAAACCTTTAAACTCAAATTAAATGGTAAAAATATACCACGCCTCCTAGGAAAAACAAAAAAAACAATCAACATTAGGTGAATCTAAAACACCCTTATCCACAAAAGTTGTAAGTCTGTATCACTGTGTCTCTAGTCATGATAACATTCAGACTTTAAATGACATCTAAATAAGTCTAAGGCCTAATGTTAATTGGATTCTTTGGTTTTTGCTAGGAGGCGTGGTATTTTTTTACCATTTAGTTCAAATTTAAAGGTGTAGCAATTTATATATTTTCCCTGCATGTTAGTGTGGTACCTAGGTGGGCAAGAGGCTTTGGCCCTTACATTGCTAGTCTCTATCCCTCTTATGTTATGCTCTTTTTTTAAGATGCACAGTGTTGGTGTATATATTTTATATATATTTTTTTATTATTTTTAAGTAATATTTTTAAGAGTTACATTTTATTCCCATATGGTCTTTATGAGCCATCAGATATTGATCATAGTTATGATATCTCATCCTTTAGGTGATGATTCTAATGATATGACCACATATGAGATGTTTTGATACATTCTATGGTCATTCCATGAGCCGACATATATAAAATTATTTCTCCCTTAATCCATCTCACCCATTCTCTGTACTAGTAGAAGGTTTTCCTTCATATACAGATTATATATTCCGAGTATCAGACTAAGTTGCCTTTATCCTTCTTTTTCTTTTGTATACGTGTATAGCAACTTTGCTACTCAGCATTAGATTATTTTTCATTATATATATAACTTGCCTCTATTTTTATATAACCTTTTACATGTACAAATGTCAACAATGCTATAAGTTAATATGGTTTAAATAAACATGTTTATAAGTAATTATTAAGTAATGTTGTGGTGTTGGTTTATATCCATAACATAGGTTCAGAAGTTAAACATGTTATTTTGTACATATGTTTGTAAGTTGTAGAATCTATTTACCTCTCTGAAAGAATATAACTCAGATATATATTTTTCATTTAAACTACTTCCCATTTAACCATAATAAAACAATATTTATTTTGTGATTTTATGTGTATTTATCTATTTATTCTCTGGTATGTAATCCCATTGTGAAGTAGAGCTCTCATTTATAGTGTCATTATTTCATTGCTTCATTCTCATCTGCCCATCTCTTTCTCTCTGACACACACCGTCCCCATCTTTCCTGTACAATCCTCTCTTCTATGTGGTCTTAGTGTCATCTTGATCCTTCCCTTTCTGATCGAGAGGAGGGTGTGGGGGAGATAAAGATAGAAGGGGATGAGGGAGAAAAAGGGATTGAAAAGAGGAGATGGATCAGAAGGAGAGAGTTAAATCCGAAATATATGGAGATGAATGAAAGTGGAAAAATGGTGAGAGAATTAAAGGAATGGAAAAGGAAGGATGAATACAGATGAGAGCAGTAAAGGAGTGTGGAGACTGAATGTGAGAGGGTGAAAGTGGAGGGAGACGGAGCGGAAGAGAGATCGAGAGGTTAGAGAGAAAAGAAACGGAGTGAGCCTACAGAGAGAAGGGAGAAGAGAGAAGGGAGATATTGGAGAGTGAAGGAAGAGATAGAAGAGGGAATGAAATAGAGAGAAGGGAAAAAATAAATTTAGATTAAGTGAGAGAAATGGAAGAGAATAGGGAGTAACTGGTAGAGAGAAAGAAGAGGATATATAGAGGTAGAGTGTAGTACAATGATGAAGGGGTGAAGAGAGAAGAAAAAAGGAGAAAAGGTGGAAAGATATGAGATGGTGAGAAGGGTAACAGGGAAAAGGGGATGACAAGTGGGAGAGCGAGAAAAGGAAGAATAGGAAAAATAATGAGTAAAGGATGTGAACAAAGGGGATCAAGAGGAGGAGTGGAAAGAAAAAAAGAGATGAGTGGGAGAAAGTAAAAATAAGTTATAAGAGAAAAGAGGTTGAAGAGAGGATGACCAGGACTGTGGAAAATAGAGGGAGCATGGGAAAGAAAGAGAAGAAGATGGGGAAAGGCAGAGATAATTGTGAGAGAGATACAAGTGTAATGGAAGAGAGAGAACTTACAAAAAAGAGACAAGGGGAAAAGAAAAAAGTAGAGATGAGCAGGAAAAGGATAAGAAGGGAAATAAAAACAGGTCTGAATAAGGAAAAAGAGAAGCAGAGAGAACAAAGAGCATAAGAAAAGAATGGATGAGAGAAACAAATAAAGTGGAGAGAAAGGATGGAAGAGAAAAAGAATGGGATGTAAAGTGAAGGATAAGAACATGGAAAAGAAAGGAGGGAAATGAAGGGAGAAAGGTAAGAGGAGAGCAGGAAATGGGTAGGATAAAGAGAGGGAGAGATGGGGAGAAAGAAGAGACAGGAAGGAGGTAGAGAAAAATAAATAATGATTATAAGCGTCACAAAACTGATTATCCAAGAAAAGAAAAGTTGGTGGAAGAGAGAAAGAATGGGATGTGAAGTGAAGGATGAGAACATGGGAGTGAAAGAAGGGAAAAAGGTAAAAGGAGATCAGGAAATGGGAAGGATATAGAGAGGGAGAGATGCGAAGAAAGAAGGGACAGGAGGGAGGTAGAGAAAAAGAAATAATAAGTGTCACAATACTGATTATTCAAGAAAAGAAAAGTTTTCACCACTAAAATGTGCTGCGATTATGTCATAAATGTCCTAATATCCATCATTTAGACACCGTTATAAAAGTGCCCAAATGTATAATAAACCAGTCTCTGTACGACATATAATGATAATTAGTGATAAGCCAAAACTTGTTTGTGTTACCTCTCAAGTTCTAACTAACAAGAAATATAAAGAGCAAACTTCAGTCTGAAGATCTCATTGGTAACAGAAGTTTAATAACATTTATGTGCTTTGTGACCTTGATTAAAAAAAGAAGACGCACTGTGAAACATGATCAAATTCCCTTTAAACTTTTATATGTGTATTGAGTACATTTGGGTAACTATAGAGAGTGAGAGGTAAATGTTTAGGGTAAGTGTCATTTATAGCCCCCCAGGACAAGGTGAGGTATTACACAGAGCACTAATGGAAGAAATAACTAAAATGACAATGATGGGGGAGATAATTGTAATAGGAGACTTTAATGCCACAGATGTGGACTGGAAGGTTCCTACTGTAGGATGAGCCTGGAGTAATTATATACTATATTCTTTACAAGCGGCATAAAAGGTTATATAGTCTCATATGCATCTATAGGTGAGAGCTTAGGGTCTAGTGACCATTAGTCAGTATGGTTTAGTAACAAGTAATGGCGGCCTCTTACTGTACAAGAACAAAACAATGACTTTCTAATGGAAAACTACTTATATTCCTTGGCATTTTGAGTGTAGTGGAGGATCGGAGGTAATACCTGAAACAAGCAATTCTAGATGATACCTCACAATGCGTTACATTTATTGAGAAAAGAAAAAAACTATCTGGGACTCTAATGTAAATTGTAAATCGCACAACTATCTTATATATATACAGACAGACTCACTCAAAGCAATTTCCTTTTTCACACTTTGTTATATTTAGAACTGTAAAGGTAGCACTGTTATTACCAAATCTCAGTCTTGTAGTCGGCGCTCTCTAATGACCCGGTGCCACTAGATATAGTGAACTAGTTATAATTTTTGATGGTAGTCTCTCAAGTTTCTAAACTTATGGCCCTTAACATATTGACCACTTTATCTGTATTTATCTTTGTGCCTCTTGGAAGTGTGCTGCTATCTCAGAGAACTCTGTCCACTAGAGCGTCTATAAATGATTATAAAAAAAAGAGGAGTGGGGGAGAGAAAGCGCACAAGAACCTTGCGCAGGTCACTTAATAAAATGCTGAAAAATATTGGAAATCAATTGTTTGAACTCTCCCCTTTTTATACCTCAATATTTATGAGGTATTATAATCGCAGACGCTTGATGATCATAACTTGGGACAATTTGCTGGTCTTTTCTCCCGGTGGTGTATAATAATCAGATAGTGTTGTATACAAATATACTACCACTGTATGTATATGTAAAAATTGTCTTTATTCCAAATTCATACGACATAAACAATAAACAATGTCATAAAAAAGATAAGATGCTTTTTGCCACTTGTTCTGTTGCTTCCTCATTTAAGATAAAAATCTATAAAAGACATATAATAACATATATTGTTATCTAATCATTGGGCCAAGTCTGTAATAGACAGTTGTTAGCCTTTATAGGTTTCTGAGTGCTGGAATAAACACATTGTCCAAACATATTCCACCCACAGACAGAATACCTAAATAAAATACAGTGAATATAGTCCCTCTGTAGCAGATGGCACATTTGTTAAATAAAAAAGGGGTATACTAAACAATTCACTGTAATAGTTAATCATTAATGATATGACAAATAAATAAATAAAATAGACTCCATTGAGATGGCCTACTATAAAGACTCAATAACTGTCCTAATAAAAAATATTGTATCAATATTGTATATTATACAACACTCAGGGATAATTATTTAAAAACATGTTTCAAAAAATAATACTAATACCATAAATTAAATAAAGACTAATTGACATTAATAATTAATAATGGTATAGAGGTCACACACAAATTTCTATAATCCTCTTAAAATGAATATACCAAAAAAAATTTGGAGTGTTAAAAAATATATATATTTATTGATTATAAAAATAATCTACAGGAATACCAATACACTTATATCCATATAAACATACAGTTACGCCTATGCATCAATAATGTATGCACATAAAACCATACAAGTACATATATACAGTGCCTTGCAAGAGTATTCACCCCCTTGACT